>CAVLGL010000126.1:23412142-24662142 GCA_963668995.1 Parnassius mnemosyne
AAAACAGCAATTTAATAAGCAGACTACATTAAAAATATTTAAAAAAGCCTTTCCCTTCCATTTTTATTTATTTACAGATGCAATATATAAATATTATATAGCCTACAAAGATTGACCTCCGTTTGGTAGCAGGTCAGTGCCTACGACACTCTCACATTTATGACGAATCTAACGAAACCTCAGATATCAAAATCCATGTAGCCAGTTTAGGCTAGAGAGCGTGCCAAAGAAATAGAATATACAAACATAACATACTTTATCGAAAAAAATTACCGGGTAAAAATACAATTATTTAGTAGACCTCTAACTTCATTTGTTATTTCGAATTGCAAAAAAAGTTTGTGAGTAATCTCCCTCACTGAATTTCAAAGTTTTTGTAAAGGTGACATGCTTAGTCCATCTTTATCAAAATAAAAAAACCATGAAGGAGGTACCTTAATACCAATCCTTTTTGTCACATTAAACGCTTTATACATTTATAAAGCCTAATTGGCTTATATGGTTTTGTGAGAATTTATTAATTTTATTGTTATTTTGTGTTTCGTCAACGTAATACGTACTTAATAAAAAATAATAATAAAAAACTGTTAAAAGTATCAAACTATAACTTGTAGATTTTATTAATATCATAAAAACAAATAAGAAAGCTAAAAATCATATATATAAAAATCCTACATAAATCCATATATATCTGTAAAAACAACAATATGTACAAATAACGACTATTTACATTGCGCTCATACAGTCGAAAACAAATTCTGAGAAAGCTAAATGAATAAGATGTTATCTACATCGTGCAATCCTATTCCTTTGCAAGGTCCTCTTATCTAAAACAGCATAACGTGTTTACGGTCCAAAGACTATATATGACTTCGTTATTTCTCTGTTCCGACGACATTAAACTGTCATTCATAGAAATTACCCGAAGCTCTTATCTTCTTACGTACAATTTATTTGGGCGAATGAGAAGCAAACTTTTAGGGATTCGTAGTAATTAACTTGTTGATGTCCTGGCGAAGTTAATTAATTCGGCTTGTAATACGCTATAGGAAATTATACGCTTTCACAGAACTATGTACACTATTTTTTATATAATAATTCTGTTCTAATATGGTCGGTTATTTTTTTTTTCAATATCACACACTGTCATGTGCAGCATTTGGAAAATATGTCAAATCACATCGTTTTACAAAGAATAGCTTGTTTTATAAATTTACATTCAAGTGATGCGTTTAATTTTGTGGGCAAAACATATTTCAAAAGCAGAAATTCCTTTGCGTCATTGTTGTCACCAAAATACGTATCATAAGTGTTCCTGAGGAGAACGGTACATGTTATTGTGTAAGTTTCATCCCGAAACTGCTTTAAGCTCCTTGACGGTGACTATATTCAACCACTTTGTGTAGTTTATAACAAGAGAATGTATTATGTATGTATGTGCATTATCATACGCAAAAACAAATATTATTATAGAAAAAATACATAAATTCATGCAAAAATTAATTAAAGAAAAAGCCAACCTGTTCAACATAATCACAATACTAGGAAATAGAGCTTTGTTCGGCGTTAACAAAAATAGGGATGACGTCTATTTAAATTAATGTGCTAAAATACAACATTTCACACCAATTGTTAGTGTCGTTTTCGAGAATTATTTTCGATTAATAAAGGAGCAATATTTGTATACTCGTTTGTTTGTTTGTAAACGCGTTCTTGAAAATAGCTTTAACGATTTAAATGGAATTCACAATATGGGGCTGCAAGTTGTAAGGATGTCGAAGGTATAAGGTAATTAGGTTTACTGGGGCGAAAAAATCGAAGTAGCTAGGTCTCATTTCTGAGAAAATTCGTTTCTAAAAAAGCCTGACTTACCCGAACAATATGATTGACAATCTCGTCAAAGAGGTAATTTTATTGATAGACCTATGGATAGAATGTGGATCTACTGTAGCCGGTGCAACGAAGAGGACAGATCTCCCGCCGGGCAAGGTGTTCTGCCCGGGGAGTGGTCAACGCTCCGAGTGGTAGTTTGGAGCTATTCTATATATACTGCTTTAACTTCGGAACTTTGTTAGTGCGATTTAGGCTTCGATGTGTTTCGCTTGTGGCGCGACGACAGCACCGCCACATCACTCCCCTGCTCACACCGGAGATCGATAGTGCAGTCCGATTGCCGGTGCGTCCTTATTGCCGGTAGGGAATGCATGCTGTGTGCGTAAGGGCAAGTTACGCCGGTGCGAACGATATGCCGGTGTGTAATGCATGCCATACTACACACTTGCAAGTGATGCCGGTGAGAACGATGAGCCGGAGCAAGTGCCATGGATTGCCTTGTAGTCTGCGGTGAGTCGAGAAGAAGGCAAGTAATCAGCGAGAGTGCCGTGAAGCAGAGGCGAGCAGTAAGGCTCCGAGCCGTGCCGAACTCTGTAGCGCAGAGAGTAGCTTGAAGGAACAGGAAGCATTATTATTCCAGTGCTGCAATGAACCTTTGTAAAGCTAGATGGCTTGCAGAATGTGAAGACTGCAGACAATATCTGCTCGGGAGCCTATGAATGGGGTACTTGAGGACGACGGTTGAGTTTTTGAAGTTGTAGTTTCCGAAGGTTGTTGGTTGCATGTTCATATCACGTCAGGTGGTCACAACTGTAGCCGGTGGAAGAAAAAGGGGAGATCTCCCGCCGGGCAAAGTGTTCTGCCCGGGAAGCGGCCAACGCTCCGAGTGGTAGTTCGGAGCTATTCTATATATACTGCTTTAACTTCGGAACTTTGTTAGCGCGATTTAGGCTTCGATGTGTTTCGCTTGTGGCGTGATGACAGCGCCGCCACACTACCATGCCGTAGTGCATAAGTTTGAATTCTGCAATGTGGTCAGATTATTGCACTTTTAAAGTTTTTTTTGCAAACATAGCTCTACATCTGGTATAAAATAAATTAAAAAAACTATTGAATAAAACTATTTTTACGGATTTTATCGCGTTTAATTAACTAATTTTATATTCCCGACGTTTCGGTTGCTTTCCAGCAACCATGGTCACGGGGGACTGAGGTGATTGACGTCCCAATAACAAAGTTAACCCGGAGTACCTTCAGCTTTTTAATTATTAATTTTGGTCCGATCTACGCAGAATGAACTAACTGTGTCTTGAAGTCTTGCAGTGGTATGCTTGGGTTTAGTTTTAATTTTATGAATTACAGGATCCCAAGCAGGTGGTAGTACCCAGCCTCCCTCTCTATTGAAATTAGGATGTTTTTTAATTTCAATAGCCTCACGTATCATCCTTGGCAGGAATTGATGTTCTTTCGCGAGGACTTCTGGTTTATCAAATCTAATGTAATGGCGGGGGCCGTCTAGGATATGATCACAAACTGCAGACTTCCCGGAACGTTGGAGTAGTGTTCGCGTAAATATAAGAAATCATTATTAAAAAAACTAATAAAATGTTTTGTTTTGTAATTATTATGCCGTACTTTTTGCCCATAGCTTTTAGAAATATTGTCTTTAGATAATTTTTGCTTTACAAGTTTTTCTAGATAATTATGTGTAATGCCTGAGATGATTATAGTTTTCTCTAACGCCACGCTAATAAGCTTGGTTGCTCAGGCACTATTCATACAAGAATTGATCGCTATAAGTCTGAGATCAATTTTACTTTTACGAGTAAAAATTGCTGTCTAATATGTGTAACAAATAATAATACATTAATATAACATTGTCTTTGGCTATACATATAATGCTTTTTAGAAGGTCTCGATGTTTATTACCAACCTATCGCTTAGTGTGAGCAAAAGATAACGAGACAAGAGATTTTGTTTGTGAATTCAGCTATCATAATACGTTATTCTAATACCTTTGAATGCCGAAATCTTTAATTTGTTTATTATTTTTTATTAAATAACTTTAACAGTGGTAGAGCCACGCGGCAGCTTTTGCTGTCGCACGGATGGGCCGACTCGAACCGGGGTGGTACCACGACCTCACAGAAAACCAGCGTGAAGTAGAGATTTACTTCTGCGTTTCGCTTGGTTAGTGCAGGTGGCCGGAGGCCCTTTTTACTGGAAATGGGGCATTCCATCTTAGTCCTCACGGGTGACAACGCATCTACATTTTGATTTGTAATAGAGGATAGATGTACATGTCTATGGGCCGCAGCAACCACTTACCATCAGGTGGACTGTGTGCTCGTTTGTCACTCTTATTCTATAAAAAAAAAAAAAAAAAAAATTTGTTTTTGTTTTTTAATTTCTCTATCATTTATAGTTCTATCTTTCCTTAAACCGCACAATTTCAAAGGATTCCCCTAAATAATTTCTTGCTTCCCTGTTTTGATAAAAAGTTTTAATAATTATTTATGGTTCATTAAAAATAAAATAAACTGACTGGGTACAAAACTTCGCCAACGGAATGATACCGAGTGCCACAGCAACACCACTGAAGTGTAATGCTGATTGCTGACTTTGTGGTCACTAAGCCTGTCCAGCGTGGTTATTTTGCGATCTCCAACAGAATATGCGTGCCAACTGGTGCTTCCTGGGAAAACTCAAGAAAACCGGAGATGTAAAAGAACTCAGTTCCAAAAGTGATTCTGCCATAAGGACTACATCGTCGGCAAATCGGAAGTGAGTGATATACTCAATATTGACGTTAATACTGTATCCTTTCCAGGCCAGTAGCTTGAAAACGTCTTTCAATGCAGAGGTGAAGACTTTTGGAAATTTAACATCAATAACAATTAAATCAATCATGTAACAATAAACAAAATCAGCATACTTGCACATTGAAGTTCGGAGATTAGATGAATAGGCGTCTCGGTAGCTCAGTGGCTAACCAAAATGCCGCGGCGCTACGGGGCGACAAATTCGAATTCCGCAAGGAAATAGTATTTGTATGGCCTACAAACATTTGTTGCGGGTCTTTAAGTTTGTGTGAAATTTATTTGTATAGAATGCCTCCACAATTTTTCTAAGAAAGTAAAGTCTAGTTAATTGTCAATCTTTTATCTTAGTTAATAATCCAGTTTTGATAATTTTATTCTATTTATGTATATAATATGTTATTATGTTTCCATATTTTTCTCAGGCATACTTTTTGAGGCAAAGCAGTTATTGCAATCCTATTTTTTTCTGAAAAATGGTAAATAAAATAGAACACAAGTTAAAATAATATACTTATAATGAAGAAAATCTCTTGTCTCAATAACTTATGCTCACACCAATCAATAGATTGGTAATAAAAATCAAGAACCTCAAAAAGCATTGTATGTATAGCCAAAAAGAATGCTATATTATGTAGCCTAGTGACTTAAGTTTCTGCCCGCCCGCGGCAGTAACGGAAATTTGATGATCATCAATGAAAAAACCGTGTCTGTGAAAAAAAAGTGTTTTCCTAAAATGCTTACCACTGATCCGGAGTCCAACAAACTATAATATTGTTTGTAGTTACAGTTATTATTAATGTATATTTTGGCATAAGGGCGCGGATCACTGCTCGGCTTAGTGGTGAAAATGGAAGCAATATTATAAGTATTAAAGACATTTTTTACAGTACGTAAACATTTCTTCCAATCCGAGCTATCGAAGAAATTGGTTGAAGACTTGCTACAATTTTCATGAATTAGTTTTTTTGGTTGGTTTCAATTTTAGTCTTATTACACTCGGGACACTCAGTAGAGCGTACATCTTTTTTGCCACATTTGAAACAAAAAATAACTCGTTCAGCCGGACATTCCTTCATGATATGAGTATCAACGCGACAACGGTAGCAAAATTTAGATTTTTCCACAGTAAATGTTTCATTTATATTCGCGAATGACCTATTAGCATCAGATCTATCGCTATTATAAGTTTTAGGTAAATTTTTATTTGCTGTTTGGTATACAAATTCAGGTGAATATGTTTTGGAACTTATTGCAATTGGCTCTTTAAAATTATCTGAACGGGCTTTTACTTGTTTGTAGTTACGACAAATTGATTTAAGACCATTAATCAAATCTACATTAGTACAATTAGCAAGAACATTTGCGTAGCATGGACGAGTATTGTGTAGAAGAATTTCAAGTTGATATTTCTCACTCATAGAAGTGCATAAATAATTAAATAAAAATTTACACGTTACAATAGTGCTTTATTTTTTTATTATATTGTAAGTCCAAAATGGACAAACTGTTGTAACTATACTCTGTATTTGTGAGACCTCATGTACACAGTTATGACAATAAATGATTATCTTATCAAAATCCGAAGGCCAAATGCCTCCCAGACTGTCTAAAGTGACCGTGCACTCCATCTAGCAAACTCACAGATCCCACTTACCTATTATAGGTAGAAGCAGAAGTAGAGCATAGGTCTGTATTACCACAGACGGTTGATTCCTCAGTAGAGAAGTAAATAAAAATCTCAAAAGAGATCAGCACTCTGTCCCGACTATATCAATAATAGGGTTATCAAATCATTAACAATGTCTCTATTATGATTTCTTATATTTTTTATATTTATGAAGAAGCCTTCAGTTTCAAATGAAGGTAGCCATGGTTGACATTAGAACGCCTCAATCCCCTTGTGACCATGCGTACTGTAAAGTACTCGAAACGCCGAGAATATATAATAAGTTAATTATGCGCAACAAAATCAGTAAAAACTAGTTCTATAGAACGCCGATATTGTGCCTTCTAGCAGGTATTTTGAAACGCATTCCCCATCAATTAGAAGCTATCATGATAAAACTAAGGAATCTGTGCAACTTAGCATCCGTGTAATCAGTCCAATCAGTCTCCTTAACTCATTGGAGAGGAAAATTATTCTCAAGTGACTTCGCTATTACACTTTGGCAAATAAGCTTCGTCCCAACGAGCAATTGGGCTTTAGAGTCGAACACTCTTTCACCACTACTACTAACTACTTATTACTTTTTTCACTGACATTGCGGTCTACGTTGCCGAATACAATAAAATATTTTTCACTAACATTTTTGAAACAGCTTCGCCTGTAGAGAATCAAAGTGAATCCTGAAAAATGTGTAGCTACATATATTCAAAAGAGTCTTACTCGCCGGAAATAAAATTTGAAAAATACCTTACTGACGATCGTTCCATATGTCCGTCTAATTCGTGGGCATAGTCAAATACTTGACGGTCACTGTTGGCAACGTTATGATTATCATGAAACAAATTTATTATGGGTGCAATTAGTTGTCCTGCCATCATGAAATTTGGCAAGAAGGAAGTTCTTACATCATAAAAAAAGGTACAAGGCTGAAATCTTAAGGAAATCCGAGAAATAAGCTTCATCTTTATGAAGCTTGTGTAAGACCATTTATGTTCTATGAAAGCTTAGCCTTTGTGCACGCAAGCAAGCGTAATTTGAATAACCGTCAAGTTGTTTAAAACAACTTAATTTGTTAAAATACCGAAGCGAGGGGGTATTTGCGAAACTCCCATTTAAACGGAGATCAAAAATTACCAACAATCTGAATATTCCAAGAAGATGTCGCGCATCAGACACAGGTGTATCAGTTGCGCAAGTTAAGTTGAAAGCTGCGGTGGAAGGTGTGCCATGTGTTCTCGTGCGTTTTACCTGAGAAGGAAAAGGGGGAGGAGAAGTCCTAAAGCTCCGAGGAGGGGCTGCCATGGGGCGGCTGGCGTTGGTGGGGCGGCGGATGAGTGGAAAAGCGTTGCAGTGGTCCCGCCAATATGCGGCGAAGGTGAAACACCATGGGGTTTTAGTCGGTGCGAGTCTGCCGTAAAAAAGTGCCCTAGGACCGTCTTTAGTGGTCTATGTTCGGCAGTGGATTTGTAAAAGGTTGTAACGATCATCATGATGTCATTACTTGATTTTATTGTTTTAAAAATTGACAAATATGGTACTATTGAAAATTCAAATTTGTTAGCAATTTTTTTAAGTATTAAATTATTTATTTTACTTTTAATATTTCAATCAAAGTATACAATATTTTCCCGTGTAGTGGCGGTTAAGAATATCCACTACCCCATATCTTCCCGTGGGTGTCGTAAAAGGCGACAAAGGGAAACAGGCAGGAGATGGGCAGCAGCATCTTCCTGATAATAGCCAAAATAACAATAAAAAAACTGCGGTTGCCAACCCGCTCGCCAAGCGTGGCAACTATGGCAATATACCCCCCATGAGCAATGACAATAATAAATGGCCCCCAGTCCCCGGCGACCCGCTATTCCTGGCTACGGTGGCGACCATGGTAACGGCGGGGCAGGGGGTGCTAAGAATCTCCGGTGGAGGTTCGGTTGCCACCTACGACGACTCGACCTGGCAACATACAACGCACGCACCCTGAGGACTGACGAGAAGATTGTGGAGCTGGAAGAAAAGATAGACAAGTTACGCTGGCATATTATAGGATTATCCGAAGTCCGAAGAGAGGGGGAGGACACGGTAATCCTCGAATCCGGCAACTTGCTCTATTACCGGGAGGGCGATCATCTGTCCCAAGGAGGTGTCGGATTTATCGTCCACAAGTCTCTCGTTAACAACGTTGTAAAGATTGAGAGTGTGTCGACGAGGGTTGCGTACCTTATACTCAGAATCACCAAACGGTATTCGCTGAAGGTCATACAGGTTTACGCACCAACCTCGGCACACCCCGATCAGGAGGTGGAGGAAATGTATGAGGATATCTCTAGAGCCATGCATTCCTCCAAAACCCAATATACGGTGTTAATGGGAGACTTCAATGCAAAACTAGGCACAAGAGAGAACGGTGAGCTGAAAGTAGGGAAATTTGGAATAGGGCAACGGAACCCAAGGGGCCAGCAGTTGGCTGACTTCATGGAGAAAGAGGGACTCTTTATGATGAACTCTTTCTTCCAGAAGCGGCCCCACAGAAAGTGGACCTGGTCGAGCCCCGACGGTTCGACAAAAAATGAGATTGACTTCATTATGATGACCAGACGACAACTGTTCAGTGATGTCTCAGTGATTGCGAGGGTGAAAACCGCCAGCGATCACCGAATGGTTAGAGGCACACTGAACCTAAACGTTAAGTTGGAGAGGTCTCGTCTAATGAAGTCAACGCTCCGTCCCCCTCGTGCTCTAATCCAAAGTTCCGAAACCTTTCAGCTCGAGTTACAAAACCGTTTTCAGTGCCTAGAAGACTGCAATGAAGTGGACGATTTGAATGACAAGCTCGTGGAAACTGTCCATGCGGTCGGAGCTAAGTTCTGCAAGACCCGCCGCAGAAGAACACAAAAACTCTCCGATCACACTCTTAATCTCATGGCTGTTAGACGGGAGATGAAGCTACATTCTTCAACAGATTTAACAGCATACAGGCAACTGAATAGACAGATCTCCAAATGCTTGCGGCGGGACTTACGCAACTTCAATACAGCTCGTATTGAAGAAGCGATCGAGCGGAACCAAGGCTCCAAAGTCTTTGCCAGAGATCTGTCTGCCAGAAAGCGCCAACTGTCAAAGCTGAAGACAGAATGTGGCAGCATCGTTTCCGGGGCACCTGAGATTTGGAGTGAGATTGAGAGGTTCTATGGGCAGCTGTACACATCATCGTTGGAGCCGCACGCAAGTGTGAGTAACGATCCAAGAGCGAGTCTTATCCGACATTATTCCGATGATATCCCGGACGTCAGTCTGAGCGAGATTAGAATGGCTCTCCAACACCTTAAAAACGGCAAGGCCCCAGGCGAGGATGGAATTACAGCGGAGCTTCTGAAAGCGGGTGCAAAACCGGTACTTGAAGTCCTTCAGAAGCTCTTTAATTCCGTCCTCCATGGTGGCATTACACCGGAGGCGTGGAGCAGAAGTGCGGTGGTCTTGTTCTTCAAGAAAGGCGACAACGCTCTCTTGACGAACTACAGACCGATTTCCCTTCTGAGCCGCGTCTACGTGCTGTTTTCGAGAGTCATTACGAATCGTCTCGCGCGCAGACTTGACGACTTCCAGCCTCCCGAACAAGCCGGTTTCCGAAAAGGCTTTAGCACCATAGACCACATACATACCCTTCGGCAAATTGTACAGAAGTCCGATAAGTACAATTTGCCACTATGTCTGGCGTATGTGGACTATGAGAAAGCCTTTGATTCCGTCGAAATTTGGGCGGTGCTGCAGTGCCTTCAGCGATGCCAAGTTGACTGTCGGTATATCGAAGTGCTGAAGTGCTTGTACAGTAGGGCTACGATGGCTATCCGAGTACAGAACCAGAGTACGAAACCAATCCATTTGCAGAGAGGTGTAAGACAGGGTGACGTCATATCCCCGAAACTCTTTACCGCTGCATTGGAAGATGTTTTCAAGCTTCTGGACTGGAAAGGATACGGTATCAACATCAATGGCGAGTACATCACTCACCTTCGATTTGCTGACGATATAGTCCTTATGGCAGAATCGCTGGAGGACCTAAACACTATGATCAATGACCTCAATAGTGTTTCCCAACGGATAGGTCTTAAGATGAACATGGACAAAACAAAGATTATGTTTAATGTCCATGTCACACCTATGCCGGTAGTTGTTGGGAACACTAAGCTCGAAGTTGTTGACGAGTATGTTTACCTGGGACAAATAGTCCGATTAGGTAAGTCCAACTTCGACCGAGAGGTCAATCGACGGATTCAACTCGGTTGGGCAGCGTTCGGGAAATTACGGCACATCTTCTCGTCAGGTATACCTCAAAACTTGAAAACGAGACTGTACACCCAGTGCGTGTTGCCAGTGATGACATACGGAACTGAGACGTGGTCCTTCACTACTGGCCGGATGAGGAAGCTCAAGGTTGCTCAGCGAGCTATGGAGAGGGCTATGCTCGGAGTTTCTCTGCGTGATAAACTCAGAAATGAGGATATCCGCAGTAGAACTAGAGTGACCGACATAGCCCAACGGATTAGTAAGCTGAAGTGGCAATGGGCCGGCCATATAGCTCGAAGAACCGACAACCGATGGGGAAGAAAGATTCTCGAGTGGCAGCCTCGTACCGGCAGGCGAAGTGTAGGGCGTCCCCCCACTAGATGGAGTGACGACCTGGTAAGATATGCAGGAAGTCGATGGATGCAGGTGTCTCAGGACCGTGCTTTATGGTATTCCTTGGGGGAGGCCTATGTTCAGCAGGGGACTTGTGAAGGGCTGTAATGATGATGATGATGATACAATATTTTAAAAATAAAACTAAACTTGAATTAATAGGCCTACTTACCGCGGTGTAGTGCCAAAAACGCAGGTCCCTTTTATTGGCTATACCATAGATATCACTTCTGATATAGGGGCTATACTTTGGGCAAAAAAAAAACAACACCAACTCTTGTCACCAGCAGCAACGACCAGTTTCGGGTAACTTCCTTCCTTCCTTTAGAAATAATCTTAATATCCGTTACATAAAAAGTCATTTAAATTCTACGTTGAATGCTATATTTTTACTATCTCCGTTGTCAAGTAAAAAGATCCCAGCGTTATTGCTGATTCTGTTGCTGATGTGGTACTTCAGGGTATGGAACTTTTTATTCCATCCTCTGTGGTGCCCATCGGAGGCAGATCCCAGCCATGGTTAGGTTGTTCCTGTAAAATAGTATCACGCTATAAGCAGGAGTGCTATATTTACCGGGCCTGGGCTGATGCATCAACGTTTCGGGATGTAAACACCAGCGCATTTAAAAAGAAGTATATATCCGCCTCCAAAAGCGTCATAGCCAAGGCAAGAAATCAGGTAGCTGAGATTTGAATGAAAATGAAAATGAAAAATTGTTTATTTCTTTAATAGATCATACATTATATAGGTATGGGAGTAAGTGGAACATCCTTTTAAGTAAATATACACTTGTGGCAGGATGCCCCGCTCTTCTATAGCAAGAATTAAATAAACACAAAATAGATTAATTAAAGAAATACAAGAAACTAAGCTTATATTTATATAATGAGGGTTTTATATAAGTGTGCGAGTTTATGTGAGTGTGAGTTACTGGGTGCGTGCGCTCATTCGCGCGATTGTGTGTGTGTGTGTGTGTGTGTGTGTGTGTGTGTGTGTGTGTGCGTGCGTGTGCGTGCGTGCGTGCGTGTGCGTGAGTGCGTGCGTGCGTGCGTGCTTGCGTGCGTGCGTGCGTGCGTGCGTGCGTGCGTGCGTGCGTGCGTATGTGCGTGCGTGCGTGCGTGTGTGTGTGTGTGTGTGTGTGTGTGTGTGTGTGTGTGTGTATATGTACACATGTGTGTATTTGTCTGCGTATGTAAAATTTATTTAATAACTTTTAGTATTGCCTCGACTTCATCATACTTAAGTTTGTTTCAGTAGCCATTCTGTAACTGTCTTTTTGAACTCATTAGAGTTCAGTGAATAAATGTTTAGTTTTTGTTGACTACATTGTATAAATAACCAGTCTGTCTTTTAAATTGGTGACTAGCAAAATTTGTCTTGACTAGAGTTAATTCAAAAGCTTTTCCTCGTCTATTACTACTTTTGCAGTCGTAGAAAGTTGTTTTATGTTTTGTTAATAACAAATTTAAAATGTATAACTTTCTAACACTTAGTAGACCACTAACTGAGTAAAGTTCTTCTGTAGGGAATCTATATGATTTATTGTACTTGACCTTTATTAATGATCGTTGACCACGTTCTAGTTGTAGGAGTTTAGTTTTCGTAGTACCACCCCAAACTGGTATACAATATGTTAAAATCGATTGGGCTAGTGCAGCATATATTTGATTAAGTAATTTATGAATTGCGACATGTCTGAGGGTCTTAAAGATCCAAATAAGTTTTCGTAATCTATTATTAGTTGCTTCTATATGTGAATGCCATGTAAGTTTTTGGTCTATTATATTACACCCAAATATTTAGTGCTAGCTACTTTTTCTATAGTAGGACACGTGCAATTGTTACGCAAACCACAGTTGTGTATTTTGAGATTGTGTGTTATGGGTTGTGACCGTTTGTTGATAGAAAAACATATATATTTAGTCTTAGACGTGTTTAGGGTAAGCAAGTTTATTTCGAGCCAGTTCGCAACTTTGGACAGTCCAAATTTAGCTGTATCGTAGACTTCATCCCACGATTTACCCGTGAATACGATATCAGTATCGTCCGCATATAAATAAATCTTACCATTGTCAAGTTTTAATCTACAGAGGTCATTAATATAAATGAGAAATAAGGTAGGGCCTAGTACACTGCCTTGAGGCAACCCCAAAGGTTATTTGAAGGTCTTTACTGACATAATTGACTATTCTAGTGCTTTGCGTTCTGTTCCTTAAATAATCTCTTATTAATTCTAGTTGGGCTTCCCTTATACCGATCTTTTCCAACTTCCTAACAAGCATGGGAACAGAGACGGTGTCAAATGCCTTTTTTAAGACCAAAAATATAGCAAGACATTTTTTATTTTGGTCAAGGTGATGTGTGTTTTTTTCCTCTTCTAAATCCATATTGTGTTTGCGATAGAATATTTTTTTTTATAGGAGAGGGGGCAAACGAGCATGCGGCTCACCTGATGGTAAGTGACTACCGCCGCCCATGAACAACTGCAACACCAGGGGAATCGCAGATGCGTTGCCGGCCTTTTAAAAAGGAGTACGCTCTTTTCTTGAAGGTCCCTAAGTCGTATCGGTCCGGAAAAATCGCTGATGGTAATCGATTCCACAAGGAGGTCGTGCGAGGAAGAAAACATCTTCTAAATCGCACAGTGGTGGACCGCCAATCATCCAGATGGTGTGGATGGTATCGGGAGTTCTGCCGCGATGTGCGTTCGTGAAATTTGGCGGCTGGGATTAATCCGAACAATTCCTCAGAGCACTCCCCATGGTAGATGCGAAAGAAAATGCAAAGGGATGCAACATCTCTTCGCAGTGCCAATGAATCGAGCCGATCGGAAAGGGCTCGGTCGTCGACAATTCGAGCCGCTCTGCGTAAGATGCGGTCAAGTGGAAGGAGCTGGCACTGGGGAGAGATGCCCAGAGATGGGAACAGTATTCCATGTGAGGCCGAAATTGCGCCTTGTAAAGTAGCAGGCCGGCATGAAATACTGTCCTGCTCTGCTGAGCACGCCAAGCTTTTTAGAGGCCAATTTGGCCTTCCCTTCCAAGTGACCACGAAACTGCACGTCACTCGATATGTCGACTCCGAGGATACCGATACTGGCTGAGGCAAGAAGGGGAGTGCCTTGAAACTGAGGAGATACGACAAAGGGGTTCTTTTTAGCGGTTATTATATTTATCTAAATACCGTATTAATCTGGTATTAATTAATTTTTCTAAGATTTTGGAAAAAACTGGTAAGATGGAAATTGGCCTATAATTATTTATATCATCTCTGCTCCCATTCTTGTATATAGGTGTAATAATAGAACGTTTAAGGAAGGCTGGAAATACACTTTTAGAAAAACAGAGGTTAGCCAAGTGACAAACTATCGGCACTAATAAAGAACTGGCCAATTTCACAAATTTTGTGGGTATGTTATCACAACCCGGAGTGCTATCGGAATTTAAGTTCATGAGTATACTAAGAACTTCATTAGGATCAGTATCTAAGGTGGCGAAAGATGAGAGCTGGTTATTAATTAAGTGTGCTGCAATATGTATATTGTGATAGTGTGCTGTGTTTTTTTGAATGTCATCGGCAAGCTTACACCCAATATTTGCGAAAAAATTATTGACTGTATTAACTGATTAAGTAGGGCTTGATTCTATGTCTAATAATGCATTATTAGTAGTTTTATTTTCCTTAGTATATGTAATATTTTTTATATTATTCCATAAGATTTTAGGGTTTTTTTCTAATAACAGTGTTCTTTCATATGAACGTTTTAACTTTTTAATATAGTTGTTACAGTAATTGCGATATCTTTTATAGGTTATTTTCAAAATTTCATCGAAAGGGTTGTTTTTAAGTTGTTTTTGCATATTATTCCTATTTTGAATGCATCTGAGCACACCTATAGTTATCCAGGGTTTAATGGTACGTCTACTTTTAGGAATACGGATAGTATTAGTGTTTTCATGTAGAGATTCTGTAATTTTGTTTATTAATGCAAAAGAAATAATATATTGTGTAATATCTACTTCAAAGAGCCACCACTAAAGTGAACACTACTGCACCTTTCTAACCCTTGCACCTCGCTTCTAAGTAACTTGTCTTTAAACGAAAGAAAAAGATCGCTAAGATGCTTGCAATTATGTAGTAAGAAAACAATATATTATTGCAAGCGAATCTTAGTTCAATTTTCTCATCTTTAGTTAAATGAATTTCCGCAAAATATGGCTGAATTTATTAATTAAAGACGTCAACATCGAAAATATGAAAACATTTTTAGATTATCCGACAGATTTCACGATTCTGAAATAATTAATTCTAAAATCACGAGATTGGTGACAGGACTACAGAGTCAAAGTTGTCAAATAAATTGTCGTCCTCATACATATCAGTTTATAGTGACTATGTTTCAAGACGCCGTGCAGTGGCGGTTAAGAATATCCACCCGTGATGTCGTAGGAGGCGACAGTGGGGAACAAGCAGGAGATGGGCAGCAGCATCTTCCTGATAACAGCAAAATTAAAATAAAAAACCTGCGGTTACCAGCCCGCTCGCCAAGCGTGGCAACTATGGCAAATACCCCCCCCCCCCCCCCCTCCCATGATGAAGGTAATGTAGAGACGGCCCCCAGTCCCCGGCGGCCCCGCTATTCCTGGCTACGGTGGCGACCATGGTAACGGCGGGGCAGGGTGACTAAGAATCTCCGGTGGAGGTTCAGTTGCCACCTAAGACGACTCCGACTCGCAACATACAACGCACGGACCCTGAGGACTGACGAGAAGATCATGGAGCTGTAAGAAGAGATAGAAAAGTTACGTTGGCATATTATAGGATTATCCAAGGTCCGAAGAGATGGGGAGGATATTGTAATCCTCGAATCCGGCAACTTGCTCTATCACCGGGAGCGCGACCATCTGTCCCAAGGAGGTGTCGGATTTATCGTCCACAAGTCTCTCGTTAACAACGTTATAAAGATTGAGAGTGTGTCGACGAGGGTTGTGTACCTTATACTGAGAATAACCAAACGGTACTCGCTGAAGGTCATACATGTTTACGCACTACTAATATAAAGTAGCTGTATGACCAGCTTTACGCACCAACCTCGGCACACCCCGAAGAGGAGGTGGAGGAAATGTATGAGGATATCTCTAGAGCCATGCATTCCTCCAAAACCCAATATACGGTGTTAATGGGAGGCTTCAATGCAAAACTAGGCACAAGATAGAACGGTGAGCTAAAACGAAGGGAAATTTGGAATAGGGCAACAGAACCTAAGGGGCCAGCAGCTGGCCGACTTCATGGAGAAAGAGAGACTCTTTATGATGAACTCTTTCTTCCAGAAGCGGTCCCACAGGAAGTGGACCTGGTCGAGCCCCGACGGTTCGACAAAAAATGAGATTGACTTCATTATGACGACCAGACGACAACTGTTTAGTGATGTCTCCGTGATCGCAAGGGTGAAAACTGATAGCGAACACCGAATGGTTAGAGGCACACTGAAACTAAACGTTAAGTTGGAGAGGTCACGTCTAATGAAGCCAATGCTCCGTCCCCCTCGTGCTCTGTTCCAAAGTCCCGATACCTTTCAGCTCGAATTACAAAACCGTTTTTAGTGCCTAGAACATTGCAATGAAGTGGACGATATGAATGACAAGCTCGTGGAAACTGTCCAGGCGGTCGGAGCTAAGTTTTGCAAGACCCGCCGCAAAGGAACACAAAAACTCTCCGATCACACTCTTAATCTTATGGCTGTTAGACGGGAGATGTGGATACATTCTTCAACAGATTTAACAGCATACAGGTAACTGAACAGACAGATTTCCAAATGCATGCGGCGGGACTTACGCAACTTCAATACAGCTGGTGTTGAAGAAGCGATCGAGCGGAACCAAGGCTCCAAAGTCTTTGCCAGAGATCTGTCTGCTAGAAAGAGCCAATCGTCAAGGCTGAAGACCGAGTGTGGTAGCATCGTTTCCGGGGTACCTGAGATTTTGAGTGAGATTGAGAGGTTCTATGGGCAGCTATACACGTCGTTGGAGCCAAACGCAAGTGTGAGTAACGATCCAAGAGCGAGTCTTATCCGACACTATTCCGAAGATATCCCGGACGTCAGTCTGAGCGAGATTAGAATGGCTCTCCAGCACTTTGCACCTTAAAAACGGCAAGGCCCCAGGCGAGGATGGAATTACAGCGGAGCTTTTGAAAGCGGGTGGAAAACCGGTACTTGAAGTCCTTCAGAAGCTCTTTAATTCTGTCCTCCATGGTGGCATTACACCGGAGGCGTGGAGCAGAAGTGCGGTGGTTTTGTTCTTCAAGAAAGGTGACAACGCTATTTTGAAGAACTACAGACCGATTTCTCCTCTGAGCCGCGTCTACGTGCTATTTTCGAGAGTCATAACGAATCGTCTCGCGCGCAGACTTGACGGCTTCCAGCCTCCCGAACAAGCCGGTTTCCGAAAGGGCTTTAGCACCATAGACCACATATATACCCTTCGGCAAGTTGTACAGAAGTCCGAGGAGTACAATTTGCCACTATGCTTGGCGTATGTGGACTATGAGAAAGCCTTTGATTCCGTCGAAATTTGGGCGGTGCTGCAGTCACTTCAGCGGTGCCAAGTTGACTGTCGGTATAGGTTGACGGTTTGCCGACGATATAGTCCTTATGGCAGAATCGCTGGAGGACCTAAGCACCATGCTCAATGACCTCAATAGTGTCTCCCAACGGATAGATCTTAAGATGAACATGGATAAAACAAAGATCATGTTTAATGTCCATGTCACACCTATGCTGGTAGTTGTTTAGAGCACTAAGCTCGAAATTGTTAACGAGTATATTTACCTGGGACAAATAGTCCGACTAGGTTAGTCCAACTTCTACCGAGAGTTCAATCGAAGGATTCAACTCGGCTGGGCAGCGTTCGGGATGTTACGGCACATCTTCTAGTCAGGTATACCTCAAAACTTGAAAACAAGACTGTACAACCAGTGCGTGTTGCCAGTGATGACTTCCGGATCTGAGACGTGGTTCTTTATTGCTGGCCGTATGAGGAAGCTCAAGGTCGCTCAGCGAGCTATGGAGAGGACTATGCTCGGGGTTTCTCTGCGTGATAAACTTAGAAATGAGGATATCCGCAGTAGAACCAGAGTAACCGACATAGCCCAACAGATTAGTAAGCTGAAGTGGCAGTGGGCCGGCCATATAGCTCGAAGAACCGACAACCGACGGGGAAGAAAGGTTCTAGAGTGGCAGCCTCGTACCGGTAGGCGAAGTGTAGGGCGATCCCCCACGAGATGGAGTGACGACCTGGTAAGACATGCAGGAAGTCGATGGATGCAGGTGGCTCAGGACCGTGCTTTGTGGCATTCCTTGGGGGAGGCCTATGTTCAGCAGTGGACTTATGAAAGGTTGTAATGATGATAATAATGATGTGAGTTTATGAGTGATTGATAAAGCGGTAACAAAGTGTACTAACTTTTAATTCTTGATGTAATTTTTTTTTCAAATGGTTCATACCAATACCCAACATGTCTGCAAATCTCCTCATAGGTAATGCGCCGATTTTCTTTAACTAGTTGCTTGACAGTAGATACATTTTGAGAGAAACACGGGCACGATTTGATTCTGCGTACCAACGTCTTACGGTGCTCAAATGAGGTACTCCTCTCTCAAAAGTCCAGTTATCATTATGCTATATTCTTCAAAAGAGTTCTCTTAAACCATAGATACACATGTTATTTACTAGATATAGGTATAGATTATGAATGTGATCGTAATTGATATTTTCTAATTTCATTGAGTTTGATTGCGCGCTTGGCAGCGTATAGAACCAGAGACACTTTTTACTGGAAACGAGGCATTTTATCTTTATCCTCAGGGGTGACAACGCATCTGCATTTTGATTCCTTATTGAGGAAAGATGTCAAAGTGATATAAAATTGTTTCTTGGCGGTAAAAATATTTTGTATATATCTTTAACTTATCGAACATAAACTTTATAACAAAAACGACAGGTTAAAGTAAAATCTAACAATAGAACTAAGTTGTGACAATCGTATAGTCTAACACAATGGACAGAGCGTTAGTAAGTTCTTGACTTTTCCGCTTTGCTACTCTCACACAATAGAAAGAATACGAATCTCGCACAATAATAAAACGCGAGTAACAATACTGATATATTTTAGATTATATTTTATTACATATTATATTCTCTAAAATAGAATAGTTCTTTTTTAAAGTTTAAAGTACATCTGTTTCAATTTAATTGTATTCGTGCATCACCACTTACCATCAGGTAGGACAGTAGTCTACGTTGGCTTAGAGCAGTAAAACAAAAATTTTACGTTAAGGTGAATAGTAAACGTAACTCCTTATACTATTCAGTGTACTTTACACTGGTTAAATACGAGTATATTATATACTTACTATTAGTATTAATGCTGTGTATATGTATAATGACGTACATATGTGAATGTTCATATTGATTAGGAATAAAGAATGGCTATTATTTTTAAACAAAAAGGGTGACTAACAAGCACACATTCCACCTGATTGTAAGACACCTACATCTATATTTGACCAAGAAACGCAATGCTTAAATACCCCTGAGAACGAAGACCGAATGACAGTCTCCGCTTCTCTCGTCACCACAGTTAAAGTGCTATCATATGCTAATGTATGTATGTATGGTGCCGCCATAATAGAGTTGTAGCGTGTCTGTGCCACGTAAGACTACTACGTTTACACCTTTAAATTTAAAAAATAGAATTATTCATTTTAACTTTTATTTTTAAATTTTGATTGACCAGCAGTTGTTTCACTGCTGTAGCCTTATGGACTAATCCACACTCACTCGCATATAATGATGCTTAATTACTCTAAATATGTACATAATATATCTCGATAAATGGACGCCAAGAAAATCCTTTGTTATATTTCGTCCCACGAGCCACGAGTGCCCTAAGTGTTGAATGTGGAAAATGTCAAGACAATCTCAAGATCGCTTATAGATGCCAGTATAACTGTCGCAAATATTATGTAAATAGCGGCGGGAATGTCGGTCAAGCCACAAGTGGTGTGTTTATGGATTGTTTATTAAAATAACGAAGCTCTGATTCGACATTAGCGAAGAGGTTAGTCTATTCGCTGTGGCGTAATGAGAGAAAAACCCTGTATTAATATGGGCCGACAATAATTGCTCAAGGTCTGGGTGTAATGCAAGTGTAGTTTATATATGTAAAGCGCCTCTACGATACCGGAGAAAGCTTTAGTAGTGGCGGGAGTAAGTATAAAAAATATTTATACCAAAGAGCAGTTACGAAAGGTTGGTGTATCTAGTGGAGTCTATGGGTAATTTTTTTCGTATCTCGTTACAAGCATACTTAGTTACCATGTTACCACAATATTTTTTACAATAAGTTAAGGCCGAAATAACCATACATTTAATCATTAAACGTGAAAATAAAAATTCGAAGCTTTGTTTAGGATCGATTTTTAGAAGACAGAAATAAAATATTATTTTATCGTTAGGGTCATAATCAAAACCCTGCTTCGACTTTATTATATTTATTCTGTTACTTGTACTGTTGTCTTATTAAATAGATCTGATAAGATATAATAGCTTTAAAAGTTTAATTTAAAATGGAATTTGTTTCAAAATATTACTCAAAACGTGTCACTAGAACTTTATAAAAAATAATTTGAGTTTATAACCAGGGTGACGCCACAATAAAATTTAGGGCTATCGAACAGTTCAATACTTACTTTCTAAACTATGATGGAATATTTATTTAGGTCTAAATTGGTTGAAGAGTTTTTAGCAGTAGACAGGGTCTAATTTTAGATTCTGTCATTAATTTTGATATTTTCGAGTTAAATCAATTAATAATAAAAAAAATCTATTATTCTTAATTCTATTGTGGTGATAGACCATATTAAGACTGCGAGAAAAATTGAGACGTCTACATACGTCACGTGGTCTCAATTTTTATATAGCCAGATTTCCTCAAGTTTTTCTCTTAATCCCGGAAGACAATATAAAAGGCCTTTAGATTCATATGGAAATATTTGTTTAATGTCTTTTTTATTTCTATTTCCAATTTAAGTGTCATTAGTCATTATATTTCATTCAAATTTAAAAGTCAAAACATTAGCCCAAAATTTTTACAACTCTTGTTTTATAAATGACAAATTTACAATTTTAAAACATAGTTTTAAATATTGTTACGAGCTTGGGGTTCGAGATAATTAAAAACTGCCGAGTGAATTACCAAAATTGACTATTTAATTACACAAAACTAATTATAACTTAAAATCACACTAATAATAAAACACAGTTCGCCGTTATTTCGCTTCGAAGTATTCTCTTGTATCGCCAATTCAATACTGCCTTGGTCGTGGTCCATACCGGCCTTATATAGGGCCTCAGACAGTTTCCAAAACCTTCCACTGTAGCGACATCTAGAATGTTCGAGTACATATCGGTCCCGAAAAATCTGGAAGGATCTCGACTCTCCTAGTTCTGCTACTCGACACTAGAGGGCGCTAGTGTAACTAGTGTTGCCATGTACAAGACATTAATAGTGGCGCGCAACACTTTATTTTACTCGACACTAGAGGGCGCTAGTGTAACTAGTGTTGCCATGTACAAGACATTAATAGTGGCGCGTAACACTGCCCCCTCCTAAGACATGCTCGTCCCGAGCATTATTGGCCCCATAATAACACGCCAGTCGATCCACATGGACAATCTTAGGAGTACCTCTGACATCTTTCTGTATCCGGTAGGTTACGTCATTGATCCTTGTCACAATCCGGTACGGTCCGTCCCATTTAGCTTGAAGCTTAGGAGATTTCCCTTTGCTGCGAACTGGATTGTGTAACCACACTAGTGAACCTTCATCAAACCCCTTGTTGTTCATTTTGCGGTCATACCGTGTTTTCATCTTCTCAGACGTTTGCTGGCCCGTCTGTCTGACGTGCTCATAAATGTCATTCATTTTGTTCCGCAAGTCATTTGCATAATCGGTTATACTGCGTGGGGCATCAGGTGGTATTTCGGTGATCAGGTCTGCAGGCAGCCGTAATTCTCTCCCAAAGTTTACGAAAGCTGGTGTCACTGATGTACTTTCGTGAATAGCGCTTCGATATGACAACAAAAACGGTTGTATGTGCCTGTCCCAGTCTCGTTGCCGTTTTTCCACAACTTTTGATAGGTACCTCTCCAATGTCTGATTAAATCTTTCTACCATTCCATCAGATTGTGGGTGGTAAGAAGTTGTTCGTGTTTTCTGAGTACCTATAACTCGGCAAATTTCCTGGAATATTTGAGACTCAAAATTCCTTCCTTGATCGTTGTGAATCTCTAAAGGTACTCCAAAACGACAGAAGACTTCATGAACTAGTTTATCTGCAACGGTTGAAGCTTCTTGATTTGGAATGGCAAAGACTTCTGGCCACTTAGTGAAGTAATCCATCACAACCATGAAATACTTGTTACCACTTTCAGTTTCTGGAAACGGCCCCGCAACGTCAATGGCTATCCTCTCCCATGGTGCACCAACATTGTACAATTTCAATGCGCCTCTACTAAGAGTTTGAGGTCCCTTTACAGCCGCACAACTTGTACATTTGCGGCACCAGTCCTCGACATCGTCACGACAGTGGACCCAGTAAAACCGTTCTCGGATCTTCAGGAGAGTTCGTTTAACTCCCAGGTGGCCTCCTGAACAACCACTATGGTACAGCTGTAGAATATCCGGCACTTTATCCTTAGGGACAACCATTTGCAAATGACACCTGTCTCCCCGACCATTTTCCCATTTACGGCACAGGACTCCATCCTGAATCAGCAAGCTGTCCCATTGGGCCCAATAGCTTTTCGTGGTCGAACTCATTGCTGAGACGTCGCTCCACTTGGGCTTAGGAGCACTGGCCTTCATCCATTCCAGAATCGGCTTAATATCCGAATCTTCCTGCTGTGCATGTTGTAGGCTGTCCTTCCACTCATTGCTGAGCTGGTCTGTCCTGAGCATTCTCACAGATACCACTTCCTTACCCTCTTGCCTAGTACAATGCTTGCAATCTTCAGGGCAAGGTCTTCTTGACAATGCATCTGCATTGTCATGAGATTTCCCGCTGCGATGTTCAATCACAAAGTCGTATTCCTGCAGTAGTTCAATCCATATCGCAACTTGTTCTTCCGGATTTTTGAACTGCAATAGTCATTTCAGTGCAGCATGGTCAGTTCGTAAGTGGAATTTCCGCCCTAGAAGATATTTGCTAAAATGCTGCAAGGACTTTACCACAGCAAGCAATTCCCGTCTTGTGACACAATAGTTCCTTTCCGGCTTTGACAAAGACTTGCTGAAGTACGCTATCACAATCTCTTGATCACCATTTCGTTGAGACAACACACCGCCAAGTCCTATATTACTTGCGTCTGTGTCAACTATGAATTCCTTGCCCGCATCAGGGTACCCCAAAATAGGTGTTTTGCACAGACGGTTCTTGAGCTCCTGGAATGCAATATCGCAACTTTCATCCCAGCAGAATTGTCGCTTCTCCTCGGTTAGCTTGTGCAGAGGTTTGGCTATATCTGCAAAGTTCTTCACAAATCGCCGATAATAAGAGCACAAACCCAAAAATGCTCTAACCTGTGTCTTGTCTTTTGGGACCGGCCACTCCTTGACAGCAGCAATTTTCTCTGGATCCGTGCGGATACCTTCTTCCGACACTACATACCCCAAAAAACTAACTTGCCGTTTGAATAGTGAGCACTTCTTTGGACTAAACTTGAGGTTGGCACTCTAGATCTTCATGAGCACGCGTTCCAGGTTTTGAAGGTGTTCCTCAAACGTACGGCCTACGATGATGATGTCATCCAAATATACGAGACAGGCATCTCCAATTAGCCCGGTAAGTACAAGCTCCATCAACCTTTCAAACGTTGCTGGAGCATTGCACAATCCAAACGGCATGACTTTAAATTGCCACAGGCCCTTTCCTGTGGAGAATTCAGTTTTCTTCTTGTCCTTAGGGTCAATTTCAACCTGCCAGTAGCCACTTTTCAGATCCAGCGTACTAAACCACTTTACGCCTGTAAGCATGTCCAGCGTGTCATCAATTCTTGGCAAGGGATAGCTGTCTTTCTTTGTAACGTCGTTCAGGCGGCGGTAGTCAACACAAAACCGCATGCTGCCGTCCTTCTTCTTTACCAGCACCACAGGTGAACACCATGGACTAGATGAAGGTTCAATAACACCATTCTTCACCATTCCCTCAATCATGGTTTCCACTTCCTTTTCACGTGCTACAGGCAATCTTCTTGGCCGCTGACGAATAGGCAATTCTTGTCCTGTGTTTATTTTGTGTTGAACTAAGCCAGTCTTTCCTATGTCAGCTTCGTTTGACGAGAAAACATTGGCGTACTTGAGTAAAAACTTCTTCGCTTTGACCGTTTCATTCGGGGAGAGAACGCTGCGACAGTCTTCTAAAAGTGTGTTCACTCTAGTTTGTCTATCCTTGCTGGGGGTCCCAGTCGATAGATATTCGCACCGACGCAACCAATCCACTTCCTCACTAGTACCAACCAATGTGCCTTTTTCTATAATCTGTTCCTGATCACAAAGGTTCAGCACACGTACTCCTGAGATGTCGGCGGTTCTGACCAAGGTTCGAGCCACTTTCCATGGAAGGTCATTGTCTACCCTTTCCACGAGTACACAACGAAGAGTTTGCCCAGGATTCCGTGGAAGCCTAACCGGCACAATTGTTTCCGATCTCGGCGGAAGAGCAATCTTCTTAAGGCTGTACACATTCCCTGGTAACGCCCCTTCCACGAAAAGTTCCTCTTGTCCACATTTCAAAACACCTTGCTTAAGGTCGATCTCACAACAATTCTTCCTCATAAAGTCTAGGCCCAGGATGCAGACGTCCATTATATCAGCCACGATGACATTATGCAGGTAGATCATGTTGCCTAGCTTCAACTCCATCTCCTTCTCTCCACGGACGGGTATGCGCTGACCGGTGGCTGTCACCAAATTAATGCGTTCTCGGTTGTATGCGGAGTCCCCAAGGAACCGACTTATAAGTTGGGAACTGACAACCGTGCGAGAGGCTCCAGTGTCTATGGTCAGTTTACACGGCGTTCCGTTGACTTCGCCCTTGATGATTAGGCTGTTCCCATCATGAGTGCCCGAGCCTCACAGCAGCTCTGACTTCAAGGTCGCGGATGCCGTCGATGAATGTCTGCACCAGGTTCCCTACAATGAGCGCAGGTACAGACTGGTACGCTTTTCGAACCAGCTTCTCCACCTCAAGGGCCCACTGCTGCAGGTTTTTGTTACTGCGTTGCACGCGATCTTTGAGCTGCGCACGAAAGACGTGTTCCAGGTGAGCATCGCCATATCTTACCTCCAATGTCTCAAGGAGCTGCTCGTAAGTTACTTCCTTACCGAGAGCTTCCAGAACAGTTAAGGCCTGGTCGCGTAGGCCTAGGGTGAGAGCAGTCATGGCCTGACTTTTATTCCAGCCGTTCGCTTTCATGACAGCCTCGAACTGGATTTTGTAGGCCGACCAGGAAGAACTCCCGTCGAACGGCTAAAAGAGTGTTAGTGTTAGTGTTAAAAGAGCCCCAAGGATTTCGATCTCACAAACCCATGATGGGAACAGCCTAATCATCAAGGGCGAAGTCAACGGAACGCCGTGTAAACTGACCATAGACACTGGAGCCTCTCGCACGGTTGTCAGTTCCCAACTTATAAGTCGGTTCCTTGGGGACTCCGCATACAACCGAGAACGCATTAATTTGGTGACAGCCACCGGTCAGCGCATACCCGTCCGTGGAGAGAAGGAGATGGAGTTGAAGCTAGGCAACATGATCTACCTGCATAATGTCATCGTGGCTGATATAATGGACGTCTGCATCCTGGGCCTAGACTTTATGAGGAAGAATTGTTGTGAGATCGACCTTAAGCAAGGTGTTTTGAAATGTGGACAAGAGGAACTTTTCGTGGAAGGGGCGTTACCAGGGAATGTGTACAGCCTTAAGAAGATTGCTCTTCCGCCGAGATCGGAAACAATTGTGCCGGTTAGGCTTCCACGGAATCCTGGGCAAACTCTTCGTTGTGTACTCGTGGAAAGGGTAGACAATGACCTTCCATGGAAAGTGGCTCGAACCTTGGTCAGAACCGCCGACATCTCAGGAGTACGTGTGCTGAACCTTTGTGATCAGGAACAGATTATAGAAAAAGGCACATTGGTTGGTACTAGTGAGGAAGTGGATTGGTTGCGTCGGTGCGAATATCTATCGACTGGGACCCCCAGCAAGGATAGACAAACTAGAGTGAACACACTTTTAGAAGACTGTCGCAGCGTTCTCTCCCCGAATGAAACGGTCAAAGCGAAGAAGTTTTTACTCAAGTACGCCAATGTTTTCTCGTCAAACGAAGCTGACATAGGAAAGACTGGCTTAGTTCAACACAAAATAAACACAGGACAAGAATTGCCTATTCGTCAGCGGCCAAGAAGATTGCCTGTAGCACGTGAAAAGGAAGTGGAAACCATGATTGAGGGAATGGTGAAGAATGGTGTTATTGAACCTTCATCTAGTCCATGGTGTTCACCTGTGGTGCTGGTAAAGAAGAAGGACGGCAGCATGCGGTTTTGTGTTGACTACCGCCGCCTGAACGACGTTACAAAGAAAGACAGCTATCCCTTGCCAAGAATTGATGACACGCTGGACATGCTTACAGGCGTAAAGTGGTTTAGTACGCTGGATCTGAAAAGTGGCTACTGGCAGGTTGAAATTGACCCTAAGGACAAGAAGAAAACTGAATTCTCCACAGGAAAGGGCCTGTGGCAATTTAAAGTCATGCCGTTTGGATTGTGCAATGCTCCAGCAACGTTTGAAAGGTTGATGGAGCTTGTACTTACCGGGCTAATTGGAGATGCCTGTCTCGTATATTTGGATGACATCATCATCGTAGGCCGTACGTTTGAGGAACACCTTCAAAACCTGGAACGCGTGCTCATGAAGATCCAGAGTGCCAACCTCAAGTTTAGTCCAAAGAAGTGCTCACTATTCAAACGGCAAGTTAGTTTTTTGGGGTATGTAGTGTCGGAAGAAGGTATCCGCACGGATCCAGAGAAAATTGCTGCTGTCAAGGAGTGGCCGGTCCCAAAAGACAAGACACAGGTTAGAGCATTTTTGGGTTTGTGCTCTTATTATCGGCGATTTGTGAAGAACTTTGCAGATATAGCCAAACCTCTGCACAAGCTAACCGAGGAGAAGCGACAATTCTGCTGGGATGAAAGTTGCGATATTGCATTCCAGGAGCTCAAGAACCGTCTGTGCAAAACACCTATTTTGGGGTACCCTGATGCGGGCAAGGAATTCATAGTTGACACAGACGCAAGTAATATAGGACTTGGCGGTGTGTTGTCTCAACGAAATGGTGATCAAGAGATTGTGATAGCGTACTTCAGCAAGTCTTTGTCAAAGCCGGAAAGGAACTATTGTGTCACAAGACGGGAATTGCTTGCTGTGGTAAAGTTCTTGCAGCATTTTAGCAAATATCTTCTAGGGCGGAAATTCCACTTACGAACTGACCATGCTGCACTGAAATGACTATTGCAGTTCAAAAATCCGGAAGAACAAGTTGCGATATGGATTGAACTACTGCAGGAATACGACTTTGTGATTGAACATCGCAGCGGGAAATCTCATGACAATGCAGATGCATTGTCAAGAAGACCTTGCCCTGAAGATTGCAAGCATTGTACTAGGCAAGAGGGTAAGGAAGTGGTATCTGTGAGAATGCTCAGGACAGACCAGCTCAGCAATGAGTGGAAGGACAGCCTACAACATGCACAGCAGGAAGATTCGGATATTAAGCCGATTCTGGAATGGATGAAGGCCAGTGCTCCTAAGCCCAAGTGGAGCGACGTCTCAGCAATGAGTTCGACCACGAAAAGCTATTGGGCCCAATGGGACAGCTTGCTGATTCAGGATGGAGTCCTGTGCCGTAAATGGGAAAATGGTCGGGGAGACAGGTGTCATTTGCAAATGGTTGTCCCTAAGGATAAAGTGCCGGATATTCTACAGCTGTACCATAGTGGTTGTTCAGGAGGCCACCTGGGAGTTAAACGAACTCTCCTGAAGATCCGAGAACGGTTTTACTGGGTCCACTGTCGTGACGATGTCGAGGACTGGTGCCGCAAATGTACAAGTTGTGCGGCTGTAAAGGGACCTCAAACTCTTAGTAGAGGCGCATTGAAATTGTACAATGTTGGTGCACCATGGGAGAGGATAGCCATTGACGTTGCGGGGCCGTTTCCAGAAACTGAAAGTGGTAACAAGTATTTCATGGTTGTGATGGATTACTTCACTAAGTGGCCAGAAGTCTTTGCCATTCCAAATCAAGAAGCTTCAACCGTTGCAGATAAACTAGTTCATGAAGTCTTCTGTCGTTTTGGAGTACCTTTAGAGATTCACAACGATCAAGGAAGGAATTTTGAGTCTCAAATATTCCAGGAAATTTGCCGAGTTATAGGTACTCAGAAAACACGAACAACTTCTTACCACCCACAATCTGATGGAATGGTAGAAAGATTTAATCAGACATTGGAGAGGTACCTATCAAAAGTTGTGGAAAAACGGCAACGAGACTGGGACAGGCACATACAACCGTTTTTGTTGTCATATCGAAGCGCTATTCACGAAAGTACATCAGTGACACCAGCTTTCGTAAACTTTGGGAGAGAATTACGGCTGCCTGCAGACCTGATCACCGGAATACCACCTGATGCCCCACGCAGTATAACCGATTATGCAAATGACTTGCGGAACAAAATGAATGACATTTATGAGCACGTCAGACAGACGGGCCAGCAAACGTCTGAGAAGATGAAAACACGGTATGACCGCAAAATGAACAACAAGGGGTTTGATGAAGGTTCACTAGTGTGGTTACACAATCCAGTTCGCAGCAAAGGGAAATCTCCTAAGCTTCAAGCTAAATGGGACGGACCGTACCGGATTGTGACAAGGATCAATGACGTAACCTACCGGATACAGAAAGATGTCAGAGGTACTCCTAAGATTGTCCATGTGGATCGACTGGCGTGTTATTATGGGGCCAATAATGCTCGGGACGAGCATGTCTTAGGAGGGGGCAGTGTTACGCGCCACTATTAATGTCTTGTACATGGCAACACTAGTTACACTAGCGCCCTCTAGTGTCGAGTAAAATAAAGTGTTGCGCGCCACTATTAATGTCTTGTACATGGCAACACTAGTTACACTAGCGCCCTCTAGTGTCGAGTAGCAGAACTAGGAGAGTCGAGATCCTTCCAGATTTTTCGGGACCGATATGTACTCGAACATTCTAGATGTCGCTACAGTGGAAGGTTTTTGAAACTGTCTGAGGCCCTATATAAGGCCGGTATGGACCACGACCAAGGCAGTATTGAATTGGCGATACAAGAGAATACTTCGAAGCGAAATAACGGCGAACTGTGTTTTATTATTAGTGTGATTTTAAGTTATAATTAGTTTTGTGTAATTAAATAGTCAATTTTGGTAATTCACTCGGCAGTTTTTAATTATCTCGAACCCCAAGCTCGTAACAATATTTAAAACTATGTTTTAAAATTGTAAATTTGTCATTTATAAAACAAGAGTTGTAAAAATTTTGGGCTAATGTTTTGACTTTTAAATTTGAATGAAATATAATGACTAATGACACTTAAATTGGAAATAGAAATAAAAAAGACATTAAACAAATATTTCCATATGAATCTAAAGGCCTTTTATATTGTCTTCCGGGATTAAGAGAAAAACTTGAGGAAATCTGGCTATATAAAAATTGAGACCACGTGACGTATGTAGACGTCTCAATTTTTCTCGCAGTCTTAATATGGTCTATCACCACAATAGAATTAAGAATAATAGATTTTTTTTATTATTAATTGATTTAACTCGAAAATATCAAAATTAATGACAGAATCTAAAATTAGACCCTGTCTACTGCTAAAAACTCTTCAACCAATTTAGACCTAAATAAATATTCCATCATAGTTTAGAAAGTAAGTATTGAACTGTTCGATAGCCCTAAATTTTATTGTGGCGTCACCCTGGTTATAAACTCAAATTATTTTTTATAAAGTTCTAGTGACACGTTTTGAGTAATATTTTGAAACAAATTCCATTTTAAATTAAACTTTTAAAGCTATTATATCTTATCAGATCTATTTAATAAGACAACAGTACAAGTAACAGAATAAATATAATAAAGTCGAAGCAGGGTTTTGATTATGACCCTAACGATAAAATAATATTTTATTTCTGTCTTCTAAAAATCGATTCTAAACAAAGCTTCGAATTTTTATTTTCACGTTTAATGATTAAATGTATGGTTATTTCGGCCTTAACTTATTGTAAAAAATATTGTGGTAACATGGTAACTAAGTATGCTTGTAACGAGATACGAAAAAAATTACCCATAGACTCCACTAGATACACCCACCTTTCGTAACTGCTCTTTGGTATAAATATTTTTTATACTTACTCCCGCCACTACTAAAGCTTTCTCCGGTATCGTAGAGGCGCTTTACATATATAAACTACACTTGCATTACACCCAGACCTTGAGCAATTATTGTCGGCCCATATTAATACAGGGTTTTTCTCTCATTACGCCACAGCGAATAGACTAACCTCTTCGCTAATGTCGAATCAGAGCTTCGTTATTTTAATAAACAATCCATAAACACACCACTTGTGGCTTGACTTTCCCCGCTTATAGTCGTCGGTAAAAAAATCAAGTTGATCATCCTAAAGGGGAAGCCAGGAGATCCATAGCACAGGATATCCTAGCTTGGACTCGTCTCCCATGCTCTTTGTTTTGTGGAAAAAATATATTTGAAAAAGATAAACTGCAATGTACTATTTGTGGGAAAAAATAATAAAGGTCATTATTATTATTATCGGTAATGTGGACTAACAGTGCTGCTATAAAAGAGTTAATAACCCGCTAGTCGCTAAAATATTGAAATGTCTGCTAAATACACCAAAAAGCGCTGGATTAAGCTAGGTGCTAAAATTTCGAAATGCGCGCTGTACATTCCAAAAAAGCGCTAAATCTAGTTCCCAAAGCGCTAAAATGGCAGTACAGATTTTGCGTATATTATAAATACAATATCACGACATTTCGTTGCAAAATTTTATTTTTGGTCGGGTTCCGTTGTATAGCTTCGATGGATACAAATTTCTTCAGTAAGTCTCAATACGATTCATCGGCGAAAAATCTCAACACAGCAATTCAGAAAAGTTTGTAATTTGTACAACTCCATCTATTACGTCCTTTGTGTGAGAAAACATCCTTTTAAAATCTCTTTTTGTGTTTTAAGTATAAATATATTAATTATTATGGAACGTTTTTTTACACACAAATCTTTTTATTACTATTTCTGAGATTTTATGGCGCCATTGAACAAATTCGATCCTACATTTCAAAGTAATAATCATTACTTTCGAGAGAATTAACCAATTTTAATAAAACAAAGATTAAATGTAACTCGAAGATACGCTTTATGATTTTCTTAACGATTTCTTTGAAAATAAAAGATAAAAAAGAAAAAGATAAAGATACTTTAGACGTGATGCGTTCATATAATAACAGACAAATAGACAGACAGACAATTCTAAAAATTATAAAATGTTCTTATTTAATTATTTTCAGTTCCCCATAATGATTTTAGCCACCAAAATATATATACAATGTACAGAAAGAGACACAACATGTTATCATCATTTTTATTATATGTATATATTTAAAGGGAGATGGCGCTGCTAACATCAATTCTAAAAATAAAAGAGATTAATTGACGCGATTGATACATTATATAAAACGCAAGAGAACTTATAAATCAGTGCCTGCACAGTAAGCAAAAAATAAAGTTTGACTCTCGCCAAAACCAACGCAATTGTTAATAGCTCTTTTAAAATTTGATTTACCACATAGAGTACTCGGCGGTAAAGAATAAATTGAGTTTGTCAACACGCAGTAGGGCAGCGAGTAATATAATAAAGATTAGCAGTAAATATGAAAACTCATCTACAGGAAAAAACCACATTGCAATTGCATTACATTTTCACAACACCACCATCTATCGAAGAAATGGGTTAACTATTGTGCTTCAGATTTAGTTAATAAGGTTAATATATTTTTGTATAATATATTTAATACGTTCTTTAATACTTTTGTTTACTGCGTTTTAGATATACGTAATTATGTCATTATTTTACATAATTTAACTATGATTTATGATATGATATTAGTTTAAAATGCACTTGATGACTCAAACAAAGCCACCGTTGAGCAAATTCGTACCTATACTTCCCTACCCATACTTCAGAATATTTATCATAACTTTTGATGGAATGAACTGATTTTAATGAAATAAAGACTAAATGTAACCCGAAGATACACTTTATAATTTCCTTAACAATTCTTATGATATAAATTAGTACTTTATACGTGATACGTTAACAAACAAACAGACAGACAGACAGACAGACAGACAGAAAATTCTAAAAATGGTAGAAATATATTTAATTACTTATTTTTAGTACCCCTCAATCACTTTTATTACAAAAATATAAAATGTACAGACATCTGCTATTTACAGTTTTATTATATGTATAGATAATGATTACCGGCTGGTTTCTGATGATGTTTGTGCTGTTAGCCTTTTGGTTAAAAGGGGTGAATTTTTATTAATCTGCGTGTTTACTTTTTTTTACTTATTATAAGCCAGTGCTTGACCACAATCCCACCTGGTGGTAAGTGATGATGCAGCTCTAGATGGTAAATCGCACTGTGTCTTAGCTTAAGAAAAGCCTATTCACTATTACTTTGAAGACGCCCAGGTTCTAATGCGTGGAATATAGACAACAAAGGGGTGAATACCCGCCGACCGTCTGGTTGTCCAATGGTGGAAAGGAGAGGGAGGAATTAAAGCGTGTAATTCCTGCGCACACTCGCCGAAATGCATCCCATAGAATACCGAGAGACTGGCTACTCTGCGCCTGTGCTCGAGGCTGAGAAGATTGCTTTCAACCAATTCATCAATGAGCCTCTTAGCACGGCTCTCCACTAAGTCCAACGCTGTGAGGTGTCATTTTGCAGCACCAGCCCATATGTGACAGCAGTACTCCATGCACGACCGGACTTGCGCTTTATATAAGTTAAGAAGCTGCCCCGCTGTGAAGTACCGCCGCAACCTTGCAAGGATACCAAGTTTCTTTGCGGCTGCTTTGGCTCTGGACTCAATGAACTGACCATAGTTGAAGTTCGGAGAAAATGCAACCCCTAACAACTGAGGGCGGTCAGTGTACTCCAAGGATACATTTTGGAATGTAGGAGTCAGGGTGAGCAGGCTCCTTATAGAGGTGAAAAGACACGCTTATGTTTTGGAGGCGTTGAATGTCCCGAGAATGGCATCAACCCATTCGGAGATTGCCTGTAGTGTGATTCACACGCTCAACCATAGCCTCTCGTTCGGACTGGATTTGATCCCGACTGGCCCGAGCACTTAGTTGGTATGTCTCCACAACTGTGCTGTCGTCTGCATACTCATAGACATCGGGAATGAACAGATTCTTTTTATGCAGCAGGAAGAGAGAACGGACCCCTGAGGAACTTCGGTGTTGGCCGCGATAGGACAGAACGAGAAGCCGTCGATGACAACCCGGAGAAATCGTTCACTCAGAAAGTTCTTCACCCAGTCAATTAGGCCAGGGAATCAGCCGTACGATGGAAGCTTGCCCTAGCGTGCCAAACGCTGTCAAAAGCTTCCGAAACATCGAGGGTAACAGCAAGTGCTTAACCACTGTTCTCGAGGGCTTTGCCGCATATGTGAGTGGCATACGCTAGAAGGTCCCCAGTTGATCGATATCGGCGAAACCCGTACTGTCGGTCACTGAGGAGATCATTCTGCTCTAGATATGCCATGAGGTGGGCGTTCAATATATTCTCAATAATCTTGCAGAGTATGGAGGTAATTGAAATCGGTCGATAGTTGACAGGGTCAGTAAAGCTACTTCTTGGCACAGACTGCACAGTCGGCCAGCTTCCAAGATTTGGGCACTATTCCAGTCCTGAATGAGAGGCGGAACAAGCGCGTCAACACCGGAGACAACTCTGGTGCACGGTCATTTAGAACTATGTCTGTTATACCATCAGGTCCACTAGCTTGTTCACGTCTAGATTTGGCAAGGTTTTAATAACCACTATATTGGTGATACGGACCTCTGACATAGAGGTACTGCAGTGAGGTAATTGAGATGGTAAAAAAGAAGCAAAGGAGTCCGCTTTCTTCTTAGGCGCATGCTAGTGAGCCATCTGGTTTTACCAGCGGTGGCAGGGTAGACCGACAGAAATTTTTACCCAGGGTAGCCAAGGTACGCCGCATCTAGAGGACATCTGATCTGTATCTCAGACAAGAAGAGTAAGTGCGGCTTGTCAGTCTCAAGGTGGTAGTGGACTGCATTGTGATTGCAGTGCAGGTCTCGGATGTTTGTTGGAGAGGGAGTGCAACCGCTGTACAAACTTACTCTTCTTATTCCTTTTTTTTATATTCGTTACTTGCGTAACGAAAACTCCTAGGACACTTTAAAATGCGCGTAAATGAGTTATCTAACGGCCGTCCGAATAGGCGGTGACGTGTCTCGGCTCTGACGGCTAACTCGTATCGTTCGATGTTTTGGGCGGAAACAATTGCCCAGGGACATTTATATGGAATCACATAATAAGCACCAGCTTTAAATTAAAAAACGAATCATCAAAAGCGGTTTACGCAGAAAAAAGTTATGAGGTAACACACAAAAAAAGAACATACAGTCGAATTGAGTATCTCCGCAGTTTTGAAGTCGGTAGAAAAATAGAAGATGGGCAGTAGCGTCTTCCGAATAACGATAAAAAATAAAAATGATCGATGTTCGTATGGGCCACCACATACATTTTAGCCTACACTTTTCATTAGCATTTCTTACCATTATTGTGTGTAAAAAAGCTATTGCCTTCAAATAGATGTCGTAAACAGTATTTATTAAATTTCAAATTTAATGACTTGATTGGTTATCAAAGATTAAGTCATCAGAAGTTAATAAGCGGTAAATTTAAATATTCAGTCAGTTTGCATCAAACTGCTGTACAACATAATGATTAGGTATACAAATATTACTTCGTTTCTTGTTATTCATGTTTAACTTCATGCCAAAACGATACTGATATTTACGAAAAAGTTAATTTACTTATTACCAAAACTTCAGACTGGTTGAATGATCATAATCTAAAAATAAATTTTTCTAAAACTAAAATATTAACTTTCATCCTCATCAAAAAACTTCACTAAAGGAGACTGCTCATTTCTGCCCCAAGTCATTTCAAATTTATGTAATTAATTAGCCCCGGAGACCTAAAAAAGTTATTTAATTAAAATAACATATAATTAAATAATGCAAAACGGAAGTACGGAAAGACTTTCCATTGACGTCAGTCGAGTTTGGTGTTGATAGGTATTTTTACAGAAAGATTACATTTTTATAAGCACACGCACAAAGTTTCAATATGCCGAAACACGTACTTATTGAGAAAAAAAATATTGTAAATCAAATAATTTTGCAATATTTAGTCAATTCCTACCGTGAAACTGACGTCATTTTTATTATTATTTTCATTAGGGATGTCGATTCTTTCCGAAAAAGATCGATTTTTTAATAGATTCGAATTGTAAGCTGATGTATCGATTCCCAAAAAATCGATTTCTAAAATATCGATATTTTTTCATGTTTGCATTTATAATGTAAATATAAATCCATTTTATGAGGAAAAAATCCCCTTCATCATAAAAAAAATAAGGGGACTGATTCAGACGGATTTCTGTATCTATTTTGAGACTGCTACGTCTCCGGCGCTGCGGGAAGAGCAGCCTCTACGCCTTAGCGTAACAAATCGCAGGCAGTTTAACAGTGGTAGAGCCACGCGGCAGCTTTTGCTGTCGCACGGATGGGCCGGCTCAAACCGGGGTGGTCCACGACCTCACAGAAAACCAGCGTGAAGTAGAGGTTTACCTCTGCGTTTCGCTTGGTGAGTGCAGGTGGCCGGAGGCCCTCTTTACTGGAAATGAGGCATTCCATATTAGTCCTCACGGGTGACAACGCATCTACATATTGATTTGTAATAGAGGATAGATGTAGATGTCTATGGGCCACAGCAACCACTTACCATCAGGTGGACTGTGTGCTCGTTTGTCACCCTTATCCTATAAAAAAAAGGCATCTCTCCTCGCCTCCGCAGCTTCGGCTTGTTGGTCGCCTTCGGCGATCAGCCTCAGCCGCTCCGGCTCGTCCGATGCCTACGATTTGTTACAGCAGGCGGAGGCTGCTCCCCCTACGCGCCTCCGGTTCTATAAAACCACTCTAGGGGTAGGACAGACTCGTACCAGGTGGAGTCGGGGTCAATCAATTCGGTTCTTTGACATAAGTTAAACCTAACCTATTTTATTTGTTATCTGCCCTAATAGGTACTGTTAAATAAAACAAATTTCAATAAGAGATCATTTATCATGGTATATTTCTTGTTTTTCATAAAATGGATTTATATTTACATTATAAATAGAAACATTAAAAGAATGTAGATTTTTGTGAACCTATACATCAGCTTACGATTTGAATCGATTTAAAAATCGACCTTTTTTGGAAAGAATCGACATCCCTATTGACGTCGACAATGACATTACAAAATGGCGCCAGTTTTATGGTAGGATTAGACATAAACATTGCAAGAATAATTGATTTTCAATAATTGTTTTCTCAAAAATTACGCGTTTCCGCATGTTGAAACTTTGTGTGTGTGCTTATAATAATGTAACTTTTCTGTAAAATACGTATGAACACCAAACTTGACTGACGTCAATGGAAAACTAAGCCAGCTGTACATTCGATACTAACGTGCGAAGTGGGGATTGCAAATTGGCTTAGGATTAAAAAGTACTTTAATGACTGTACTTAAAGTCAGCCATGTTTTTTCTCTTTTTTTTCTTCTGTTGAAGTTTACGTAAAGTGAACGTGCTTGTGTCATTGGATCATTACTTGTCAAAGTTATAAAGCCCTCCAAAGAGTATATAATAATTAAGACAATAGATAAAGAGTATTCAGAACTTAGAGTACAAATAAGCAAGGTATAGAGTGCGCGTATCGCTCAATGCCCATTATGCCAAGCGTAAAATTGACGCCTATGCGTTATTGTACTTAAGTTATTAATTTGATTATGTAAGTATTTGTAAATATTAGGTAAGTGACAATTATAAATTATGCTTTAGCTCAATAAAACATAGGTACGAATTTATGAAACGATGTTTATTAATCAAACACAAAAATCTAATTAATTTACTCTCACGTTAAAAAACATATTATACAGGGTTAGTGGGAACTCGACTCACTACTTTGCAGTTCGCAGTTCGATAGAAAAATAAAAACTGATTAAAGATGGTGTAAATAATTTATAACATACAACTTATAATATAGCCACGTAGCTTAAGTAAGGAAGGTAATAAAAAATCTAATATTGAAATAAAACCTAATACTAAATCTAAAATGCATACATAAAGTCACCTTTTAAGTCGTTCTAAAGTTCCAAACATTTACCCAACGTGACAAAGTCATGATGATTTTTGGTAACCGGAACGACGGTCACGGTTATTTAAACAATTCATCCGCCCGCGCCGTTTTTAGATAATTTAATTATTGATGAGTAATAAACAATATTGGTAATTAACATTGCATTTTTTATTTTTGTATTAATTATTTAATAACCATCATTCCAAGAAAGATTAGAAAAATAAAGGAAATATCACTAGATTATTGAAATAGGTACTTACGACTTGTTACTCGTAAAATGAGACTTGGCTTGATTTTTCCAGTTTCATAGTAACTCTGGTTCCCCTTTTGCAAACACTTAAATTCATCTCAAAATGAGCACAGTAAGTCGTAAAGTAATGAATTTACTACCTTCTTTTAGTAGTAAGTAAATAATCACGTTCTTGATTACCTACTTGGGGCGTTATTTTTTCAACGTTTTAGTTGATATCTTTTAAACCCCGCTATTGAGAATAAAAACATTAACGGTTCCTTAATAGATATTAAAAATCCTATACAATGATTCAACTTTGGTCGAGTCTCCTGCACTTTTGCTGTGGGGCAAATGTCCATGGAAAATGGGCCGTATCCTTTAAAATTCGATTACAATGGCACAATTTTAGAATCTGTGAAAGAATTTAAATTACTCGGTATAGATATAGACACCGGGACAAACTTGGTGTCTGAAGTCGAGTTTTTGCTTAACAAAGTCTCGGATTGGGGCCGACTAAATCTAGTCCAGTTCAATCCCCAGAAGACACAAGTTTGCGCGTTTACCGCTAAAAAGAACCCCTTTGTCGTATATCCTCAGTTTCAAGGCACTCCCTTTGCTGCCTCAGCCAGTATCGGAATCCGTGGCGTCGACATATCGAATAGCGTGCAGTTTCGTGGTCACTTGGAAGGGAAGGCCAAATTGGCCTCTATAAAGGTTAGCGTGCTCAGCAGAGCGAGACAGTATTTCATGCCGGCACATCGCTTGCAACTTTACAAAGCGCAAGTTCGGCCCCACATGGAATACTGTTCTCATCTCTGGGCCGGGGCACCCCAGTGCCAGCTCCTTCCACTTGACCGCATCCAGCGCAGAGCGATTCGAATCGTCGACGACCGAGTTCTTTCCGATCGGCTCGATACACTGGCACTGCGTAGAGATGTTGCATCTCTTTGCGTATTTTATCGCATCTATCACGGGGAGTGCTCTGAGGAATTGGTCGGACTAATTCCAGCCGCTCAATTTCACCATCGCACATCGCGACAAAACTCGCATTACCATCCATACCATCTGGATGATTGGCGGTTCACCACTGTGCGATTTAGAAGAAGTTTTCTCCCTCGCACAACTTCTTTGTGGAATCAATTACCACCAGCAAATTTTCCGAACCGATACGACTTAGGAACCTTCAAGAAAAGAGCTTACCTTTCTAAAAGGCCGGCAACGCATCTGCAATTCCCCTGGTGTTGCGGTTGTTTATGGGCGGCGGTAGTCACTTACCATCAGGTGAGCCGCATGCTCGTTTGCCCCATATTCTATAAAAAAAAAACACTCACTTGAATTGGAAAGCGCATGTCCATAGAGTGAGGCCAACTTTCGAGCTTTTCATATGCATTACGCGAACTTAAAAAAAATACCGACACAGAAACAGCAATAACACCCTACTATGCGTATACGCGCACGCTTGGCTGAGTTACGGCATCGTTCTGTGGGGCAACAGCACGAATACAGCCTCTCTATTCACCCTTCAAAAGAAATTAATCCGGATTATAGCAGATATAGATCAGACTAATATTTGCAGACCGTTGTTTTTTAAATATAAAATATTAACTTTACCCAGCTTATACAGTATATAGCAAAAACCCCGTTGGTCGCTTCATGGACGTATAGGTGTACACATAGGCATAGAAATTATGATATAAAATTTTTTTTTTGCTTGCTCTAAATGGGATTTTAGAGTTTCTAATCAGATATCTTACTAAATTTTATATTTGTAAAAATGTTATTTGCTTCTGAACTTACCGACACGTGCAGACATATTACCTACGTCAGCTGTGAAGTCACTGACACGGCCGCCAAAAAGCGAGCCACTGCGCGACGTGAGCATCCTCAAGGTTTTTGTGTATATCGTTATACCTATCTAGACAAAGTAATTTTCCGAAAATTTAAATTTATAAATAATAGAAATAACAATGAAAAGAGTTTTTAATAACGCGCTTGCAGTTTATGAAAAATCCATTTCTCTTCATGAATATGTAGCCGGTGGAAGGAAAAGGGGAGATCTCCCGCCGGGCATGGTGTTCTGCCCGGGGAGCGGCCAACGCTCCGATTGGTAGTTCGGAGCTATTCTATATATGCTGCTTTAACTTCGGAACTTTGTTAGCGCGATTTAGACTTCAACGTGTTTTCGCTTGTGGCGCGACGACAACGCCGCCACAAATACTTAATAATATTTAAAATGTTCTTATTTATTTTATACGAAGTCACTTAACGAGAAACATCCATAATCCCGCTACGTAGATGACGATATTTTGACGAATTCCAAGTTTCCGAAATTAAGTAGGTATGTTGAGATCAAACATACGGTGTTCATTTTTTCATTATCCAATCTATTTAAGTCAACTATAGGCGTCCCCACATTTAACCTCATAAGGGGACTATATCAGCCGTAGTTTCTACTTTTGGGAGGCGGGGTGGCAACCGCAGTTTTTTTTAATTTAGATCTAGTTGGTGTTAGAACGTCTTCTGGTCACTCTCACTCTCACTCTCCTCACTCTCCCGCGTTTTCCACACCCAGGGGATGTTAGTTCATATTTTTTCACCGCCAATACTTATTGTTATTGAATAATTATGTACATTTTACGTATCAACATTTTACGATTATGTATGATACAACATCAACCAAAAATTTATAATTATGGAAAATAAAACAAACAACCTAGAAATAAAAATAAATAAACAACAAAAAACAATAGATTATTTAGAAAGACAGGCTACAAAGAAAAATCTAATATTCTATGGAGTAGAAGAGACCGAGCATGGATACGAAGAATTGCAAAGTATATTATTAAGTTGCATAAAAAGTCACATGAAGATTTCCATCGAGTAGTCTGAAATAGAGTTTGTGCCTTGGCAAAAAAGAGAACAAGATAAGACCTTTATTAGTAACATTTACAACAATGGGAAGGAAAATTGAAATTTTAAAGAAGAAAGGAACATTGAAGGGCTCACTCCTTAACATTAAAGAAGACTTTCCACAAAAAGTTCTGTTGAAACGTAAGGAACTACAAGCAGAAGTAGAAAAAGAACGTAATCTCGGAAAAAATGTAATACTACAATACGACAAAATAGTAACATTGCCAGACACACGAAAACAAAAGCGGAATCTGTCAAAATCCCCTGACCTCGGAACCAACGTAATCAGTGAAAACAATGTCAAACAGATACCGAAGAAAAATAAGTTAAATAATATTACCTCCTACATGTGCAACACACAACTGAAAAAAGGATCGGTGTTAAGCTCGACTGAGATACCCTCACCACCAAAAAACGAGTAAAAGAAGCCCCTCTACATCTCCCAATACGGCTTGTCACTGCAGGGGATAAAGACTACAACCCTCCATTTTCACTACGAAATCTCTACATCTGTATCTATAATGCAAAATCTCTACTATTAGATGAAAGATTACTCGATTTTAAGAGAGCAATTTCAAAAATTAAATACGATATTATTGGCCTTGCTAAATTAAGAAGAACGGGATATAATATTTTAGAAAACAATGAACATATTTTCTGTTATTTTGGGGAAACAAAAGGTCAATATGGAGTCGGATTCCTTATAAAAAAGGAATATAAGCTAAACATTGAGAGCTCCATTGGAATATCCGAACGCATCTGCATTTTAAATCTCAATTTCGACAACACAAAACTCACCATTGTACAAGTACACGCGCCAACTGTTGATGCAAACAACCAAGAAATCAATAACTTCTACAACCAACTGCAGACTGCACACTGTCAATATCATCATCATCATTACAGCCCTTCACAAGTCCACTGCTGAACATAGGCCTCCCCCAAAGAATGCCACAAAACACGGTCCTGAGCCACCTGCATCCATCGACTTCCTGCATGTCTTACCAGGTCGTCACTCCATCTCGTGGGGGGACGCCCTACACTTCGCCTACCGGTACGAGGCTGCCACTCGAGAACCTTTCTTCCCCATCGGTTGTCGGTTCTTCGAGCTATATGGCCGGCCCACTGCCACTTCAGCTTACTAATCCGTTGGGCTATGTCGGTCACTCTGGTTCTACTGCGGATATCCTCATTCCTAAGTTTATCACGCAGAGAAACTCCGAGCATAGCCCTCTCCATAGCTCGTTGAGCGACCTTGAGCTTCCTCATACGGCCAGCAGTGAAGGACCACGTCTCAGTTCCGTAAGTCATCACTGGCAACACGCACTGGTTGTACAATTTCGTTTTAAGGTTTTGAGGTATGTCTGACGAGAAGATGTGTCGTAGCTTCCCTAACGCTGCCCAGCCGAGTTGAATCCGTCGATTGACCTCTCGGTCGAAGTTGGACTTACCCAGTCGGACTATTTGTCCCAGGTAAACATACTCGTCAACAACTTCGAGCTTAGTGTTCCCAACAACTACCGGCATAGGTGTGACATGGACATTAAACATGATCTTAGTTTTGTCCATGTTCATCTTAAGACCTATCCGTTGGGAAACACTATTGAGGTCATTGAGCATAGTGCTTAGGTCCTCCAGCGATTCTGCCATAAGGACTATATCGTCGGCAAATCGAAGGTGAGTGATGTACTCGCCATTGATGTTGATACCGTATCCTTTCCAGTCCATAAGCTTGAAAACGTCTTCCAATGCAGCGGCGAAGAGTTTCGGGGATATGACGTCACCCTGTCTTACACCTCTCTGCAATTGGATAGGTTTCGTACTCTGGTTCTGTACTCGGATAGCCATCGTAGCCCTACTGTACAAGCACTTCAACACTTCGATATACCGACAGTCAACTTGGCACCGCTGAAGGGACTGCAGCACCGCCCAAATTTCGACGGAATCAAAGGCTTTCTCATAGTCCACATACGCCAGACATAGTGGCAAATTGTACTCTTCGGACTTCTGTACAACTTGCCGAAGGGTATGTATGTGGTCTATGGTGCTAAAGCCCTTTCGGAAACCGGCTTGTTCGGGAGGCTGGAAGTCGTCAAGTCTGCGCGCGAGACGATTCGTAATGACTCTCGAAAACAGCACGTAGACGCGGCTCAGAAGGGAAATCGGTCTGTAGTTCTTCAAGAGAGCGTTGTCACCTTTCTTGAAGAACAAGACCACCGCACTTCTGCTCCACGCCTCCGGTGTAATGCCACCATGGAGGACGGAATTAAAGAGCTTCTGAAGGACTTCAAGTACCGGTCTTCCACCCGCTTTCAGAAGCTCCGCTGTAATTCCATCCTCGCCTGGGGCCTTACCGTTTTTAAGGTGCTGGAGAGCCATCCTAATCTCGCTCAGACTGACATCCGGGATATCTTCGGAATAGTGTCGGATGAGACTCGCTCTTGGATCGTTACTCACACTTGCGTGTGGCTCCAACGATGATGTGTACAGCTGCCCATAGAACCTCTCAATCTCACTCAAAATCTCAGGTGTCCCGGAAACGATGCTGCCACATTCTGTCTTCAGCTTTGACAGTTGGCTCTTTCTGGCAGACAGATCTCTGGCAAAGACTTTGGAGCCTTGGTTCCGCTCGATCGCTTCTTCAATACGAGCTGTATTGAAGTCGCGTAAGTCCCGCCGCATGCATTTGGAGATCTGTCTGTTCAGATGCCTGTATGCTGTCAAGTCTGTTGAAGAATGTAGCTTCATCTCCCGTCTAACAGCCATGAGATTAAGAGTGTGATCGGAGAGTTTTTGTGTTCTTCTGCGGCGGGTCTTGCAGAACTTAGCTCCAACCGCATGGACAGTTTCCACGAGCTTGTCATTCATATCGTCCACTTCATTGCAGTCTTCCAGGCACTGAAAACGGTTTCACTGTCAATATAATAACCAGAAAATAATATTAGGCGATTTTAATGCCCGTGTTGGACAGCGAGTACTAGGCGAAGAAAGAATACTGGGCAAATACTATAACGGAAATAGAGACAAAAGAGGTGAAATTTTACTCCACTTTTGTTAGGAAAATAAACTATACATTACAAATAGTTTATTTAAAAAGAACAATAAAACTATGTGGACATGGCTCTCGCCGAAGAAAAGAAGGAGTCAAATCGATTATATACTAACGAATAGAAAAGAAAACATCTCAAACATAGAAATTATATCAAATCTAACGTTTCCCAGTGATCATCGACTTTTAAGAAGTACACTACAGATTGCACCGATAAAGAAAAGTAGAGCAAATTTCAAAAATTATAAAACCAAATTGAGTACTTTGGAAGAAAGAGAACAATTTATACAATCCTTAAATACAAACATAAACAAAATTGAATGGGAAGAAAATGAAAATATAGAGTCCTCATACGCCAAAATTAAAAAACCAATAATCACTAGTTTAAATTTAATTCGACAGAAACCAACAAGAAAACGGGAGACCGTCCCTGTTCACATGAAATCTCTTATTGCTAGAAGAAGTGAATTGATTCAGAAGAAATCCCTAACGAAAGAAGAAAAAGACGAACGTACATACCTCTACAAGAACATCTACAAATTAATGAAACGAGAACGCACAGAACGCAGAATAAAAGATATCAAAACTCACCTCGAATCAACAGGCAGTTTAAAAAGGTCTTAAAATCATTAATACCACCAAACGATGGATACCCTATATAAAAGATGACACTAATGATAAGAAAATATTGTCAAGATCTGATATAATAGAAACGGCAACAACTTTCTATTTGAATTTATACTCACTAAAAGATACTACTCCGGAAATTGAAACGACCTACCAGGACTCTACTACAACTCTAGCTAGATTTTCTACATTTGAAATAATAAAAAAAAATTGAAGTTTTAAAATCCGACAAAAGCAACGGGCCAGATGGAATCCCAAATGAAGCATTAAAATTGGGGAAAATGATACTAGCACCATACATAACAACATTATTTAACAAGATTCTAAATGATAGAGCAATACCGAAAGAATGGGGGCAATCTGATTTAATTTTATTCTACAAGAAAGGAGACCCTGCCGATGTTGGAAACTACCGACCAATAAGCTTACAACCAAATATGTACGAACTATTTGTTTCATGTCTTGAGGATCGTCTAGCAACGTTCATAGAGAAATTTCAACCACCGGAACAAGCAGGTTTTAGGAAAAACTTCTCAATAACAGATCACATCCACACTTTAAATTTGATTATAGAGAAATATATAGAGCACAATAGACCATAATACCTGGCATTTATCGACTACGCCAAAGCCTTCGACTCTATATCACATACGAGCATGTGGAAAGCTCTACATGAGTGAGAAGTACCATCGGAGACTATAGCTCTTATAAGACATCTACTACAAAAGTAAAAGTCGTGTAAAGTTAGAGAGACATGGCCCTGAAATAAAAATTTGTAGAGGCGTCAGACAAGGTGACCCCCTGTCACCTAGAATTTTTATAACTGTGCTACAAAATATAATGAAAACTCTGAACTGGGAAAAGAAAGGAATAAACATAAATGGGAAATTCCTCAGTAATCTTCGATTTGCGGATGACATCATACTCTTCTCCGAAACAGCATCTCAATTACAGAAAATGATTAATGAACTAAATGATGTAAGCAAAACGATCGGCTTAGAACTAAATACTACCAAAACTAAAGTCATGACAAACCACCATATTATACCAATAAGGGTCAATAACAATATATTAGAATACGTTCAAAGCTATGTTTACCTGGGACAACAAGTATCTTTCTCTGGGATAAGACACGAAGATGAGATTAAAAGACGAGTTAACATAACCTGGAACAAATTCTGGAACAATAAAGAAACCCTAAAATCAAAACTCCTTATAAAATTCAAGAAAAAAATAATGGACACATGTTTACTGCCCTGCCTTACGTATGGCTGCCAAACATAGATAAAAAATACAAGTATGTCAGAGAGCAATGGAAAGGAGTATACTAAATATACAAAGAAAACACAGAAAAAGAAACACAGACATAAGAAACACAACAAAATTAATAGGAACATTCTCAAAAACAAAAATGGAAATGGGCGGGTCATATTGCACGTATGGACAAACAAAAATGGACACAGAGAGTAACTAACTGGCAAGGACCAATAAACAAAAGAAGAAGAGGTAGATCGAGAGAAAAATGGGTTGATGAAATAATAAGAAAAGCCGGTGAAAATCGGATCACAAAGGCAAAGGACAGACAGATGTGGAGAAAAATGGAGGAGGCCTTCACCCGTTGAGGGGTCCATAATGAATTATATTATAAATTTTATAAAATGAACTGAAAATTTAATTTATTTATTATTTTGAAATTTATATAAAATTAAGAAATTATTATATAATTATGCGATTGTAAAATATTAATCATGATAATTATGAAATGTAATATTTTGTTTTATGCATGCATAATTATGTATTCGTAATCTTAAGATATATATTTTTTGTCATTCATTATGGAAATAAAGAGGCTATATTATTATTATTATCTTTTCTACTCCTTTTTTTCTCAAGATTTTCTAAGATCTTGGTTTTTAAGAAATGCTCACGGGCCTAAGCCAAGTGCGCGTCCCTTTGGGAATCAAAATTTGAGGCGTCTTCTTGCAAAAATTTTCGGACTATACGACAAGTGTTGAGGATGGCTGCTTTTTGCATGGTAATATAACTATTTTCAGGAAGATCTAATAGTTTAAGGGAGTGGGGCAAACATTTCGGGATCACACCAGTACTGGAGAGCACCAGCGGCACAATGTATACATTGTTCATTTTCCAGATTCTAGTTACTTCTTCTTTTAGTTCTGTGTATTTAAGAATTTTTTCAGTAATGGTTTTTTGTAGATTATGGGTATTTGGGATTGCTATATCAATTAGGTATACTATTTTATTTAATTTGTCAATTAAAGTTATATCCGGTCTATTGTAATGAATCGTTTTATCGGTAAGAATAGCTCTATCAAAGTACATTCTGTGACTGTCGCTCTCCAGAACAGGTTTAGGGATATATTGATAATATGGCAATAGTAGTTGGTTAGGGATTAAATTGTATTTATTTGCAAGCTTTTGATGAACGTAATTAGCAACCTGGTTATGCCGGTGGGTGTAATCAGTTTGTGCTAGGCTAGGACAAGCACTGGTGATATGTTGTATAGTTTCGGGTAGGCGGTGACATTTTCTACAGCTATCGTTCTGCATATTTGGGTCTTTTAATATATATTTTTTATAGTTTCTTGTATTGATTACTTGATCCTGAATAGCAATAAGAAAACCTTCAGTTTCAGGAAAAAGAGAACTTAGTTTTAACCATTTATTTGAAGCCAGTAAGTCGACGTGGGGTTGTTCTAAATCGTGTGCATGTCTACCATGTAATTCTTTACTACGCCACTTTGATTGCTTTTCTTTTTCATGGTCAATTACTGTAGTAGATCTATTGTCTTGTTTACTTAAATTAAGAGGGGTATAATTGATATCGGATTCAATAACTGCTTTATGTAACAGGCTGTTAGCTGATTTTTCATAATAGAAAGATTGCAAGTTTTTGATTTGCCCTTCCCATAGCCTTTTAAGATCGATCGGACTCCTACCCCCTATGGCTCTCTTTATCGTAAGTCGTTCAATTGCCGATTTAGGATGCAAATATTTGTGTTTAGTCATTGTAGTCCTAGTTTTGATTTCCAGATTTCGTATATCTGTGAATGACCATTTAATAACTCCGAAAGAATAGGTAAGTATTGGGATGGCAAAAGTGTTAATAGCTTTGAATAAATTTCTAGAATTAAGTTGCTTTTTACAAATTAGATTCAACCTGCGGAAATATTCATTACTGAGATCCTTTTTAATAGCAGTATGGTCTATACATCTTCCTTCACGTAAACCTAGATATTTATATGTATCATTTTCGTCCATCAATGTAAACATATCGTATTGACTTTCTGTATTACTGTCGACTCTACCTTTATGAAGTTTAAGTGTTTTGCATTTATCTAAACAGAAGGTCATGTTTATATCTTGACTGTACTCAGCTGTAATTTTTATGAGGGTATTCATTTCTTTTTCTGATTTGGCAAAAAGCTTTATATCATCCATTTATTGTTATTATTATTATTATTATTATTATTATTATTATGTGGTAGAGCTATGTTGCAGTTATATTAGTAGTATAGTTGTAGCACGAATGGGTCGGCTCGACCGGGGAAGGACCACGCTCTCACAGAATACCAGCGTAAAATAGCAGTTTAACACTGCTATGTTTAGTATGGTGAGTGTAAAGAACCGGAGACCCACTTTACTGGAAAAGAGGAATTCCATCTTAGCCCTCAAGGGTGACAACGCATCTGCATTTTGATTCTATATTGAGGATAGATAGATGTAGATGTCTATGGGCCACATCAACCATTTACCATCAGGTGGACTGTGTGCTCGTTTGTCACCATATCATATAAAAAATGTTATAAATTTCCACTTTATTGCTAAATAGGTCTGGAAAAAATATTAAAAAAATATAAATAAGAGCAATTAACGATTAATTAAACTTGCAATTAATTTTAAGAGAAATTTCACATGTATTTTTCATATGAAACTATTCGAAAAAGAATATGTAACAGAAATTATTTTTAAATATATCCACATTAAAAGAATATAATAAATAAAATAAAATTACTATAAAATAAGCGCCGTTTCGCGCGCTTCTCAAACAAACCCGTTTCTTGCTCGTCGTCGTAGGACTTTGGTATAGGAAAAACCCCAAAATTTACGCGTACAATTTACATAGGTAGTGTCCAGTATATGCCGACTGAATTATTTTGATCCCGTATTTTTTCTGCCTACCAAATATTCAGTAGTTATTTATAAACATGGAAAGTTTAATAAACATAAAATTTTGTTACAAATCAGTAGTCAAGAAAAAATATAAAAATACGGGTTTTTTATCAACGGTTGATAAAAAAAGTCTATGTTAATTAAGGTTTTTGTATTTTCTGTACATGCTTTTAAGGCGTTGAAAATATTCAAAAATAATTAGTAGATTTTACAAAATATTAAAAAAAATACATCAAAAGTCACAAAAAATTAGTTGATTCATAAAATATCAATATTATTTTGCAGGCTACAGTCGCTTTGCCATTGGCTGCAAAAGTCGAATATTCTGAAGCATCAACCATAGGGACGTCGATTCTTTCCGAAAAAGATCGATTTTTAAATCGAATAGAAGATCTCCTGAACTGTCAAATGTATATTGTTAGGAATGAGGGTAAAATAATAAAATAAAATAAGAAATGTTGAAGGTAGAACTATAATCTCCCACTTGTTTTAGCAGTATAAAGTATCACGCAGTCGACTAAGAGGGAGCAGTCAGTATGTAATTCTAAGAGTTTCATATCGTTATTATGCCCGTTGGGCTAAAACATTACTACTACACTGAGATTCTGCCCAAATAAGACAAGTGATGCGGTTCTATTCGTGTAGTAGTTCTTCTAGTGTAAGCAAGGAAGATCGTGTTGCTGAGAGGCTGCCCGGTGTTACATCGAGAGAAGTAGTGTAGCTGTTGCTTTGCATACTTTAGTGTTATCATGTAATTATGTCCTTCACATTACACCAATGTGTGACTGTGTCTGGTACATATAACGGTTGGTCGAACTGTATTTGCTCTATACTGAATGTATAGTGCTGTACGTTGTCTTATTTCTGATAATGATCAATTGCGTAAGCAAGAGATCAAGTTGAACATCCGCTATCACACTTTTATTATTTTTAACAATTAACTAATAATTTCTAACATCAGAAGTGTAATAGTTTCTAATAATATTTATTACTTGAATATTGTTTCTAAAAGCATTTTTTGTAGAAATAATTTGAGCAAATTACAGTAATACCAGGAAAATATTTTATTATAACTGTCAGGAAAGTTACGAAAGCCACCTAATAACGTTAGTTTTTTACGTATTCCGTAAGAAATTTTAAGATATTATTTTATATATATTGATCTAAACAAATTTATGAGGATTTGGTCATATATTTACATTGTTTGATAAAAATTGGTGGTTAGTACTCGTACTATATTTTCAATGCAGAAAATTATTAAAATTACTTTTACTGTGTTTGTATTTTTTGGTAAAAATAGTTTAATTCTTTGATATGAATTCTTACGTCAATGTTTAAGTTTATAATGCAATGAAACAGAACATTTCAGAATTAAATTGTTTTATATTTCATAAACAGACTCGTTGCTTCGTGGCCACGAGAATTTTATCCCTGTGAATATTTCTCTAGCAAGGTTTGTAAATAGAGAGTAGCAAAATTTTACTAGTACACTTCCGCGAAATGAAATTTGCGATGCTCATTCGTTTTTCCACAAACGAATTAACTGTTTCCTTAGAATTACATACAATATGTATATTCATGTTACGGCCTTTTAACTTACTATAACTAATCATCACAAAAATATTAAAAAGAAATTAAACCTTGAAAATAATTTGTATTTAATATTTACCATGTCATTTTAATTATATTTAAAAAAGATGCCTATTAGTTGTGGAACATGCGCAAAATATACGCTGTGAAAATTATTTTGAAAGACCTCTGTAATAATATCCCATTCTATATAAAAAGGCGAAAGAATTTTACATGTATGGCAAGTGTATAAATAAATATGAATTACCCTTTAATCCATTCCTGCTGCCAATTATCTGTATGTTGCTTACTATTTTTAATAGTTCGCTACTAGCTTGTACACTAGCTCAGTTTAAAGGATTTTAGAAAGAAAGAATTAAAGGATTTGAAAGCCAGTTTAATTAGAGAATATAATGTTGGCATTAAAGGGTGATAATGTATTGGCGGCTTTTTTGTTTGAAGTGGAACCATCATGTGGTTTGTCAGCTAGTTGGTCACTCTAAAAAACCTGAAAGTTGAGAGATTTTTGAAAATAATATACGTGTAATTGTTAACCTTGTTTGATTGAAAATCGTGGTTATAAGCTCACAATACATCAACAAGATTTAATAATTCATTTATTTAATTTTTGTTTACACTTAATAAACTAATTGCTACAGGACGGATTTCATGCCTTAAGGCATTATTTACCAGTCAACACTGGATTTAGTTTACATAAAAAGTGAGTAAATAACAAAATCTCAAACAGTATAAAGTGCTTGTGGTAAACCTTTTTCATTTAAAGTATAGCATAATTTTAGCGAAACCCTGTACGTTGAGAGTTAGTGTTAACTTTACTGGTATATATGTATTTTCCTCAATGATCATGTTACATTTCTAAGGTTAATTTAATATAAAATTACTTTAACAAAAACGACCTAAATTAACGTTTATAATGTGGAATGTGAATATAATTGCATCGAAATCATTTTGCTATCGTTTTTGTTAATCACTGTGGCTTGTGAATCTATGTGCACAAATCGTTTAGAAACCTGATTTTTAAGCTTTCAATTTCCACTCGATATCTGTAAAGATTCTGGAGAAAGAAAAAAGGGGTTTTGATTGTTGAACGGTCGGATGGACAAAAGTGTTCCTATAAGGGTTCAGTTTCTTCTCCCTAAAATGTTCCCTGTAATGTCAAATGTGAAATGAAGATATTTTCATTTTATTTCATTTGATGACTCATGACGTAGAAATCATTTACTCTGATTACTAGGTACTCCAGGCAGTTATCAAGTTAAATTAATAACTTAATGAACTACCAGTGACTAATAGGCTTATGCTTTCAAATTCATTATAAACAGAAAATCAAACGCTAATGTGTGTATTATAAGTCGCAAAAGCGTAGTAGTTAAGCTCATTCGCCTGTACAAACAAAGTGGATGATAGGATTAAATCGTTAACGTAGTGGGGTCTTTATTATTTGGGTATGAAATAGTGAATTCTGTTCTTTTATTATAACAAAATCGTGATTGACTAACAGCGGTTCTATTGGTCAGTAAACGTACTGTTTGGTTTTATTACGATGAATAATTAAAAATTAAAAATTTTGGACAATCGACTTCAATAAAAAATTTAAGGATAAACGACGACTCGCAACTGCTGAATAAAATATACACTTTACACAATAGTGGCATAGACACTTCCATATTCAGTGCACATAGTACTCGTCATGTATCCACCTCCGCAGTCAATAAACATTGAGTCAATATTGATGTTACGAGGGCGACACTGAAAGTTTTTAGAACTGGCCACTTGTAACCGATATAATAAAAAAATAAGTTCAAATTTGGAAAATGGAACTCTAACAATATTATTGTACATGTATTTTATTAATTTGTCATTTGTTTACGATTTGGTTGCTTACTATTTGAAAATTATCTGTCACGTCAGCGTAAATTTAACGCGAGAAAATTTTCGTGCAATGATTTTTTATGACTTTCGACGTAATTTAAGTCAACAACAAAGTTATGATAGGCTTTGATTGGTCTTTCACGATGAAGGCCCATCTCGTGTCACTGTTTACAACTGGTTTCACGAGTTTAAACGTGATCGGACTAATCTCACCGATGATCTGCGTGAGGGACGGCCTTCAACGGTGACGACTGAAGATAACATCAGTGTTGTGCGGCGTATGATAGAGACTGAAAACTGACTTATCAGCAGATTAGGACAAGTTTAGGCATCGGTATGAGTCAAGTGCACAAAATCCTCCATGAACATTTAGTGGTCAGGAAGCTTTGTGCCCGGTGGATGCTTCATAATTTGACAGAGGTCCAAAAACTCCGTCGTGATTGGTGTCGTAAAATGGTTCAAAGGTTTAACGGAGGTGACTCAAATGCTGTGTTCGACATAGTTACGGGTGACGAAAGCTGGATTTATTGTTATGATCCTGAAACTAAGAGATTGCTATTTGGGTGTTTCCTTCTGAAGAGTTGCCAACTAAAGTGAAGAGAGGTCGAAGCGTGGGAAAAAATATGGTGGCCTCGTTCTTCGGAAGGACAGGTCATCACGCAACAATTGTTTTAGAGGATCGAAAAACAGTTACTGCAGAATGGAACACTAACAATAGTTTGCCACTTGTCTTGGAAAAAGTTCGTTACGTTACGTTTTTGCGGTAAATCAGCTGTGGACATGTCTAGTGGCATACTACGTGGGTGACCGTATGGCGGCGTAGCACTGTTATGGAGAAACAGTAAGTTTAAGTCAGTGTCTGTGATTCCGTATTAAAGTAATAGAATTTGTGCGATTAAGGCGTGTGTGTCGGAACGGTTAATACTTATTTTTACTGTTTATATGCCTATAATCATCTGACAATCTAAATATTTAATTGAAATTGAATCTATAGTAGAGTTGCAATATCGAAACCGTATATATTTTGGGAGATTTTAACGCTCACCCTTGGCAATGAACTTTAAGAATTCTGTAGTCATTAAAACTGGACATGTCTTGATATTCAAATGTTAGGTGTAGATTCCAATACATACACTTTTGTTAGTGAAGCGCACGGCAGTCATAGATGGCTTGATCACTGTGTTGTTACTGAGTCTGCTCTAAGTAAGGTGCTATCGGTAAAAGAACGTTATTGTGTTTACTGGTCTGATCACCTTCCGCTAGAAACTCAGTGCAGCATTAAATCACTTTGTCAGACTACTGCGCTAAAATAAATAAGGTTCTATGGGGAGATAGGGACCTAAGCCAAATAGAAATGTTTACTAAATATTGTAATGATAAACTGCGAAAGGTTGGCTTTCCACATGAGTTCGATTAGTGTGGCGATTGTTTGTGTGGTAATAGTGACGTAACCTGGGTATGACGTGACCATAAGGTCGGCCTAATAGTGGTACCATTTATTGGAACGGATTTCCTTATCGGATGGTACGGGTTTGGCTGATGGGAGCTAGGCGACAAAAAGTGTAAGATTTTTTCCTCACTACCCCTTGTGTCATAGTGTGCAAATTTTTTTTATTTGTATTATTTATTTGTTTGTATTTGATAATCAATAATATAATACGTTTATCAATAATAATTTACTACTAGAGGATCCTCGTTCCAACCGAGTCTTCCACGGCACTCAAGCATTTATTTATAATGAAATGTATGGTTCGAGAAAAATTTTCAAAAGCAAATTAAAGTATTGTCAGAATAATTAGGAGCAAATAAAAATGAATATTTTAGCTACTAAACACAGTGTAACGAACCCCCCCCCCCCTTCTATCTATATATACTTATACTTGTATTTCTTTAGAATCTATATCTATAAGATATATAAATATATCTCATTTACGTGACCAGTATATATTATTCATACATTGATCTTTCTAAAGGTTAAATATAGGCCGTTTAATAAATTTATGGCGTGATCGTCTTAGATAGGACCCTTATTTACGTTGTATTTGTATAATAACTTAGTTCTTTTAGGTGTATCTTGGAAGAATGAATATTTACGAGAGCAATCGAAAGCTGTTGGTAGCGTATTATAAGCTAAAGAACCCCGTTCACGAAGACAGAGCTCAAAAAAAGTTAAGAATAATAAATTGTCCCTATTCCACTTGTATCAGGTTCACAATAGTCAACTCCTTATTAATTAATCCCTTCCCGCTTGGTAAAGGCTCACAATATTTATATCAAATACCAGATACAAGGGCTTCGCTTTCTCACATTAAAAAAAAATGTGGAGGAGGTACACGGCTCCGCACACGCCGTGCACGGTGAGCGCCAACCATTTTAATGCGCTCCCCCCGAAGGCTCCGCTAAGTTGGGAACTGGACCGTAGTCCACAGCAAAATAACTGGCGAACCAGTAAAAGAGGACTTGATACACACACAAACATCGACCGAAGTCGCGCATGTCACAATGCGTGTAAACGCCATACAGAATACGATCAACTCCAGCCACAGTGAATGTACGTCACACGGGTCAGGCAACAATAGCCACACTGGCCATAAAAGCCCTCCGTGAGTGCCACCACCTGCCAGACCGCCGTTCCTGCAGACGTGATGTAAGTGTAAGGCATCACCACCAATTGCATGGTCAGCACGGCCAATTGGCCGCAGAGCGTGTCATGAGTCTACCGCTCACTTCAATGGAATGGGGTCCCACGTTGCGCGGCTTTCGGCCGCAGCCTTGAGAGCCTCCTCAGATTCTCCCTCCAGCTACCACCCGCATGAGGTCGACACATATGCTCCACCAACCAATACAATGGCAGATATAGCCAATAGGCAGTTATAAGATATTAGTATCTAATAATTCGCCATCAGAAAGGGTTTGTGTCACACGTTGAGTATATGCATTTTTCGATCATGTTTGTCTCACCCATCAACAAGTTGCCTTTAATCTTTCAAAGGTGGGAACTTTATAAAGATATATTATTATGTTATTATATAAAACATCATGGAGGTCAGACAGTCTGCAGCCCCGCAATGAAGGGACCCGACTTGGGCAAAGCTACTTAGGTTGTGAGTCAAACCAAGACGCAGGGAGCGCCAGTGAGAATAGTGACCCGCCAAACAACCATCGCAGAGATGCAATGCAGAACGCAACAAACATCAATACGACTATCGTCGGGCTTACACCATCCCAAGGTCCCCCATACAGTCCCAGCAGACATCACCACCCGCAAAATACCACCAACGTATCATAGTAACACGCCACTAAGACGTCAGTAGCCAAAACTCCACGTATCATAGCGCTATTGCACTAAGACATGGAGTTGAGTATGCTTGCTGCACTTAAAAGTACTACCAAACACACTCACCCCAATCTGAAAGATAGCCGACGTATCATAACGCTATGCGCTAGGCCGCCGCCCACAAACGGTAGGGGTGTGCGATGTCCATGGGCAAGTCGTATTGCTACAACAAACCCGCTTACCACCGACACTAAGATGATATGTCTATGACACATCGATTAACCACCAACGTATCATAGTAGCACGTACTAAGACGTCATTAGCCAAAACTCCACGTATCATAGCGCTATTTCACTAAGACATGGAGTTGAGTATGCTTGCTGCACTTAATAGTACTACCAAACACACTCACCCTAATCCGAAAGATAGCCGACGTATCATAACGCTATGCGCTAAGACGCCGCCCACAAACGGTAGGGGTGTGCAATGTCCACGGGCAAGTCGTATTGCTACAACAAACCCGCTTACCACCGACACTAAGATGATATGTCTAGGACACATCGGTTAGCGAGTCCAAGTTTACCTCGGTCTCGGACGCTGTGAAGCAATGTACACGCCACTATAATAATCCTTTTCAAGTCCCATTTCTTTCAATATAATGTTTTGACATATATGAGACCTTCCACATATTTGCTTTATTTCATAGACCATACTACTGTATGTCTTATTCATATGGGACTCCAAGTCATAACTCTGCTATCATAATGCTTATGTATCATGGAGACCTTCTATATTAATGCTTTGGTTCTTTAGACCTTACTATGATAAGTCCCTAATATAGGACTAGTCATTGTGCGACCTTAGTACTAGCAGTCGATCAGCCGACAACGCCATATATATGTACAACCTTGGGTATGCGTCTCCATCAACGCCCCCATATAAGGGAACATTACAAAAACACCTTCATCAACTTAGAAAATTTTTGATCCATTTTTTCTATTATATTACAAATGTTATTTATCTCTATTATTGGAATATAATCGACTTGTATTTATACGATTTAATACATTTTAAATATTTTAAGCAGAGTTTTAATAAATTTAGAGGTTTTTAGAGACAATTTATGCGTTTACTAATATCTACTATAACATTCAATATTCCAAATGAATATATTTGAACTTTATGCTTATTATTTGCATTTTAATTGTTTAAAATATAATTATTATGACATTTTTAAATATCTTTAATTATAATTTATTAATAATAATTATGAAGCGTTACAACAGGAATAAAGATTTTTGGCGATTTTGGCAACAAACAAAAAAAAAGTCCAAAGCCCCTGTGAGTGTTAACGGCATCAGCAAACCACGAGATATAGCAAACATGTTCAGATATCACTTTCAAGTGGTGTCTCCGCTAAAAAGTGCGCAGGTCGTGGATGAGGAGGGCATGGTGTCTGGCGGACCGCTTCACAGCTAAGAAAGTTGCTCTAATAATAAAAGGAAGGACGCGAAATCGAAAGGGAAAGGAGGCGATGACGGTCCGCCGTTAACACGCAGATTCACGCGGTGTAGTTTTGAAGTAAAGATAATTCTCTTTATAGCCTTTTGCCAAACTATACACTTGTACTTTGTGGGTCAAGTAGACGCAGCGGGCCATCAACGCTCTCCGATTACAATATAATAACGCATTCAGTGTGCTGGTTGCGCTCCCACGCTACTGTAGTGCGTCTGCGATGTTTGCGCACGCGCACACGAACGGCTTCCACGCCGTGCTGCGGCACCGCGAGAGCGCAAACACCATCCTGAACGTGCTCAGCAACAAGCCTGACTGGCCCCTTCTGCGGCACTGGGTACAAGCACAAATGCATATTCCCAGTGCCCCAGAGGGTGGGAGATACTTTTTTGAATTGGAGATTAATATTATTGAAGTAATTAATATTAAGTAGTTTTTTATTTTTTGATTAAATAAAATAAAATAAATAGATTAGATTGAATTGAATTAAATGAAATGAAATTAGATGAGATTAAATTTATTGTAATGTAATGTTTTTTCTCATATCACTTGTATGGATTCTGTCTGAAATAAATTAATTTTATTTTATTTTACTTATTTATTTTCTAGCAGAAGCATGGCTCTACCACGTAAAATTGCATGTACTAATTATATATGTATATAAATATGTATATGTATATAATGGTTATATTTGTATAGATTCTTTATAAGTTAAATGTATATATTATGTAGTTAATTATCATTTTCGCTTTGTTTTCTTTTATTTTATATTGCTACACCTAAGTCAAATTCTTACCACGCTATGGGTTGATTGGTTCAAGGCAGTAAGTCCGCCCTTTGTTTTCTTTTGTTTTAAGAAATGCAATAGAGAATAAATAAGTATATACATTTCTAACCACCCCATATCATGCCGTGGCTGTACGCGAGAGGCGACAGAAGGAAACTCAAACAGGAAATGGTTAGCAGCAACTTCGTGTAAAAAGCTCAATTAATTAAAAATACAACTGCGGATGTCAACCCACCTGATATGAAAAATATCCCTTCATAGAGAGTCTACGCGGTTGGCCCATGCTCAGTAGTGAACTTTTGAATGTCTGTGATGATTTAGCGTCTGGACTGTTGACGCGCTTATTAAGAATAAGATAACCTAAACATTTTTAGCTAGTATTCGAGACAGCGAACACATCTAAGCGAAAATACAAAAAGCAAAAGTATAAATAAAAAAATATCTATTAAAAATTATGAGATTATTTTGCTTGTGATATGTAATATATTACATGTAGCTTCCTATCATAGTTTGGTAAGGAGCTAACAGTCTGACAACCCATTTCTTCCAATATAACTTTCGTATATATTTTGATGGAAAATAGCGGAAAAGCGGCGTCGGGGAACAACGTCTGATACTGAGATCGTTAATTCGTCAACCAAGAGTTGCGATTTTGGGAGTTCTTTTTCATGAGGAGGGTGAAAGGCTGATAAAGAAGAAAGTAGCTTTTTAACATAAGAACAAGAATATATTGAAATATTAAAAATAAAATTACGAAAATATGAAACCAAATGTCTAAAAGTAAGAAAGTATTTTTTGTTCGGTTACACTGATATTTTGAGTTTTATGCCATTTATAAGATAACTTTGTGAAAATAAGGTTAGGAAGTTACCTTATCAAACTTCCTGAGGTTTACTTATAAAAATATAAGTCCTTTAAAGAAATTGGAAAGTAAATATTTGTAGCTTTTATGTCCAACCCTTTTCTTTATCATATCACCTTAAAATTGAGCAGTAGATGTTTATATATTTATTTTAATAATCGTACTTTCCTTAAAATTATTTTTTCATTTAATTTTTCCGTTAAAATAGTTGTAATAAATCCTGATCTATTGAAAGTCCCGTGTTTGAACAGTGGTTTAAGAAAAAATATTATTACAAAAATATTTTAGCCTTTAGTCCTCGTGTGGATGTAAGTTATTAAATTTAAACCCGTGGGAAGTAGTATATTTTTAATTTTAAATTTAACCATCGTAAAGTCTCAACATATAACTCCCTCATATTGCCTCATAGAGGGGATTTCGCCATAGTTGCCACGCATGATAGGCGTGTTGGCAACCGCAGTTTCCTTATTATTGTGATTTATTATCAGAAAGAAGCTGTTGTCATCTCCTGTTTAAGTTACCTTCTACTATTTTTTTTGACATCCACTGGATGATATGGGGTAGTACATATTCTTACGCCCCTTTTATTCGAATAGCTATTGAACGAAATTGTTCCCAAATTTTGGAGAGCTGTAACCATAAGGTTAGTAGAAAGGTACCTGTGCTACCTCGAACAACAAACAGTATCACCTACGTTATCTGTAAAGTAATGGAACATATTGTATTTATAATGCTTGGGCGGTAAATTGTTAAGAGCGATTTTCTTGATTTTTCCTTTTCTTTTCCACGATTTATCGGCACGATGTATGGGGATTTCATCCCTTGTTGTTTTCGTTGCATGGATAATCATCAAATGACGGTCTAAGTCAATAAAATCCACAGACATTGAAAATTAGCAAATTTTACTGTAAGTTATCAAAAATTTCTCTTAGATAACCTCAATGTCATTAGATTTAAGATTATTAATATTCATTTTAAATTTATTATGTCAATCACAATGAAATTTTATATTGTCAATTTTCTGATAAGGCTTTCTTAGAAAGAACACACTTTAATTGCTTTACCTTTTTCTACTTATAAAAAGTACTATACAGAATTTCAATCGAAACCAACATTTTTATAACACTAGAGTTCAATGGATGGTAAGTGTCTACTATATCTCACAAATCAATTTCATACAATGAATTTGTGATGAACTTTATCCAAACGCATTTTAACCTCATAGGACTGATGATAAAATGTCTTGAATGCGTGTGCCGTAAGTAGCAACTCCAGGCCGCGGACATACTTTTCTACGGGTCTTTGCAAACGCTGCTGGCACACCTCTCTACGAAAACTGCATTCCTTTCAGCTCATTATTCACGAAGCCTAATCAGGGCTGCAAGAACCGTTACCGAAGTAGGGATTCACACCAGATACCCTTTAATAGCAAATTATTTTTTATAGTAAAGTGTGACAAACGAGCGCACAGTCCACCTGATGGTAAGTGATTGCTGCGGCCCATAGACATCTACATCTATCCTCTATTACAAATCAAAATGCAGATGCGTTGTCACCCGTGAGGACTAAGATGGATTGCCTCCTTTCCAGTAAGAAGGGTCTCCGGTTCTCTAAACTCACCATACGAAACACAGAAGCGTCAAGCTGCTATTTCACGCTGGTAGTCTGTGAGAGCGTGGTCTTTCCCCGATCGAGCCGACCCATTCGTGCTACAACTATACTACTAATATAGCTGCAGCATGGCTCTACCACGTATAAAATAATAGTGATTGAAATCTTTTCCGCGTAACTCTGTTCGAATCAAATATTGAATATGAAAACAATTGTTAGTCAAACATTAGAATGCAATCAAATCTTTACATTCAGAATGTTATTGTTTTCTGCGTAAAACAAATTTAAAATAATTTTTTTGCACTGCTGTGCTAGCAGTTCAGTTTCCTTCAGTGACAGCACTTCTTTCTCTATATCAGAAAGTTAGCCGACAGTGCTGAAACTATAACTGGACAGAGCCCCATACAAAAAACCTTATTATCGCACAACTTTCTGCGTGGCCTATCATATATTTAGTATCTGAATAAGAATAGCTTTTCACTTATGGAACAGTTAGTTTATTTCAGCTTTCAAATAAATGTTATAATATGCTCTGTTCCTAGAAATTGAACCTAATTGAGTTGTCTCTTTTTATTCGAGATTGTGTTACTAAATGGCGCTAAGTTCATACCGTGGGGCTTAATAGATTCAGGAATAGGTTACAAAGAAAAGTACCAGAAGAGATGTCTTGACGTGGTTTACAGGTCTACACTCCCAATTTTCTTTAAACGTTTAAAAAAATATTTTGTATCATACCGCCATTGTTTGGAGATGTCTCAATAAATCGTCCGTGTCGATTCCGAAATAATGATAAAGTATGCGTAGAGGGATTTCTATTTTAAAAGAGGAAAGGAAAGAAAAAAGTAAGACCATCATTCCACTCAAAATTGAGATGTGTAAAGGTAGGTCAATTTAAAATTGTATATGTAGGATATAAGCTATATTTAAGCATTAAACATTATATTAATAAGAAAATGAATAAAAACCTAATAACATAACATCAGCACCAAAACACTAAGTTCAGCAAGGTATTTTACAAATCTTCGAAAATTTATAATGTATTTAATAAACAATAAAATTAATATTATAAAAAAAAGAGCTGTGTATACGACTGCTATGATATGCTAAAATGTGGTATCTTCGACCTGATTTTTAGTATCCATCCTTATGAATACATCAATTTATATTTTACGCATAATAATAGATATGTTATGGCTAAAAGCCGAAGTGCAGGTACCTAGGTTTTTACTAAATCTTGACGTATCCTTGCTTCGGCTTTTAGCTGTAACAGATAGAAACAATCTTAGTTCTATGCATAAAAAACATAAAATAAATGAAAAATTGATTATTTTCTTACTTTTTCTCTCATAATAATGTTTTTATAACCACAAATTGCAGTTCGAATTGAGTTTTATTATAATGAAGACAAAACCGATGGTATTTTAAATTTTACTCGTAATATGAAAATCTGCGGCTACCAACCCACCTACCATGTGTGACAACTATGTTAAATATAAGGAAATCTATAGGCCAATGTCTATGCCTATGTTCAGTGGACTTTAGATGGGCTTAATATTGGTGATGATTGAAAAGATTATGTTCATACATAAACAACATACCTTACTAAAAAGTTATCTTTAAGATAAGAAATTAAGAGAGGTAAACAATCGAAATCAAATAGTACTTTAGTTTTAGTTTACGTGATCTAATAACGCAGAAGCCCAACTTTCGCTAAGCAAAGCTCGAACTGGAACGCAAGCAAGCAAGTACTGAAGAACGAAAATAAATACTGAATAACTACATTTTTTTTTGTAATTAATTTATAGTTTAAATAAAATAATATGGACATTTACATATGTATCATAAAACTAAATTGTCTGTTTGCTCACTTTTAATATACCTATTGTAACTATTTAAAGCAGGGAATATCAAGATTCATAAATAAAATATTTTATTGTTCTTTTCTTTCTTTTGTAGTCGTCTTTTTTTTTGAAGAAGGTAATTATGGTGCAGCTTACTTGTGGCTTTAATAATCCCATTGTAGATTGTGTGTTTACGATTGTCATAAATGTACATAATTTTGAAGAAACTATTTACCAGACATTACTTTTTATTTTGCAAGTACTACAGTTAATCATTAGCCACGCAGCAGTTTTTGCTGTTGCATGTATGGGCCGGCTCGAGCCGGGTTGGTACCACGACCTCACAGAATACCGGCGTGAAGTAGAAGCTCTGCTTCTGCGTTTCATCTGGTGAGTGCAGGTGGCCGGAGGCCCAATTCCCCCCCCCCCCCCCCATCAACATGGTAGCGGAATTACACGATGAACTACCCTAGGAGGGTACCAGTACTCCTGGAGAATCCCTCGATGAGCATCCAAAAGGCAAAGGGCAAACTTCCGCTCAAAAGCATAACTGCTAGGGGCAAACTGAGCAAGAACACCAAGGCGACCCCTGCCACTTCACTCTAACCTAAACGCCGTCCACTACCATCTCGAGACGGCGAAGCCGGCCTTGCTCTTTCTGACCGAGACGCAGGTTTCCTCTCCGGCTGATATTTCGTATCTCTCCTACCCGGGGTACAAATTGGAGCATTCCTTTGTGCCTCGGGCTGGAGTTTGCGTGTATGTCAGAGAGGACATCTGTTCTCGACGCCTCGGCAGTCTTGAATGTTCGGACCTGTCCATCCTTTGGCTACGCGTAGACAGCGACGACCATCCGCGCGTCTACGGGTGCCTCTATAGGTCCCATAGGGGTAATGCCGAAACAGACCGACTCATCGACCACGTCCAAATGGCTACAGATTCCTTGCTACAACAGGTCCCATCCGCAGAGATCGTGATCCTTGGCGATTTTAACGCCCACCATGCCGAATGGCTCGGTTCACGTCTAACCGATCATGCGGGGAGATCTGTTTATTACTTTGCCTTGGCATATGGTCTGACACAACTGGTTACTTCGCCTACGCGGATTCCAGATGTGGAGGATCATACACCTTCCTTGTTGGACCTTCTGCTGACCTCTCATCCGGACGGATATCAGGTTTTCGTCGATGCCTATTTTCTCGGCTCTTCGGACCATTGTCTGATCCGGAGTGTGGTGCCACTCACGCTCCCTTCACGGTTGCGTTCTGCAGGTTGCCGCCGTGTTTGGCATTACAGGTCGGCGGATTGGGACGGAATGCGGTCTTTCTTTGCATCCTACCCATGGGGGCGGGTTTGCTTCTCGCCCGACGATCCCAGCGCTGTTGCTGACTCTGTCACTGATGTGGTGCTACAGGGAATGGAACTATTTATTCCATCATCTGTGGTACCCATCGGAGGCAGATCTCAGCCTTGGTTTGGTCGCTCCTGTAAGACTGCATTACGCAGTAAGCAGGAGTGTTATCAAGCCTGGGCTGCGGCTTCGGCGACTCGGGATGTAAACACCAGCACACATAAAAAGAAGTATAACTTCGCCTCCAGGTCCTTCAAAAGAGTTATTGCCAAGGCAAAGTCAGAGCACATAGGCAGAATTGGCGAGAAACTAGTTCGCCTTCCTTCGGGAACCCGTGCATTCTGGTCTTTCGCCAAGGTTGTCCAAGGGAATTTCTGTAAGCCATCACTACCATCTCTGCACAGGGAGGATGACTCACTGGCCCATGACGCAAAAGACAAAGCCGACCTTTTAGGCTCCCTTTTTGCGTCCAACTCGACTTTTGATTAAGGGAGGAAAACACCGCCGACCATCTCGCGGTGTGAGTACTTCATGCCGGATGTGCTGTTCTCACAGCGCTCGGTTCGCAAAGCACTGCTCTCCCTGGACATCCAGGAGTCGAGTGGGCCTGACGGAATCCCCCCAATTGTGCTGAGGACGTGTGCTCCGGAGTTGGCACCGGTCCTAACGTGTCTTTTCCGGTACTCCTACTCCCAAGGCGTAGTCCCGAATTCATGGAAGACAGCTTTTGTCCACCCGATCCCTAAGAAGGCGACCGCTCAGACCCATCCAACTATAGGCCTATCGCGATCACCTCCTTGTTCTCCAAAATAATGGAATCCATTATTAACTGCCAGCTCATCCGGTACCTTGAGGATCACCAGCTGATTAGTGACCGCCAAGACGGTTTTCGTCGGGGTCGATCAGTTGGTGATCTTCTGGTCTACCTGACCCATAGATGGGCGGAAGCAGTAGAGTCCAAGGGGGAGGCGTTGGCCGTTAGTCTGGACATTGCGAAGGCCTTCAATCGGGTTTGGCACAAAGCGCTTCTTTCGAAGCTCCCTTCCTATGGGCTTCCCGAGAAATTGTGCAATTGGATCACCAGCTTCCTTGCAGATCGGAGCATCAAGGTCGTTGTAGACGGTGCATGCTCTGACTACAAGCCTATTAACGCTGGTTTTCCACAAGGATGTGTGCTATCACCAACACTGTTTCTTCTGCATATCAATGATATGTTGTTAACTGGTAACATTCATTGCTATGCGGATGACAGCACTGGTGATGCTCTATACACCGGCCGTGCCAATATTTCTCGGGAAAACGTCGCTGAGTACCGGAACAAACTTGTGTCTGAAGTCGAGTCTTTGCTGAGCAAAGTCTCGGATTGGGGGCGACTAAATCTAGTCCATTTTAATCCTCAGAAGACACAAGTTTGCGCGTTTACCGCTAAAAAGAACCCCTTTGTCGTATCTCCTCAGTTTCAAGGCACTCCCCTTCTTGCCTCAGCCAGTATCGGTATCCTCGGAGTCGACATATCGAGTGACGTGCAGTTTCGTGGTCACTTGGAAGGGAAGGCCAAATTGGCTTCTAAAAAGCTTGGCGTGCTCAGCAGAGCGGGACAGTATTTCATGCCGGCACACCGCCTGCAGCTTTACAAGGCGCAAGTTCGGCCTCACATGGAATACTGTTCCCATCTCTGGGCAGGGGCTCCCCAGTGCCAGCTCCTTCCACTTGACCGCATCCAACGCAGAGCTACTCGAATCGTCGACGACCGAGCCCTTTCCGATCGGCTCGATTCATTGGCACTGCGAAGAGATGTTGCATCCGTTTGCATTTTCTTTCGCATATACCATGGGGAGTGCTCTGAGGAATTGTTCAGATTAATCCCAGCCGCCAAATTTCACGAACGCACATCGCGGTAGAACTCCCGATACCATCCACACCATCTGGATGATTGGCGGTCCACCACTGTGCGATTTAGAAGATGTTTCCTTCCTCGCACGACCTCCTTGTGGAATCGATTACCATCAGCGACTTTTCCGGACCGATACGACTTAGGGACCTTCAAGAATAGTGCGTACTCCTTTTTGAAAGGCCGGCAACGCATCTGCGATTTCCCTGGTGTTGCAGTTGTACATGGGCGGCGGTAGTCACTTATCATCAGGTGAGCCGCATGCTCGTTTGCCCCCTCTCCTATAAAAAAAAAATTAGCCCCTAAGCCACCCATTGCTGAACGGTTTAAGCGCTATGGGTAGCTGTCTCAGTAGGGAGATATTATCAGTTCTAATCAATTCGGTTTTTGGCTATTAGAGCACATTATAAAAAATAAAGCGCGAGACCACTTTTAAGGTTGCTTTTGTACAGTTATAAGCAGCAGTTTGCATAGGAAAAAGTGATAATCCGACGGTTTTTACAACACAAACTGTTAAGAAGGTTCTTAAATTAATGCATTTTCTACATTTTTAATTTAAGTTGCAAACAATAATGGTCATAAAGTTCTAATCGAGATAACTTTACATTTTAATATGCTTAATTAAAATGTTTCTTAATATTTATATTCTTAGTACTGTGGCTTGCACTTAACTGATGGTTAACAGCCAATACAAATCAGGAGCCTGCTGCAGCTATATTAGTAGTATAGTTGTAGCACGAATGGGTCGGCTCGACCGGGGAAGGACCACGCTCTCACAGAAAACCAGCGTAAAATAGCAGCTTAACGTTGCTGTGTTTCGTATGGTGAGTGTAGAGAACCGGAGACCCTTTTTACTGGCAAAGAGGCATTCCATCTTAGTCCTCACGGGTGACAACGCATCTGCATCTTGAGTCTTTATTGAAGATAGATGTAGATGTCTATGGGTCACAGTAACCACTTACCATCAGGTGGACTGTGTGCTCGTTTGTCACCCTATCCTAAAAAAAAAATTGGCCACAGGGCCAATTGATTTGTACTGTGCAATTAATCTTCTATTAACAGACTTTAGACCGTAATCATTTTACGTAAATTTTCAACATTTTAATTTTTTTAGGCTATATTGTATTTGCAGATTTAACTTGATTAGTAGTATAAATTCTCGTATAATTTTATTTATTATTTATTACGTTTAAGTTTCCTTAAAAAAACAGGACAAGGTTTGTACATATAGAAACATAAAGGGACGTAGCTGCCATGTTTCCACAATATATTATCTTGAATTCATAACGCTATATTGCTCGGGCAAAGTGGCCACATAAGCGTTTAATAATACTATATTGGACAAGGATATTGTATGTAAAAACTATGAAAAAGGATGAGGCCAACTGATGTTTATCAATAGAGCGGAGGATATGAAGAAATCATGATTATAATCTAATCTATAGTACTAGAGGCAAGCTGCAGCTATATTACAGTTGCAGCATGAATTAATATGATCAGCTCGTCCACGGTAGTTCCACGCGTACCAGAATGAAATAGCAGCACTACGTTTAAACGATAAATGCAGAGAACCGAAAATCTTTTCTACTGGTAAGAGGGCATTCTATCATAGGAGTGACATTTACCTTTTAAATCTTAATCAATAGCATTACCTTACCTTCTGATGGGTTGCGCAATTAGATAAAGCGTCCTCCAATTTATGACAAATTCTTTCAAACAAGAGAGGGAGAGAGCTATGCATGTGCATGCTAATATAGCAGCAACATTGCTCTACCTCATATATTTTTTTATTATATATTTAATTTACCTATTTATTTTGCTGTAATTTATTAGAAGATTTTTATTTCTTTAAAACTTTACTCATCGCATATTGACAAATAGCACGTGACAAACGCTCAGGCCAAACAAATATAAGTCATGTGAAAGATTCGAACCCGCGTTCTTCAGGTACGCTGCCAAATGTTTAGCATCTACGCTACGGACCCAACATTGTAGTTTTTTTTCCATCATAACAGTCCACTGCCAAACAGGGGTTTTCCAGGATCTCTTCTAAGGATTTGCCGGTTTTAAACACCTTTTTAGCTACGCCCCAAAACCAGTTTGGGTATTTTGCATCTGAGGCCATGCGGTCTTCTTTAACTTCCCTTTATTTATGACCGACGAAAGCAGATAATAAAGGATTTTCTTCTTTCTCACCAGTTTTATCGAAGCGGTCGCTTATTTAGCCTGTGGCGCTGCCGCCGACCACATTTTTCCTGCGTAAAATAGGAAGAGCGGCGTATCACACTACCACCACCCTTATCCCTCCGCAGACTCACCATTACCACATCAGCTATGTGAACCCACTAGGGTTGCGGAGGACAAGGTGAGCAGCATATTTCCATACCTCTTCTTCCCACGCGACTGCGCCCCGGCTACGTAGGGCAGAGGGAGACAATACTTCTCCCGCCGCAGTCCATATACTCGCATCTGAAGTAGGCATACCAAGCCCATTCGACTCGGCCACTTCAGAACTGGGATAACTGTGAGGGTTTCGGGGGAAACTATATCTAGCCCACCCTTATAAGGGGAATCCGTTAGGATTTAGTGTTTAGGTGGTAAATTATACTATCAGTTTAATAACACCTTTTTTTAAATTTATAATCATATTATGTGTGCTTTGCAGGTTGTTTTATACAATTAAAATTTCAAATTTTGATATATCAACGACATAAGGACTTCAAACACTTCGGTCTCCCTAGATATAGGTATTGCAAAGTACTCGAAACGTAGACAATCTTTCTAACCATTAGCTATGTGATTATAACAATTTTTCTTTGATAATTAACTTCTGATTTCTAACAATAAAGTTTAAATTTCATTTATTCATGACAGCCTTTCCCCACAGATTGCCTCAAATGGAGGATATTTGCTATCGTAGCCACGCTTGGCAGGCGTGCTTGCAACCGCAGTTTTTTTGTAACATTCAATTATTATTAGAAAGATGCTGCTGCTCTCCTGTTTCAGTTTTCCTCCGACGCCTGATTATATTGACTGATTATATTATGAGGTTGTGAATATTGTAACGCCACCACTATACAGCGATTAGAAATTTTATACTACATATGAAAACTCGACTAGTTCGCTGCTCTTTAGACTCTGCCTACTTCTCTCTGTTTGTATGTAAGGGCAAAGCAAAAGAACGAAATTTACAAAAAATATTATTATTGCATATTGTTATATCATAACCCCTGGGAATGAGGTGATTCCTTCCAAGCTCTTTTTTAATTGGCTTTTGTAAGGAATTGTACAAACAATTTTATTTTAAATAATGTCACTGTGGAAAAGAAGTACCGATAGGTTTCGGTCGTTTTCCCACGACCGAGGCTTTTTTCCGTACTACTAGTAAAAAGTAAAAAAAAATCTTAACTAAGAATTATTTATAATCTATATTGAATACAATATTAAAAACTATAATACTAATAATAAAAAAATACTAAAACTAGAAACTTAATTATCATATAGTCCTACCCCCGCGGTATCGTGCCAAGAACGCCGGCTGCGTTTCCCGCTGAATGGCTATACTTAGCCTTTGAGCGAGAAATATTGAATAAAAAGATATTGTATTCAATTTAACAGGTTTATAAGAAAGTTTTATTCACGTTTCCTAACCCTAAGCTTTGAAATCTTATTCTGGACATTAATTATTCCAAACATGGCATGTTACGCCATTATATGTATGTTATTATAGTGTTAATTACACAAAGAGCCCAGTTAGAAGCTATTACGCTTATTATTTATAGACAAATGTAATATTTGTTAACAATCAGCGTATAATTATTTTCCTAATGGGGTTACTTTATAATTTTATGAATTAAATTGAATGAGTATGTAGTTGAATATGAAAAGGAATATGGTGTAAGTGAGTCACCCTCTCCTTCAAATGTCAACATCACCTACACTTGGTGTACTTCAGTAACAACGATCAGGTCTTTGATCATCGAATAACAGCGGTACATCGCAACGAAAATATCGAGTACAAATCTCAGTGGTGACGACGGTGAGAGTTTTGCGCTCACAAACTCGAGGCTATTACATTGATCAGCTGCTATATTCCAGTCAAAAAAAAGTTGACTTCAAAGAACTGAAATAAGTACATAAAACCTACTGAAAAAGGAAAATCAAATACCACCTTTTTAATATAAGGGATAGGTACATACAAAAATGAGATCATAACAATAATGTCCTCCAGACCGATTTAGGTCACGGCAGCTAGCGCTAGCTGGCGCTAGCAGGACAGGCACAACCATAGAGAGATCAGACGCAGGATTAACGGCTTTACATGCTATCAGAGGCATGGGGGTGAAACACCACCAACTTTCTGACTCCGGGCTGCTACTCATAATACCCAATAACTGATTTTGACCCGACCCGGGGTTCGAACCCAGGATTTGAGATCAACAGTCGCGTTTACGACCACTAGAAAAAAATCTTAAAAATCTAATTGAGAATCTACTTAATGATTTCTTATATTTACGCGAACACTACACATTTAAATAAAACTAATTTTACGGATTTTATCGCGTATATTAACTTATTTTACTTTCCCGACGTTTCAAGCACTTTACAGCACCCATGGTCACGGGGGGGACTGAGGTGTATGACGTCCCAATGTCATAGTTAACCACGGCTACCTCCAGATTAAAAATTATTAATTTTTGTTCCGATCTACGCAGTATGAACTTACAGTATCATGAAGTCTTGCAGTTGTATGCTTGGGTTGGGATTTTATTTTATTAATTATGGGATCCCAAGCAGATGGTAGCACCCAGCCATCTTCTCTATTGAAATTAGGATGTTTTTTGATTTCAATAGCCTCGCGAATCATCCTTGGAAGGAATCGGTGTTCTTTAGCGAGGATTTGTGGTCTATCAAATCTAATGTAGTGACGGGGGCGATCCTGTACGTGTTCAGAGACTGCAGACTTCCCGGAGCGTCTATTCTTCACATCAGCTATGTGTTCTTTAACGCGGGTTTTTATGGATCTTTTAGTTTGTCCTATATAAGAGAGACCACATTCACAATCCAGCTTGTACACTCCTGCATCTTGCAGAGGAATATTACACTTGACTGATGGTAAAAACTGACTAATCTTCTTCGGCGGCTTGAAATATGTTTTAATGGAAGCACGCTTCAAGATGTAGCCAATCTTGTCAGTGACACCTCTGACATATGGCAGTACAGCAGGCACTCGCTCGACTGTGGCCGGCTTCACTCGTTCACTGTGACGTAGGCGCGGGACCCGAAGCTTATTGTCGTGCAAAACTTGCTTGACGTGTTGGAGCTCGGCGGCCAGGTGTTTACTGTCACAGATCCCTCGTGCTCTCTGAAACAAAGATTTACCCACGGTAGCTAACTGTGAAGGATGGTGGTGAGAATCACCGTTTAAATATCTATCTGTATGGGTCTTTTTTCTATACACAGTATGGCTCAAGGTGTTATCAGGATTCCGAATTACTAACACATCTAGAAAAGCTAAAGAATTGTTTGCCTCTAACTCCATTGTGAACTGAATTTTAGAATTTAAGGAGTTAAGATGGTCTAAAAATGCAGTTACTTTATCTAAAGGTAAAATTGTGAAAGTGTCGTCTACGTACCGCTTGTAGAATCTTGGCTTTATGGGAGAAGTAAGCAGGGCTTTCTCCTCAAAGTCCTCCATGAATATATCGGCAACAATGGGAGATACAGGTGAGCCCATCACCACACCATCTACTTGCTTGTAGAACTCCTCCTTCCACAATAGGTAGCCAGATGTAAGGCAGTGTCTGAGTAATACTGCATATTCTACGGGCATGTTATTCTCCTCTAGCCTTCTAGTAACAATCGAGATGCAGTCTTCAACAGGTAGGCATGTGAACAGAGACTGCACATCAAAACTCACCATAGTTTCATTGTCTGCCAGATGTAGGTCTTTAATCTCGCTGACAAAATGGTAGGAATCCTTTGTGTGTGCTCTTGTATGTCCCTTGAGCGGTGAGAGTATATTCGCTAAGTGTTGAGCCAATCTGTAAGTTGGTGAATCGATTTGGCTCACTATAGGACGTAGTGGAGCATTGGGCTTGTGTATTTTTGGTAACCCATACAACTTCGGTGGTTTAGCACACGTAGGTATTATCGATTTTACGTCTAGATTTAATTTTTCGGAGTGTTTCTTTATGAGATCACTAGTTGTTTTAAGTGTGTTATTTGTTGGGTCATTTTTTGAAAAAAGACCCATACAGATAGATATTTAAACGGTGATTCTCACCACCATCCTTCACAGTTAGCTACCGTGGGTAAATCTTTGTTTCAGAGAGCACGAGGGATCTGTGACAGTAAACACCTGGCCGCCGAGCTCCAACACGTCAAGCAAGTTTTGCACGACAATAAGCTTCGGGTCCCGCGCCTACGTCACAGTGAACGAGTGAAGCCGGCCACAGTCGAGCGAGTGCCTGCTGTACTGCCATATGTCAGAGGTGTCACTGACAAGATTGGCTACATCTTGAAGCGTGCTTCCATTAAAACATATTTCAAGCCGCCGAAGAAGATTAGTCAGTTTTTACCATCAGTCAAGTGTAATATTCCTCTGCAAGATGCAGGAGTGTACAAGCTGGATTGTGAATGTGGTCTCTCTTATATAGGACAAACTAAAAGATCCATAAAAACCCGCGTTAAAGAACACATAGCTGATGTGAAGAATAGACGCTCCGGGAAGTCTGCAGTCTCGGAACACGTACAGGATCGCCCCCGTCACTACATTAGATTTGATAGACCACAAATCCTCGCTAAAGAACACCGATTCCTTCCAAGGATGATTCGCGAGGCTATTGAAATCAAAAAACATCCTAATTTCAATAGAGAAGATGGCTGGGTGCTACCATCTGCTTGGGATCCCATAATTAATAAAATAAAATCCCAAGCATACAACTGCAAGACTTCATGATACTGTAAGTTCATACTGCGTAGATCGGAACAAAAATTAATAATTTTTAATCTGGAGGTAGCCGTGGTTAACTATGACATTGGGACGTCATACACCTCAGTCCCCCCCGTGACCATGGGTGCTGTAAAGTGCTTGAAACGTCGGGAAAGTAAAATAAGTTAATATACGCGATAAAATCCGTAAAATTAGTTTTATTTAAATGAGAATCTACTTCTTTTCTTGAAGTCACGAAATATCTTATTCTGAGATTTAGAATTAATCACATAATATAAAACAGTTACAAAATGAAAAGGCGATGAAATTGTTGAAATAAGTTTCGACATCATTCAAAAGGTTAATTTATAATTTATTCTGAGGTTTTTTTTCTATAATTCATACAAGCATTAAGTTGAAAACAACGTGAAACGTGACGCAAGTCTAGTATGATAGTAAAAATTGGATTATAGTTTTTTTTGAAATATGGTTTAAACAAAATATTGAAATATACGTTTATAATCGAACGAGGAAGCCTGTGCCCAGCAATGGTATGCACCGAGGATGTTAAACCTCAAACAATGAGGTATATAATATTGTGTAACAAAACTATATAAAATTTTTACATTATTTATGTTTATTTTCTTATTTCATAATTTCATCATCATTTCACAAGACCACTGCTGAGCATAGGCCTCACCCAAGGAAAGCCACAAAGCATGGTCCTGAGTCACCTGCATCCATCGAATTCCTGCATGTCTTATCAGGCAACATGCACTGGTTGTACAGTCTAGTTTTTAAGTTTTGAGGTAAACCTGACCAGAAGATTAACGTTCAAGGCGTAATAAAACCCTCTTGGCCATTACATAACGGCCTGTCAAACGGCGTTTAGTGTTCGATCTCTCGACGAACAGAAATATTTAATTGCTGAAGTAACACGATTAAAATAAAACAAAATCGATTAGAATATTAGTTTTAACACATTTCAGAGTTGTATTGCTGTGATAGAAAAGGAGTTTAAGAGAAAACCAGTAGGGTGAGTGTGAATTTACAGAATAAGATTGTCATGAGATCGAAAATTAGAATCATGGGAAAAACCCCAGTATTTAAACTTTCTTTCAAATACCGTAGGCTAATGGATCGTTAAAAATTGTGAAAAGCGTGCAAAGAATTCTAAGGTTCTTTCGTTGTGAGAAATTAAACCATTTGAGATGAAACTTATAACTTTTGAAAATTAAAAACTAAAATTTAATAATCTCTGTAATTTGTCACAAAAGGGCATTTGTCACTTTACTGCTCCAGTAATGTGACAAATGCCCTTTCAAATTTTCGAAGTGGGCGATGACTGCAATATGCGTCATTCTTGTGAATAGATGTTGTTGGTGGAAGTCGGTCTTCTCGGGCATGATTTTGAATTTACAGATGACTTTATTCCCTTTCTTTATGTACCTCGAAATTAATCTTAATAATATTTGGCAGGATATAAAATCTTAAAGACGGATTTTTATAAAATACATAGGCTGCACTAAAAGTATCGGGAATGGAATATTTCCACTGTTCCTGTCATATTAAAATGTTTTTAATTGAAAAGTTCTTGGTTTTAAAAATCGAATACCATTTATTTATTTAAAAAAAGATTCTCAGTCTTGTCACAAGGTTTTGTCAAACTTCTTTAGTCGTTGAGAAAATGGAATTGACTCGAGAAAATTCAAGAGCGATGATTTATTATGACTTTCAAAGTGGTTTAACACAAAAACAGTGTGTTGACCGGATGATTTCTGCATTTGGTGATGAAGCCCCATCCAAAACCACAATTTATCGCTTGTTTGCTGAATTTCAACGTGGATGTGTCAAGCTCAGTGATGATCCCCGTCAAGGTCGTCCAAAAACTGCAGTCAACCAAGAAAACGTTGATGATGTGCGTAAGCTGATTGAAGAAGATCGACATGTGACATACCGCGAAATTCAGGCAACTTTAGACATTGGCATGAGTCATATACAAATAATCTTGCATGAACAATTAGGTGTAAAAAAGTTGTTATTCCGATGGATACCGCATTCGCTCTGTGAAGAGCAAAAAGCGGCTCGCGTTACTTGGTGCGTCAGAACTCTCGAAAGATTCCACGCAGGATCCTCAAATGCTGTATACAACATCGTATCAGGTGACGAATCCTGGATATATGCGTAGGAACTCGAAACAGAAAACCAGTCACGAGTTTGGGTGTTCAAAAATGAGTTAAAGCCAACAAAAATAGTTCGTTCACGGAGAGTTACAAAAAAAATGGTGACCACGTTTGTCTCCAAAACCGGCCATGTTACGACTACTCCTCTTGAGGGACAAAGAACGGTTAATGCAGAATGGTATGCTAGCATTTGTTTGCCACAGGTCGTTTCTGAACTCCGTAAAGAGAACTGCAACCGCCGCATCATCCTCCATCACGACAATGCGAGTTCTCACACCGCACACAGAACAAAAAAGTTTTTAGAGCAAGAAAACATAGAATTATTAGACCATCCGCCGTACAGCCCCGACCTAAGCCCTAATGATTTCTATACTTTCCCTAAAATAAAGAATAAATTGCGTGGACAGAGATTTTCATCACCTGAAGAAGCTGTGGACGCCTACAAAATGGCCATTTTGGAGACCCCTACTTCCGAATGAATGGTTGCTTCAATAATTGGTTCCATCGTATGGAAAAATGTGTCAAATTTCGCGGAGAATACTTCGAAAAGCAATAAATACATTTTTAAATAGTAATGTTGTGTCACTTCCTTGATTCCCGAAATTTTCATCAGTCCTATAAAGCACAGATGAGACAAAAAAATATTTAAAGGAATTTTAATTATTCCTTTCGATAACGTAAATCAACAAAACGAGTCAACTAACCTAATAGATATTGTGTTGCATAGTTGCAAAAGTGAACCTTTTTTATTTTTGTTAAAAAGAGGATACTTGTCGAGTTTCTTACACAATTTCTTTTCCGGATAGAGAGATCTACTTTTACAACGGTGTTATATTTAAATAATGGAGTTTCACAAACAACATTTTTATTTCTTAAGCCGAAGTTTGTTATTCGGTTTTGTAATATCTACCTTGACGACTAATTTTGTAATGTCAGGTGATGAATCCTTTTATTCTGCTCAAGAATCAGCAACTTCGTTTACCTCTTGTTCATTTGATGATTTAAATAATATTTTTTTACCTTGTGGTAAATTTCTTAACGCCTGCCATATAAACGCCCAGAGCAATCCGGGTCACTTTTCTGAATATGAACATTCATTCTCACTAGATTTAATTCATGCTATATTAGTATCAGAAAGCTGGATAAAGCCAGTCTAGCCTGTATTCACTCAGAGACTTCGTGCTTATTCGTAACGACAGGATAGGATGGGGAGGTGGAGGTATTGCAATGTATCTGCGGGCAACAGTACTTTATAAGATTGTTCTATCTTTTCCATCCCCCTATTCTCCTTCTGCAGAGTTCTTATTTCTTGAAATTGACATCAGCGGTATTAAGGCAATACTAGGGGTAGTGTATATCCGCCACTTGTAGATTATTTCGCTGATCTTGAAACAGCTCTTGACACGATTGGGTTCGAATATACACACCACATGATAATGGGTGTCTTCAACACCAATTTATTATTAAATAACTCTTGCGTCCAAAAATTCGGTCAATCTTGGAATTAGTCAATCTCTGAATTTTTCCGTTAAAGGAAACCCACCACAACATCGACAGTGAGATTCATGGATTGACCTTATTATTACCTCTTACTTTTCTTATAGACTAAAACCTCCAAAACACAAACCCTCTATTTTTCATCTAGGCAACTTTTCCAAATTGACATTGATCACTTTAAGGCGCAGGTAGAGTAAAACGTCGCGCTAGTCGTTATTTGTGTGGTTTTTAGGAGCTATCTACTTTTTATTTAAAAGATATATGAACTAATAAAAAACACATTATATTTCTACATAATCTTGATTCCATAAGAGTCATATCCAATTTTTTTAAAGGAATAAATATTAAAATAATCTCCTTACAACGAAACCACATAAATGTGATATAATTATTGATGATAACATGCATCTCCTCGTAAAGTAAGTATTATTTTATTTTGCGATTTACACCAATGGTAGGTAATTTATTAATGAACATTTCTATCATAATTTTTTTAAAAAGACCAAAATATGATTTTATTAAGAAATTATTTAAAAAACTGGACGTATTCACTGCTCACGGGCTTGCTGGAGTCTTAGTTTCTAGTAAACTCTTGAAGGTGAAACCCGTGTCGTTTGTCACGACGTCAGCCAGCGCACATGCTCGCTGACGTCATCTTATCAATCGATAATATAATTATTACTTATTAGGTTATTAATAGGTAGTATTTTTTGTTTGTTTTGGGTATAATTTTTCGTAGTAGTTATATATATATATTTGTTGTGTTTTTTGCTGCGCGATGAAGCTTTTTGCGTGTATTTTCTTTGAAGTAAATGCAAATAAAAAAATGAAGCACCATTAGCATGTAAGGCTCGAATCCATAATTAACATTTCGACTAATATTATAATTTACACTATAAAAGGCTAATTCAATATTATCAGTATAGTATACAGTTAAAAATAATCCTAATACCCAACCACAATATCTTATTAGGTATAGTACCGCCTCGTTGGTCTAGTGGTTGTAGTAGTGCGACTGCTGATCATGAGGTCCCGGGTTCGAATCCCGGGTCGGGCCAAAAAGTCAGTTATGAGTTTTTCATTTATGTCCTAAGTTATAATTAGTATTACTAAGTTATAGATTTTTGCTAAAATATAACTTTTTCTTCTTTTTCAAAAAATAATTGAGTACATAAGGTGTTCTTAATATACGCCGAATGTCAGAGAGAAAAGCTAATACCTCTTTTGCTAAACTTTAAAATCTAAAACCAATTTTAAAACAGACCAATTGATCATAACTCCCTTAGCTATAAAGTAAGTTATGATCTAATTAATGGTATTTATTCCAGTTTATGGCAGCCTTGATTTATATTACGTAGCTGAAATTATGTACTTTTTATTAGGTAGGTACGTTAAACCAAATAACAGCCGGGCGGCTGTCATTATGCACTCCATACATTTCTTATATCTAATTACAGTCCCATTAATTTCCACTAAAAGAAAATAAATAACTTGTAAATTCAAACAAATATAACTGCATTACTATGTCTATAGTCATATTCATACAAATCAAAAAGCCTATATATGGGATAATGTAAAGTAAGTATAATTTTACCGGGATCATAACTTGTCAAATAATTAGGAAAATGATCGTTTTTCGTTGCATACGTGTTTTGATTTTTAATTTAACACTGTTAGGTTTAAAACTGCGAGGTGATATTTGAATAAATATAATTTCCTCTAGGTACAAAGAATTTTTTAGATGACAATATTTGTAGTTAAGATTACTAGAAATCTTATTTATGGAGTAAAAAGGCGAAAAGATTGGAATTAGGGGCATGACTGGTATTAGGGGCATCCACCCTAATTCGGTAAAAAGTATCTAAGAAGGTATTAATATACCTACTTTTTACTATAAACTAAAATTTTTTAAAACTAAATTTAACAAAAAGAACTAAACTGACCATTTATTTTTTAAATCAAAACAGGACATGGGTTTATTTATACTCTAAAAACTATAACTTTATACAATTAGTGTTCACTATAAAATTATATTCGGTATAGACGGTAATTATTAAATGCAACATATTTTTTTAAATTATTAATTACATTTGTCAGTGGATTAAATTTGCTTTATTAAAGTTAGTGATAATTTTAATTAAGAATAAAATTCTGGTCAAGTTTTTTTATTGTTACCTTTGTTAACAACATCGCCTTTAGAACTGGAACTGTAAGTGTTTTTTTCAGACGTCCACAATTTATTCAAAATAGAAAAATACTCTTTCTACTGGAGCATTTGTACCAGGTAGACATAAAATATATTCGATAAAAAAAATTATGTTGAAGATTGTTGACTTTGAATACTTCCATCCAATGAAATACGGGACAATTTTGTGTCCCGGAGCTTTGTTTGGGGACAATGGGACAGGTGACCGAGAAAAGGGACAGTCCCGTTCAAATCAGGACGTATAGTCACTTTAGCTATAACCTGGCGACGGCTCCGTGGCGCAGTGGCTTAGCAATCAGTTGTTGCGCTGGGGGCCGCGGGTTCGAATCCCGCACGGAACAAGTATTTGTATGGCCTACAAATAATTGTTCCGGGTCTGGATGTTTGTCCTTGTGCAATTTATGTTTGTAAACTGCCTCCACGACACAGGAGAAAATCTTAGTGTGGGGGTTACGTTTTTTTAAAATTGAAATTGAAAGATTGAACCCTTCTACTTCTTGTTGATTATTGTATTACCTTTATTAAAGTTACCCTTATGTATAAATAAATATAATTACGTATGTAGAAATAAAATTGATTTTCATCCTCATCAAGATCCTATTTATTTATTTATTCTTTATTGCACCAAATATTTGTACAAAAGGCGAGCTATCTATCTATTTACCTATAGTGAGTAGGTATCTTTTAAACTCACAATTTTCAATGCTTCATTTTTAATATATAATTAATTATAAAATTTCATAATTAGATAATATATGAGAATACATAATTCTAATATAATGCAACTAATATACCGAATAAAAAAATTTAGATACATTTATCGTTGTACGCTGTGTGTATTTCCATAAAATAGTTTATTGATGTTGAAAAAATACTACGTTCTTACAGTAGGTGGCGCCTTACATATTTGTTTACGCGATATTATATTGTAGCGAGTCGGCGCGGCACACCAAATGCTCAAGTTCGTTCGCATGGAGTAGCCCCTTAAGAGCGACGCTGCTACAATGTACAATAGATGATAAAATCTCAATCCTTAATAGTATTGTTCTCAATTAATATAATGTTCATGCTCCTGTATACCAAATAAGAGTAAAAGCGTCCTCTTGCATACTGGATGAACACCGTAAGGGAGGTAACCCGAGCTTTTCGTAACTTTAAGAAGGAACCCACAGTGGAAAATTGGACTAGTTTTAAGGTTGCAAATTTCTGAAATAACCCGTAAAGTTGTTGCTGCCTTGCGTTGCCTGTAATGTGTTAAAATTTCTTGCCCTTTAAAACTGAGCTTATGTTATTTAATTCACTCATTTTTCTCATTACTGATTATGCTGATGTGTGCTATCCGGATCTATCGCAAAATCTTCTCAACAAGTTGGAGCGCCTTCTCAAGAAATGTATCAGATTTGTTTTTAATTTATGTAAATACGGCCATATCTCTGAGTATCGTTCTAAACTTAAATGGCTCACTATACGTCAAAGGCGTTGCTCTAGAATTATATTGACACTTTTTTCCATCTTAACGGATGCTAATTCTCCGCCATATTTTAAAGAAAACTTCAACTTTCTGTACTCTATTTCTGGCCGTGAACCTCGTCCTTCTATTGCACTTAAAGTTAGTATTCCAGAACATAGAACTAAATTTTTTAATTCTTCATTCAGGCTATTTAGCCTGAAATGCCTGAATTCTTTATTCAGGCATTTCAGGCTTCTGGGAAAATCTCGCCTTACCCGCTGATATCAAGGAAGATACGAATAAAATTTGTTTAAAAGATTGGTGCGACAACGTTATTTAGAGGTAAACAACAAAAACAACAATTAATTGACTTCACCGTTTTATACATACTACATACATAAAAAGTTGAAGACAATTGATATATATATATATATATATATATATATATATATATATATATATATATATATATATATATATATATATGTGTGTGTGTGTGTATGTGTGTATTTTATTTGTACTGTATTTATATAAAGCAGTTAGGTAGTTTTGTATTGTGTATTTATATAGGTAGTAATGTATTTCGTATAGTTGAACGGTTACATATAAATATCGACGATGCATCTCGGCTAGGCAACGTTTGGGAGACTATAATCACGAAAATGATGATCTTGTTGAATTGTTTATTAAAGTGTTAAGGGCGCTCCCCTCTAGATTGAGTGACAACCTGGTGTTTTACCAGGTTGTCACACGCAGCAAGTTGATAAATGCTGATGGCTCGGGGCCGAATTTTCTGGCAATCCTTGGGGAAGGACTAAAATTTCTCTCTTATTTATAAAATCAACGTATAAATAATAAACTTTCACAAAAGTAAAATCCATTATTGCTGACTGTAAGCCTCACTTAAAACCGCAATCATGAAATGGCATATTTTTATCTGTGGAAAAATTTACCGAAAAAGCTTACAATATGCGGTTTTTCTGCATTTTTATATCAGGATCAATAGTTTTCATGCCTTTATGGTGTAAAATCAAATAACTAATTATCTGCTTTTTATGAAGCAAATCTAAAGACTAAGATAGTTCACATTTGCGATTAACGAAAGAGAAACTGATTGCCCAGGAAGCGCCATTATTGCCCTATGCGTCTAACATTCATTTTAAATACTCTTACTATCATTGTATAAATATTTAAGCGATTTTTTGCTATTGCTTTACCCATCCATCCATCCATTCATCCATTACAACCAATAAAAGCGCATTGCTGAACATATGCTTCCCCATAGACTGCCTGATAAGAGGGATTTTGCCATAGTTGCTACTGTCTCGGGCGATAAGTACAGGATCTTATTTATATTTTTACCCGCGCAATATACATAAGGTTATTTATATTTGCTCTGTCTTATTCCGTGGGAGTCTAAAGGAGTGTCATAGGAAAAACACAGAGCTACGACGGGTCCTAAACAAATCATATACAAATAACATCAATACCGTCTTACGTCTACGATACAAACATCTAATAATTACATACATAATTATCTGTCTGTAACGGTGTATAGATTTACATGCACACACACACACGCACACGCGCGCGCACACACACACACACACACACACACACACACACACACACACACACACACACACACACACACATATACACACACACACACACACACCCACACACCCGCACACACACACACACCCACACACACACACACACATATATATATGTTTGTTTGTTTGTATATATATATATATTGTTTATATTATATATATATATATATATATATATATATATGTGTATATATGTAATTATAGACAGCTAGTTATATTAAAATATAACTAGCTGTCTATAATTATATCATGCATAACATTCATATTACATATTATTATTATTTTGCTACAATATTGTTAATAGGTCGTTATTATACACTGGGGTGGCCCTTATATTTTAAATTTGTTTTTTTTTGCGCATACCTTTTAAACATTTTCAAATCTAGAAAAAAATATTAGCCCGTTTTAAGGACGATAACTCGCGCTGACTTGCGATTTTAACTTGTTCATAAAAGCTGCGCGGGTAGTACACTGCGACCTATAACTACGTGTTTTATTTGTCATTTCATGAGTGATATTTTTGTGCATTAGTACGCTGTTATTTATTGCATAAAGATGTTGGTTAAAATACGGAGTGATAAGCAAAGTGTTTTCATTATCGGACTGCCTAGCCATCAAATAAATGGTGCAAAACTACAAAAGTGTTTATTTATTTTAAGTGTATGCTTTTAATTGAAACAAAAAGCCGAACGAACACTGAGTTCAACCAAATGTGTAACTATATATAATGTTTAAATTTATTTACTTTTATCATAAGCTCTACATGGATATATAAGTTTTATAGTAGGACATAAAAATTATTAAATAAGATAATAATAATTTTTGCACATTTCATATTATACAAATTCATATTTGAAATGTAAAAGTAAAGAATTTATTATAAAAAGAAATATGGTTACAATTTTGAAAATATAGAAAAGTAAAGTGCTGCTTTAATAATTATAAGTTGATAAAATAAATTATTTGAACCGTGACTTATCCTTTATTCAAAGATTACAGAGCTGAAAAATTAGATGAGAATGGCTAGTTAGTTTAAAACGTAACAATAGAGCTGAATTACGGCATTCGTACAGTCAACATAATAGACAAAGCATAGTAACTGCATGCCTTTTCCGTTTTACGACTCGCACATAATGGGCTGAATAAACAATAATGAAATGTTGGAAGCAATATCGTCATTTTAAATTCTATTCGTGGTTTACTCTAACACAAAATTGTACGACGTACATGGCAGCAAAAGTTCTTGCGCTTCGAATATAAATAAAAGTCTTCTTTTATATCCCACTCATCATCATTACAGCATACCACAAGTCCAGTGCTGAATATAGGCTATAATACTATACTTTTTCAATGAGTAAATAAATTTCAAATACAGCGGCGACCATGGTATAAGGGGTGGGGCAAGGGGTGCTACGAATCACCAGTAGAGGTACGGTTGCCACCAAAGATGACTCGACCTGGTGACATGCAACGCACATACCCTGATGACTGACGAGAAGATCCTGGAGCTGGAAGAAGAGACAGACAAGTTGCGCTTGGATATTATAGGATTATATGAGGTCCTCAAACCCGGCATCTTTTTATATCACCGGGAGGGCAACCATCAGTTCCAAGGAGGTGTCGGATTTATCGTCCACATGTCTCTCGTTAAAAACGTAGTAAAGATTGTGAGTGTGTCGACAAGGGTTGCGTACCTTAACGTAAGAATCACCAAACGGTATTCGTTGAAGGTCATACAGGTTTACGCACCAACCTCTGCACATCCCGATGAGGAAGTTTAGGAAATGTATGAAGCTCCGAAGGTTCGACAAGAAATAAGATAGACTTCATTACGACAACTAGACGACAACTGTTCAGTGATGTCTCAGTGATCGCGAGAGTGAAAATTGGTAACTATCACCGAATGGTTAGAGGCACATTGAACCTAAATATTAAGGTGAAGAGGCCTCGTCTAATGAAGTCAACGCTTCATCCCCCTCGTGCTCTAATCCAAAGTCCCGAAACCTTTAAACTCGAGTTATAAAACCGTTTTCAGTGTCTAGAAGATTGCATTATAATGGACGATATGAATGACCAGCCAGAAAATGAAGCTGCAGTCTCCAACAGATTTGACAGCATAGAGGCAACTGAACAGACAGATCCCCAAATGCATGCGGCGGGACATACGCAACTTAAGTACTGCTCGTATTGAAGAAGCGATCGAGCGGATCCAGGGCTCCAAAGTCTTTGCTAGAGTCTGTCTGTTTGCCAGAAAGAGCAAACTTTAGAAGCTGAAGATCGAATGTGGCAGCATCATTTCCGGGTCACCTGAGATTTTGAGTAAGATTGAGAGGTTCTATGGGCCTGTACTCGTCATCGTTCAACAATCGTCAACAATCCAAGAGCAAGTCTTAACCGACACTATTCCGATGATATCCTAGACGTCAGTCTGAGCGAGATTAGTATGACTATCCATCACCTAAAAACGGCAAGTCCCTGGGAGAGGATGGAATTACAGCGGAGCTTCTGAAAGCAGGTGGAAAAACAGTACTTGAAGTCCTTCAGAGTCTCTTTGATTCCATCTTCTATGGTGGCACTACTCGGTAGGCATGGAGCAGAAGTGGAGTGGTCTTATTCTTTAAGAAAGACAAAAAATCTTCTTGAAGAACTACAGACCGATTTCCATTCTGAGCTGCGTCTACGTGTTGTTTTCAAGCGTCATTACGAATCGTCTCACACGCAGACTCGACGACTTCCTGTCTCCCGAACAAGACGGTTTCCGAAAGGGCATTAGCACCATAGACCACATATATTCCTTTCGGCAAATTGTACAGCTGACCGAACAGAACAATGTGCCAGTTTGTCTTACGTATGTGAACTATGAGAAACCCTTTGATTCCGTCGAAATTTGGGCGGTGCTGCAGTAACTTCAGCGGTGCCAAGTTGACTGTTGGTATAACGAATTGCTGAAGAACTTTTGTACAGTAGGAGTTCGATGGCTATTCGAGTACAGAACCAGAGTACGAAACCTATCCAACAGCAAAGAGGTGTAAGATAGAGTGACGTTAAATCCCCGAAACTCTTCACCTCTGCATTGGAAGACGTTTTCAAGCTACTGGACTGGAAAGGATACGGTATTAACGTCAATACTAAGTACATCAACCATCTTCGAATCGTCGACGATACGACCTTTTGGCAGAATCACTGGAGGACGTAAGTATTCACTATGTTCAATGACCTTAATATTGTCTCCCAACTTAGTCTTAAGATGAACATGGACAAAAAGAAGTCATGTGTAACGCCCATGTCACAAATATGCAGGTAGTTGTTGGGAGCACTAAGCTCAAAGTTGTTGACGAGTAGGTTTACCTGGGACAAATAGTCCGACTAGGTAAGTCCAACGACGGTTGCAACTCGGCAGGGCAGTGTTCAGGAGATTACAACACATCCTCTCGTCAGGCATACCCCAAAACCTCAAAACGAGTTTGTTCAACCAGTGCGTGCTGCCAGTGATGACCTATGGATCCGGGACGTGAAAGATAAAATTTAAGATACGATACGATTTAAGTGTTAATGCCGGATCTCAGTATAACCAAGCCTTTATAGTTATTGTAACTTAAGTAGAAAATGGTTCGTTCATCCAATACTAGATATAGTTCATAGTAATCTTTGCTCGCTTTAGTATATCTATAATAATGATGGGGTAGAGACGGCTATGGGTTGCTTTTTTTTCTTTTTCTTATTTGCGTATTATTAAAAAAACGTTACCACCACACTAGGATTTTCTCCGGTATCGTGGAGGCAGTTTACAAACATAAATTACACGAGGACAAACATCCAGACCCGGAACAATTATTTGTAGGCCATACAAATACTTGTTCCGAGCGGGATTCAAACCCGCGGTCCCCAGCGCAACAACTCATCGGTAAGCCACTGCGCCACGGAGCCGTCAACTTTTGAATGGAGTACCTATGCAGCTGCGCATCGTAGAAAGCGATAAACTGCCAGATACATCCTGCTACGGTATTAATACCGTTTCCGTTAATCTTAAGATTACAGTCTGTATTTTTTTCAATAACTAAGTTTTGTTGAACATACGTATCATAGCTTCTGATTGGTACGAGTATAACCAACTGCGACGGGAAACAACGTCACAAGTGCCAAAGTCGGGCACTGATCTTTAGTCCGTTGCTAAATGTGGTGATTACGACAATTTTCCTTATATCGTGAGAGGCCATTCTCCAGCATATGGAGTAATAAAAAGTTTTATTTTTTGATTATATTATTTTATTTAGGTTGCAACCGAAGCTCACGCCTTTCTCAAAAACCTGAAAATGAGATTGTATAACCAGTACGTGTTGCCAGTAATGACTTATAGATTCTGAGACGTGGTCGCCCTTCATTGCAAGCCGTATGGGGCAGCTCAAGGTTGCGCTTCAAGATCGCGTCGTAAGACATAATTATAATTTTTTTTAAACTTTGTCTTTTTGTCAGTATGTCCAGGCTTATATTCGGAATGACAAGACCGATTGTAATGAAACTTCACGAATAGATGTAGAACAATGCCAGGGTTGATCTGGGCTATACTTTATTCGAAAAACATAAACTTATAATGAATGGTTATTGATGATTATCTCGAAAAAGTTTTGAATATAACTTGCAATTTGATAAATAGGTCCTAACACATTACTTTTAATAGGTATTTTAAAGTTTTGACGCAAAATCGATTTACGGCATTCTTTCTTTACTTCAACACCACTTCTTTTACTTCATCACCATACTTTCGTTTTAAAGTATATGTATTAAAGGATAAGATGATAACTACTTTTTAGGCGGAAATTTTCACATTTTGATTCACATTCAAATTTTTTCTAACCTCTCAAAATGTCTGGTCCATGGTGCTGGCCTTTGTTACTTGGCTCTTTGCAGCAGACAGATTCCCGGTGTGCTTTGTACGAGTACCTACTAAAAACTTTACTGAAGTTGTGTAAGTCTCACTTAGAACTGGGTTTATCTGGTATGTCACTTGAAGGCTGCAGTATAGTTGCCATAAGATTATATATATGATCGGAGATATTTTGGATTTTACTGAAGTGAGTTTTGCAATGTTTAGCTCCGACCATGTGGCCCAGTTTCTGCAACTTGTAGATTACCCGGGGTGAATCGACCGTAGATAGAAACTCTTGGAGAATCGTAAACCGAATTCGATATCGCTGGTCATGTCTAAAAGTGGTATGATAACGGCAATGAAAAATAAAACAAAATGATTTGTACTAAATGTTTAACTCATATCTGATAAAAAAATATTTTTTTATTTAATTTTATAGGATAGGGTGGCAAACAAGCACACAGTCCACCTGATGGTAAGTGGTTGCTGTGGCCCATAGATATCTACATGTATCCTCGTTTGCAAATCAAAACGCAGATGCGTTGTCACCCGTGAGGAGTGTGAGAGTTTTCCAGTAAGAAGGGTCACCGGATCTCTTCACGCACCATACGAAACACAGCAGTATTAAGCTGCCATTTTACGCCGGAATTTTGTGAGAACGTGGTCCTTCCACGGACGAGCCGACCCATTCGTGCTACAACTATACTACTAATATAGCTGCAGCATGGCTCTACCACGTAAAAATACTACTATTAACTTACTAGTAACCAGTTAGTTAACGGCAATACTTTGAATATTATAAGTATACGATACGATGTACTGTCAAGAACTGTGTGTTATCAAAAACTTTCAACATAAAAAGACTCTCGACATATTTATATTTTTAAAAGATTTCTAGAAAAGTAAATGTACAATTTCTACCGTATTTAACTAAACCACAGATCTGTTGCAAGTGCTTGGTGTCGACGTATGTATTTCATTTCGTAAGTAACATAATGCCCATTTCAAATGCTTTCATGTGACATTTTAAACATTTTCTGAATACGAATGACGAACCAACATTTTCATTTTCTGTTCAGGACATGCGTATCAGCGTTTAAAAATGCCTTTTCATCGTATAGAATTTTATGTCAATTTTACCTAACGTAAATTGAAATAGTGTTAAATTAATAAAAAAAAACAATAATATTGCTATTGCTTAAATAGGTATGTATTTTGATAGTTTAATTTTAATCTGAATATACCTCTATTGTACATACCACATACTATATATCTCATTCAATTCTTGACAAAAGTCAATAAAAATAATCTGCCAGATGTAATTGTTATTTACCGTAAGCACGACGAGAGGATTTTTTTTAAACAAAAATAAACGTGATAAACGAGCATACAGTCCACGTCATGGTACATGGATGCTGTGGTCCAAAGATACCTACATTCTACTCTATTAAGAATGAAAATGTAAATGCGTCGTCACACCCAGCAGTAACAAAAGCTGAGAATGCAATAGTAGTAATTTTTTTATGTTAGTTGCGATTGCCCCTTGAGCTATAGTAATCAGTTACTAATAGGTTTTACAAACTATAATATTATTTTTCTTAAAAAAACACATAACCTACAAACTAGGATTTTATCCTGAATCGTGGGAGCAGTTTACAAATATAAATTGCGCAAGGACAAATATCCAGACCAGGAACAATTTTTTATAGGCCATACAAAAATGTTTGTTCTGTGTAGGATTCGAACCCGCGGCCCTTAGCGCTACAACTCAATTGTTAAGCCTCTGCGCCACGGGGCCGTCACAATATTTAATTAAAAAAATAAAAGGACTTATATTTTATGAAAGCGTTTCTAATACTCTCCACATTGCAGACTGCGCAGAGCCGATACCATCACACGGTAATGTTGTTCCTCATCGCTCTGCGAGATTTAGGATTTCGGATAGTTTTTCTTTACCTTTTAATGCACAGCTATTATTTCACACGTCAATTTATATTTCATTTTTATGATTTCCACATGGACACTACATTACACCATAATTGATGGGGGTTCTTTCACTATCGTTTCACAACCACATGGGTTATTTTTATCACAAATATGAGCATAGACCATTAGGGACGTAAAGTCACACGAAACCTGTGATTAAAACACAGGACGTGAGTTACAGTAGTCGCGTACTTTCACCATTAAATGAAAAGTGGTCAGGTAGTCTTCACATGCAACAGATAATGGATTAAATACAACACGGAAGAAGATTAATGACTTTAATGTATGTGGGTAATGATAAAGATTACGATTTTATACGATTCAACCTTCCAATAATTAATAAATAAGGCCAAAAAATGTTTTGTTTGCAAAATCTGAAGCTATAGACGAACTTACAGTCCATTTGATTTGGTAAGTGGCAGTGGTAATACTGACTTAGCATTTAGAATTTCCTAATATTTCTTATAGTCAAATTTTACTACTTAGAAATGCAGTTGTAGATTGAATATTATTACGCCTTCAACACATGGAGAATATCGCTTACTCAATAAATATCTTTATTTATTCATGATTTATGATAGTGTAATTATAAAATCACAAATTATTCCCAGGAACACCTTGTTTTAGGCCCGGTATATATTATATTATATTTGTTCTTTTTGTTTTAAAGATAGTATCGGTCAGTGGTTACACGTTCGGTGAAGTTTCTAAAAAAAACTACAAGCACATACTTTCGTACGGAACAGTTTGCTTCGTTGTCCATAATGCGTACAGCAAAGGTGTGGAATAATTTGCCAGCATCTGTTTTTCCATCCGATTCTAATGTTGGTGTCTTAAAGGCAAGAGTAAATAGACTTTTGTTAAGCTAAGTCAGTGTGCCGTACCATCTTCGGCTGCATCACTACTTACCATCAGGTGGGATAGTAATCAAGCACTGGCTTAAACCGTTAAAAACATTTCGGATGAATAGTATTTTTACTTCACTAGAATAGGAAATAGTGATGGTATACAGGAAAATTGGACGATAAACGGGCATTGTATTTCATATAGAACTTGTTCAATAAATTGTCGGGATCACTAATAAAATCTATCGTACAATACTTTTACGCAGATAACTCTGATGCTTATAATCAAGGAAAAAACGTTTAAAGAATATTCATTATAAAAACAAAATAAGCACTTTATTTTAATTCTCATTCTTTATTCAAATATTTTCTATTTTAAATTTTGATCTAAATCTCTATAAAGTTAAATTTCAAATAATTTCTCTTAAAATGTTTGCCTATTGCTACTAGTCATCAAAATATACATTAATCACGCAATAACGGAACCACGCAATAAAGACAATGCAAATAGTTATGCTTTAAGACTACGTTTTCTCCAGAGATGTGCGAGGAAGCTGAGCGGTGCGAGGATGTGTAGTGGACGTTTTTTACAAATGCTGTGCGATGAGATCCTTTGACTGGTAGTCTATAGTCAAGTAACTCACTTAGTCACATCACCTCGCGCACATCCTTGCACGCGTCCTTCGTTCGCTTCACTTCATCACATCACTCGCTTGTTTTGTATCTACGATGGCCTGGCTCCATTAACATTTTTCCATCACAGCAGCGCCAAGCCTGACTAGGAAAATAAAGTAATCATATTGGTGGATTTTATTCTCGCGTACCGCTTAGCTAACGAGTACATCGCACAGCGCTTGTAGACCCATACGTATTATCAATCCTATCATTTGAAGCAAACAGGAAAATATCATCAAATATAGAAAATTTATTTAAATTTTGTATATGTGATGATATTTTCCTGTTTGCTTCACCTTCAGACATGGTGATTTATTTCGAATACTAACCACTACTACTACTACTACTAACAATACAGCCCATCACATGTTGACAGGTAAACATAGGCTACCGCGATAGATTTTTGAAAAGTACGGTCCCGAGCCACTTGCATCCATTGACTGCATGCATTTTTCATCAGGTCGTCACTCCATCTAGTGGAGTATCGCCAAATACTGAGTTTTCCAGTAAGAGGCCGCCGAATATTAAGTATTTGAAATTGGCAGTACCTTAAATTGTATTGACGTAAAGTGGCAGCACTCATTCATCTTTAAAGGCGGAGAGCGGTGCCCCATAATACCGTCACCCTTTCCACCCCTAAGCCCCACCACCGTCACATCATCGGTGCAGCCTCGCCTGAGTAGCAGAGGATATGTCGAGTGGGTATCCGGAATTGGCTAGGCAAGCCCACTCAGACCTCATTGTGCCGGCTCTACTCCTCAGGTCATCTAAGTGGGTTCCTTTTGTTCATCGCGGGTGACCAAACCACACTTACTAGGCCCCCCCGCTACGACAAGGGTTACCCGTTCGGGGGGAAAACAAAGAAGGCTACTGATGCGTTGTCACCTCTGAAGACGAAGATGAAATGCCTCATAGCATCTCTATACCCTTTAACCGGAGCGCAGTAGTACAACCACTGCTATTTGCCGGCTAAAATATTAAGGAGGGTGGTACCTACCCAGACGGATGCATCGGCAGAACAGAAGTCCTATCAACTTGTAAAATGTCATAAATTTAAATAGTTATTATAGACGATTACAAAGTGATAAATCGTTAAGTATAGGAATTAAAAAAATGTTTAATATATTTTAAATTCATAAATTTAATTTAAAATATTTTGTAACAATTATATTTCAGTAATGATTTTCAAAAGCAATTGCCGTCTGTGAGTTTTCAAGAGTACCATTCAACAATGGAACATTAAAGTCTTAAAGAAAAGCTTTTTGGGCTCTCAAATCTAAATAAAATGGAGTTTCTGGGAAAATGAAACGTGGATATAAATTACACAAGGAATGAATAAAAAACGTTCATTACTTTTCAGCGGTTTTTACATCTTAAAATAAATTTTCAATAAATAACCCTTGGCGAGAAAATAGTTTTGCGGGACTAATGCAATATATAAATTTTCACATAAAAATCTGTAAAGAAAAGCTTGCGTGTGTGGTTAAATTAATAAAATGTATTATATTTTTTGAGAATATGGACATTATTCCTGTACACGTTTCAGTGACTGCCTCGTTGGTCTAGTGCAGGAATCACCAATTAGTTTAATTGTGGGTCCGTTTAAAAAAAAATATAAATCTATTACGCTCCGTTTCAAATGTAAATCAGAATATTTTTTGTTTGGATAAATCTAATTAAAAAAATTACAAAGTAACCAATATTAACGCGAAAAACGATATTTTTTAATCTAAATCTAATCGGTCTGAAGTCTGGAATTAAGTTGGTGCAAGATACTCGTATTGCCATTAAATCATGGAGATGGTCATCGGTAAGACGAGATCAAAATTTATTTTTAATGAAGTTCATATTTGAAAACGCTGTTTCACAAATATACTATGTTAATCCAAAAAAAAATCATTTCTGGATAGTTATTACCACATACCTTTTTTATCTAAAATTCTTCGCAAAGAACTTCCGAATATTTGTGTTTTAAAACAGAACAAAATTGAATGATTCTTAGATACTACTGGGTCCGCACAAAATTACTCGACGACCCGGATGTGGACCGCGGTCCGCCATTTGGTGACCTCTGGTCTAGTGGTTGTAAATGCGACTGCTGATCATGAGGTCCTGGGTTCGCATCACGGGTTAGTCCAAACAAAAATGAGTTATTGAGGCCTCCGTTAAGGCTGACCGAAATTTATGTATTTTCTTGGTATTTAAAAAGAAACACGTATGTCGATTGTGATAGAACCTGTCCTCCCAAAAATGGAAGGGTCCCATCCATGGACTTTTAATAGTTAATTTACTTATACGATAAAAATAAGTAAATAGCCTTCAAGGTTGGACTATATTTTTTTAAATATAACTAAAATAGAAATGTACTGTTTAGCTGAAACCAAAAAAATTTAAATATGTCGAAAAGGTTAATAGAGTAATCTTCTATGAAAATACGTTGCTAAGTTTGTGTCTTTAGAAAGTAATTCGTTTGAGAAGCAATTTTGAATCCCAGCGACTATCTCAATAAAAATAAATAGGCATAAGTATTTTGCATTCAAATTGTTAAGAAATTCCTTATTTCTGAACAACTTTTGATTTGACTAAAATAAAGAAAAATTTTATTCATACTACATAGTACTTACGAGGTTATTTCGTATTAGTGTCTTTGCGTCATTTAGTGATAATGTAACTTCTGAATAAATTGACCGATTAAGGTCATATTCACACAACATAATTGTATTGTCGAGAATATGGTTCATAGCTATAGTAGGATACAATACTCGTAGGTAGGGTTGTGACCCTTAAATAAGTAAATTTTATAAATTTTCTTATTTAAGAGTGATTATTAAATTTTATTTGAGAGTGAACGCGGATGATGTACCGAAAAGGACAAAACAACGTCTGCTGAGTCAGCTAGTCTTATATAATATTATATTACAGATAACTTGTTTGCGTTAGTTAGAAAAAATCACAAGTATATGATATTGTAAAATCAATGACCAATATTATAATTTAAATAATCTTTTTAATATGAAAATGATGCCTTTTAATATTCGGACCAACATAGTATGTTTTTAGTAATATTAAAGTTACAAACGAGCTTCAGTAAGTTACTGTAGTATGTAGACGCCTGCAAACGATTTCATATAGATAATAAAGATGGATACAGATGCGTTGCCACCCCTGAGGACTAAGATGGATTACCTCAAGTGTGTAATTATATTGGATCTCTTAACCCTTCAGAACGAAACGCAGCAGTGTACTCCCTGCTGTTTAGTGGCAGAAATAAGAATAAAGGTGGCTTTCTAGTCAACGAAAGAAACCTAAAAAAGAAACCTTAGCAGGTACCATAAGTAATTGGATTCATTTGTCCTGGGATTTTGTACAAAATTACTGTGATTATTGCGTGATGAGAAGTAGCAGCCTTTTCATGAAAAAAAAAACAGTAAATAAATATTTGACATTTGGAGACAAATGACACACAAATGACAACTCGGCAGCGCAGCGGATAAACGTTTGGTTGCGATGCTGCAGGACCGAGGGACTGAATTCCTCACGAAACAAGAGATTTTTTGAGCTACAAATAATCATTCCTAGTTTGGATGCTATTTCATGCACAATTTATGTATGTGAACCATCTCCACGGTGAAAAGGAATTATTGAAAAAAAAAAAGAATGAAGGCAGAAATTGTTAACTATTATGTAACACTATAGTAAATATATTTTAATTAGTAATATTAAATGAGTAAAACTTAAATTGAATATGTAAAAATGTAGATGTTACTTTTAACGTAAAAACATTGAATAAACAAATAAGGTACAAAGGTTTTGAGTAAGGTAGAAAATTGCTGAGTGGGTAAATTTCCCAATAGAGCAGTATATTTATTAGGCGTAAATTCACTTGAATAGGATCTTTGCAATATATAATTTTGTGTGACGTTTGTGTAAGGATTGGTATATTTTGATAGTATTTTAGTGTTTTAAAATTAAAGTACATTTTAGTCAAAAATCGTATAATTATGTCATGTCGGTTTTTAAGTTGGTTGGTTAAGTCATGTTGATTGTGTATAAGAATATGTGGCCCACTCAAAAAGTTTAGCAAAGCTAAGAAACAGTTTTCCGGTAAAACAAAAATATTGTTAAATCTTTTAAAAACGCTCTCCAAGAGAATATACACGCTGTAGCTGTAACATCACAGCCACGCTTTCACGGAATACCAGCGTAAAATAGCAGTTTAATGCTGATGTGTTTCGAATGGTGAGTATAGAAAATCGTAAAACATTTTTACTGGAAACGAGGTAGTTCATTTTAGTCTTATTTCATATCTTCCTTACACACACCGTACGAAGTACAGCAGCAGTTAGCTGCTATTTCACGCTGGTTTCGTCAGATCGTAGTCCTTCCGCAGTTGAGCAGACACATTCTTGCTACAACCATAATATATCTGAAGCGTGTCTCAACCACGCATGAAATGAGTAAAAAACGGAATGGAAAACAATATAATATTTTAATTCGATATAAATTGTATGAGTTAATTTCTTCCTCTCCCTTCAATTCCATCATCGGGTAATTAAGTTTGGTCAGTCCATGTCTTTGTTTTTGAAATGCGGTGTCTTTAAAGCAAGATTGAATAGGATTTTGTTAAGGTAAGTCAGTGGGCACTTTACACTTATTGAACGTATTCCTTTCGAAATTTGCGCACGTTATTTAGTATACCACACGGCAATTACTCTTTCTACTTAAAGAAAAATTATTGTGTTGTAGTTCATAGTAAAGATGAAACCCAACCATTTAATTAACCTTATTAATTTCTCTATCCCAATTAACTGAATAATTTAAGCAATTTTAACGTTATTTATCCTCTAGGGTCCTCGAGTACTAGAGTGAAATTTCTTATATTTGAATTTTTACGCACTTGCTTGTACGCCGAACAGTAGGAGCATATCGATAAAAAATAATTAAGACCTTTAAAAATCAATCAGCAATCAGTGTGCCCACAAAATCTTACCTTTGCTTTTAGGACATAGTAATGAGTAAGTGTAATCCAAGAAATTCATATCGACGCTTGAAAGGCAATAATTACCAAGGGACATGTTGGGCGATATTGGGTTATATACTTCAATGAAATCAGCAAAAATTCTATGTCGAGATGTCATACTCTCGTACCGCTAGGAAGAGTTTTGTTGTCCCTTGGTAACTTAAAAAAATCATACTTTCACAGTTTTCGGCGACCAAGCTACTAAAACTTTTCCGATTTATGAATAATTTTCACGTGGTAGGTATTCGAGTTTAACTTTATATACTTATTAATTTGCCTTGATTCACATTATTGCGGTTAAACATAAAGTTAAAAGTATTCTTTTCCTTACGGTATCTAGGGTGTAATCATTACTTAAGAAATTTTACCGGATTAAATATTTTATTTCACGTCATGTAAACCTTATTAACACATCTTAATTATATACTCATTTTCATTTGGTATTTTCCTAAATGCAATGGATTTGAAGAAGTAATGTAGTAGTACTTTTCCTGCCTAAAAAGGATATATTTTCTCGTTTGGTAATATTTTCCCTGCCGTTTTTCTTTTACTAATTTTGTTACTTAGATAACTATTTCTGATATGAAATTTGTATAAGAATGAGTTTATCCCTGTTGTATGTATTTTGTTTTGTCGAGTATATGCACTATAAGGCAGATTTTGAGTTGCTGTTGGTAACAAAATATCGATTAGTTTTCACCGAACTGTCGTATAGGCAACCTATTATGCCAAATATACCTAATAAGTAATAACCAAAAGCTCTAAATTGTTAGCACCTGATCTTAATTGTGTTGTTTAATTGACAGTTTACCAAAATATTTTCACTCATGTTGTTTTAATTGTGAAACGTTTTTGTAATATCTAAAATGAATATTTTAAAACGTTGATAGCAATTTTCTTCTTAGTTGAAATTGTCTTTTACTTACCTATACTGATTTCGAAATTACTTATTGTTACGGCCTACGGCTGCTTCCTTAAAGGGTCAAATCCTCTGGGGCTTATGACCAGAAGACTTCCCGAGCAGACGTAGGTCGGGCCTCAATGTGGCCACGTGGAATTTCTCTAATTACACTAACCTATATGGGCGAGCGTTCTATACTACGGCCAGTCGACCGGGAGGATATTAGACGGAGCTTACTTACTTATATTCAAGGCGACTGGTCCCTCCGGAGTCGGTCAGGTTGCATGTGGTTGTGTAGTGCAAGGGAAATAAGGTGATGTGATGTGTATCTGGGTGTGACTGATGGTGATTGACCCTAGACCTTGGCCGTCGGCAGCAGCCCGGGCGTCGACACTGCTCCAAATTGAGGGAACTTTCCGCGGCGTTGTCCACAGTCACTTTCCTCGTTCGTCACGATGACAGTCCATTAATTCTATCGTACGATTAACTAACTTACAGAAGCCACTAACTCTCGCTGGGTATAAGATTAACGCACAAAACGCACACGGAGTTACCGGTCCAAAGGTCACTACCGTTTCGCGTAGCAACAGTTATTTCTAGAATATCAAAGGCCGCACTAGCTAATATTGCCGAATGCACTTATGCAGATTCTGAGTCAGACACAATGTGTCCCTGGGAAGCTCTCCAGTATGAATGCGCGCCACAAATCCTAGACCGTATATTTACTGTCCGCGCCTAATTATTCCGAGTTCCCGACAAAAATGACAGCGTGCTAACGTTAGCACCGCTTACAGACGACTACTGCGCTTGCGCGTTCTACGCACGACCGAAAGTCAAACCGGTATGAATGCACCGCGCCGAGCGCCCTCTCGCGTTAATTCTTGAAATTAGCGTTTGGCGCGAACAAACCCCCGCCCCGGACATAAAGATTTAGGTCCGCGAGCAAACCTGTCAGCGGGACAAGGTCGCGACGGCAAGTTACAAGACCGAATCTACAACCAAACTAGGCCACCTTAGGTGCCCCATCAGGTCTTGCAACCCTAACCAACGCCTCAAAATTACAGCCCCAACGTGGGCAGCCGGAGGGTTGAACTGGATGCCCTTCCTGGACATCGCAGCCCATAAATAAGTCCTATTCCTAGACAGAAGTCCGACGACCTCCTTCAAACACCTATCTGTGCTTCTATGATTAGTTCCGCAATCCGACCGGATCAGGTCTGCAAACAGCGACGCGACACAAAGCGGCCTAGAGTGGCCTCCTAAGCTTCAGTGCAGAGAGCACCCACAATTCCACATGAACGTCGTCTGTGGAGAGCCGAACGAAACGCACAGATAGTCCATAGTATGAATTTTCAACAAGTAGGCCTGACCAAGCCATCCACCATATAATCTTTTGCTAAATAGTGCGGCAGCTGATTTCAATCTGATAATCTCCAAAACTAGCTAGCCTGTTAGACAAGTAGTCCTATGCTGATATTTCAACTAATTTTTCTAAGCATCAATGTTCAACTACAGAATCAATTCAACCAAATTAATCACCGATGCACATAGGTCAACTTGACAAATTAAACAAATCAATAACGTACGAGACAGCCCTACTTCTCATTTACGTAACTTAGACAGTGTCAACAAAATGTAAACCAAAGGAGAATTGACTTTTATTTACCTCGGCACAAATAGGGTTATCTAATTTCAGCCTTCTTTTTCACAAAGCAAAATGATTAAACACTATCACAAAACATATACATAATTTTCCAAATAGCGCGACATTCAATTTCAAACAAAATCAAATTTCAGCAACCAGGCGCAACAATCAAATGCAGTGAATAAATATATTTACAAAACATATGCAGAAGCATTTAAAGGAGTAGATTAAATTCAATTCTTTTAATCACAACCGCTACAAATAGGAAAATTTCGCGGAAAGCCCAAAGCATTTTTTAATTTTAATTCAACGAATTTTTAACTAAGTGCTCGACCAAACCAAATCTAATACCCCTTGACAGCGTGATTCAACGCTCCAGGAGGGCCCTAATCTTCCCACCACCAAGGGGAGGCTACACGGCGTGAACGCGAGACCAATAGAGCGCGAACCGCTAACAGTCGCCACTCAGGTTGTACGCCTTCACTGAGGCCGTCGGCAGCAGAACATTTTGACAAGTGGACTGTTGACGGCTTAAGGCTCAGTGGAGGCGGCCGTGGTGGGAGCTAAGGCGGCAGCTAGCCAGGGCCGCCTCCATCAAATGGGGAACAGTGGTACACCAGTCGCGGCCACTCAGCTAACGGGAGTGAGAAGGGTCCAGCGGACCGATGAGTGGCCGTGAAGTTCCTCTCCACACGCTGAGGGGGGATGATGACACCCCCTCCCCTGGGGGAATTACCTCCCGACTGGTCGGGGGAGGGACCCCTTCCAAACCTAGGGGCCCGGTGGCTGGCCGGCGGGCGCCGAGAGTCGCCCGGCATAGGGCGTGGCTGAGCGCCCCCGCCCGTGGGGATCTAGGGCCTGGCACAGCCCCGAGAGGAGACGCCGTTCGCACCTAGGCACAAAACTGCATGGTGATTGCCCTGGCAATGCAGACAGGGCCGCCGATGCGGACAGTCTCGCTGGAGGTGCCCTTTCAAACATGAGCAGCACCAGCGGCGCTCCTTGGCGATAGTTCGCCTCGCCGGAACCGGCTTACCTAATAATTTCGGGCACGACGTTACCCGGTAATCAGATTCTCGACAATAGGAGCAGGGGGGGGGGGGGTTGACGACGACTTGCCTGGCGGATTCAGCCTCTCACTGGGCACGGCTTTTAAGTCGTCAACGGCGCCCGTCGCGTTCTCGATCTGCCGGCACTGCTCCTCCAAAAACCGCAGCAGGTCATAGAAGGGCGGAATATAGGAGGCCTCGTCGATCGGCGGTCGAGAGGTAGACGGGACAGCACGATGCGGAGCAACAAAAAACCCCATTCGCCCACTGGTAAATCCAGCCGCCTCAACGTATTACAGGCCACCAAGACTGGATCCAACAGGTCCGGACGTAGTCTGGCCCGGTCACTAAGCAGCGGGACGCTTAGAAGCTGCTTAACATGTTCGTCCGCAATTCGCCGGACGTTGGCGTATCTTCTGGCTAGGAGGTCCCGAGCAGTCTGGTAGGCGTCGTCCGACAATATCAAGTGGCCGACGACGCCCAGGACCTCCCCCTCCAGTGAGGCCAGGAGGTACGCCATCTTTTGGCTCGGGGTCAAGTCACTCCGGGCGTCCACTAGGCTGTCGAAAAGACCAACGAAGGTCAGCCAGTCGGAAAGGACCCCGGAGAACTTTGGCAGGTCCAGAGTTGGGAGTCGTCCCGACAGCTCCGGCTGAAGCTGCTTTCCAGAGGACTCGGGCAGGTCACTCATCCGAGCTTCACGCGCCTCCTCGGCATACCTGCCTTCAGCCTCGATCAACTCGTCCGTGAGCGAAAAGAACTGCTCATAATCCGCGAAGCAGGAGTCCAGGACTCCCTTCTCCACATCCGAATCCTCGAGCTCAGCGTAAACCTCCTCCACTGCGGCCCTTCGAGCATCCACCTGCTCGAACCGCTTCATCAAGTTATGGACCCTATCCGGTCGACCTATCAAAGCATGGGCGCCTGTGGCCCAGCGCAACTCAGTCCACAGGCAACGGATTAGGAGCTTGGGCGATGACATCACTACTAAATACAAATTACGACGCGGCTCGAGCACAAATTACAAAGATAACAAATAAAAAATACAACGAAAAATTAACGGTTAATAAATGCAGTTCCAATCAAATCGCGTTGAATAGAAATTACACAAATACGAATTACTACGTATCAACCAAATACAAGTTAGCACAAAAGAAAAGACACAAATCAAATTAACAAATAAATACTAGTGCGATCAAATCAAGTTAAATTCAAATTGCGCAAATACAATTACTACTCTTTAGTTCAAATACAAATTACAATACAAACGAAGATACACATCACGGTCGATCAACAAAAAATGCCTAGCTCGGAAATCGACCCTTCGATAAGTAATCCACTACAACTATCCGACAACGATAATTAACCGATTACGTAAAAATAACCATCTACCTACATGACGAATATCTCTAGAAAAACTCCCGCTTGCGCAACCTAGGGCGCGGCTTTTCAATCTACCCACTAACCAAAAAAAAAAAAGGCAAGCAACAAAGGAAAATAATTTTATTATTACGTACAAACAAATATTTTTACGTATTACGGACGGGCGTGATTGTAGATACAAATTACACCAATCAAACCAACGCTCCCTGCCACCAGAATTGTTTAATTTTTATCAAACACTATGGTCGGATTCGACCGGGGAATCGAACCCAGAACCACGCTCTGCTACCAGATTGTTACGGCCTACGGCTACTCCCCTAAAGATCAAATCCTCCGGGGCCCATCAGCGGAGTTTCAACGAACAGACGTAGGTCGGGCCTCAATATGGCCGCAGTGGAAAATCTCCTAATTACACTAAACTATATGGGGGAGCGTTCTATACTACGGCCAGTCGACCGGGAGGATATTAGACGGAGCTTACTTACCCATATCCAAGGCGACTGGTCCCTCCGGAGTCGGTCAGGTCGCATGTGGTTGTGTAGTGCAAGGGAAATAAGGTGATGTGATGAGTATCTGGGTGTGACTGATGGTGATTGACCCTAGACCTTGCCCGTCGGCAGCAGCCCGGGCGTCGACACCGCTCCAAATTGAGGGAACTTTCCGCGGCGTTGTCCACAGTCACTTTCCTCGTTCGTCACGATGACAGTCAATTAACTCTATCATACGATTAACTAACTTACAGAAGCCACTAACTCCCGCTGGGTATAAGGTTAACGCATAAAAGGCACACGGAGTTTCCGGATCAAAGGTCACTACCGTTTCGCGTAGCAACAGTTATTTCTAGAATATCAAAGGCCGCACTAGCTAATATTGCCGAATGCACTTATGCAGTTCTGAGTCAGACACAATGTGTCCCTGGGAAGCTCTCCAGTAGGAATGCGCGCCACAAATCCTAGACCGTATATTTACTGTCCCCGCCTAATTATTCCGCGTTCCCGACAAAAATGACAGCGTGCTAACGTTAGCTCCTTACAGACGACTACTGCGCTTGCGCGTTCTACGCACGACCGAAAGTCAAACCGGTATGAATGCACCGCGCCGAGCGCCCTCTCGCGTTAATTCTTGAAATTAGCGTTTGGCGCGAACACTTATTTTAGTAGTAGTTGTAGTGTATGTGCCTTCACCCTACTAGTAGTATAAGAAATACATGTACTTTTAAGTTTATTGATCAGTATAATTAAAGTCTTCAACTGGGAACCACGTCTTCTATTTATTCAACACCTTTCCGACATTACATGGCAACCCTGCCAGGCGGTGCGCTGCAAGGCTGCAACAATGCAAGCGCACCGCCGCGGCCTACGAAATGATTAAAATTGCATTATAATTTAATTATTGTAATTTAATCAAACTGACACAATTACATACCCGGACTACACGGAATATATACCCGAATGTGACAAAAAATTAATAAATATGAATACAAGAAGAGGCCATAATAATAATTGACTGAAAATTTAAAAACTATAACGTATATGAAGTAATATATTATATTTATCTTTAATATAACTATGAAGGCAACTAAGAAAGAACGAGGAGAATAAAAAGTGATTTCTTAAATAATGACCAAAGACAAAAATTCAAGAAACAGCAAATTTAATAAGGAAAGGAGCAGTTGTACTTTAGCGAGCTTTGTCCAGTAAGATATGAAAAATTAAACCGAAAAGAAAAAAGAAGATATAAGAGGTAACATCGCATCAGCGTAATTTTTTAACATTTAATTTTAATTATTTTTTATTCTGTTTTATATTAAATAAATAAGTAATGCATTAAATATTAAATGCACGGTCTTTGCAAATAACTTGAAAATATTTGTCATATTTAACATTTTATAATATTTATAATATTTTAGTAGGTATTGTATTAAAAAAAATACAATATATTATGTTACATTTTACAATGACAAGATTCGTATTAAAGTAAATATATTTTTAAATTCAGCCCAATTTTTTTCCGTGATAAATTTTATTTAAATGTAAGTATACAATTTTGAAAAGGGTTTTATAAAAAAAAAAATCGCTATTATTATACGTCATAATTATTTTTCTTCTTTTCTAAAGGCATGAAAACCTTAAAGTAACTATATAGATAACCTTTAATAAATGAATGTTTAAAAAGTGAATGTTTTTTTTAATATAAATTTAGCTGTAATAGTGATTACATATTATTTTCTGTAGGTTATACGGTTTCTTAAATTTCTACAAATCCTAAATTTTTATATGTAAATTGAATGTATAACTAATGCTAATATATTTTTCGTTATAATTAAAAGTAATAGCGATGCGATGTAATTATACTATAAACTTCTGTGTCAGAAAATATTTAAAAGTATCATTATAATGTGATAAGGAAAATAATCATTAAAAGAGGTTTTAATAATAATGTTTCTTAACAAAGTTAAACACGGACATGAAAAGTTGACATATATTACCTCATTTTTTTGTACAATATTAAAAAGTATATATTTAAAAGGCGTGAGGAATGAGAGAAGGAATGTTCAAATGTGTGGATACGAATGATTGAATTGCTAAGTTTCGTCAATATTGGACTGATCACCCAAATATTTGATGATGCTTAAAATCCTGGTATTAAAAACATTATGAGCGAGAATTATTACAGTTAGTAATGGAAATGGAGTATGAAAGTATATAAAAGTTACCGATACAGTCAAGTAGATTAAAGCAGGTATTATAAAGATAAAGAAAGAAATAAAAATTTACGAAGACAATCAAAATAAAATAAAAAATAACCTTGATAAATAAATCAAGGAGAGATACGGGAACGTCCATCACTGGTATAGCATATAGTCCTCAAGCAGGGTATGCTTCCATGATTGGATGAAAAAATCGGAAGTATCGGGTACTAGGGAACAATACTTTCAGTACAAGTGAGATGTGAACAAGTTTACTCACATTAGTACTGTTGGGGACAAGAGAAGTCTTAGTTACCCTTGATAATGGTACATAGAGGTCACATCCTTCATTGGATCAAAGTGTGAACTTAGTTTTCCTCCGTGACAATTGTTGGAGTCCTTTTAAAATGACTTACACGTAGACCTCAAGGTTGTGCGCACAACCCAAGGTACAGTTCTACCTTGAGATAGTATGATAAAAAAGTTAATGTACCAATAAAATTAAATGAATGTTATGAAAAAAGAAATATAATACCCAAGTAAATGGGGGGCCCATATTTATAAAGTACCCGCGTGATAAATATCACGAAATAAAATATAAATGAAGTGAATTAATACTCCGATTCCCGGTATCTAATTAATAAATAAATATTAAGGAGAGAGAATACTAAAAGAAATAAAGCTAGCTAAAGGTCAAAATATAAGAAAGAAATAAAGTACGTACAACAATTATGAAAAAAAATAGGCCTGACAATCAAAAAGGAATGTAATGAGATGTGTTAGTATGAAATAATTAACATGTGGGGACATGAGAACTATTAAAATGAGGTAATAAGGGGGATCACCGCCCAAAGCAAAAAACAACCACACTTAAAAAAAAATATGATAAATACGTTTTCGCTTAGATATATTATATACGAATTTGCAAAACTTTTTCATATTTTCAATAACTCTACCCTAAATTTCTCTTTTATGTTTTTTTTTGTTAATGTTAAATTTGTACAATTTTAAACCAAATTTTGTATATTAGTTACTAAAACCAAGTCGAAAGTGTATCTACTCTATTATTATAAGTTTCATAACATAATAGTTTTATTTTTTATTATGGACAACGAAACATAAAATTATGTATCTGCTTTTAAAAAAAAAATTGTCTCGTCTAATGTTAATAAATATTTTGTTTAAACAAACTTTAGGTGTGTAATATTGTATATTTTAAATTTCTGTCTCAATTAAGGTAAACATATTCCATAAAAGTCATAAAATAAAAAAGTAGTAATGTGTTTTCGACTATCATAAATAACTTAAATAATGAATACTCGATAATTCATGTAAACCTATTATCATAATGAAATGTAACTACCTAAACTGTGTAAATTAAGAAAAAATGTTTAAAACAAATATTTAACTGTTAACTATTACGAAAGGTAAATTATTTTATTCACGGTATTATTTTATTGTATTGTTAAAAGTAGGTACCATCATACGATGTAATCTCAAACGTTTCCATATACGTGTACTTTGGAATTTAAAACAAAGGTGTCACAAATCGCTGACGCGGCTTGGATTGCAACTTGTATTTGGATCTGGTAGTTGTTATGATAATGAAAATGATTACATTGCCTAACATAGACTCTTTTGTTATGTGTATCTTAAAATGAAATGTAATATTGTCGGTTTTATATTTATTGAACCTTCAAATCATATGTTTTATCTTTATAAGGCATTATTTTTTTGAAAAAAAAAAAAGTATTAATATCTAAATAATTTGTATGGATTATGAAAATAATTACTTTATTTAATACGATTTTAAAACTCATTATACTATGTTTGCAATTAATTTAAATTTTGTTGTGACCAAAATATTGTGAGCCTCAATCCCTGACCGACAATGATATATGTACCTAAATATTATACGAGACTATATTATGATATAAATTTGTAATGCCTGTAAAATATTAAAAAAAAATTATATATTTATTATATTGCCTAATTATGTCAAATATGTATGTTGTCTTTCAACAATTGGACACAAGCAATCTATTAATTGAGGACAAGTTTTATGTTTTTAATTCGTTACCAATTATGGCGAATCGTATAATCGGTCGATATCTTTTAAGAAAATATAGATCAGTTTTGCATTCTGATTCGAATATTTTAATATTATATGATCATCTATAAGGTAGATCATAATAAAGCCTATTTCAAACACTTGTAATAGGTAATTCCTTTTCATGTTTTTCTTTTATTTTACTAATGTGATTAGACGGGTTAAGATACTTAAAGTTTTGTGTTGAATGGCAAGGATTGTAAGTATAATTTATTGAGAGATTTGACTGATAAAAATAAATTCAGTGAGTGTAATATACACATTGGTTAGAGTAAATTGAAATATTAACTTATTACAGCAATGAAAAAAAAAATTTGGAATATTAATAGGTAAAGCACAAGATCTGGTAGATAGCTATTTCAGTGATAGTCGGGTGAGCAAACGAGTATGATGGAAATGCTAAAAAGTCAATGAGAACTTTTCGTAGACATCAGGGTTTTAGAAAGGATATAAAGTACATATAGTATGATGTCAAGTTAATTGCAAAACGCATTATTATTGTTGTCCACCTATATACCTACTTGATCATGTTAACATGTTGTATCGTTGGTTAGTAGGTACCAAAAATACGAAAGGTTTAATGACGTACGAAATAAAATCGCATGCGTATCCTTGATTGACTCAATAATATTATGTATAACCTGATCTGATCATGATCATGAGATTATAATCTATTTTTTATTTAATGAATTAATTTTATATTTTGTTTAACTGCTTTATTTTACTCAATTGAGGAATTATATAAATTTAATGCCTAAGTAATATTGTATTTTATTTTAATCTTCAATATTAAACTTATTATTATGTAATAAGATTCAGGGTTCATATAATATTGTTACAAATAGAAACACGAATTGACTTTATTTAAAATATTTTAATGGCCTTTGGCCTAATAAATATTAACTAACTTAAAAGCTTAAAACAAGGTTCAAAATAATGACGCTAGTATTCGAGCAAAGCTTCCGCACTCCGTGATGACCGTCGGCAAAAAGGGGCGAGTGACGCCAGCCGCCCTCCTATGTAGCCCGGCGCGGCGTCGTCAGACCTTCTCTTCTAACACGGCCTCTCCTGACGGGGCTGCGTGCTCGAAGCCCCTCAGCAGGAACTCGTGGATGGCTCAGCAACACTCACCGCGTCCCGCGGTTGTTCGACGTCACCATCGTCGATCTCTGAGAAGATACACACAATCTAAGAGACACTTATTTATATCGCGTATTAACAGTTGATCAAAATTCATATAGTTCATAAAAGCGTCAGATTATGTACCCAATTAGCCAAACAAGTCAGGCAGTCAAAACAGTCAACATGAACAGTTATCAACGCCACACAAAAGCGTTTCAAGTCACATAGGTTTTACACAGGTCTCTTCCCACGCAACCGAATACCCCGCACATACTCGCGTGTGCAAACAGGATTTACATCAGTCTCTAGCAGGTCACCCCAGATACCTAATAATGGCTGGATTTACACAGGTCTGTTGTCGGCTGCGCCACCGACTCACCCCAGAAACCACCAGTGTCAGGGTCAACCCAATACCATGCGCACAGGATTTATACGGGTCTCTTCCACTGAACACAACACGTAACGTAGTCAAAATCAATAAACACGGGCTTGTTTGGTACATAATCTAGCTCAAGAATAGGGAAAGATTATCTTCTCGATTGTCACAGCACCAACACACGACCAAGCGCATTCGCCGCGGCACCTCTGAAGGAACTCGCGCGATCGCGGTACGTGTAATCAGATTTGCGATTTCTGCAGAAGTCCCGTATGAGAGCTATAAACAATGCATACATCGTTTGAGTCATTATAAAATAAGCTAACGAATTACATACGAATCAGGACAGCTCCCTTCGTAACACATTATCAATTCTATTTTGAAATTGATGTAATCGAGCTCCTCCTACTTCAATACACATAAGTCGTTACAATCATAAAAGCAAACCTTTATCCGACAAATATTTTACTTTACCCACTTAAAACATATTTAACATAAATCCATAAAAATAACATAGCTCTTGACACATTTTTTTTTTCACCCCACAAGCTCTACGATAACATGCCTCACTTAAATGACCCGATAAGGTAAGTTTTGGGTGAGTTTAAGTCGAGAGTCGAGAATACTGCAAATTTAGTGGTTTATGTAATAATTTATGTCCCGTTTGGGTTCACATTCTTATCACAAACATAGTTTTAACTTTTGGATAAGAAATATAGCAAAAAATATAGAAATACGTGGGAACTGATCGAGCTCCACGAGGCACTTGACATAATATGCGCCTTTGTTTACTCCAATATTCCAGAGGCCTGTTGACAGATGAGGGGTTATTAGGTATGTAAAATAACAAAGCAAATATAACAGCAATCGTACTACTAGTACCTTCAAAAAATGCAGCACATGTTTCGGGTGTCCATTCACCCTTCCATAACACCATGTATGCTGCAGCTGCCTGACTAGTCTTTCCGTAAGCGCCGGCTAACAAATGTATCTTCGGAAGTATCCTGCGAGGCCAAGAAATTGGCGAACCTGTTTGATATTACTCGGTCGTGGTGATTTAACTAACGCATCAATTTTATAATTGCTCGGTCTAACCAGACCATCTCTTATAATCCTACCCAAGTATTCTATTTCGTTAGTAACAAAAGTACATTTCTTTAAATTAATTGAAAAACCTATTTCAGTTAGCGTTTTCATAACCGAATCTAATAAAACGAGGTGTTCGTCAATCCCGACCGTCATTATTAATACGTCATCTATGTAGACCATGACTTTTCCGGCATCGATAAAAGATTTAAGCGTTTTAGAGATAGTCTTCTGATAAAATATAGGCGCGTTCGCCAAACCGTAGGGTACCTTGCAATATTCATACTGCGCCTCTGGTGTAACGAATGCGGTCTTATGAATCGACTCTTCTGCAACTCTAAGTTGATGGAAACCGGAAACCATATCCAGAGAGCTAAACCAGCGACCATTGCCTAGCCTGTCTATATAGTCGTTGATCAAGGGGAGAGGATATCTAGTTTTAACGGTTATTCGATTCAATGCACGATAGTCAACGACCATTCTATCAGAACCATCCTTCTTTTTTACGAGCAAGATCGGACTAGCGTATTCTGAATCGGACTCGCGAATAATTCCTTTATCGAGCAGATCCTTCACTATAGTGCGTACTTTTAATTTTTCGCCATGCGATAATTTGTAGGGTCTATAGTACACGGGCACATCGGTTGTTAATTTGATATGCATCTCACTATCTTTCACCGTTGTGGTCGCGGTACCACTTAAAAAGAAATCGGAATACTTGGTGAGGATCTCTAGTAATCGTTCTCTATTATTTCCAAATACCGACGTATTAACTTGATCGGACAAAGAAATCAAATTTACTTGCAGAATATCGTTTACAGTCGCCTCACTATGAATTATACGTTGGCTATCACCGGTCCTAACATATGTAATACCTTTCCTGTTTAGTACGTCTGTACCGATAATGACTGGCACACTCAAATTATTCCCACCCACCACATAAAAATCAATTTCTATCGTTATATCGCTAAACTCGACGGGTAATGTTACAAATGATTCCGACCTTATTTCCATACCACCCAAGCCGCGTAGCAACTGATTCGTAGGCTTTACTTGACACGGAAAATGCTTAACAACATTTTTTGACATTAAGGAAACACATGAACCACTATCGATTAGTACGTCTAATGGTATTCCCGATATGACCGCAGTCGTGACGTCGCGATTTTTATAACTGTCCGTGATTTCGCGACAAAAATTGACACCATTATTATTCCGAGAATTTGCGCGTTCCTTAGCAAAACAAGTTACCTCGGAATGACCTACCTTTTTGCAAAACCCACACTTTAACGGATCGCTACGAGATATCGTCGGTAACGCGATTGTTTTTTCGTTACTATAACTCGGGAGTGTATTCGACCGTTTGTTACAATTAAAACTCCTATGACCAAATTGATTACATTCGTAACACCTTATTGATTTTAAGTCTTCGGAATCATATCGACGTTTTATCGGTTTGCGGTTCGAGTTACTATTATTAGAGGGTCGGTCAAATCGATTGAGACCATTAGAATACACTTTCCTATTATGGCTGTTAGAAGGTTTAACAAAGCTCGATAAAAACTCCACTATAGAGTCAGGTGATAATTTGGCGTTAGCAGCCATAGCACGAATTTGTGGATCTGCAATTCCACGAATGATAATAGCCGTAAGCAGCTCGCTACTGAGACCTTTAACTATGCGTAACCTTAAAAGTGATTTACGAGCATACTCAGCATATGTGGAGTATTTATCTGACCCTGTCCTCATTACATCATAAAGCATGTTCGCGACATCGACAGAACGTGGGCATAGCGCTTTTAGTTCTGATTTGAAATTGGACCACGTGCGAATACTGCTCGTCCATTGGCTAAGCCAGGTGCGAGATTCTCCTTTAAAACAATGTCCGACACGAGCAAGGCATTCTCTGTCGTCCCAATGGTTCGAAATACGGGCTCTTTCTACCTCATCACACCACGTGTCGAAGTCATGAACATTCGGATCAAAATCAGAGACAAAATATCGGTTAGATCTGACCTGAGTACTGCCGATAGCGGTCAAAAGACGCTCTACGGCGTTCGTCACCACGTCTTCAGACTGCGTTGATCCCACGTTGCCAGTGTGCGGAGTCAGCGGCGGCGTCCCCACTCGCGAGGGCACAGGCGCACGCGGCGGTGTAGGCATCCCGAACACCGATGCCGATGCCGATGCCGATGGTGTCGTGTTTGGCAGCTCGAGGGCGCACCTAGGGCCGTAGGGTCGTTGCAATGGCTTGCGTCTCCACTGACGCACGGGGCTGCTCCTCCAGCACGCGTAGCCTCCTCAGGATCTCTTCCATCGGATTGGGCGAAGGAGTTTGCCCACGGCGTTTTTGTTTGTTGCGTTTATCGTTGCTAGGCATCTCACAGACAAAAACTGTGCCCGAATATTAAATAAACAACTGAAAGGAAACTAAGTTTTCCTTTATAAAACCAGAAATATAGGCGTACAGCGGCTTTTCAGCCTTCTGATCCCACTTCTGATGTTACAAATAGAAACACGAATTGACTTTATTTAAAATATTTTAATGGCCTTTGGCCTAATAAATATTAACTAACTTAAAAGCTTAAAACAAGGTTCAAAATAATGACGCTAGTATTCGAGCAAAGCTTCCGCACTCCGTGATGACCGTCGGCAAAAAGGGGCGAGTGACGCCAGCCGCCCTCCTATATAGCCCGGCGCGGCGTCGTCAGACCTTCTCTTCTAACAATATTATAATTAAAGATTTCAATTCACAATGTAATTTACATGTAATCATAAATCAAATTTTTTATTATATCTATCACGAAAATAAAATGTAAAAAAAAGTAAATAGAGAACATTTCTTTTTTTTCTTAAAATATCGGGGGAGGTGTAGTGTATGTGCCTTCACCCTACTAGTAGTATAAGAAATACATGTACTTTTAAGTTTATTGATCAGTATAATTAAAGTCTTCAACTGGGAACCACGTCTTCTATTTATTCAACACCTTTCCGACATTACAGTAGTATTAATATGATAGTAATTATTTTAGTTTATTTTTACAAAGAGTTGATTTAAGCTATCTTAAATATTCAACGGCGGCCCACAATCTTTATAAGATCAGCTATCCACTTTGCAAGAGATCTGCAATATTCGTATGTTACAAGTCTATTTAAATGTCAACAACAAAGGGTTAGTCACTGGCCTAAAACCTCCATCAACCCGCACTAGTGGCGGATTATGCTCTAACTCATCCCTCATCAGATGGAGCCCCATACTCAGTAGTGGGTGATTGTAGATTACTATAAAGGTAGATTAACTGCTGTATTGATAATGATGATGACGATGTCCATCGTAAACCTTTAGCCGAAAGTCCTTGATTTTGTGTAGTATATCAAATCAAATCAAATCAAATCATTTATTTGCAATCCAAGTGTACATAATTGGTCTTAAATTAAAAATGTGCTTACAACTTAGACGCCCTTTTCAGGCACTGCAAATTTGACAAGGGCACTGCTTATATACTATTAACATACATAAAATATAATTAAAAGCTATAAAAAAATATAAAATATATAACAATGTTATTTTGTATTTAAATACTCTTCTACTGAGTAGAAGGGGTTTTGTTTTAAATATTTACCTAGTCTTAATTAAAATTTGGTTAATTCTGATATATTTTTTATTTCCTGTGGTAATTTATTATATATTTTTATTGCCATATAGTAGGGGCTTCCATTTAACATTTTCGTTCGCGACTGTGGTAGGTATAATTTATTTTTGTTACGTGTATTTAAATTATACATAAACATACATAAACACTCACGCCTGTCACCCAGAGGGGTAGGCAGAGATTATGGACTTCCATTTGGCACGATCCTGACACACCTCTCTCGCTTCCTCCACATCCATATACCTACGCATACACGCTCGTCGGTTAAAGGTACTCTTGATATGGCGGGTTAAGAATGGAAAAGTTACTCTTAGAGTTACTCTTAATGCGGGTTAAGAATGGGTGAGTTAACCGTCAAATGCCTTTTGTACGCCGATGATCAAGTCATACTTGCATCGTCGGCAGCCGAGTTGCAAATGATGGTTACATTAATGAACAGGACATGAAAAGAAAAGGGAATGAAAGTGAACGCAAGTAAGACGAAAGTTATGGTTTTTGAAAGAGAAGAAAGTAAAACGATATGTGAAATAAGAATAGAAGGGGAGTTGGTAGAGCAAGTAGATGAGTTTGTATATTTGGGATGTGTGTTTAGCAGGGATGGTAGATATGATAAGGATATAGACCGACGAGTGAATGCAGGAAATAGAGTGAATGGGGCTCTACACTCTATTGTGAAAAGTCAGAATGTGTCCAAAAAGGCACGTATGGCAATTCACAATGCTGTGTTAGTACCTACTTTAATGTATGGTAGTGAAAGTTGGGCGTGGCAGAAGAAGCATGAGAGTAGAATAAATGCTGTAGAAATGCGGTCATTAAGGAGTATGTTAGGGATGAAGCTGAATGACAGAGTGAGAAATTGTTTAATAAGAGAAGAGTGTGGTTTGCAAGATGATGTTGTGACCAGGATTAAGAAAGGAATGCTTCGGTGGTTTGGCCATGTAGAAAGAATGAATGAGGAAAGAGTAACAAAGCAAATTTATGTTGCAGAAGTGAACGGCATAGTCGGGAAGGGTCGCCCTAGGCGAAAGTTTATCGACCAAATTGGCGATATATTAAAAATGGGCCATATTTAAATTATGTGTATCTTTAATCTTCTTAAAAATATTATTATTTTTGTGGACAAATAGGCATAGATCATAAATGTACATACAGGGTAAGGTATGAATATTTAGTTGTTTGAAATACGGTCTACAGCTAGTAGTGTTATCTATCTGGGCTAGTATTCTAATGCACTTCTTCTGGGTAATAAAAAGCTGCTGCACATCGACGCTAATTCCCCACAACATAATTCCGTACTTTAGCCACGAATGAGCATAAGCATAGTAAGCTGACAATGCCGTCGCTGTGTCAGTGGTGTATTTAATTTGAAATAAAGCATACGTAAATTTTGAAATTTTAGACTTTATTTAATTAATGTGCGTTTTCCAATTGATGTTTGAATCTACTTTCAAACCTAAAATATTAAAAGTATCAACTTCTTCTAGCTCTATATTAATAAAGTTTATGTTTAAAGTTAATGGGCTGCTTTTATATGTTTTAAATTGCATAATTTTTGTCTTTTTAAGTTAATTTCTAAGTTGTGATTGAAGATCAAGAAGCCAATTTGTTATAGTTTGTAGTGTTGTAGACAATATAGTTATAATTTGTGTTTTATCGCAGTTCACTAACACTGACACATCGTCGGCAAAGAGTACGCTTAATGTGTTTTCGTTATTTATTATCTTGGGTAAATCGTTTATGTATATTAAAAACAATAGGAATCCTAAGACACTACCTTGTGGGATTGAACATGTGAGGTCCCGGATTTGGGACTGTACTACAACGATTTCCCATTTTTCATCGTTGCTGTGTTCGATTTGAACTATCTGCTTCCTGTTTGTCAAATATGATTAGAACCATTTATAGGCCGTTCCACGAATTCCCGAACCCTATAATTTATTTAAAAGTATATTAAATTGAACTTTATCGTATGCTTTCATCATATCCAAAAGGAGGCGTATGGTGGCTCTTTTATTATCAATATTTTGCACTGCCGTTTGGATATATTTATATACTGCCAGAGTTGTTGATCTACTTTTTCTAAAACCGTTCTGTGATTCGTCTAATATATTGTATTTTTCTAAATAATGATAGAGTCGGTTACACATGGCTTTCTCAAATATTTTAGCAAACGTGGGAAGTAGAGCTATGGGTCGATAGTTACTAAGCGTTAGGGGGTCGTCTTTTTTAAATATTGGTTTTATTAATGAAATCTTTAGTGCATCCGGAAACTGAGAATTTTCAAAACTTTGATTTATAAGTGAAGCTAAAGGGATAGCTAATATTTCTGCACATTTCTTTACCAGGATTGGTGGTATATCATCAATGCCACAGCTATGTTTATTTTTAATATTTTTAATTATATTCATTATTTCTCTTGGATCAACAGGGGTTAAAAAGAAAGAGTTTGTTGGTGGATTTATTACGGGATGTCTATTTACCATATTATTGGAGTTAGAACATTGACCTACAGTGGCAAAGTACTCGTTGAACATATTTGTTACGATGTGGGGGGAAGAAATTAATGTATTATTTTCTTTTAAAATTATATTTTGAGGTAATTTTATTTTATTTTTACCGGTTTTATTATTAATAATTTTCCACATAGTTTTAGTTTTATTTTCAGATTTTGCCATTTGTTTAATGTAATCTATTCTTTTGGATATTTTTATACATTTTTTTAACATTTTACTGTAAGTATTGTAATGTGTTCGTATAACTTCGTTTTTAGTTTAATTTAGCATTATTTTTAATATTCTTTTATGTCTGCATGAATTTTTTAATCCCATCGAAAGCCAACTTTTTTTAGTACTGTAGTTTTTAGTTTTAATTTTTTGTAGTGGTCTGTGTTTATTCAGTATTTTTGTAAAACTAGCTAAGAAATGCGAGTAGTTTTCATTTAATCCTTTATTACTATTTATTATAATCTCCCATTTTATGTTATTTAGTGATTCCTTAAATTTATTTATATTAACATTGGTAAATTATAACCTTAATTCATTGTTACTTGTTCAAAAAATCCCACTTAACTGATTAAATGTGGCATTACAAGAAGATTAATTAAAAATGTTAATTTTTACTCAGAGGTTCTTTCATGTTAAAGTAAAATTTTAATAAATATTTCTTTGTGACCAGCGACGTTTTAGCTCAGGGGTTAAGCGGTCGCTGTAAGTTTTACAGTACGCAAGCAACCACGGTGCGATACACGCCAGCATCAAAAAAATTGTTAATTGCTGATTTACTACGCGCTCAGGGGTGAATGAGTACAGCGTGAAAAAACCAATCGAATACCTTAAACCCTCTCAGAAATGAAAGTAGGCCTGTACCCAGTAGTGGGACGAATGTAGGCTGTAACTGAAATATCAATTATAATTTTAGCAAGTATATAATTTATGCAAAAATATTATAATCATAATTATTACAGCCCGACAAATTATTTAAGACCCTAACAGGTAAGAAAATAATATTTATCAAAATTATGTGATAGTATCTGTCATTTAAACTCATAAATCTACGGTTTATGTACGATTTTCTCATAGCTGTTATATCCCATTCTCCTTGATTCCGCAAATTCAGTTATTTTATGCTAGACCATGACAATCAAGTATTGTCGGCTGCTTTTTATTAGAAACTGACTCTATTCTCCCTATAGTTAAGTCAGGGAGAAGAAATTTCAACGATCTTTATGTACGCATCTTTGGTGTTTCTATTGTTAAAATGATTTACAAAGAAGATTTTTTGTAGGTAGGTTACAGCTTAAAGAAAATTATTATATTTATACTTCAAATTTTTTACTGTGTAGTGGCGGTGTAAGATATATGTATAGTATATCCACTACCCCATATCATCCCGTAGGTGTCGTAAGAGGCAACAGATGGAAACTAAAACAGAAGATGGGTAGAAGCATTTTTCGGTAACAAATCAATACAATAAAAAAACTACGGTTGTCAACCCGCCTGTCAAGCGTGGCAACTATAGCAAAATCCTCCCTATGAGGCAACCTCTGGGAGAGGCCTATGTTCAGCAGTGGCCTTTTATTGGCTGTAATAGATGGCTGTACACTTCTAATATTTTGATGTTGTTTTATTTTTACTTTTTAAAAATTCTCTATCGCGACATTCTCGTATTATATTTTAGGCAAACTCAGTTACAGATTCCACAGTATTCGCTTTGTAAAATACTACTCATAGATTAAAAATAAATCAATATTTCCAAATATCCACGCGTATAGTTGACCGAAAAAATAGTTTTGCAAAGTATTATCTATAAATTTCGATCTCTTTTCATACATCGGGTTATAGTCCGAGCATGTACGTTACAAAGTTAAAAGTCATGTTACTTAAAAGGAGCTTTATGAGTTGGAAAAGCTTAATGGAGGGTGTAAGAGTATTGTATCTAGAGCACCTATCGCTATTTATTTAAACTTGAGAAATAGAATAAAAATATGTGTTTTATACAATTTTTAAAATAAACAAAACGAATAAAAATTTAAGAAACCGTTTGTGTTTTAGCAAACTCCGAAAAAGGAATTTAAATATATGTTATATTATAGATATATTACGCGATACCTTTGTGAATTGAGAACAGATTTTAATTATTCTTTCTTTATTATATAGGTTATACTTTAGGGGTTGTTCCTTATAAGTTTGAAAAAAAAAGTTGTAACTCCTGAGGACTGAGATAGAATGGTTCATTATCAGTAAAAAGGAGTCTCCGTTTCTAAATATCTTCACTAACCAATCGAAACACAACAGCTATGTACTGCCATTGAACGTTGGTATTCTGTGAGAGTGTCTTGCTCGAAAGAACTGCACCACCTCGAAAGGTGTTAAACCCAAGGTTCGACTTTGGCACCGTTAGTTGTCGTCGCTTGGTATGCTGGTGACTCGCCGCCCAGTTGCCGGTAACGCCTTGCCCAGGCGCTCTCTCCCGGCTGCAACGTCAGGTGCCTTCCAAAAGCACCCTCGCCCGGCAGCAGCAATGAGTGCCTTCCACAAGCACCCTTGCCTGGCGACAGTAAAAACTGAGCACCCTTGCCCGGCAGGAATGAATGTCAAGTCCTTTGCTCGGCCACAGGAATGTCTAGCACACTTGCCAGACAGGAAAATGCCAAGCCCCTTGCTTGGCCGCAGTGAGTGCCTAACACAAGCAATTGCGCCCGGCAGCAATCCCGGTTTCTTACACCCGGCAGCTATCCCGTTTCCACAGGCCTCCTATACTGGCCTGGTTGTCACCTGACTTCGCCCGGTCCTGCATCAGAACCGGTAGGCCTCCTATGCTGTTCTTGTCTTCAGCGTCTTCTTTCGCTCCTGCACCAGAACCGTCAGGCTTCCTATGTTGGCCTGGTCTTCTTCTTGATCTGGTCTTGATCCGGCTCTGAATGACTAACTGAAAGTGGTACAGCCAGTCGCTCGACATCATCCGTCAGCGAAGGACAAACTGAAAGGGGTACAGCAGCTCCAGTGACCCGCTCTTCAGCAGAGATCAAGCGATTAGTGACATTCTATCCTCAGAAACTAATACCACACCACGTTGGGTTAGGGAAAACGAAGTGGGCGTGACCTCTGAGAAGGTGTGCCACACAAAGCCCGTCTGTCCTCTCTCAAAAGAAAGGCTACACGACTTAGATTACGGGTCCCTATGGGATGGTCCCGGTCTTGACGCCCATCATGAGTGGACTGTATTTTTAATTGAAATGGAGTTGGAAATAAAACATAGACTTTTCTTCGTAATTTCCCCTTAAAAGTGCGACATTGAAAACTTTCACTATCTTTTCCTATCACTTTTCCCTATTATTTTCTATCTTGATTTATTATGGAAAACTAGTAGCTGGTCTTGAACTGTCCTGAACGAATTTCCAAATGACCAGCCTCTTATCCTAGTACGTTAGCTATACGTGAAAGAGAACCACGCACCGCGCGGCATTTTGACATAATCTGACACTAATTTTCATCATCGCACACATATTTGACCCCATATCTCTATTTCTCAAAAACATATTGTTACACTATTTTAAATGTAAAAACACTAACCAAAGCCTTATTATTACGATATATATTACATTCTTAACAATAAAGACATATTAAGATATTCAACAAAATACACCAATTTTACAGAACATTTATAAAGTTGTAAATCTTAAATATCTATCACACAACTTATTAAATTTATTAGTAACTAAAGGCACAATGTACTACTTCTCCCATTTGATGACAAATGGTGGTGTTTTGAAAACTAAAACGAAGATCTTCAGCTCAGAATACAGAGAAAATGTATTCTGTGATCGTCGGCGTAGTTTCAATTTATTACACAATGCCTAAATATTAAACTTTATTTATAAATTATTTAATTTATTACTAACTGAAGGCAAAATATGCTACTCATTCCATTTGGTGATAGATGGCGCTGTGTTAAAAACTAAAACGAAGATCTTCAGCTCAGAATACAGAGAAAATGTATTCTGAGATCGTCGGCGTAGTTTCAATTTATTACACAATACCTAAATATTAAACTTTATTTATAAATTATTTAATATATTAATAACTGAAGGCAAAATATGCTACTCATTCCATTTGATGATAGATGACGTGAAACAATTTTAAACTCTATTTAAAAATATGGTATTTATTTGAAAAAACACCGGTCATCCCGATTATAACTAACATAATCATGTATAATAGAATCATGGAAATCGGTCTAGCAGTTTTGCGTGAATCGTGAATACACAGACAGACAAAAATTCTAAAAACCATTAACTTGGCTTCACTAATCTTTACTTAATCCCCTGGACTTGTTTTTACAAGAATACATATATTAGAATTACAGACGCGACTTCTCTACAGATTTTTTAAATGTTTTAGACTAGCTTTTTACCCGCGGCTTCAATCACGTGGGCTTCGTTTTACTTTTTACTGGGTAGACCGATTTCAATGATTCTTTTTTTTTTGAAACCTGGTGCCTCACGTGTGGTCCCATATAAATTTTATCAAGGTCTAACCAATAGTTTTTGAGATATTCCTAATAATTCCTAATAAAAGTTGGTGGTACAAAATTTTTAATTTTTAATTATATTTACGCGGGTTTTGTTCACATCTTTGGATGAAAGTTCCATAAAAACCCGCATATAAGAATATATCGCTGATGTGAAGCACCGACACCACTTCCTACCAAGGATGATTCGCGTGGTTATTGAAATTTAAAACATCTTAATTTCAATAGAGAAGATGGCTGGGTGCTACAATCTACTTGAGATCCTACAATTAAAAAAAATCAAAATCCGAGCATACAGTAGTATGCTTGGGTTTGTATTTGCAGTAACAGGACTTCACAATACTGTAGGCTTGTTCTGCGTAGGTCAGACCAAACATTATTAATTAAAATTCTTCGTTAGCTACGACATCAGGACATCAAACACCTCAGTCTCCCCGTGTCCATGGGTTTTGCAAAGTGCTCGAAACATCAGGAATTAAAAAAGTTAAAGTTAAACGCGATGAAATACTTATGATCACTTTCATTGCAAATAAATTTCTATATACAGTGAACGTGGGAAGAACTACACTCATGATCGAAAGTAGAAAATGTTCGCCTTATTGTAGCAGCGAAAAAGAATCCGCCATCTCATATCGTACCGTATGTCGCGTAAGAGGCAACAAAGAAAAACAAACAAGAGGTGGGCAACGTCTTCCTGACAACAGTTCAAAATAATAAAGGTTTTGGTTGCCAAACCGCCTGCCAAGCGAGGCAATTAAAGCAAATATCAAGCTTATTTGACAATTTATGGGGGAGGCCTACATTCAATAGATTTTGATATGCAGTAATTATAACGATGACGAGTTCTACTCTTTCGAATTTTTGCTACCATTAATATTTACGGCAGAGTAAAAACAAAAAGTAACATCTCTGAAAATATGAATGAAATAAAAACGGCATATTTGCCCCATTAAAACTAAAAAGCGGCAGACTCCATACATGTCACTACAGGGCATAGACCGCAGAGAGTGTTTGGCCAAAAAATTGTTCGCTGCGCTGAACCAAACGCATGATCACCTAAACTGGGGAACTCCTTTGATATGCCAGTTTTCCTTCACCACCAAGAATGTGGTAAATCTACACTTCAAATTGCAATTAAAATATATTCTAAAATATATAATAATGCTTATGTACTATGAAATTTACGTTTGGATCAGTTTGATTACCGCCCTTGACAAGCAAAACAAAATAAACCTTTCCTTAAGTAAAATCTGGATATTTTAAGACTGCCATTTTTTGATACTACACGAATAAGTATTCAGTAGAATTCTAATTAAAAATTCTGTTTCTGTTAAAAAACATTGTATCAGCGCCGCTAGCGGTGAAAAACTATCTCTATTCAATAATTTGGTTAAGCTATATCATGACATGGTAAACAAATAGTGATAAATATCATGAGATGACACCGTTTCACGAAACAATGACATAATAAGAATTTGCAATAACTGCAGGCAGACTAGTTTTAATCAGTTTACATACAGATATAGTATCAAACGCAGGAAAATTGATAAATTCTAAAAACCACTAATTTGGCTTCAGTACCCTTTACTTAGCCCCTGTACTGGTTTTTTCAAGAGTATATTAGAATTACAGACACGACTTTTCTACAGATTTATTATATTATGTATAGATACAGATTAGACAAGATTTGTAACACTTATGGAATAAAATCGGTGTATATGTGTCACGTTCTTAGCAGACAATGATTTAATAAAATTAATAATTGTGTTTAGTTTCATCATTTATGCATATGATTATGTATGGTATGATAAGTAACCAAAATTTAAAGATATTTTATAAATTTTTGTGCATGCCACCAGTAAATTTAGCCATGCCATTAGTAAATTTTAGCTGTTTAGTCGCTATGTCTTAAGTTATTACTATAAAAGCCCAAAAATAGTAAAACATTAGTCACCTGTTTACAAAACACAAAGAACACGATTGCAAAAACGTGCTAAGTGCTAACCTTATTCTAATAACTTATTTATATTTTAATATAATTTATAAAATATTTTAGCCTTTACAATTTTCAAGAATATTGCTTATCCAGTAATTTCCTTTTTATTCATTAAAAGCTTTCTTCCCTTGACAAGTATTAATAGTCCGTATTCAAGAAAGTAAATTTCTGATTAGATGTTGATCAGTAAGAAAAGAGCCCTTAATATAATTAAATGTTTAATATATATTGTTAGGAATGAGGGTAAAGTAATAAAGGATAATAAGAAGAATTGAGGGTGGAAGTGTAATCTCCCACTTGTTCTAGCAGTATAAAATATCGCGCAGTCGACTAATAGTGATCAGTCTGTAATTCTACGAGTCTCATGTCGTTATTATGGCCGTTGGGCTAAAACATTACATCTACATTGCGATTCTGCCTAAATAAGACAAGTAATGTCGTGTCTATTCATGTAGTAGTTCTTCTAGTGTAAGCAAGGAAGATCGTGTTGCTGCCAATGTAATCTTAATGGCGGCTGTACACGCTCGTCGAGACACCACGAGACAGGCCAAGTACGAGTGTGTACATGGTGCCCTCGTCGCGATGCGTCGCGTCTCGCGGCCCTGGTTCTCTCTCGGAAGCGTGTCGGTTTTATCGCTCGAGTCAAAGGGTCTCGTGAGCCTCACGATGAAATCGAGAGCGCGCCTGTACGCACTCGTTCGTTTTTGGGTAATTACGAGTATAAAAATTATCAAAAAGATGGTTCGATATTGTTAAATAAAATGTAGGTACATACATAGTTCTGTTACGTTCAATAGAAACCATCCACCATGGCTTATTAATTTTTTTTTTATTGTAAACGAACAAAAAATTAAATAAAAAATAGCAAAGGTAAAACGCAGCAACAGTTTCTTCTAGGTCCATCGCAGTGTGCATCCGGAGTTCAAAGATACAATGAGTGTGTACATGGTGTGCTCTCGTGTCGAAAATCTATGCTAGATGCACGCGAGGCGACGAGACGAGCGCGTACAGCCACCATGAGATGAAAAAAAATGTCGGCAAATTGATTTACGCAGATATGTATATTAAAATCTGTGAATTTCTGCAACATCAGGGGTCTTCACTCGAACCTAAACGCCATCCACTACCATCTCGAGACAGCGAAGCCGGCCTTGCTCTTTCAGCAGGTGTCCTCTCCGGCTGATACTTCGTATCTCTCCTACCCGGGGTACAAATTGGAGCACTCCTTTGTGCCTCGGGCTGGAGTTTGCATATTCGTCAGAGAGGACATCTGTTCTCGACGCCTCGGCAGTCTTGAAGGTTCGGACCTGTCCATCCTTTGGCTACGCGTAGACAGCGACGACCATCCGCGCGTCTACGGGTGCCTCTATAGGTCCCATAGCGGTAATGCCAAAACAGACCGACTCATCGACCACGTCTAAATGGCTACAGATTCCTTGCTACAACAGGTGATTTTAATGCCCACCACGCCGAATGGCTCGGTTCACGTTTAACTGATCATGCGGGGAGATCTGTTTATAACTTTGCCTTGGCATATGGTCTGATATAACTGGTTACATCGCCTACGTGGATTCCAGATGTTGAAAATCATACACCTTTCCTGTTGGACCTTCTGCTGACCTCTCATCCGGATGGATATCAGGTTTCCGTCGATGCCCCTCTTGGCTCTTCGGACCATTGTCTGATCCAGAGTGTGGTGCCATTCACGCTCCCTTCGCGGTTGCGTTCTGCAGGTTGCCGCCGTGTTTGGTATTACAAGTCGGCGGATTGGGACGGAATGTGGTCTTTCTTTGCTTCCTACCCATGGGGGCGGGTTTGCTTCTTGCCGGATGATCCCAGCGCTGTTGCTGTCTCTGTCACTGATGTGGTGCTACAGGGAATGGAACTATTTATTCCATCATCTGTGGTACCCATCGGAGGCTGATCTCAGCCTTGGTTTGGTCGCACCTGTAAGACTGCATTACGCAGTAAGCAGGTGTGTTATCAAGCCTGGGCTGCGGCTTCGGCGACTCGGGGTGTAAACACCAGCATACTTAAAAAGAAGTATAACTTCGCCTCCAGGTCCTTCAAAAGAGTTATTGCCAAGGCAAAGTCAGAGCACATAGGCAGAATTGGCGAAAAACTAGTTCGCCTTTATTCGGGAACCCGTGCATTCTGCTCTCTCGCCAAGGATCTCCAAGATAATTTCTGTAAGCCATCAATACCATCTCTGCACAGGGAGGACGACTCACTGGCCCACGACGCAAAAGAGAAATCCGACCTTTTAGGCTTTCTTTTTGCGTCGAACTCGACTGTTAATGACGGGGGGAACACACCGCCGACCATCCCGCGGTGTGAGTGCTCCATGCCGGATGTGCGGTTCTCACAGCGCTCGGTTCGCAGAGCATTCCTCACCCTGGACATCCACAAGTCGAGTGGGCCTGACGGAATCCCCGCAATTGTGCTGAGGACGTGTGCTCCGGAGTTGGCACCAGTTCTAACGCGTCTTTTCCTGTACTCCTACTCCCTAGGCGTAGTCCCGAAATCATGGAAGACAGCTTTTGTCCACCCGATCCCTAAAAAAGGCGATCGCTCAGACCCGTCCAACTACAGGCCTATCGCCATCACCCCTTTGTTCTCCAAAATAATGGAATCAGTTATAAACTGCCACCTCACACCTTGAGGATCACCAGCTGATTAGTGACCGCCAATACGGTTTTCGTCGGGTTCGATCAGCTGGTGATCTTCTGGTCTACTTAACTCATAGATGGGCGGAGGCAGTAGTGTCCAAGGGGGAGGCATTGGCCGTATATATATAAATATAAATATATATATATATATATATATATATATATATATATATATATATATCTATGACGGCACCTGCACCGTTGTAGATGCGGTGGCGTCGGTCTAGCAAGACAGAATTCTTGTAAACGACACGTGTACCGCACACCTGCGGCATCGCACCTGCGTTACCGCCCGTCCTGCTTGTATAAAACGGACTGAGCGGCCGCCGTTAAGACAGTCTTGGCTCTGACGTGGAACGGTGCGCTTGTCGTATTGCGTTACTAGTTTATCCTCGACTCGTTGGGTAATTAATTCGTGTAAACGAATTAATTATTATTTCTAACTACAAAATCAGTCTCTGTACTATACCCACTATACTTCCTACATCAGAAGTGGGATAAAGTCCCCATTTTTGCCCACGTACAATCTTTGAATAGTATGAGAATTATTACATTTGTAAAGGCTATAATGCATTTCACATTGATGGATCTCTTTTTATGTTAAATACCGTAATAAAATTTGCTGTCCTACTTACGATATTGTCGTATCATTAAAGTGTAGAGAAAAGATAAAGTGAAATTATTTAAGCCAAAAGATAAATCCTTTTGTTCGATTTGTATTAAAAGTACCCTCAAGTATTTTCATTATTTCTGACGTACCTAAATATGTTAACAAATGAAAGAAATGTTGGAGATATTCTGAATGAGTTATAGTTTGCATTCAGTGGAAGTTTAACTTGCTCAAGTAATGTTATAATTTGATATACGAGGTGTGATTTACATGGCCTAGTTTTAAAGTTCAAAATGTTTAAACGATGTACCGAAAAAAAGAACATGATTACTTTAACGTGCTATGACTTAAAAACACTAAGTAGTATTTTTGTGATCTAATGTGATGATAAGTGTTACAGTTTACTCCGAGCATTACGTAGTCGACAAACTTGGAATGGTTTAGTGGAAAGCGTGGAGCTGTAGCGCTCTCTTTTGAGTATGCTGTCGGCTTATGACGCCGCGGACTTATTATTTGTCGCTGCTACTGATCACCATTAGATACATGAGGAAAGTAAATTTATCCTAAGCATTGGCTCAGAAACTATTTTGTAAGAATGAGTGTTTACATTTTTAATTGGTTGCGAAAAATGCCGGAAAACCGAAGTATAACTGATGAAAGTGAAGTAGAGCCAATTGGTTCTAACATTGAAGAGAGTATTTAAGTTTACATGAGGATCGGACCATACCAGAGGTTGTCGTGTAGCCGCAGCTCAGTATTTAGTGCCCTAGAAAGGCGAATGGTGTACCAAGAGTAGTGCTGCATTTCTTGAAATCAAGTTCCGACTGAGTATTTTTAATGTTTTCTTTTATGTGTTACAGTAGCACGTGTGATGTGATTACAAGTGCGTGAGTGTGTGCCTTGCTGGTCGTAACGGACTGCCAGGTCCAGCTGTAACATGGCCTGGTTTCAGCAGATGCGTATGCGCGTATACGCAGGCGCCATCCCGGAGCGCGCGTATGCTGTACATGGCGATGCCTCGGAAGTCGTGTACTCTGTATGCGTGGGAGTCACACTGTGTGCGCGGAAGTCGTATGCTGTATGCACGGTAATGTTTTCTGAACATGTATTAGGCTTTGTCCTGGCAGGCGCTGTCCTGGTTCACGTTTTTAATGTGGATCTCGCAAGTTCAAGTAAGAGTATGTGTTAGATACTTCGTATGAAGACCTATGTTTACTTGTGAAAGCGAAGTGCTTTATTATAGTCCAAGGTATGAGAACGTATTTCTGTTTTAGGGCCTCGTATGTGTGATAGATGAGAGAACAGGCAACTGTGTATGTTGTCCTTATAGTTAACAATTTGTTTTTCACGCAGATCATGATGACTACAACCCCGACGATGCTTTTAAACCCTCAGATGCTCCTGCTGCTCTCGTTTTGTTGTAATTTGATAGTTCACGCGAAACATGATTATCATTTGCTATATTTTGAAATTCAAAACTTTTAAGGGTTGTACTACAATAAAGGATTAACTTTAACACGCTATGAATTAAAAATAATAAGTGACATTTTTGTGTTCTAATGTGTTGATCACTGTTGCAGTTTGCTCCGAATATTGTGTCGTTGACAAGATTGGGGTTTGATTTCGAGGGATTCGTAGAAGTCTCTACAACAATGATCAATGAGGAAGACGTTGTGATGGCTAATCGAACATGGTCAGGTACGGCCGAGCGCTGGTTAGATTGAGCCTACACCGCTACAGTCGGTTACTTATCGGCTGATCTTACGGCAGGGCAATTCAAGCGGCCGCCGAACAAATGGTGCTTTGGCGCTGTAAATGGACGGCTTTCGTAGATTTTGCGCAGTTTCCTCCTTCGCTTCGAAATATGTTGTGGTATCTGTCTCTACACATAGTTTCCATTTTTTTTGCAATGTTTTCAAATGTCGTGCAGTTGCCGTTTCTTAAGAGAATATGTGATGAATTTCGGAAGATCGGAATTCCATGGTTCGCAAAACATTTATCTCGATTTCTTTTAATTTTGCAAAGGAGTGCGACGATTCGCTAGCGCTAGTACGGCGCGACGACTTGCTGCCGCGAATGTAGCACGATCGCAGCAGAACGAAAAGTTGTAGTGCGTTTGCCTGGAGGTAGCCATATCGGCGCGTTCGTGACTTAAATGAAGTCTGGGATGGTCGACCGTTGTAATATTTAACAAGAGTTAATATCTGTTAGCAGGTGGTGATAACTGATAGACCGTATGCTGTTCACTGTCAACCGCACGAGGACGTGCGACAGTCAGAGGTAGCTGTGTCTGTGCATCTAGAATATACTAGAGACATTGCAACACTCTAACGAAGTAATTATTCTAGAGCAGGAAAGGAACATGAAGTTGCAGGGAGGCTGGTCTGTGCTGCACTGGGATATGTGTCGAGTTGCTGTTGGTTTACATACTTAGGTGTTATCGTGTCACTACGTCCCTCACGATACACTTTTGTGTGATTGTGACGGGGACATGTTTGCGGTATGGTTGGTCTGTAACTGTTCTATACTGAATTGAAAAAAAAAAGAGAGTAAGAAAAAAAATGTGGTTCTTACTATCATTGCAGGGCGTTTGCCGGTCCAATGATATAGCTACAGGGAATAGTGATTCCGGACTAGCATAAATAGTACTGAAAAAAAGAGGTTAAGAAAAAAGAATAGTTCTTACAATCATTGCAGGGCTTTGTGCCGGTCCAGTGATATAGCTATAGGGAATAGTGATTCCGGACTAGCGAAAACAGTACTTGAAAAAAAAAAAAAGAGAAAATAGAAAAAGCTACAGACTAATCATTCCGATCTAGCATAAAGTTGATAAAAGTTTTGTAGGGCTTAGTGCCGGAACAAAACTGATTATCACTAGAGTCTGAAGGGTCAGTATAGACCGGACCAGACGTTGTTTTGTCAGGATAATCGAACGATGTTTTACAGATTACAATTGTTACAGATAACTAAAATTGTAATGGAGCGCGTGCGAGGACGCACGCATGTCAGTATGGCCGTGACGGCACCTGCACCGTTGTAGATGCGGTGGCGTCGGTCTAGCAAGACAGAATTCTTGTAAACGACACGTGTACCGCACACCTGCGGCATCGCACCTGCGTTACCGCCCGTCCTGCTTGTATAAAACGGACTGAGCGGCCGCCGTTAAGACAGTCTTGGCGCTGACGTGGAACGGTGCGCTTGTCGTATTGCGTTACTAGTTTATCCTCGACTCGTTGGATAATTAATTCGTGTAAACGAATTAATTATTATTTCTAACTACAAAATCAGTCTCTGTACTATACCCACTATACTTCCTACATATATATATTTGAAGAAAAACAAAATGTCAGTAAGTTCCCTGAGGTAATGTTTTAGTAGAAGTAATTTAAGGGAGTTTCTATTTGTAGCATTCTTAATATCATCGGGGAGGGTGTTCCAGAGATGTGTAGCATGTATCGTAAAAGAGGACCTGAAAAAGTTAGACCTATGCTGTGGAAACCTTATCCTCAGACGGTTTGATTGAAAAAGAAATAAGACGGCGACCTTGGATCGTTTAAAATTGAATAAAGTAAAACAAGTAAAATTCTAGAGCATCCCCTTTGACGTATAGGTAGCCATTTAAGCTTTAAACGATAGGAAGATATGTGGTCATACTTACGTAAACTGAAAATGTACCTTATGAAATTATTAAGAAGACGCTCCAACTTGTTTAGAAAATTTTGTGATAAATCTGGGTAACATACATCTGCATAATCTTTAATAGGTAGAATGGGGGAATGAACAAGCGTAAGCTTGGTTTTGAAAGGTAGGAAATTTTTAGACGATAAAGGGAACGCAAGATGGCAACAACTTTACGACTTACTTCAAGCCAAGATTTTTTATGGAATCACAATATGGAATCAAAGTTCCATTATAAATTACAGAAGAGAGATTTCCATACTCAATCTTAGCCAATAATTGTGAACTTCCGAAGATTATGACTTTACATTTGGCTGCATTAACTGAAACGCCATATTTACACGACCATTCTCTTTTTTAGTTTAGTTAATTAACTAGTAAAGCATTAATATTTTAAAATAGCTTTTTGTAGCTTTTATCTTCTTTGCGCAACAAAATCTAATGATGTCTTCTAAATTTAAAATAGTTTTACAATGAACAAAAGTATGTAATTTAATATAGTATGTAATTTTTCAAACACTTACATAACAAATTATATTAAAAGTCGGGAACGTGCACGCACACGTTGTACAATTAGTGTTCAGGACTAACACCACGTTTTATATCTATAATGTAAATAATGATTGAAATTTGGTAAAGTTTCTATACCGAATTTCAATCATCCTAGTTATGTAAAAAACAGACTGTTATGCCGATTTATTACGCTGTTATTCTGTGGGATCGTGATTCTTCTCCTTTCTAGTTAGCTTAGCTCTCCCACATATTATGAAATATCCTCTAGTTAAGCCAACTACTACTAACTACTTATCAGTTTTATCTTATTATTTTTGCCGAAGGTAACTAACTCTATGAATTCGATTTATTTAATTCCCGCTACTGCGTGTTTACTAAAATTGAGAGCACCACCTATCGGGTCCAATTGTGAATCTAAACCCTTCTCGAATTAACTGAATCACACACACACGCACACATGCACGACCTTCAAATATATATGTAGACCACTTCTTCTAATGCACATATATCCTTAAATCATACCAATTAAGATGAGATATTATAGATGGAGCAGTCTTTGGACTAAAGATCAATCCGTTAAAACTCAAATCTGAAGTGTAATTTATTTCAATTTAAAATTGGAAGAGTTATATTGTTTAATTAGGAATGATAACACATTCATTGAAATTGCTATATTACTTTCATATAAATTTGTCAGTATGATATACGCGCTACCTACGTTTAGTTAATTGTACATGCCTATAACCTTCGAGCAAGTACAAGCAATAATTTGAAAAAGTTTTACCCTATTCTGATACGAAAAACACAAACATTACTTTTGTATATTAGGTGTGTTTATTTCTATTCTGTCGTCATCTTACAGATTTATTCCATTTCAGTTCTAGACTTTTTGTAGCTGGATAAAGGCTAACTGAAGGCTTAATTTCAAGGCCCCCAGATCATTTATAATAATCGTGACATGGTTATATCGTAACGGTATATTTGACGATTAAAAAGTAACAGTATTTTCCCTTTCAAATATTGCATATGTATCCTAAAATTAAATACAATTAGCTAAATTTATTTAAAAAATGTGTTAAGTTTCGTTCTACATGCTCAACACAATTGTTTTTCATACAGCCCAGAGCAATATAACAATGAGATTAACGCCTATTTTTCACATTTTCTACTGTTCCCTTTCACGAGCTGGGAATTTAAATTAACCGTCTGCGACAACAATGGTTTCGAGGGCTTTTGTGGTTGAATTTTCGTTTTGCATTTTCTGCTTTAGACAATAAAAAGCAGGATTTTTTGTGTGCACTATTGTTTATTTAATACGTCTAATACGTTTTGGGCAATGAATCACAGGAAACTTGTGCTCTGACGAATGTCAAAGGTTAACAAAAACCTTACATCCTTGAACGTTTTGAAACCAATTGCACATATTTTATAGAAATCCCGTGATATTTAAGGTTCAAAACTCGAATTTTGTGTGATTAAGTGGGAACTATTTTTTTTTTTACTTAATCCTCTGAGGTGTCTAAATGTAAGTTAGTAATTACATATAATAATTTTTTTTTGCTATCGAATACGTTACCCTTCTCCTGTATTGTGGAAGCGATTTACATACATACATTGCACAAAAATGAACGACGAATTAAAAAAAGAAATTTATACGCAATAAAAATATATGTGACATGTAGCCTTAGCCCCGTGGTGTTCCAGCCAAACGATTAGTCAGTTTGCGATTAAGCTGTCAAATGAATGGCGGTATAATCATCTCTTTTATGCCAGACGCACAATATCTCGGCTTGCGACGGGAAGTTGTGAGTCATCTGATGCCTGCGATCGTTAAGTGTGGCAATTAAGCTACCTACAGCAAGATGACCATGTCTAGCTGTGTACTTTATGGCCTGATAAACATCTAGATAAAAAAAAAAACAACGACGAAAGAAAATCAACGTGAGTCCGAACAAAGGATGCTGATGTAAAGGAAATTGTATTTTCCTTCGTATGTCGTTCATATCACATATTCGAATCACAATTTTTGTTTTAAATATAAAAATAACCTTTTATCTGTTAGTGACAGTAGCTACTTTTAAAAACTTTAGGCCATACCGAACTACTCGTAAATGTAAAGGGAATTTAGGAGTCGTTAAGTACTTAAAAAAAATTCCATCGTATTTTTTTTAAGTTTAAACGTTATGGAGATTGTTTTGTCAAGGAGTGTAATATAATATAAAGAGTATAATAGTAAATCATTGTATATATTTTATTCTATTACATCAGCTGCGAGCGTGAAAAAATACGTCGTAAGCTGTATTTCACTTTCCACTGCATATTAAAATATAATGCATATACTGCACTATATTATATAACATATAATTCATATAAAACACAGCCTAGCCGTTTTGCCTTGACTTACACTCCGTAGCCTAATAAAAAAGGAAAATTTCAACAAAAACATACAAAATTTTCAGTTCATTCACTTGATCGGTCAGTAATTATTTGTTGGCAACATTTTTAAATTCCTTGGCGATAATATCTATTCAGTACGACTATTAGGTCACAGATATTTATGTATTTGAAATTGGCAGTGTAAACGTAAACAAACTACAGGCTATTCTGTGTTCGACATTTGCAGTATTAACGTAAGAAAACAATCTATGCTTTATTTTGTGTCGTTTAATATACTTGTAAAACATATTATTATAAATTTTAGCTTTCTAAATTCCTTCGCCATAAAAACTTTAACTTTGCCAAATATCACACTCCTCTCTCCTATCCTGTGCACTGTTTAACAGAGGTAAATATTCCAAACTCAAATCAGTCCATGAGTTCTCCTTGCGCTTCGGTGTATCTGTCAACGCTATTAAGTGCCAAGCGATGATTATAAGGCAGTTTGAGGATGCTTGCACGAATTGACACCGCGAAACTACTTTCCGTCTATTATAATGATCGATTGATAACGTTTTATTCCTCAGTACAAAATCTTAGTCTCCATATTGATAGTACTCTGAGCTGGAGGGTCAATATTTCTGAAACGTGTCGTAAAGTCTCTGGTGTTTCACGTTCTCTTTAATCTTTTAATCTTTTTTTATTACCTTGAAGACTATGCTTGTTAATTATATTTCCGATTATTGACTATGCAGGCGTGTTACATAAATTTAAACTAAAATCTTCTTAACGAGCTCGAGCGTGTTCTCAATAATTGCATTAGATACATTTTCAGTCTTCCTAAATATTATCATACTCGTATCTCTCACTATTTTCTTATATTTACGCGAACACTACACATTAAATAAAACTACTTTTATGAATTTTATCGATTTTAATTAAGTGGGCAAATCTTTGTTCAGCACGTCAAGCTGTTTCTGCATGACATCAAGCTTCGGGTCCCGCGCCTTCGTCACAGTGACCGAGTGAAGCCGGCCACAGTCAAGCGTGTGCCTGCTGTACTACCATATATCAGAGATGTCACAGACAAGATTGGCTACATCTTGAAGCGAGCTTCTATTGGAACATTCTTCAAGCCGCCGAAGAAAATTGTTCGCGACACTCAGAGTACCGATTTGTAGCACATCCCTATTAATTTAGTACAACCCTATTTTAATTTTTTTAGAACTGTCAAATTGACATTCCCTCTCTCTATCAGCAAGCCGTGTGCAGTACAGACGCACATTTTGTCCATTTTTCTAATTATACCAATAAACCAATGAGTTTGTGAAGTATAATTGGTTTCAATTAATATACACATTAATAACATTGGTGCCGAAACCAGGGAATAAGAAAATCCAGGGAATTACATCGATATTTCAAGATTGAGTTTCGACGACTGTGTGACGGCCGGTAACCTCCACGTGAAAAGATGGCTGGCGGTGATGCAATAGAATAGAATGATTTTAATTCAATATTGATTATTACATAATACTTATTGAAAGTCATTTTTTATTTACCACGGGTTCGGAAAATACCTCTGTCCTGGGAAGAACCAGCAAGAAACCCAGCGGGGCTTTTTCTTAAACATAATTTCACTTAACAATAATTTTGTTTATACAATTTTAAATGAATTTTTATAGAACCAGCATGGTGGCGATCACCTTATTCCCAGGGGTTATTTTCATTCATGTATTCCTTGATATTATAATAACCCTTTTGTATAGTTTTTCTTTAATAAATCTTTTAAACTTGTTTATTGAGAGACTTTGAACGTGTTCTGGGATTTTGTTATAAAAGCGTATACATTGCCCAATAAATGAATTACTAATTCTGTGGAGTCTAGTACCTGGCGTTACAAGCTTATGTTTGTTCCTAGTGTTTAAGGTATGAACATCCTTATTCTTATTCTTTAGTTATCTTATTTTATGTTTTTATGTATATACATTACATTTTCATAAATATATTGCGATGCTAAAGTTAATATGTTTATTTCTTTAAATTATTTTCTGAGGGAGTCTTTACAATTTAGATTATAAATCGCCCGTACGGCTCTCTTTTGCAAAACAAATATAGCTTCAATATCAGTCGTATTGCCCCATAGCAAAATTCCATAAGACATTACGCTATAAAAGTAACTAAAATACACTAACCTAGCTGTCTCAACATCTGTGAGACTTCTAATATTTCTTACAGCATATGCTGCAGAACTAAGTCCGCTTGCTAATTTAAAAATATGGTTTTTAAGATGGCACGTATAACAAGGTGGATCAGGACGCGACAAACTTTGCCGCGCTATCCAAGCTCCGACATGCGCGTGGACAATGCAAGCGGACGATGACAAAGGTGGAAAACTTCATACAGGGTGCGACCGCTCCGCGTGCTGCGGAACTGCATGTGCGCCTACGTGCCATTGACAACGCCTACAACAACTTCAACACACTGCAGGCGGACATAGCTGCCATCCAGGGCTTCATGGACGACTACGAGGGCTTTGAGGAGCGCTATTTCAACCTCAGCGCTTCTTTATCAACCGTGTTGGAGGAGGTGCAGGACGCCAAAGGTGCTGCGGGGGATTTTCCCTTACGCGCAGAAGACGACCATACAAAGGCACCACGCAGCTCCAGATACGGGACCAATCAAACGTAAAAGTTTGGCGAGTTTAGAATTAAGTAAAACCACTGTTTCATAAATACATTAATAAATAAATTAAAAAAAAAAATTACCGCTCATAGACATCACAGACTTCAGCGGAGGCATCGGAGAGGTGTCCATACTACTTGCTGCCAACGTGTTCTTCAAAGTTATACAAGATGGCAAGATTGAAGGGGGCCCATTGGTTCCAGTGCTGATCAATACGAGACTGGGCTACGTTGTGTCAGGTGATTTCAATCCAGTTACTTTAGTACACACTGCCATCACCATGTCCATGCCCAATGCTAGTCAAAAAGTTCTGGGAGACCGACCAGGTTCCTCAGTTATACAATGAATATTTGCAAGAGCATGAGGTCAGTGAGGAGATATTTAATAATACAGTCAAATTGTGCAATAATAGGTTTGAATTTAGTCTGCCCTTAAAAATTGACATTAATACAATTTCCCCCACCGCTCATTTTCATTAGCTATACAAAGATTTTTTAATCTAGAACAAAGGTTCAAGAAGGATCCTCTTTATTTTCAAATGTACAAGACATTTATCCAACAATACCTAAAGCTAGGTCATGCCTAGGTCATTGACCTCCAGTCAGCTGACATTAATACATCTCCTAAATACTTTTTGCCACACCATGCTGTAGTGCGCAATGACAAAAAAACAAACAAGTTGCGCGTTGTTTTTGATGGCTCTGCCAAGCCTAAAGGCGCTGAGTATAGTTTGAATGATATTTTATGTAATGGTGGCGTTATATCAGAGATCGTTGTTTGAAATTTTAATTTTGTTCAGAATTTTCAATGTAGTGCTTATGTGTGATATTTGCACATGTACGGTCAAATTCTTGCAGCTCCCGAGCACAGAGTTTTGCGGAATATTCTATGGCGTGAGAGTACACATGAAGCTTTGCAGTGTTTACAGCTACAAACTATTACAAACTGATTTACAAGTTCAGCTTTTATTGCAACCCGCCTCATGGAGCTTGCAGAGATTCATGGTGTTCAATTTTCACTTGTTGCCAACGCTTTGAAAAACAATACTTATGTGGACGATGTCCTCACGGGGGCATTCAGCACCGCTGAAGCTGTTCGCTTGAAACAAGAACTTATTGACTTGCTAAAACTGGGTAGCTTCGAGCTTCATAAGTGGTGTTCTAATGAGCACAGTGTCATTGGTGACATTCCAAAAGACAAAAGGCAATTTGAAGATGTAGACCTCAATAAAGATTCATTAACCACCAAGACACTAGGCATCACATATGAAGTTCAGTCTGACAAGTTCAAAATAACAGCTCCTCCAAATGATACTGTTCTGAAGTCTCCTACAAAACGTAAGATCCTAAGCTACATCAGCAAGCATTTGTGTATGTTACACGTAGGTTTAAGGCTCACTATGAGCAGCCTTATACAAAAATATTGGATTATAAACGCAGTTCGTGAAATTAAAAAGGTTATACATCGCTGTGTAAAATGTTTCAGAGTCAAGACTCAAAGCAGCTCATGGGGACCCTACCTTCTGCTCGGGTCACACCGGCAAGGCCGTTCTAAAAAATTGGATGCGATTTCTTCGGCCTAGTTGAAATCAAGCAATCCACCATCCGTCGCTCAGAAATATCAAAAGGGTATGTAGCCGTATTTGTGTGCTTCTCCACCAAGGCTGTACACATGGAGGTGACGTCGGACTTGACCTTGGACGGGTTCATAGCTGCGTTCAAACGACTCATGTCGCGTAGCGTACACCCCACAGATGTACATTGCCATAACGCAAGCACTTTTAAGGGTGCTAATAATCAGCCGATCAATAAAGACTACTTATCCACTTATGGTGCCAGCAAGGGCATACAATTTCATTTTGCGCCTGCGTACAGCCCAAACTTTAGCGGCCTCTGGGAGGCTGCAGCTAAGTCTGCGAAGCATCACTTCAAAAAGGTCATAGGTCCTGATAGCTTGACTTATGAGCAGCCTAACACCATTATTGTAGAGATAGAAGTCATTCTCAATTCTCGTTCTATAATGCCCATTTCGCAAGACCCACTCGAGTTGTCCTTCCCCAGCCCATTTTCTTATCGGCTGTGCAGTCAACTCTGTACCCGAGCCCGACGTCACGTCCATACCAACAAATAGGCTCCGCCTTTAGAGGAGATGAATGCAGGTACGGTAACACTTCTGGCGGGTTTGGCATAAAGTATATCTCTTTCTCTACTCAATGATCGAACTAAGTGGCATAAAGAATATCCAAATCTAAAGGAAAACATGCTTGTATTGTTAAAAGGTAATAACTGACCTCCCCTTCAATGGCCTATGGCTAGGATAGAAAAGGTGTTCGCTGGGCCAGATCAGAAGGTCAGGGTCGTCCAAATGCGTACTTCTAGAGTTTCGCATCGTAGAGCTATATCTAAAATTGTTGTCCTTCCCATAGAAGATCAACAGTCTTAAATTGTATTGTCTAGAACCTAAGTAGGCTACCTGGATCTGTTTTGTATTATGTTATACTACCTAAATCTTAGCAGGTAAATAACTTGTCTATTGTTAACTAGTTTTTTGTATTGTGTACTAACAAACTTGTCTAATTCTCACCTGGATATCTACCATAATTTCATTTGTTCATTCCTAATAACTTAATTCAGCTCTCCCACATTTGAACGATTTTTCAGGCATATTAATATTTCTAGGTCACCTAAACCTAGCATATAGATTTTTAGAACTTGTTATAATTTCTAAAATAATTTAATTCCGCTCTCCCACATATTTACAGCTATTTCAAAAAAAAAAAATTCTTTCAAAATTTTAAAATGTCTAGCTACAAATTGTACTACCTTACTTTCATTTCTATAATTTCATCTATAAAATTGTAGTAACTTCATTTAATTTCAAAAACAACTTGCAATGTATTTCAGCTTAAAGTCCCTTTGTTGTAATAACAGTAGTAGTTATTTATAAATAACTTAAAAATAATTTTAAAACAATTTCCTAATGTAAAACTGCCCGCGTCTGTCTGCACCTAGTTAAGTTGCTTATTTTGTAAACAGTTAATGATTAGTCATAAGTTATTGATAAGACTGATAAGAATATTGTTATTACTTTTTGGCTAGGAGTTCACATTTATTTTTACTGTGTTCATTCATATGTCCTTTGCATTGTATTAAGTTTTTTACTAGTTTCTTGGCTCCCCGCATGATGTTCGCTACACTCACAGCACCGATTTGTAGCACATACCTATTAATTTAGTACAACCCTATTTTAACTTTTTTAGAACTGTCAAATTGACATTCCCTCTCTCTATCAGCAAGCCGTGTGTAGTACAGACGCAAATTTTGGCCATTTTTCTAATTATACCAATAAACCAATGAATTTGTGAAGTATAATTGGTTTCAATTAATATACATCCCCAACAAAGATTGATCAGTTCTTACCGTCCGTCAAGTGCAATATTCCTCTACAAGATGCAGGGCAAACAAAACGATCAATAAAAACCCGTGTAAAAGAACACAGAGCTGACGTGAAGCACCAACGTTCCGGGAAGTCTGCAATTTGTGATCAAATACTAGACGGCCCCCGCCATTACATTAGATTTGATAAACCACAAATTCTCGCGAAAGAACATCGATTCCTGCCAAGGATGATACGTGAGGCTACGAGGAGCACACTGAAATGATCGGGAATAAGAAAAACTATAAGATAAAATAAGAAAAACACGGTGTAGCTAAATTGAATTTTATTGTTTTTCGAAGTATTCTCCGTTCAACTTAATGCACTTTTCCATTCGTGAAAACCGATCATTAAAACAATAATTCCAGTCTGAAGTTAATGTTGACAAAATGGCTGATTTATACGCTTCCACAGCTGCTTCGGGGTCTTCAACCCATTTGCCTCGATTTCAGTAAAAAAGGTCTTCGGTTCTCTACACTCACCACACGATATACAGCAGCATTAAATCGATATTTTATGCTGTATTCTCTGAGAGCGTGGTCCTACCCCGGTCGAGCCAACCCATTCATGCTACAACCATAATACATAGCTGCAGCATGACTACAACGTATAATAGGGCTTATAATTTCAAACATATCTTATAAGGGATAAAAACTCAAACATATGTATGGATATTGGCAATTTTATTTATACGAAATTTATATGAATACCGGTACGAAAATTTTTAAATAAAGATATACACACAAACACAACTTTTTCAAAGAGAATACAACTACACAGAATGAAACTTAGGCGAGGCAACGTTATTAAATTATTAACACAAAAATGTAACGGTAAAAAAGCATAATGTATAAACGTTCACAAATATTATGTAATGGTTATATTTAATTGCTAGTGTGGAAGTGTAGTTAGAATTTAAAGTGCAAGGTAATGATTCCTAACTAGTTTTTTAAATACCGGTAGGAATGATGCGCGTTTTACTGACAATGGGATATCTATGGGATATATATATGATATATCGTCACTTTAATAAATCAATCACCTCTACTGTTTGTCGCCTTCGCTTTGGACATGCTTGTACTCCGGTACACTTGGCTAAACTAAGGATTAGGGATAGCTCAATATGTGAATGTGGGCTAGACGAAGGATCCGTAAACCATCTGTTCTTTGAGTGTCCTAACCTTTCTCACTTTCTCTATGATATCCTGCCCCACTACGTCCCGCGTCCTGTAAATTTCCAATATTTGTTGTCCCTAGTGTATACTCCTTTTGTAAATATTTTGTGTGATTTTATTCGTACTAATAATATTAAACTGTAAAATTACTAATCAATTTTGGTGATGGTACTTAAAAATGTGACGTCTTTTGTTGTAGATTGTGAACCCACTTGTAAAATTGAGAACTATTTAATGTAATAAATATTTACTTGTCACTCCCATGACTGACTTGACACTGGCAGAATTCTATTAAGAGAAGCCATAATTTAAAAGAAGAAGAAGAAGACAATGGGAGTTCATTCCATAAATAAACGACCTATACAGTAAAACATTTGTTCATACATTTTCTAGCGTAGTGGCAAATTCAACTTCAAGCCCTCTGCTGATCTCAAGTTACGCGAATAGGAATCATGAAGAAACTCAAAACGACTTTTGAGGTAAGAAGGGTAAGAAGGATTAAAGAGAACACTATAGAGAAGATGAAGTATGTGAACATTCAGATGAAGTCGTATTGACCACCACTTGAGCTTAAAAGAGAGACATGGTCATATTTGCGCAAACCAAATATAAACCTTATGCAAAAATTTGCTCAAGTTTATCAAGCTGGGCTTCGGTGAGATCTAGATACTCGTAGCTGACGTCTGCGTAGTCAAAAATAGGGAAGAGAAGGGACTTGGCGAGCATAGTTTTGGTGGAAATGGGAAGAAAGTTACGTAATCTACGCAAGAAGGCTGCCAAAGCACAAACTTTACGATTAATTTCTTTGATGTGCTGTCTCCACGATAGATTCTTATGTATGTGGATACCTAAGTTCTTAACTGAATTTCTGTAAGGAATAATAGTTATACCAAATTGATTGATTGAAGAGGCAGGTAATCTCGGCTCGACTTAGCCAACATTTATGCGCTGCCCACGATGTCTTGCGATTTTGCTGGGTTAACGTGAAGGCCGTATGCATTACTCTACTCAAGAATTCAATCGAGAATTGCATTAATGACATTGACAGCTTCGGGGAGATCGTTGGGACAAGCTTTTGTATTTATTTGTAGATCATCTGCATAAAGTTGGTAAGAAGAAGTTAAAATTATTGGATATTAAGTTTATAAAAACTGCAAAAAGTAAAGGAGTTAAAACGCCTACCTGCGGTACACAAACACATACAATACAGCAAGATGTTAATGTATCGTCGATACGTATACGTTGCTGGCGACCGGAAGGTAACTTCAAAACCAACCAATCGCTATAGGAGATACTTTGGCGAGACGTAGGTACATGCGGGTAGACTTCCCCACTTTTATGAGCGATGGCGGAGAATAACAAACAACAATGTAATCCTTGATTGGTTGACAAACGGCTATCTGTAACCCCTAAAAATATTGCCAAGTCGTTTACTAAATTTACTAAATTACAGTCGTGCTCTATTCCCGAGTCTTTCGCCAGTTGTTAAGTACTCTTGGGTGTACACTAAGATCTTAGATCGTCAGAGGTTCCCTGACCTTACTTAAGCATAATAATAATTACGAAGTCAAATTTAACCTACGGTTGTCAAATATCGACGCTACACGCAATTTTATGTGACTGCCAAAATTTGCCATCGAAATTTATACCGACGCGTCGCTATCTGAATGGGGTTTAGTTTGTAAGAACGCTGAAGTACATGATAAATGGAAATCAGCAGAAAAATAATTCCATGTCAATTATTTAAAACTGATGTCAGCCTTTTTGGGTTTGAAGTAATTTAATAACGAGGTAACCAACTGTGCAATATTACTACGCATGGACAATACCACTGAGATTAGTTATATAAATCGTATGGGGGGTATTTGGTCAAGTCCTTTGAAAATGGTGTGAGCAGCGCAACTTTTGAGTATATGCATTATATGTCAATACCAAAGAAAACCGTACTGATGCTGCATTTAGAATAGTTAATCTGGATACTGAGTGATCCTTTTCTGATGAAGCTTCCCAAAACATAATAAAATATTTCGGTCAACCTGAGATACACCTATTTGCGTCTCGAGATAACACTAAGTGTGCCAAATTCATTTCATAGAAACAAAACCCTGACGCAGTATCCGTCGATGCATTTACAGCAGATTGGAATAACTACTACTTCTACGCGTTTCCACCTTTTTCCCTGATACTAAAATGCCTTAGAAAAATAATCGATGATAATGCACATGGCATATTAGTTTATCCTAACTGGCATAAGACCTGAGAGTACAAACAATCTGTTTCTGACGTACAAACGATCACAAAAACCTACTACTACACAAACCATCATAAAATGGATCAAGCAAATTCTTTCAGAAAATGGCGTTGACATCAGTATATTTGGTGTGCATAACATAAAAAGCGATGTGCGTTCCATCCATCTTGGCCGCGAATTAGGCCAGCGTTAATATAAAAACTATTTGCAAAACTGCTGGGTGGACTAATTCATCTAATTCATTCGCACGGTTTTTTAACATGTCTATTGTAAATGAAGGCAAATTTGCTAGGTCTGTTTGCTAACTAACAGAAGACCAGTCGTAATTGTGATGTTTTCAAAATAAAATTCTTATATTAATAAACAGTAATGTTTCTTAGTATTGAGTTCGTCTTAATCAATGCTTACAGGTTTATGTTAAGTTCACTTAATTTGATAAATGGTTATAACTATAAGGCTGATTGGTTGAAAAATAAAACTATAAGGTTTGCTAACTTTTCCACTTTTTCAATTGTTTACTTTTCCACTCTAAAATTATCTGACTCTTAACATATACATTGGTATAATCATATCTAAAAAATGAAACAAGGAATCTAACTATATATAAGGAATCTAAAGCACATTTAATATATGATCAAACGAACTTCCAAGTGAAGTTCGATCATTATTGCGATAACTTGCTTTATTTGAAGATATGATTATATGAACATATTATATGATAATGATAATGATGAACATTTTATTATTATTACATAATTGTTGAATTTGATGTCAATCATTATTATGATGACTTGCTTCAAGAAGATATAAGCTCCCTCTCTCCCTGATATATGAAGATCCCAGATACACAGAAAGCTTTGTATCATATCTTTAACTTGTCACTAAGCCATAATATTCGTTATTTTTTATATAGAATAAGAGTGACAAACGAGTACATAGTCCTCCTGATGGTAAGTGCATCTATCCTTGGTTATGAATCAAAATGCAGATGGGTTATCACCCCTGATGATTAAGATGTAATGCCTCGTTTCCAGTAAAAAGCGCCTCCGGTTCTCTACACCCACCATACGAAACACAGCAGCATTAAGCTGCAGTTCCACGCTAGCATTCTGTGATAGCGTGGTTCTAGCTCGGTCGAGCCGACCCATTCGTGACGATTTGATTTCGTACGATCATATTATAGCTATATCGCTCCACCACGTTAAGTAAATACGTTACTTTGGTTTAACTAAAGTATTACGAGATTTAATTCAAATAAAAAAAAAACATTTTTGTGCTGTACATTTCATATCTAATTATTGAAACGAATTAATTATTACTAATTCAATGTTCTGCTGAATTTTCTCAATTAATTTTATTTTAATATTAATATTTACCTTTTCATAAACGTATATATTTTTAGAGTAAATTTGTTAAAATATCACATACTGGCACCGCGCGGCGTCGTTTTGCTGATCGTGTCGCATCGCCACAGGGTGCTAGACATTACAAAATACTCCTGGCATATTGGCACCTATCTGCTAAGTTATGGCTAGGGTATTGAATCCCTGCCAAACAAATGTATTTGTTCTATAATCAAATCAATGCATAGAAATAAATATCTAATAATATATGATATGGTATAGTTGTCTTCATGTCTCTGATCTGTTATCACATACTTTAATCGACTGTATTGTACTTGCACTTCAACACTAGCTGCATTTTCTTCAAATTTATCCTACGCTGTGATTTTGTTATGTATCTAGATTTTATAAATTATAAGTCCTTATTTGCAAGAATCACGGTATAAGATGTTACAATTTATCCAGTGCAGTCTAATTTCACTAACTATACTACATACCATGCTAATTATAATTACGAATGTTTCATATACAATCTTCCGCTTAATATTTAAATTCTATAGGTATTTTAGCTCTTCCCCGCGACCGGGTTTTTATGTTTTTGCGCGGAACCCTAATTCTTTTTCGTAAATAAAAGTAGCCTAAGCTACTCATTATAAAATCAACTTATAATGAGTAGCTTAGGCTACTTTTATTTACGAAAAAGAATTAGATACTACTGGAACTAATAGCCATAAAATCATCTGCCAGTGAAAGTCAAATTCGGTTCAGCCGTTTCGGAGATTAGCCGGAAAAAACAGACAGACAGACAAAAATGTTATAAATTGTATTTTAGTTATAAGTGCCGTATTTACTTTCATTTACTAAAAAATTGTAATTTTATAGACCCATAGACATCTACATAAATCTATTTTCCTTTGCGAATTAAAAGCAGATGCGTTTTACAGTCGTGAGGACTAATAAAGAATGCCTCTTTTCGAGTAAAATGGGTCTCCGATTCTCTACACTCACCATACGAAACACAGCAGCATTAAGCTGCTATTTTACGCTGGTATTCAATGTATCTGAATGATTAAATCCTTAACAAACGACGAAGACCAAGAGTAACTGGCATAGATAAAGGAGAGACGAGGTTAATTTAGGTATTTAGTTTTAGATTTTTGGGTAATAAATTTAATATATATTTAATGTTATATTTGATAGTAATAATACAGTAGCATTATTACAGGATTCTATTATATTACATTAATCAATTGAGATCATTAGAGAAATTTGTTCAGTTATAGTATGTGAAAATATGAGGAAAAATATAACTTGTCATTTCTTTGGTATGAACGTTTGGGGAATAACGAGCAAATGCTCATATGTAGCAAAACGTGAAATTATGTAATTAATACCGTATAATTTTCACTAATATATTGGTCGACTTTTCACACGAAAATAATTTGTTTAACATTTTAGCTTATATAAGCTTAAGAGTACATTCAGGTTCCGATATCAAATATCATAAGGGTAATAATAATGGATATGATATCTACACTTATAAATCAGCCATTATTTAGTAAACAATAAAATATAGAATAAACAGGTCACAAAAGTTAGAGATGCCGCGAATAGTTGTTGTAGCGAATAGTCGAATACCGATTAATCGCCATTTTTATGGCGAATAGTCGAATAACTCGCTATTATTATTCGAAATAAAAAAGGAATTAAAAAATAATTTTTATCTTAGCAAATAATGTTATCGCGCTTGTAGTACTCTTGAACTTAGCAATCATTTATCTGTTTTTGTAATCCAAGATTTTTCTAAGGTTATGAGAAAAGAGAACAGTGAATTTAAAGAAAAAGTCTCATATTAAAATAATTTTACATTTTTAAATGCTGACAATCATTGTAATTTACTTCAATATAACATGACAAATTTTTGCCCACCTTTATAATATTATCTTTATATTATTTATTTTATATAATCTATATTTAAGATAATAGTTAAAATTAAAAAAAAAGTAAAATTAAAGTTTGATTATTTTAAGTCTACAGTTTTTTTGTTCATTAAAAGTTTATTTTAGACAACTATTCGCCGAATGCCGAATAATAGCGGCATCGCTAATAAAAATCCATCCTTAGAATCATTCCCAAAACAACATAAAGACCTTAGAAATTATGATATACTTTCGAGAACATATGTTAACGTTGCAACGCTTGGGACCGCAGGTTCGATTCCCGCACGGAAAAAGTATTTGTATAGCCTACAAATAATTGTTCCGGGTCTGTATGTTTGCCCTCATGCAATATATGTTTGTAAACTGCCTCCACGATACAGGAGAAAATCCTAGTGTGGGCGTAACATTTTTTAAAAAAATAAAAAAATAAAAATTAGAATCTATGTTTGCGTACATGACTATTTATTAAAGTTAAATGTTTAAGATATAATAATTTGAGAAGTTAGTATTCAAATTATTTATATGCCGTTACACCAAATTTCTTATGCTAAAGTATAAAACCCAAGAGCTCGATCTACGCTGTGTGCCCAACAGTAATCTCTTTACTCAGGCCTTACGCTCAGCTTTATTTTTAAACGAAGGTCATACATTTTACTAGCTGAAATTTTTCAAATGAAACACACGCAGAAATGTATTATTAGGGCTATGTTCGTTCAAGTTTTAGGCACTCGTTTTAAATGTAAATGTAAGGAAAGAAAACTGCGGGTAGACAATACTTTTTTATTGTAACTGTTATAGGTGAAAATATTTGTGCGTAGTTCACTAGAGAATATCCTACTAGACTTATGATATTTATTACTGTTTCACCACCCTTTTAAATGACTGTCATTGTTACATTGAAATATTATTAAGAACATTATACCTGTGAACCTTTTACAAGGAATAACCAATTTAAGTCCTTCTGAAGTATTTGAGAAATGTTTATAAGACGAAGACTAAAATTTACGTGATAACGTTGACACGAAATAACGGAAAAACTAAATAGAAAATAATGATAAGCGTAGATAAATAATAATAAATTTTGTCTTTACTAGATAAAATCAACCATTATTTATTCATTTGCCATAGGATGCTAACTGAATCGTAGGGTAAATGACAGATAGGGAAAAATTTCAAGTTAAAGTTACTTCGTATTCTTCGTATTTTAAAAAAAAAACGTTACACGTTACAAGACACATTCGTTTCCTCATCATCATCATCATCATCATTACAGCCCTACAAGTCCACTGCTGAACATAGGCCTCCCCCAACGAATGCCACAAAGCACGGTCCTGAGCCACCTGCATCCATTGACTTCCTGCATATCTTACCAGGTCGTCACTCCATCTAGTGGGGGGATGCCCTACACTTCGCCTGCCGGTACGAGGCTGCCACTCGAGAACCTTTAAATTCAAGCTTTCAAGCGGTTGCCAACCCGCTCGCCAAGCGTGGCAACTATGGCAATATACCCCCCATGATGAAAGTTACGAAGATTCGTTTCCTAAATTAATAAAATATTTTTTAAATAAATATTCCCGATTGTGCGTTAAGGTATTTTAAGTCCCAATATGTAGCTAAAACAGAATGTAATTTCGGTTTATTGCCGCAAGTATAATGTATATTTGCCCAATCATTTTTAAATTTTATTTTTTCTGGTGTGGCGCTCTCTGTTATCCAGTAACGTCACCAAATGAGTAAGTGATTGACAACGTTTATCGATTGGTGCTTTCGATAAAAAATATTATACATGACGCAGATTATATACAGAAACAGTAAACGATACTGTACCCATACCAATAAAAAAATCGGGTGGGCCTCTATCGGAGCGTTGGTTTTAACGTGAAACGTCGTCTATGTCAGCCAGTACAACCAGTACAACCAGTCAACAAGATGGCCTTCTTTTTAAAATTTTATTATAATTCCACAACACCAGGAGCATTGCAAATGCGTCGCTGGTCATTTAAAAAGGAGTAAGCTCGTTTCTTGAAGGTCCCTAAGTCGTATAGGTCCATAAAAATCGCCGATTTTAAACGATTCCTAAGGAAACTCCTAATAAATCCCAAGTTAGTGGACCGCCAAGCATCCAAATGATGTGAATGGTAACGTAAGATTTATCGCGATGTGTGTTGGTGAAATTTGGTGAATGGAATTAATCCGAACAATTCCTCAAAGCACTCCCCGTAATAAATATGATAGAAAATGCAAAGGGATGCAACATTTCTATGCAGCGCCAGTGAATAGAGCCAATCAAAGAGAACTCGGTGATTGAGCCGCTCTGCTCTCTATGCGGTTAAGTGGAAGGAGCTCGCACTGGGGAGCCCTGGCCCCGGCGACAAAGGTGTTCTTTGTAGCGGTAAACGCGTAAACTTGTGAATTTGTATAATAATTTATCGTGTATCGACTTTTAAGTTCAGTGCTTTCCTAAAATATGTTAGATTTAAAGAGTATTTTTGTAAATGAAACGAATTTGTAAAACATGGATGCGCTTTCTTATTGGATTTGACGTCTCGTGATGTGCCTTCGACGCGTCTAATGGGCCCAGTGATGTCATCCAAGGTACCACCAATATGACTGCTATTTGAATTGATTCTTAGTTATTAGAAATTAAATATTTTACTTCATGACAAGTCATTATATTCATGACGTTATTCATGACTTAAAAAGTTTACATGACTTTTTTGGTGTGATGGGAGTCTTAATAAATAGATTTATACAGTAAAAAGCTCTTATGTGTATCCACTACCCCATATTTTCCCATGGGTGTCATTAGAGGCGACAGAGGGAGGAAAAACTGAGGCAGAAGATGTGCAGCAGCATCTTTCTGATAAAAGGAAAAAGCAATGCGGTTGCCAACCCATACGCCAAGCGTGGCAACTATGGCAGTATTTGCCCCACGGGTAACGATACTAATAAACGGCCCTCAATACCCGTCGGTTCCGCTATTCCAGGCTAAGGTGATGACCATGGTAATGGTGGGGCAAGGGTTGCTAAGAATCTCCGGTGGAGGTTCGGTTGCCACCTATGACGATTCGACCTGCCAGCTTATACCGCACGCACCCTGAGTACTAACGAGAAGATCCTGAAGCTGGAAGAAGAGATAGACAAGTTGCGCTTGCATATTATAGGATTATCCGAGGTCCGAATAGAGGGGGAGGACACGGTAATGCTCGAATCCGGTAACTTGTTCTACCACCGGAAGGGCGACCATCTGTCCCAAGGTGGTGTCGGATTAATCGTCTACAAGTCTGTTGTTAAAAACGTTGTAAAGATTGGGAGTGTGTAGACGAGGGTTGCTACCTTATACTCAGAATTACCAAACAGTATTCGCTGAAAGTCATACAGATTTACTAACCTCGGCACATCCCATGAGGAGGTAGAGGAAATATATAAGGATATCTCTAGAGCCATGCATTCCTCCAAAACCCACGATACGGTGTTAATGGGTGACTTCAACGCAAAACAAGGCACAAGTGAAAACGTTAAGCTGAAAATAGGGAATTTCAGATAAGAGCAACGGTACCCAAGTGGCCAGCAGCTGACAGAGTTAATTGAGAAAGAGGGACTCTTTATGATGAACTCTTTCTTCCATAAGCGGCCCCACAGGAAGTGGACCTGGTGGAGCCCCAACAACTCGACAAAAAATGAGATTGAATTCATTATGAACGGCAACTGTTCAGTGATGTCTTAGTGATCGCGAGGGTGAAAACTGGTAGGGATCACCGAATGATTCAACGCACACTGAACCTAAACGTTAAGTTGGAGAGGTGTCGTCTAATGAAGTTAATGTCGTCTAATGTTTTTTTACGTGGTAGAGCTATGCTGCAGCTCTATTAATATTATAGATGTAGCACGAATGGGTCGGCTCGACCGGGGAAGGACCACGCTCTCACAGAATACCAGCGTAAAATAGCAGCTTAATGCTGCTCTATTTCGTATAGGGAGTGTAGTAAATCGGAGACCCTTTTTACTGGAAACGAGGCATTCCATCTTAGTCCTCACGGGTGACAACGCATCTGCATTTTGATTCGTAATCGAGGATAGATGTAGATTTTTATGGACCACAGCAACTACTTACCTTCAGGTGGACTGTGTGCTCGTTTGTCACCCTAATTATATTAAAAAAAACGTTCAGTCCCCTCCTGCTCTAATCGAAATTCCTGAAACCTTTCAGCTCAAGTTACCATTTTCAGTGCCTGGAAGACTGCAATGAAGTGGACGATATGAACGATAAGCTCGTGGAAACTGTCCATACAGTCCGAGCTAAGTTCTGCAAGACCCGCCGCAGAAGAACACAAAACCTCTCCGATCACACTCTTAATCTCATGGCTGTTAGACCAGAAATGAAGTTGCACTCTTTAACAGATTTGACAGGCAACTGAACAAACAGATCTCCAAATACATGGAGCGGGACTTACGGAACTTTAATACTGAAGTAAGTGAATACGTACTATTGAAGAAGCGATCGAGCGAAACCAGAGCTCCAAAGTCTTTGCCAGAGATCTGTCTTCCAGAAAGAGCCAACTGTTCTGAGCATCATTTCCGGGACACCTGAGATTTCTAATGAGATTCAGAGCTTCTATAGGCAGCTATACACGTCATCGTTGGAGCTACACGTAAGTGTGAGTAACGAGTGTGAGGCATGGATCAGAAGTGCGATGGTCTTGTTCTTCAGGAAAGGCGATAACGCTTTCTTGAAGAAGTACAGACTGATTTTCCTTCTGAGCCGCGTCTACGAGCTGTTTTCGAGAGCCATTGCGAATCGTCTCGCACGCAGACTCGATGACTTTCAGCCTCCCGAACAAGCTGGTTTCCAAAAAGACTTTGATACCATAGAACAAGCACCAAGCACTATGCTCATTGACCTCAATAGTGTCTCCCAACAGCTATCTGTTCATGTCTTAAGATGAACATGAACAAAACAAAAATCCTGTTTTACATCAATGTCACACCAATGCCGGTAGTTTTTGGGGGCACTAAGCCCGAAGTTTTTAACTAGGTAAGTCCAACTTCGACCGAGAGGTCAATCGACGGATTCAACTCGGCTGGGCAGCAAATCTTCTCGTCAGTTATATCTCAAAACTTGAAAACGAGACTGTACAACCGGTGCGTGTTGCCAGTGATGACCTATGGAATTGAGACGTGGTCCTTCACTGCTGGCCGTATGAGAAAGCTCAAAGTCGCTCAGCAAGCTATGAAGAGGGCCATGCTCGGCGTTTTTCTGTGTGATAGTCTTAAAAACGAGGATATCCGAAGTAGAACCAGAGTAACCGACATAGCCCAAAAAATTAGTAAGCTGACGTGGCAATGGATCGGCCATATACCTCGAAGAACCGACAATGGATGGGGAAGAAAGTTCTCGAGTGGCAGTCTCGTACCGGCAGGCGAAGTGTAGGGCGTCCCCCCACTAGATGGAGTGACTACCTAGTAAGACATGCAGGAAGTCAATGGATGCAGGTGGCTCGGGACCGTACTTTGTGGCATTTCTTGGGGGAGGCCTATGTTCAGCAGTTGACTTGTGAAGCGCTGTAATGATGATGATAAAAAAAAACATGCATTCCTATTATTATATCGTAAAGCATTACAAACTTAGTAACCTTCAACAAAATAATCCATACTTTGATGTCGAAACGGTAACCTTCCTTAAACAGGTTTTTATTACCACCATTATTTTTATTACTGGGGAATAGCTGAAATGATTTCCTAATAAATATCCAGCGTAGTTTTGCTATGTTTAGCTAGAGGGCGTCGTACATGCGCGAGATCAAAGTTTTTGTATGGAAATGATCCCTATGTCCGCTATATAGTATATCTATTACCTGCTGTACTACTGCATGAAAACCTTTTATATGGACTACTTTAATACTACTGTACTACTAAACTTTTTTTGATTGTTTCAAAATGGTTTATGACGAGACTGTTGGAGGTTGAAATAAACTTAAATAAATAAAGAATAAAAAAATAAAAATGTTTATTTCAATTACATAAAGCTTTAAGATACAGCGTTTGGAGATCACCTTTTAAGCAAAGAGATGCTTGTGTTAGGTGGTTCCGCTCTTCCACTTAACATTATACAGTGTATGTAAGAAACAAAAAAGAAAAGAAAGTACAAATACAAAAAGGATAAGAAGCGCACTTGTGTGATGTAGTGAGTAGGGCTTTGAGTGTACGCGCACACGTGTTTCTGTGTGTGTGTGTGCGTGTGTGTGCGCGCTCGCGCGTGTGTGTGTGTGTGTGTATGTGTGTGTGTGTGTGTGTGTGTGCGTTCGTTCGTTCGTTGTGTTTATGGATTAATGTTGTTGACCTGCGTGTAGATATGAGTTTTGGGTTTAAGTTTAGGTTTAGGTTAGCCCTACGACAATGTCTTGGGATCGGAAGAAGCCAGGCAAAGCTTCCTCCACTAACAATTTTGTTACTGCAGTCCTGTTGGTTACTAGACAGATTATGGTAACGATGATACCATAGCCTCAATGTCATCGTAGGTTTTAGTCTTAAGCCAATCAGTCAAAGATATTTTACAGTCATGGAGTTTTAGAGGATAGATGTTTAGTTCTTTATTCAATAGGTTGTATTAGTGGGAAGATTGCCTTGCATACTGGCGCTTGGCAAAAACAGATCTAACTGGGACAGTTGGAGCGACCAAGTAGCTTCTTCTGCTACTCATAATCGGTTTTTTGGGGTCATACGGGGGGGAGTTATGTTTACTCAGAACAAGGTGGAGTAGGTAAAGTTTTCTTACAGAGAGTAGGTTAGAGGTTAGGTAAAGGCTTTGGGTTGAAAATCTATAGGGTTTAAAAAGCATAGCTTAAGTAGAGATTGCTGCGTCCTCTCAAATTCTAAAAATTTAATTTTTGTTGTTCCACCCCAGCATGCCAGACAGTATGTAAGGATAGATTGGGCTATTGATACATAGAGTTTCTGCAAAAGGTTCTTAGAGGCAACGTGTCTTAATGTTTTAAAAGTTCATATTAATTTCCTAACCCTATTCATGATCAGTTCAGTATGCATATGCCAGGACAGGCGTTGGTCAATCATGATACCTAGGTATTTAGTATACTGTAACCTGTCAATTTTTGTACAAGAACAGTCAGGAATTGGGGGGGTTAGCACAGGAGTGGATCTTTATTTGGAATTCGGGTGGTGGTTGAGTGTGTGTATACTTGGTGAAGCATACGTAATTGGACTTGGAGGCATTTAGTGTGAGGAGGTTACGCTTGACCCAAACTGCAATCTTAGACAGGCCGATTTCGGCTGACCTTTTAACTTTTGTCCAAGTGTTATCAGCAAAGACTATGGCAGTATTATCCGCGTATGAGAAAATGTGACCGCTGTCAATAGTCATATTGCATAGGTTATTAATATATATAAGAAACAATGTCGGACCAAGGACACTTCCCTGCCTGACACTGTATGAAATTGTTTCTTGTGAGCTAGTAAACTCCCCTATTTTTACTGTTTGTTTGCGATTGCTTAAGTAGGATTTGAACAGATCGAGAGTGGTTCCCCTTATGCCTGTGTTTTCGAGCCTGTCTAGAAGTATGGGGACAAATTCTGTGTCAAAGGCCTTTTTGAGGTCGAGGAAAACCACCAGACAGATTTGATACCTTTATCCACTTTGTCAACTATAGTAGATGTTAGAGACAGGACCACATCCTCAGTAGACCTTCCCTGCCTAAACCCAAACTGAGAAGGTGACAGAATGTTATACTTAGAAAGATATTTACGTAAATTTAAGATTATTTATTAACGTAAATTTAAGAGTCTTTCTAGAATTTTTGAGATGGATAGCAGAACTGAAATTGGCCTATAGTTTGACGGGTCTGACCTGTCTCCACACTTGTACATAGGCGTTATTAGGGTTACTTTCAAAGCATCCGGGAAAAGTCCCTGCTCAAAGCAAAGGTTTGTCAAATAAGTTAAGATTGGCACAATTTGTTCGTGTGCAGCTTTAAGGAATTTAACTTAATGTGGTCCCAACCTGGAGCACTATCTGGTTTTAAGCTCATTAGTGTAGCATGAACTTCATAAAAGTCTGTGTCGAGCAGGGCGAAACAAGAGGCCGATGTACAGGCAGATAAAGATGAGCTCGGATCGTTATTAGCTGCTGTAGAATACAGAGGTGGTGAGATATTGTCCGCAAGAATCTTTCCTATGGTAGAGAAAAAGTTATTCATTTTGTTAATAGAGTTTTGGGGACTATTAGATAGCTCTAGGAGTTCCAAGTTATTTGTTTTTTTAGGTTTTCGCTGTGTAATGTTGTTAATGATCTCCCACGTTTTTTTTAGGGTTTTTATGTGCTTTGGCAAGTTCGTCTCTGTCATATTTTCGTTTTTGTTTTTTGATGATGCAGTTGCAGTAATTGCGGTACCTTTTTTTTAAATACTAGTAATGTTATTAAACATTACTAATATTCCCTTTAACCACTTCTGGTAAGCTTAAAATGCTTGTGTTAGAAGTGGTTCACGACAGTAGTCGAATGGCGGATTCGAACCCACGACCATTCGAGTTGGCGGTCCGCGTCCTGCCATTAGGCTACTGACGCCTTTTGTAGGTAACTTTTAGTACCTCATTGAAAGGGTCAAGTCTCAGTTTTCGTTGCATGTTGTTTCGTTGTGTGTTGTGAATACAGCGCAATAAACCAATAGTCATCTATAACATATACAATAAATCAATACTAAGAGCGATACAGTTTTGAAGAATTTCGATTAATTTATTAGTTAGTGTGTTAGGGTTTGTTAGTTGCTGCAGGTTGGTCAGGTTGCTATCTTTTAAGAGGTTGAGTCCTTTCTCAACGTTAAAAACTGATTTTATTTTAGTAGGTTTTATTATGTTTGTATGGTTTGTAATTTTTAGGAAAGTCATGAAGTGATCTGTGATAGTTGTATGAATAATTGCAATGACCGCAGTTTTATTGACAGGTTCGAGTTTTATATTGATATGGTCTAGACAATTTTTGCCTCTCGTGGGTAGCAAGTGACCAGGGAGGAGTCCATGCATTGCCAGCATATTCAGATAATTAAGCCTATTTGTGCGTTCATATGATTGCTCGCCTTGATTTATTATCAGATTAATATTAATGTCACCTGTGATAATTACATTTTTAGTTGATTCAATGGTAGTAAGGTGATGATTTAAGGAATGGATAAATTCGTCAGCGTTTGTAGTTGAGGGGGATCGATAAAGCGCTATGACTATAAGGTCAGGTGAGATATGGCTAAGCATGCATAAGCATATAAGCATGAGTAAGCTTTATTTCCCTTATTTTATATTGACATGTGTTTTAATATATACGACCACTCCATCAGCCTTATTAAGATGATTAGTAGATTGGTGTGATTTATAGTTGGTTATATGAGGTATTTCTTTATTTGGATTTAATCTACATTCAGTTAAGATTATCAGGTCGACATCTATTTTAAGAAATATTATGTTTAGTTGAAGCTCGTCAAAGTTAGAGTAAATGGATCTAATATTTTGTGAAACAATAGTAAAGCCAGGGGAATTAGACTTAATATGGTTAGTAGGTTCGTTGAATTCACAGTCAAACACTTGGGCTATTTCGTGATTGTCTATGTCGTTCAAAGTCTGTAAGGTGCTATTCATTATAATAGGTTTTATAGGTGCTGGAGAACGTAGCTATATAGACATTAAGTATATGTGTGAGTGTACGTGTGTTTGTTGTGGAAGAAATAGCGTGAACGAGTGTGGAATTGTGTGTAAAGTATGTGTTAGCGCGCAAAATGTTTAGATAGTATAAGTTTATATTTAACCTGATAATAAGCTTCTTATTAATACTAATTCTATTTAATTTTAAATATCTAATGTCCCTACGAAAGCCAGAAAAATAGGCGTCACAACAGCGTAAAATATGGTAAGTACAACAAATAATCATCAGTAGTATTACATAGTATTCGTTAATGTTTAACCTGATACTAAACTTAATATTTATCCTACGGCTAATTAATTTTAAGTATCTAAAGTCCATATAGGCCCAAGACAAATAGGTGCAACAACAGACCAAAGTATGGTAAGCATGACAAATGATCAACAATAATATAAAATCTAGTCATTTAAGTTGTAAAAGATTATGGACCTGTGACTCACTTGTTACGGCAATAGTAGGAAAGTTGTCATCTTTTTCGATATATACCTTGCCATAGGCTGTCCAGCAGTACTTATTTATATCCTTTGGATTATGTCAGATCACGCGCGAGAAAGTGAAGTCGAGCTCCTTTTGCAGTTAGCTATTCCGAGACATAAATTGGAGTGTACTCTTCCGTCTTAAATCCGAGATGCTTGGCGCATAATTTTTCGTTATGTGTTCTATTGTAGTCTTTAGACTTCTTCAATAAATCGGTCTTCAGAATAGTTGATGTCATCTCAACTATAATTGTACTATATTTAGTCTTAGCACGCTTGTTCTGAACTCGGTATATGTCACTAATCTGCGTTTTTGCGATATCACATCCAATTACACTAGATAAAGAAATGACCATTTTCATTAATTCTTCTTTAGAATCTTTAGCCGTTTTTGGTACATTTTTGATCTCAAAGTTAGCCTTTCGGCAGCTCCTTTGCAGATCCTCTAACTTGTCCTCTAGAATAGTGATATAATTTCTATCCTTTGTTGTTTGTACTTCGAGTAGTTCTATTTTATTTTTAAGCTCTTCATTTTGTGCCGACAGTGAAGCTATGGCGGTTTCTATGTTATTTATAGATTTAATTTCCATTACTGGATTTTGTTTAACTCCTCTTGCTGTGGTGACATTAGAGATGATATCAGTGATTTGACTTCCTGTTTGAAAGCAAGGAAGTCAGAGTCGCAGTAGCATTCTCTTGGTCTTTTACTTCGTTGGAAAATGAAGTTAGGAGGGGTGTTTTGTTCTGTTTGCCCGGAAATATTCGATTCAGAAAGGGATTTGCCGCTCATGTCTTCCATTATAAGTACCAGGAGATAATAAAAAGTGGGTAAGTAATTACAGCCTGATTTCTAGTTGTTGTATGTTCGGTATATTTGATTGCCAAAAGACTTATTTTACACGGCAACGTCGGAATAGCTTTTGTCTGGTAAAGTCAAATCAATCCGAGTACCAGGAGAGTATAAGCGCAAACAGGTATTATACCAGTGATATTGTGGTAGTGTGGAGTGGAAGTTGTTTATTATGCACACAGTCTCTGTCCTTGCACAACCCAGTGACATGTGAGTAGGCGCGGTTTCGCAGTCTTCGAGGGCGTGTCGTTGCGCGTGAGAAGGTAAATAGTCGTACCTTGTCAGTGGCCGAATTGCTTGCACGTACCAGGATACCAGGAGCACCAAAGAGTTCAATTATGTTGCGCTGTTTGAATTGCGATCCTTGCTAGCGAACGTCCTTCAGTTTATGTGGCCCTATTTTTACGTTTGAATTAAAGGACTCGAATTTTGATTAAATTAATATTTATTAAAAAGGATATATATATATATATATATATATATATATATATATATATATATATATATATATATATCTTATTTATGATAGGGTTATGGCAGACTTCACATATCCTGCAAATATTTCATTCCTCAGACAAGCAGGTTTTTCAACAATGTTTTCCTTCTACGGCTAGTATATCGTAAATCAGCACTTGAAATTGCAATTAACTATTTAATTGGTGCCGACGGAGATCAAACGCCTCGATGGATATTAATGTAGAGGTATGCGTATAGTACATTATCACTTTGACTTGACAAAATCTATTCAATAATTGGCTTATTAAAAAAATATTTTAAGCTAAACATTCATTATCAAAAATCGTACTAAGAATTAAGTATCAAGTCGTACATGCTTTATGGTAGGTTGCCAATAAATAGTATAAATTTACGATAAGCCTAGCTCATATGTTGCATTTAACATTTTGGCGGGTGGCGATAACCGTGTTTATTGTTACCGATTTTAAACTAAAATGCAATTCACAAATTGTTGTTTTCTTGGAAGACTTGCCAGCAAACTTTCAAAAGTAATGTGATTGCTTTATACGGTAAACAACATTTTCTTCTAATAGGAATAAAGAAATAAATTGTCTATGCAAACAAAAATATACTGTATGTATATTTGTGTAAATAAAGTAGTAAACTGACCATATGATTAGAAGAAAAATAACGACAGTTAGTAATAAATTGCGCATAATTTATTACTAACTGTCGTTATTAACGTTGTTACATAATTCCATTAGCACTGTGTCATTAATACATGTAACAAACTATAAAATAGCAGACGAAATATTTGGCAAAGTTAAAATAACATTTTACTGCCATGGTGATCAAAATACATATTAGATTTATAAATTTCAATTATTGAGGTTTTAAAATAAAATAAAGGTTAAAATAAATTATTGTAGACAGTTTAAGATTTAGAAACAAATTACGACCGCAACGTTCGCCAATCCCTCAATGATTAGCTCCTTACTACGAAAACTAGATAACATGTGACACCCTAGATTTCCTTAAAAAAATGCCTGTATAACCTTTATTTATTTATTTATTCTTTATTGCACCAAATATTTGTACAAAAGGCGAGCTTAATGCTATATGGCATTCTCTACCAGCTTACTTTGGGTAGAACAGAAAGTGAGTTTGGGCAGTTAAGTTGTCATGATATAATTCAGTTCAAATATAACCTTACAAAGAAAGAAACCTTTCTTTGTAAGTCCGAATTAGTATATAGATATTCCAATTTTAGGAATAATGTGGTCCGCGGTTGGTAGGAGGATTGGCGAACGCAACTGTTGGCGCTGTCAAATACGATGGTATAATGCATCTGTTGGAAGATTTTTTGGCCTTTCCAACTGACTTGTCCGTCTTTAAATAGCGATAATAATATTTTAATATTACTTTCGTTGTTTCGGATATTACATGCCAAGTAAGTCAGGGTCAGAGTATTCGGCTGTTATCGCTGGGCAAGGATGCGGCACGAATAGTGGATAGTGGGATCAGTGAATTTTGGTTGTAAGTTTGATTAAAAAATAATTGCACTGCTTGAACATGGAATATCCTCTCTACGTCGTCGAAATTACGGAAAACATGACGATTAATAGAAATATATTTTTATTTCACAAGTATATATAAAAATATTACAAATGTTTTCTTTAGTAGGGGCAACGGATGTTTATTCCTTTTTGAAGATTTTGTTGTCGTGGTTTCATTTGAGATACAGTCGCTTTATCATATGTTACCTTTTATTCCTGTCTTTTTGTAGTTTTCTGTGTAGAATATTGAAAAAAAAATTGCAAGAATTTATTCTTGGCTATATTACTGGGAAAGATTTTACTAATGATCTTATTAAAAAAAAAGTTACATTGTAGATAAAAAAAAATTGTTTGTTTATATTTTAAGCCCAAAAGCCGAGGTGCGGACATACCAAGATTTAGCCGGACAACTAGGCGCAGCTAAATGCAGTTGATTAAACTTAGACAGAACTATTGACAAAGTTAGTAGTAGCCAAAGAACGTTTAATTATTATTCCGAATTTACTACACCCAGTTTTACCAACAAAAAAACCGCCCACACCTAATTTTAACTGGCTGTTAGTCGTGACATATATATAGATAGCGGGCTCATAATTATTTGCTTCTCGTAAATTACAACAAAATTACAACTCATGCGAACGTAATTAAAATTTTAATTACACTAATCTTATAGAAGATAAGTGTAATATTTAGGTAATAAATATTTAATCTCAACTTATGAAAATAATAAATATAAGTACGAATGATTGAGTTAAGAACAGCATCTTTTAAGCAACGTAAAGTAATAAACATATTAACACAATTTAACATATTAAAACCAAAAGTGTGGTTTACGCTGATAAAACATGAACACGTTTCGTAGCATTTAACTCTCTTTATATGGTGAACATCATCATCAATACGACTTATCTCTAGCTTACATCTATCGGCTACTTGCATGCATCATCAGCTCATAACTTTATTTTTTAATAAACTTTATTCTCTATCGGGTAGCGGTCCTTGGAGTTATAGTGCCTGCGAAGCATCGCCCTAGTTTATTGTTCCGTTAGTTATTATGTACTGACACATACTACACACTCAATACAGTTACGTTAATTCTACTTTGGATATTCTCGATACTCTCCATAGCTCTACAAGTAGCATTGATCTTGTACGATTGTTACGACTAACAGCGGAGGACTGCGTTGCAATTCTATAGATCAGAATTAGTATAGCTTTGCTGCTATTACTGCGCATAGCATTATTTAGATGAGTCAAAATTACTACCTGAGTTGGGCTCGTTCTGTTTTACGTAGTTCTAGAGAAACTAATTTATGAATAATTTTAAGCACAGTGTTTCACACAACTAGCGGCACTAGTGCAATTTTGTGACTAGTGAGAATCATGGTTGGTACGGTGTTTTTTTTCCCATTTGGTGTTTGGTTTCTATTTTGTGTTGTGTATTGTATTAGTATTTTTGACTTTATCGTTTTATCGTTGACTTTTTATAAGTTATCTTTTTTTATAGGAGAGGGAGCAAACGAGCATGCGGGTCATCTTATGGTAAGTGACTACCGCCGCCCATGAACAACTGCAACACCAGGGGAATTGCAGATGCGTTGCCGGTCTTTTAAAAAGGAGTAGGCTCTCATAATAGGTTACAAAATTTTACCACAATGAAAATATATAACGCAGTTACGGAGTGATTCCCACCGGCAAACGTCTCAATCGCACTGCTAATATAAATATCGGTTATAATGCAAACATTCTGCAGTAAATAGGTGACTTAATGACATAATAACGTAGCAATATCGAAGGTGAATGGGTTCCTATCCTATGCAAGAAATTTGTATAGCTATGTTCTGAATGGAGTACTAAATTAAAATATTTTACACCCCCAAACAACCACTGACTCCTTCCATTATTTTCTGCAAAATTATCCTACTCAAAGTCTAAATTTTCCTCTGATTTTAGCAAACACATCATGTCAAAAAAGAATTTGGTCCTGTTATTGCGACAAGTAAATGACAAAGACGTACAATGGCAGAGACCCTGGAAATTTCCAGAAGTGAACTTTACGGGCAAATAAAGAAAGAAGATTTGGCAGATTTGTATCTGTTTTCTGGTTCGGTAGGTTTTGTGTATAAAGTATAAACTGTAAAATATTTAAATAATTAGTCAGCCAATACAAGTTCCAATTAATACACCGAGATTCTCTTCTTCTTGCAGACTTCATATATTTAAAAATATTTTTACATCATACATGCAGGTTTCCGCCGCAAGGCGTATGGCAAATTAGCGCATAAACTGAAATTTAATATTTTTATGGATGCCGGTGTTGAGCTGGAGTTTCTCGCGAATTTTAAAATTTACGGTTAACACAAGCCTTTTGCCTAGCTAGTACAAAACCTAATACGGCGCTGCACTATTATCACGATAATATTAGAATAATTACAATGTTGCACAATCCATTTTAATGTTATAATTAGTGTTGCTCAAAATGGGTCTTGGTCTTGCAGTCTTGGTTTTGTTCTTGAATTTTTGCAAGAATAAGATCAAGACCAAGACGGCCTAATTTTAGCAAGACCAACACCAAGACTGACCCTACAAGATTTGAGCAAGAACAAGACTAAGCCTGCGAGACTCTTGCGTCTTGCAGTTAGGACTGAGTGTCGTTTCAGGGAGTATAGGGAGTACGGGTGGCTCCTAGGGACTCTATGAGATGCAAAAAATATATTAAAACATTTTGAAAATTGGAGTTATTCGCATTACGAACAATACCATAAACATACCTAGTGAATGAAAATATCCATTATAAGAAAAAAAGAGTGCATCCCTAGTTTTGACCCTCGGCACTTTGATAGTTCGCGGCGTCTTGTTGTCGGCATCATCAAAGGTCGGATACCGACCTATCAAAGAAATTTGCATCGCATTAAAGCTTGTTTAACCAAAAAAGCATATTATTCTGTAAATGATTATCTTAATGACAAAAATGCTTGAAACTGACCTCCCCTTATTTTATGTTTCACTTATCGCTTTACATAATTATAGTAACTATTCTAAAATATTTTGAAAAGATCAACTACTGAGTTTCTTACTTTCTTCCATGAAAATCAGCACCCCTAAACATGGAAAACAAAAAGTTTGGGGAGAACAGTGATTATATAACTATTCAAAAGTGTATTTATAATGCCTACATGAATAATAAATATTTAAATTTTGAATTTCGAATAAGTGAAGTCATATTGCATTTTGTTTTTTAAAATCACACACTTCCAAATATTGATTAGCAGTGTCGGTTTATTAACTTCTATCGTACTCTAAGTACGCAAATTTAATTTAATTAATGTAGTATAAAGTAACAGTAATGTCAAAGCTATTGTATACTATTATGTAATTTAATTTGTATTGTATTTTATTTTTTATTTAAATAAATGGTAAATTGTATAAATTGTATTACTCTGTTATTCCATTTAAAATAAGATGAGGGTCTACCAAGCTATTTCTAGACAGATAATGTTCTATAAAAAAATAAAAAATAAAATGCACTTACCCGCCATTTTTCTGACCGCCAAAATGTGTCAATCTAAAGAAGAAATTCGATACATTGTGAAGTTTTATTACAAAAAAGAGAAAAATGCTACTCAAACCGCGAAAAATGTTTGTGACGTTTATAGATCTAATGCAGTATCAGTAAAAGTAGCATAAAGTTGGTTCGAGCGTTTTCAGTGCGGAAATTTGGATGTCAAAAATACAGCTCGCTCTAGTCGCCCTCATACGGATAAAGTCGATGCCATTTTGAAAAAAATGGAACAAGTTCGGTATATTAGTAGTTACTAAATAGCCGAATTGAGGATTGACCCCAAAACAGGTTTGACCCATTTAAAAAAGTCTGGCTATACTAAAAAGTTGGGTATTTGGTACCACACGAGCTAACTGAAAGAAACCTAATGAATCGTATACTCATTTGCGATTCTTTATCGAAACGTAATGAATCCGAACCATTTTTGAAAAGATTTACTGTAAAATATTTAATTGTAAAATTTACGGTTAGCACAAAACTTATCTTTGCCTACTGGTGACGAAAAGTGGATCACCTCAGATAAGAATGTGAGGAAAAGATCATGGTCAAAGGATAGTCAAACTCCACAGATTGTAGCGAAACCCGGATTAACACGCAATAACATAATGTTGTGTGTATGATGAGATTGGAAGAGCATCGTTTAATTTGCGCATCGATGGTATTGCCCGACCGTAATCGCCGTCGGGCAATACCGATTCGAATCTGTACTACCAACAACTAATGAGACTCAAGTAAGAAATTGCGAAAAAACAGCTGGAATTGATCAACAGAAAAGTCTTTCGTTTGGTCTTTCGTGATGAAATGAATATCTGTACGTGATATCATTAATATAAATTTTGTCATTAATTTCAAGTTTTATACGTGGTATAGCCATGTTGCAGCTATATTAGTTGTATAGGTGTAGCACGAATGGGTCGGCTCGGTCGGGGAAGGACCACGCTCTCACAGAATACCAGCGTAAAATAGCAGCTTAACACTGATGTGTTTCGTATGGTGAGTGTAGAAAACCGGAGAAACCCTTTTTACTGGAAAAGAGGCATTCCATCTTAGTCCTCACGGGTGACAACGCATCTGCATTTTGATTCTCAAACGAGGGTAGATGTAGATGTCTATGGGTCAGAGCAAACACTTACCATCAGGTGGACTGTGTGCTCGTTTGTCACCTTACCTATAAAAAAAGATGATAATGCCAGAGCACACACATATTTTGTCACTCAGCAAAAATTGAGAGAGCTTGGTTGGGAAGTATTAATGGATCCACCATATAGTCCTCACCTTGTAACTTCAGATTTCACCTGTTTTGGTCTCTTCAGTATTCTTTGAGTAGTGTTACGATAGCATAAAGAGAGGACTGTCAAAACTACTTGTCGCATTTTTGATCAAAAATTCCAATATTCTACACCAATGGAATTATGTCACTACCTACAAGATGGAAACAAGTTATCGAACAAAATGAAATAAAATGACAATAATATTATAATTAAATAAATAAATGTAATTAAACTTTGAAAAAAAACAGGTCTCGAATTAGTATATAAAATACGAAGAATCTTTTTCTCCGACCTATTATATTGTTATTATAGAAATTCATAATAACATGTAGTTAAGTGTAACCTGTACCAAATACGTATATTTTTAAAATACGAACCTTTCATGAATGTTAAATATTTTTATGCTAAGACGGTTTCACGACAGTAGCGGAAGGCAGATTCAAATTTGCGACAAATACAATATTTCTCACGGCATCAAATTACACCTGAGGGAAAATATTATATGAATTCAAAAATTAATGATTCGAAAAAACTCGGGGAAAAACTCCCTCATATTAAAAATATCATTGGTTATAAAACTATAGACGAATAATATGAAGCAGTGTAGTGGCGGTCAAGAATATCCACTACCCCATATCTTCCCGTGGGTGTCGTAAAAGGCGACAAAGGGAAACAGGCAGGAGATGGGCAGCAGCATCTTCCTGATAATAGCCAAAATTACAATAAAAAAACTGCGGTTGCCAACCCGCTCGCCAAGCGTGGCAACTATGGCAAATACCCCCCAATGATTAAAGCAAAAAACAGACGGCCCCCAGTCCCCGGCGGCCCCGCTATTCCTGGCTACGGTGACGACCATGGTAACGACGGGGCAGGGGGTGCTAAGAATCTCCGGTGGAGACAGGTTCATCTAAGGTGGCAACCGAACGTTGCCACCTTAGATGACTCGACCTGGCAACGTACAACGCACGCACAAGGAGGACTGACGAGAAGATCGTGGAGCTGGAAGAAGAGATAGACATGTTACGCTGGCATATTATAGGATTATCCGAAGTCCGAAGAAAGGGGGAGGACATGGTAATCCTCGAATCCGGCAACTTGCTCTATCACCGGGAGGGCGACCATCTGTGCCAAGGAGGTGTCGGATTTATCGTCCACAAGTCTCTCGTTAACAACGTTGTAAAGATCGGGAGTGTGTCGACGAGGGTTGCGTACCTTATACTCAGAATCACCAAACGGTATTCCCTGAAGGTCATACAAGTTTACGCACCAACCTCGGCACACCCGGAGGTGGAGGAAATGTATGAGGATATCTCTAGAGCCATGCATTCCTCCAAAACCCAATATACGGTGTTAATGGGAGACTTCAATGCAAAACTAGGCACGAGAGAGAACGGTGAGCTCAAAATAGAGAAATTTGGAATAGGGCAATGGAACCCAAGGGGCCAGCAGCTGACAGACTTCATGGAGAAAGAGGGACTCTTTATGATGAACTCTTTCTTACAAAAGCGGCCCCACAGGAAGTGGACCTGGTCGAGTCCCGACGGTTCGACGAAAATTGAGATTGAATTCATTATGACGACCAGACGACAACTGTTCAGTGATGTCTCCGTGATCGCGAGGGTGAAAACTGGTAGCGATCACCGAATGGTTAGAGGCACAGTGAACCAAAACGTTAAGTTGGAGAGGTCTCGTCTAATGAAGTCTACGCTCCGTCCCCCTCGTGCTCTGTTCTAAAGTCCTGAAACCTTTCAGCTCGAGTTATAAAACCGTTTTCAGTGTCTAGAAGACTGCAATGAAGTGGACGGTATAAATAACAAGCTCGTGGAAACTGTCCATGCGGTCGGAGCTAAGTTCTGCAAGACCCGCCGCAGAAGAACACAGAAACTCTACGATCTGTTAGGAGGCCGATCCCGTTTGACTTTTTAAAAAAAACCACAAGGTAAACCTAAGGGTTTATTATAAAAAGTTTACACACACAATTAATATTAACCCTGACTTCCGAACTCTAATACGTATCGGAGTCTATGTCCGATCTACCCGGGGCTCTGAATCTAACTAACTGTAAAATGGAATAAAATTAATATGGAAAAGAACAATGCAATTACTGATTGACGTCATATATAGGAAAAGTACCGTGGGATTGAATAAATGCTTACTAAGATTTAACTGCGTTGTAAAAAGGGATATAACAGCTCCCCCCTTTTGACTGAGCTTTTTCTAAATTAAGATAAAGCGAAGTTTCAAAATAGAGAAATAGTTAGAGGTCGGAAGGCGTTACAAAATATAGAAATAGAAAATTAAATTTATAGTAAAACATAGCAAATTTATCTTATAACAATATAAAACTTTCTAACTATTTGATTTTACATAAAGATAAAGTAAGTTGTAACTAAGTTACGTAAAAGAAACAGCGTAAGATTTAACAAATAATCAATATAAAATAGAACAATGAATTTATATAAAGGTAAAATAGTAAAATCTAGAATTAAAAGTATTTTAAATGAATTAGTAGAATTACGAGTAGAAATTGATTTTTAATAAACAAAATAGTAGTTTCAATTACAATTTTCATTTTAACATTGTATATAATTAAATAACAATACACATTTAAAATTATAATATACTTATTACAATTAGATTGAATTAAAAATAGTAAAATGTAGCAATTACAAAATATAAAATGACAAAGTAGAAATTGAAATTGTATAATAATAAAATTAATCAATTGTTTTAATACAAACATTTTTGTAAACTAAAATTGAATAAAATTAGAAATTAAGATTTCTTCCGGAGGAAGAGTGAACTTTGTGTACAGTTCTATAAGGTTCACAATTAGTACAATTTGGTAAAGATTTGGGTGAGTTATTATCTTCTTCAGATGTTGACATATCAATCATCTCAATTGAATTTGTAGTTTTAGAATTATGTTTCGACGACTTTTTATTATTACACTGATTAAATATTTGTATACAATGTCCACTATTATTGTGTCGATTTCTGGAACATTTAAATAATTTGTAGGCTAAGTACAAAAATAGTAATACAATTAAAATATAAGTAAATGTGGAATAGTATGAACCGTATTTTATAAAATGTGATTCCTTTTGAAGATTATTTAATTCAAATTCTAAACTATCTAGCTGATGATTTGCATATTTTAAGGAATCCAAGTTAACTTTGCTTAGAGAGATTGGCGTTAAATATGGTAAACTTTTATTAAATACATCTTTTTTGCAACAATCATCTCTTGTTATGTCAAAGCTTATATCTATAGTTGACTTAATCGAAAATTGATAAGTACTTGTTGGCAATAATTGAATAGTTTTGGAATAACCGATACAATTTTCGGTTAATTTGACAATACCTGTGCCAATAATAGAATGATCAGTAATATCATCGTTACATTTGATATTTAATTTATTTACATTGGATTGTACATATATCCATTTATTATTTTTTAATTTATGCCAAATATTGATTTGGCCAAATAATAACTTGGAGTTACATTCAGAAGGTAAGGAAAGAGTTACTTCTGTTAATAATTTCGATTCACAATTAGGATTATTTATGCTAGACGTTATAGTAAATAGTTCACAAATAGAATAGTTATTATTAATAAATTTACAATCATCTAAGTTATTAAACATAGTATAATGTATTCTATCGTCACTTAAAGCAATATAAGAATTAGAAGGTTGAATAAGTGCAAACGTTTGTATATGCGACTCGTCGTGAGGAGTCGGTAATGGGATATTTTTATAAACAATGAATTTATCAGGTGTTATTAATGGAATCTGCAAGTTGAAAACAATCTTATTGTTATAATAATATGAACTAAGTTTCGAAACATCAATTAACGAATGAATATTATGTATGTTCAATTGCACTGGAAAATCTAAACGTTTATTTATTTGATTGATATGCTTGGTTAATTCATTATAAAGACTTAAAGAGCTAATCACGCTAGGATGCAAAACATTTACCTTGGAAAATAGGATAGCATTTATAGTCGTGTCTAGCAAGTTAGAAATGGCAAGTAAGGAGCTTTCAATTATGTTCAATAAATTATTTATTCTAGAAATGTTAATAAGTAAATTATCGGTTTTTGTGATTTGCGAAAGAATTTCATTCATTTTATTAATTTGTGAGTTTAATCTTAATTCATTTTGGTTTAATTTATAAATAGTGGCATTAAAATTATTTATGGTAGATTTAATTATGTGAATATTGTCTCTGAATAAATTAAATAGTTCTGTTTCACTTTTCCGACATAATTCTATCGCGGCATCATATTTTCGCGCATCATCTGCGTCTAGAGTACCGAAGAAAAATTTAAGAATTTCGCCTCCAAATTCTAGAGATCTTTTAACTCTATTTGACGATTGATTATTATCGATTATATGTGCTAGGGATTGCAATTTGACGTAATTATATTTTATTAAAATCTCTATAGGATTTGAAAAATCTTTACATTCGGAAAATTCATCAGTATTTATTTTGGAACAAAGGTTTAAGGTATCATATAATAAATTTTCAATTTTATTGAGATAAGGGGCTAAAGGTATAAGGTCTATATATGTTATAACCTTCCAATAATCGTTATAAAAGTTAATATGCGTAATAGGTTCAAAATAAATTCCAGGACTATGTGATATAGGTATGATCCTCGACTCAGCGTGGCTTTGGCTTCCATAGCATAAAGCTCTGAAAAATATATAAAATAAGTTAAATTTAAGGAGTGTTAATAGCAGGCTTAATCTCGTTTATATGATACTTAACATGTTTACGACCTACTTGTAAAGTAACGTTGTGCTTATTATGGACTTTTATAATTTTATATGGACCTTTCCATATAGGTGATAGGGCCTTACGAAGTCGGTGATGGTGTTTTATATAAACTAAGTCACCAATTTTATACGAAATTTCGCGTGAACTTACATCGTAATATTGTTTGGATTTTTCTTTGCTATTAATTATATTTTGAATGGCCTTTTCTCTACTAAAACGCATTCGATATTGTAAAGCTCGAATATATTCATTATAAGTAGTATTATTGTTCGTTTCATATAGAGAATTAGGGATATTAGGTTTATAACCATATAATAATTCATGAGGGGTGAAATTGGTAGTGCAATGAGGGGTAGTATTATAAGCTAATATTGCGGTAAATAAATAACAATGCCAGTCGTTCTGGTTTTCATTAACGAAGGATTTTAAGTATTCTTTTAAAGTAGCATGTGAGCGTTCTAGAGCTCCATTTGTTTGTGGGTGGTAAGGAGTAGTAAATAAAGCCTTGACTTTTAAGATTTGAGTTAATTCTTTAAATAAATCAGACGTAAAACAAGTACCTAAATCCGTTAAGATTGTTTTAGGGAAACCGAAAAGAGACATAAAATGTACAAGATTTCTGGCTATTTCTTCACTGGTAGCTGTGACCAGGGGATAAGCACTTGAAAATTTAGTTAAATCATCTTGTAATGTAAGGATGAATTTGAATTTTTGAAAACCTGCGTCAGGTAAAGGACCAACGATGTCAAGAGCTAATCGTTCAAACGGTCTAGTGGAAGTAGAGGTTATTTCCATTGGGGCCTTATTGGACATTCTTAATGGTTTATTAATTTGGCATAATTGGCATTTCTTTACATAATCTACAATGTCAGAGCGCATACTTTTCCAATAATAGGCGGCTTTAATTCGTCTATACATACGACTTGAACCTGGGTGACCCGCAATAGGTGAATCGTGATTCTCTTTTAAAATTTTAGGGATTTCGACGGGAGTAGGATAAATTAATTGATTTTTGTATATATGAATTTTAATGTTAGTGTTATGAAAAATATAGGCAATCATATTATATACTTTAATATAAGCTAGCTTAGAAAATGGATCTGAAAAGTCTGATAAGGCGAGATCTGTAATATCAGGGTTCTCGATTAAAATTTTGTCTCTGAGTTTTATAATTAAATTGTAAATATCTTTAAATTTGGTTTCTTCATAATGATGAATTTTAGTGTACATAAAATAGTAAGATTTATTCTTATCCTTTACGCATTGAATTGTAAATGGTTCGCGTTCGGAATTTAATAAGTCCTCAGGCTTGTCTAATTGTGCTAATATTTCTTCACAGTGAGGTATAGATGAGTCAAAATCTAAAGAGACGGGACACGCAATAGTTTTTAGTTTGGATAGGTGTAATCCTTGACTACATTCTAAGATTATTGTATTTGAAATAGGAGTTTTATTTGTAAATTGGTCTTTAAAATATTTTTCATAACTGGAATTATTTAAAGTGTTAATATCTATAACATTAACGGGACAGCGAGATAACGCATCGGCGTTAGAATTAAGACGGCCTTGTTTATAAACAATTTCGTAATCGTATTCTTCTAGTTTTAAGCGCCAACGAATGAGTCTACTACCTGGGTCTTTGACATTGAATAGCCATACCAATGGTCTATGATCGGTAACTATTTTGAATTTATTACCGTAGAGGTAAGGACGAAACGTTTTGACTGCGAATAGAATGGCTAGAAGTTCCTTTTCGGTAGTTGAATAATTGCCTTCGGGACGGTTTAAAGTACGTGATGCATAAGCTATCGGTTTATCTTTGCCTACAGGACCTTGTGATAAGATTGCGCCTACGGCATAATTACTTGCATCTGTAGTTACTATGAACGGTTGAGAGAAATCTGGATATTGGAGCAGCGGAGCAGTGATTAATTTTTCTTTTAAAACATCGAAAGCAATTTGTTGTTCTTGAGACCAGTGGAAGGTAGTATCCCTTTTTAATAAAGAAGTAAGTGGTTTTGTCAGTTTAGAAAAATTATCAATAAATCGGCGATAATAGCCTATTAGGCCTAGGAAGGATTTAATTTCTTTAGGGCTCTTAGGAATTGGAAATTGTGACACTGCTTTTACTTTTTCTGGATTAGGAGAGACACCCTTATCGGTGATAATATGACCAAGATAAGTTACTTCACGTCTTAAAAATTCGCACTTATCTGGTTGCAATTTTAGATTGTATTCGCGCAGCTTATTGAATACTAGTTTTAATTTTTCCATATGTTCATTTAAATTATGACTATAAATTATGCAATCATCTAGATAAACATAACAGTGTAGACCTTGCAAACCTGATAAGACAGTATTCATCAGGCGCTGGAAGGTAGAAGGAGCGTTTTTTAAACCAAAGGGCATTCTAGTGAATTCGTAGTGACCAGACATGCTCGAATTAGTACTTATAGTAAATCCCGTTTTTGGGGCATCTTTAGGATCCATCTTTATTTGGTGGAAACCGCTAGCAAGATCAAGGGTTGTGAAATACTTGGAATGGCCTAATTGATCTAGGATATCGGTGATAAGAGGCAGGGGATAACTTTCGGAAACTGTGATATCATTAAGACGGCGATAGTCAATGACTATTCTCCACTTTCTTTTGCCAGAAGCGTCTAATTTTTTCGGGACTACCCATACAGGGGCGCTCCAAGGCGAAACAGAGGGACGAATTATGTTTTGATTTAGCATTTTGCGAATTTGTGTATCGACTTCTTCCTTATGACACTCAGGGAAGCGATATGATTTTACGTGAACTGGGGCCGCGTTACCCGTATCTATGGAATGTTGGATGCCATTCGTAAACGAAAGGGGTTCACCTTCGAGGTGAAAGATATCCGTATAATCGGAACAGCAATTTAAAAGTGCTTTCTTTTCTTCATCGTTGAGATGGGAGCAGCGTAAAAGACTTAATACTCGATCTATTCGATTAGATTTAGAAGTAGAAATAGAATATAAACATTTACTAGATATTGGATTTTCGCAGGAAATAGAATTATTATAATCGATCGGTGTCAATTCTACGAAATAATCTTTAATTTCTAAGTCTGTGTCAGTCGTGTTTAAAACGGTGATGTTAACTTTTTTGTTTGGTTTTATTGACACAATACAATTCGCGACGTAAATACCCTCGCTTAAGGTATGATCTAGAACTAAGCCTTCATTATTGTGATAAAGCTCGACCGAGTAATTTGATATAGCGCATTCAATGACGGCTTCTGAGCGTGCCGGAACGATGTATGTTGGCTGATAAAATATAATGGGAACTTGGTAACCACACAGAGTCATTATCTTAGAGCTATAATCTATATTAGCATTAAAATATTTAAGAAAATCTGTACCAATAATACCGTCGTAATTAAGATTTATATTATCGTTAATAACGTAAAATTTATACTCGTAAGTTTCATCACTTAATAAAAATTGTAAGTAGATTGAGCCTAGCGTTTCGCAATATGTATCCGTATCATTTATACCTTTGATTCTTATTTTGTCCTTAAGAAGTTCATGTTTCATTTTTAAACATGAGTGTTTGATGACACAGACACTCGCGCCGGTATCGATAAGAAGTTTGAGACACTTAGGAGAATATTTTGTAAATAGATTTGTATATGGTAACGAAACTTTGCATGTATTTATGCTCGTTTCAAAGATAGGAATAGAATTAGAATAAGATTCATTAAGACTCGGCTTAACCTCTTTGGGTTGCTGAGATGAAGATATAGTAAACGATTTAGTAGGACTCGGTTGTACCTTTTTGGTCAACTGAGATGCATAAGAACTAGCAAGACTCAGCTTCACCTCTTTGGGTTGCTGAGATGTAGATATAGTAAACGATTTAGTAGGACTCGGTTGTGCCTTTTTGGTCAACTGAGATGCATAAGAACTAGCAAGACTCAGCTTCACCTCTTTGGATTGCTGAGATGTAGATATAGTAAACGATTTAGTAGGACTCGGTTGTACCTTTTTGGTCAACAGAGATGCAAAAGACTTATAATGACTCAGTTCCTCTTTGGGTAACTGAGATGTAAATGAGCTAGAATGACTCGGTTGCTTGCTAAAGCATTGCCGAGATGAGTTAGAATAAGAATTAGAATAAGATTTAGCATAAGGATTTTTATAAGATTTAGTAGAAAAAGTAGTATTAATTGTTTTCGTGTCGTTACGATAGTACGATTTCGGCAGACACGCATCCGAAATCTTATTCAGTTTAAAGAGTTAGAGTTATCGACAGCGTCGTCGTTATCACATGTCATGTGCATAGGCACAGAGTTGGAACTAGAATTAGGAATAGGGTTACGACTTACAAAATTAGAATTATTATTTGGGCTACGATTTATATAACTAGAATTAGTATTAGAATTATGATTAAAGTTTTTATTAAAATTTTGACGTTGTTGCATATTATATTGTCGCTTTCTACATTGATCAATAGTGTGCCCTATGTTTTTGCAATAATTACACATTAATTTACCAGAATTAGAACTAGATAAATGCGAAATTTGTTTATTATGATTATAATTAGAATGTTTTTTATTTTTAAAACATTGAATAGCAACATGGCCTACTTTATTACATATACTACACTGTTTTATTGAATTTTTTGAACACGTTTGGAGATTTTGTAATTTTTCCTCTTCTATCGCTAATTGAACAGCTTCATTTAGAGTTTGAGGGTTCCTACATCTAACAATAGTAGAAATAGCAGGATTTAACCCTAACAAAAATGTATTTAATGCTAGATCCTCCATGGCGGCTATTCTACCTGGAAGCTCATCAGCGTTTTTGCAACTATAGTGTATATCTGATTGAATTTTTGTTAAAATTTGTTCTAATTTTAAAGAAAACTTAGTGACGTCCTCGGATGACTGTTTACAGTTTTGCAAGTCTGATAGTAAATGTGTCGCGTGTTTTTTCTCCCCAAAAGTAGAACGGAGAAATGATTTTATTTGATTCCATGTTTCAAAGGTTTTTAAACTACATGCAACTTGTGCTTTTCCCTCTAGTTGTGAGATGATGAATTTGCACAGAATAGGCTGTTGTTCTGGTGTAGCTAACGACATTGCATTGTCGCAGTTTGTAAGAAAAGCGGGTAGGGAATCTTTCTCCCCATTATAGGATTTTATAAATTTCGTCAAGAATGAAAGCGTGATTCTTTCCGACATATTTTCTTTACCTTTTTCTGCTTTAAGCGACATAGAATTAAATTTTAAATATTAATCTTATATAAAATAATCACAATAAAACAACGTAAAAGATTGGTAATAGTACAGAAACAGTGTAAAATAAAAGTAAATTTTAAATTTAAACAGAATACAAAATGACTTACAGAATGGTAATAATTTCTACACGTAGCATTTAAGCGTCGTAACAATAGCTAGGTGAAACGTTACACTCGTGGCGGCTGGCAGGCGAGATCGCTGACGCGGTGACTCCGTCACGTCGTGGGAAATAGCAGGACCGGAAGGCGTAGAAAGTTCTTGAAATAATTTTTGTTGGTGAGTTAGATCCAGCTGGTGCGGGCTCCTGGTGGAGACTTATCGTCGGCCAGACGGGAGATTTCAGGACCAGTGTAAGTGGAGCGGGCTCACGCTTCAGAGCGGAGGCTGATCGTCGTCCAAAATTGTGGTAGGTGCAGGCTTAGGCACGGCTAAGGCTTAATGTCGACCTTGATGATTTCGGGGACCTCGGATTCGGATGCCAATGTCTTCTATGACCTTCTGTTTGGCATCCCACTTCTGACACCAATTTGTTAGGAGGCCGATCCCGTTTGACTTTTTAAAAAAAACCACAAGGTAAACCTAAGGGTTTATTATAAAAAGTTTACACACACAATTAATATTAACCCTGACTTCCGAACTCTAATACGTATCGGAGTCTATGTCCGATCTACCCGGGGCTCTGAATCTAACTAACTGTAAAATGGAATAAAATTAATATGGAAAAGAACAATGCAATTACTGATTGACGTCATATATAGGAAAAGTACCGTGGGATTGAATAAATGCTTACTAAGATTTAACTGCGTTGTAAAAAGGGATATAACAGATCACACTCTTAATCTCATGGCTGTTAGACGGGAGATGAAGCTGCATTCTTCAACAGATTTGACAGCATACAGGCATCTGAACAGACAGATCTCCAAATGCATGCGGCGGGACTTACGCAACTTCAATACAGCTTGTATTGAAGAAGCGATCGAGCGAAACCAAAGCTCCAAAGTCTTTGCCAGAGATCTGTCTACCAGAAAGAGCCAACTGTCAAAGCTGAAGACCGACTGTGGCAGCATCGTTTCTGGGGCACCTGAGATTTTGAGTGAGATTGAGAGGTTCTTTGAACAGCTGTATACACCATCGTTGAAGCCACACGTAAGTGTGAGTAACGACCCAAGAGCGAGTCTTATCCGACACTATTCCGAAGATATCCCGGACGTCAGTCTGAGCGGAATTAGAATGGCTCTCCAGCACCTTAAAAACGGCAAAGCCCCAGGCGAGGATGGAATTACAGCGGAGCTTCTGAAAGCGGGTGGAAAACCGGTACTTGAAGTCCTTCAGAGGCTCTTTAATTCCGTCCTCCATGGTGGCATTACACCAGAGGCGTGGAGCAGAAGTGCGGTGGTCTTGTTCTTCAAGAAAGGTGACAATGCTCTCTTGAAGAACTACAGACCGATTTCCCTTATGACTTCGCGCGCAGACTTGACGACTTACAGCCTCCCGAGCAAGCCGGTTTCCGAAAGGGCTTTAGCACCATAGACCACATACATACCCTTTGGCAAGTTGTACAGAAGTCCGAAGAGTACAATTAGTCACTATGCCTGGCGTATGTGGACTATGAGAAAGCCTTTGATTCTGCCGAAATTTGGGCGGTGCTGCAGTCCCTTCAGCGGTGCCAAGTGGACTGTCGGTATACCGAAGTGCTGAAGTGCTTGTACAGTAGGGCTACGATGGCTATCCGAGTAGAGAACCAGAGTACGAAACCTATCCAATTGCAGAGAGGTGTAAGACAGGGTGACGTTATATTCCCGAAACTCTTCACCGCTGCATTGGAAGACGTTTTCAAGCTTCTGGACTGGAAAGGATACGGTATCAATATCAATGGCGAGTAAATCACTCACCTTCGATTTGCCGACGATATAGTCCTTATGGCAGAATGGCTGGAGGACCTAAGCACTATGCTCAATGACCTCAATAGTGTCTCCCAACGGATAGGTCTTAAGATGAACATGGACAAAACAAAGATCATGTTTAATGTCCATGTCACACCTATGCCGGTAGTTGTTGGGAGCACTAAGCTCGAAGTTGTTGAGTAGTATGTTTACCTGGGACAAATAGTCCGACTAGATAAGTCCAACGTCGACCAAGAGGTCAATCGACGGATTCTACTCAGCTGGGCAGCGTTCAGGAAGCTACGACACATCTTCTCGTCAGACATACCTCAAAACCTTAAAACGAAATTGTACAACCAGTGCGTGTTGCCAGTAATGACTTACGGATCTAAGACGTGGTCCTTCACTGCTGGCCGGATGAGGAAGCTTAAGGTCGCTTAGCGAGCTATGGAGAGAGCTATGTTCGGAGTTTCTCTGCGTAATAAACTTAGAAATGAGGATATCCGCAGTAGAACCAGAGTGACCGACATAGCCCAACGGATTAGTAAGCTGAAGTGGCAGTGGGCCGGCCATATAGCTCGAAGAACCGACAACCGATGGGGAAGAAAGGTTCTTGAGTGGCAGCCTCGTACCGGTAGGCGAAGTGTAGGGCGAACCCCCACGAGATGGAGTGACGACCTGTTAAGACATTCAGGAAGTCGATGGATGCAGGTGGCTCAGGACCGTGCTTTGTGGCATTCCTTGGGGGAGGCCTATGTTCAGCAGTGGACGTATGAAAGGCTGTTATGATGATGATGATGATGATAGATGTATATAATATTTAAAACCATCGAATGTAGAAATGCAAATGAAGATAACATATAATTGAAGCTTACCTTGTTCTTCAAAGGTGATAATGCCCTAATTAAAGAGTTGTATTCAGATTTATTTTCAAAGCTTCCTTCTTTCTAGATCCTAATTTCGAGAATTATTACGAATCAGACCCGAAATCTTGGTGTAGGACCCTTTTTATGTATAAGAGTCCGTCTGAATACTTACCAAACTTTTACCTATTTCTACCGCCAAATATTCGTAGCAGTTTTTATACTGCTGTGTTCTGGACTGAAATGTATAGAGACCCAGAATAAATAAAGGCTGTGAGGTATTCCATTTTAGTCCTCAGTAGTAGTAGCGCATTTGCGGCTTTCTTTGTTTCTAGATGGTTGCAGGTGTCCATGGATTGCCGGAACCACTTACCATTTTATGGACCGTGGGTTCATTCGTCACATTATTTTTTTAGATAAAAAAGACTCTCAATAAAGCCTTTTCTCGAAAATTACTTTATTACCCTAGATAACAAAAAAAAAACCTTTCGTTAATTGTACAGGTACATTGTACAGGTATTTTACAGGTACACTCGCACACACACAAGCACGCATAAACAACATCAGTATCGAAAACCATGATTTTTAGAGTTACTGTATAATATTACTGAAATCATGATGGATGAGTAAAATATAAATGTGTATGAAGACAAAACCGATAATTTGCGGTTCGCGTTAACACCTATTTCGAGTTCGATTTGAATTTACAATAATATACTAAATAAGTTTAGTCTGTACAAATGGAGACTTAAAAATATTAAACGAAAATTGCTTGTGGAATGCAATATTTTGTGTTCCATTGTACAGTGATTGTATTCAAGCCATAGAAAATGAAACAATGGCAACCGTTATCATTACTGTTGGGAAGTGTTTATTTAAATTTCTCTTTGAAAGGAGAACTGCGTAATACGGATTCATGTAATCTCTTGTCCAAATTATTTGATGCCGCCTAACGGGAAAAAAACATGATGTGTAAATTTTTTATATAAAAATATTTAATTTAAAATATATTTACAAAGATTAATGTATTCATTGATTATTAAACCTTTTGATTAGTAGTTTGAGTTGCAGGTTACAGTAATATTATAAATTACATGACTTAGATATTAGTAATGCGTTTGTATAATATAGCATTGTTTTTTTGCAATATTTGTATTGACTTTAAATATGTATGATTTCGTCTTAAATATTAGTGTTATTATCATGTAACATGCGTTCTTAAATAAATTAAATATTAGTAGCACTACCAACTAAGAAACAACACTAAAAATAACAAAACAAAATCACCAGATTTTTAAGACTTATAAAATCACTACTGGTCATGGGCCTCTTCCGTAGTAGGAAGGAATTGCCTTAAACGTCAAGCTCTATAGATCTTGCTCACCTTTTAGAGATAGAAGCAGAGTTCGAGCATAAGTTTGTATTGCCACCAGCGGGGGATCTTTTAGATCTTATGACTGTCAACGAAGTCACAGAAGTTATTAAAAGGCTCAAAAAGCAATCAGTCTCCAGCTGACGGCATTAAAAACAGGGTATTCAAATAACTATCTACTACTCTAGTTTTTTAAATAAAAATTAAGCATTTACAACGCTTTTCTCTCCAGCTGCGGGTTTATGAACATCTGGATAGATGCTGACGTCTTTGCAATCCCGAAACCAAGGTTACCGACCAATCAGTCTACTCAGCAAAACTGGAGAAAATTTACGAGCGAATCATATTGAATCGCCTTCGAGTTTACATCTAAGCCAAGAAGCTTCTTTATGACGAATAGTTTGGCTTCAGAACAAGAGAGAGAGAGAAATAGATATCCAGACAAATCAAATTCATCGCTTAGCAGAATAAATTCAGGAAGGTTTCACTTACATTAGAAATTAGCGAACTCTTAATACCGGTGCCCCATTAATCGATGTCGCAAACGCAATTGACAAAGTCTCGCTCGAATGCTTGCTTTACTTTCAAAGGAACCTCGCTCTCAACCATCGGAACGTTAATCCGAAATAATAGTCAGGCACGATCAACCTATTCGGTCGCATAAGGCCCGCATAGGGGGTGTCACATCAGACCAATAAAAACAGAGCCTCCAAGTCGCGTACACACTGTACGGGGCGCCACATACCTGGGCGGTTCACAACACCCAGAATATCATATATAAGTTATGCGCTAGAGCCAGGGTTCCCCACCCCTGCTCGGAAGGCGGTTAGAGAATTCATCTGTAAACTGATTTTTGCATACTAAACTGACTAGATACTCGTAAATCGTCACGCTTGGCATGTGGATTGACAATGCTTATTATTTCGTAAATCTTTTGTTTTTATGCCATATTCATAGAAATACCACATTACAAGGTAACAACTGAGTCTAGTAGTAGATTTAGAGCTAGTAAACCGGCATAATGATTTGAAGAGCAAGCACGGTAATGTTTGATCTACTGCGGATATCGTCGCGCAAAGAAACCGCTAGAAGATAGCGTAGAGGAAAGCTAATGTAACCTGAACAAAAATCTAATTATCAGTGTATATTTAATTAGTGAATATAATATGAAATTTATCATATTTAAATATAAATTATATGATATACTATTTAGTTTTATACTAACTATATTTATTTGTAGCAAATACTTAATAATACTTTCTATGCGATTAACTGTAGCAATTTTGACAAATCGATTAAGATGCAAACATGTAACTAGTATAAGAAGCAAAATGCCATAGGACTCATTTCCATCTAGGAGTCCGTTTGGGTAGGTGCCACCCTCTTACCTATTTCTGCCGCCAAAGAGCAGTGCTTACATCCTCTCATTTCTGAGAGGGTTTTTGGGCAAGGAAGAATCTGCCGCGCTGCCCCAATGCGTGTTGGCGAACTTCACATGTCTTGATCGAAATATAGTTTGTTTTTTTATTTCTCAGACATGCACCGCCGAGCACGTGGTTATTCAGCACTTTAAATTTCAATTAACAATTTTATTGGTGCCAGCGGGGATCGAACTCGGGTTGCGTTCGATAAATAAATTCGATAAGTAAATTTCACAGTACGCTTAAGTTCGTTCACGTACTGTGAAGTTTACAGCGAGCGCTAACCATCTGAGCTACCACTGCTTGCACGCTTAAGTAGGCTTATTTATTTGAAGTTAGTTGCAGGTGTTCATGGGCTGTAGTAGTCACTTATCATCAGGTGGTCTGTAATTTCTTTTGTCATTTCAGTTTTGGTAAAATCCGTAAAAGTTTAAAAAAGTTTAGGAGTTCGCGCAGACACACATACCAGCCTAACATAATACCATCGTTCGCGTGAAAAATTAAAAGGGTAAATAAAAATTATTATTATATTAATATAAAAATTATTATTATAGACTGAGTGAGAATAACAATAAAAACAATAGCTGTCAACAGTGTACAAAATTTCGGCTGTCATTTCCAGCAAACAAGAAATACAGTTTACATGAATATATGGTCTTCATCTGTCAGAATTCACTTATTATATTTTGTTATAGGAAACATCATAAATATAACGATATTTTTTTTAAATACTCTTTTTTCGAGTTTTGTTTTACAAATTTTACATATTTATATTTTGACCGTCTGAAATGGATCCTAACAATTTCATTATCTTAATAACTTGTATTGAAATATATAAAACTCAAATAAAATAAAAAAATATAATGTAACTTTACATTATATTTAAACCTTTTAATTACAAGTCTTTTGTTCGCCAAAATCTTTATGACAACGAAACTCTTGGTAAGGCTTTTAATGTTTTTGTTTTATATTTTATAACTTTTTTTTTCTTAATTTATGCCAGTGTTTGACAATCCCACCTGAAAAAGCCTATTCACTCTTGCCTTGAAGATGCCCAGATTGTATTTGGACGGAAATATAGATGCAGGCAAATTATTCCACTCCTTTGCTGTACGCATTACAAAAGACGTAGCAAACCGTTTGGTTCTAATGCGTGGAATATCGACAACAAAGGGGTGAAGACCCCTGGTGGTGATTCCACCTGATGGTGGAAAGGAGAGTGAGGAATTACAGCGTGTAATTTCTGCGCACACTCACCGAAATGCATCCTATAGAATACTCTGCACCTGTGCTCGAGGCTGACAAGATTGGTTTCAACCAAATCAAGGTCACCAATGAGTCTCTTAGCACGTCTCTTCACTGAGTCCAATGCTGCCAGGTGGCATTTTGTAGCACCGGCCCATAAGTGACAGCAACACTCCATGCACAACCGTACTTGCGCTTTATAAAAAGTAAGAAGCTGCCCCGGCGTGAGGTAACCACCGCAGCCTTGCAAGGAAAAAAAGTTTCCTTGTGGCTGTTTTGACTCTGGACTCATTGAACCACCCATAGTTGAGGTTAGGAGAAAGTTCAACCCCTAACAACTGAAGGTGTTCAGTGTACTCCAAGGATACATTCCGAAAAGTAGGAGCCGGGGTTGAGCGAGCTCCTTTCAGCGGTGAAAAGACACGCTTGTGTTTTGGAGGCGTTGAATCTCACGAGATTGGCAAGTAGGAGCAATGTTAGGTAACATAGACCACCCTCAGCATGGAGATCGGCAATGAAAGTACCAAAATACTTCTTCTCATCATTGTTCGGTGAGATGGCTATATTAACATTTATTGAAGATATATGTCTTCAATAAATGAAGAAGAGAAATATTTCTGGCATTCTTTTGATCGCCTCTTATAACACCCATAGGCCGACATAGTTGATGAGTTATTTTGCATCGCTTCTACACGGAAATGTAAAGACATAATATGTGGATGCAAATTGCAATTGAAAATACACTTTAAGACCATTAAAACGTTCCAATTCAAGCCAAAAAATCAAAATTAATGACATTGGAAATAGAATAATGTTCAAATTAAATGTCGTTGTACTGATGTTTGATCGCGATATTGATGACTGCGTCATTTGCTGTCCAATACATTACAAAAATAAAGGCTGCAGTTTTCGCATTAGTGGAAATTTACTTTGGCGAACAAATAAAGCGGAAAAAAAGTATCTCGTATAAATTATATGTATCAATTTAACATTGTATACATACAATAGTTAGTTTTAATTAGTTGGTAATAACTGATTAACTAAATTTTTAAGACAGATTTTACAAATGCCAATATTACTTATATTATTATAATTATTACATTATTATATATGGATACTTTAATATTAATATCCTAGAAGCTTCCTCCACCAATAGCCAACAGAGCTAACGCGTATTGCTCAATCTAGTGCAACATGCTTAAATTATATTTTTACAAATGTTAAGCCGTTGCATAAATGTGTAATTTAATAATTGAGTTCCAATTACAATGGACAAATAGTTTCGTTACTTTATGTTCACAAAAAGCAAGTAGATGAGAAAGTTGTATTTGTCCCAGTAAATGCCCGTCGCTTAGATAAGTTTAGAAATAACACAGTCAAAAAATCCATCATTTTCATACAAAAATAATTCAAAATTTTTGGATGGAACATTATTTAAGCTTATTTTCAATGAATTTGATAATACTTTAATTTCCAAAACATTCTCCTTGAACAGTCGTAAGACATACAATGAATGGGCGATAGTAGGAGTCTATAAGAGCAGAAAAAGGTTATATGAACTTTACCATGACTGATGATGACTTACCAAACATATAGTCCTAGCATCGAATTTAGGGAATATACCTATAAAAAGTATTCAAAAATATTTAAAAGCGTATGTCCCACAGCCAGGTCTCTGCATTTGAGCAACAAAATTAAGACAGCTTCTAATAAAATTGAAATGACGTGCATTATAATTAAAAGTGAAATAAGTAGGTCAACTCTCGCAATTCAAACTACCAGTTAAGTTTTAACAACTAATTAACTTAATCAGATCAAGATGTTGCAATAGTTTTTGAGAAATATTTTACTGATATTCCGATCTTGACCACTAAATCCCTATATTCTTCTCCTGCCGTCGCAAAATTTCGCGTGTACAAAGAATTTGATATTTCATAAAATATCATTAATAGAGATTGTAATTAAAAAGCAAAATAAGGAAACTGCAAATCTGTGGGGGATTTTCGTCAAAGTTATTGCGTCTATATTAGTTGGAATAGCACCTCAACTAGCTATTATTTTTAATACTAGTATAGAACATGGAGTCTTTCCTGATTTAATGAAGCATAGTAAAGTAATACTTTTATTTAAATCTGGTAGCACATTAGACCCCGCCCATTTAAGAACTATTTCTGTACTGCCAACATATAGTAAAATTAAAAAAATAGTCTTGATCAAATGTAAAATTGTATAATGTAAATAATTTACTTCATAAAAATCAATTCGGTTTCAAAAAGGATCGCTCGACAAATGATGTTGGTGTTGAGCTGAATAAATATATCTTCAATATATGGGCAAATTCATGGGATGAATTTTGTATATTCTGTGACCTATACAAGGCCTTCGATAGTGTTCACCAGGAAACATTAATCAGGAAACTTCAACACAACGGTTTATAAAGTGATTATCTTAATTTAATTATTTCATATTTAAGTAAAAGAATGCAAAATGTTGTCCTAAATAGTATGAGCACTTCTGGGTCCATAGCACAAAAGAGCATGCTTCAGGGCTCAATTCTCGGCGGCTTTCTGTTTTTTGTATATATTAATGACTTACCTTGCATAGTAGGGGATAATCATGATATAGTATTATTTGTTAATGACACTTAATTAATTTTCAAATTAAAACGACAGTTACTAAAATATGACCAAGTAAATGATGCTATATATAAATTAGTAAATTGGTTTAATGTTAATAATTTGCTTTTTTATGGCGGTAAAACGAAATGTATGAAATTCATGACTAAGCTATGTAATATCAAGAACTTTGAGTGCTGTAGAGATCTGTTTAGATTTTTAATGAATATCTCTGCTCCAATACATTCACAGCCGGATTCCCTACAGTGTCAAAATTGTGCCGACGGTAGGCTGTTTAAAGTTAAAAGTAAAAGTAATTCGGCTTCACAGCCTACCGTAGAAATTCATTACTCTATTAGCAATTCCTCTAATGACACAAATTTTTCCTCTTTTTCAGAGCAAATTTACAATTATCATCATATGCGAGGATGTAGCTTGCTAAAGCATTGTCATGCACTATTCAAAAGTGTTTCACTAATAATCACTAGTAGTAAAATTTTCATTTTGATAAATCAATAAATAAATCAATTACGTCTCAACTAAAAGAGACATCTTTTTAAAATTTAGATTACCCAATTAATACTTATTTATCTCGACAACGTCCTGAATTTGATTTAAAAAAAGTAGTTGAGTCGAAAGTAATGGATGGCGACTTAAAAAATGCATCTCGTATTTTATTCTCAGACGACATGCTGGCTCCTCGTAATGTCGAAACTCTTGAAAGACTTCGTCAGAAGCATCCTTCGGTCAAACCTTCTCAGAGTTTACCGCTGCCTCCTAAGACTTCCATGCAACCTTTAAAAATTTCTGAAAAAAAAAAATTCTTGAGAAGCAATTATGTCATTATCGAATGGCTCTGCTGGAGGCATTGACGGAATTACGCCACAACATCTTAAAGATCTTGTAAGCGCTTCTGCCGTAGACGCCGGCGGAGTACTTCTTAAAGACATTACAAAATTATGTAACTTTATGCTTTATGGTAATGTTAATCCAAATTTCATTTCATTGTTATATGGGGCAAGATTATGTGCCATCAAAAAAAAAGGATAACGGTATCCGTCCTATTGCCGTTGGTTCCACATTTCGACGCCTAACTTCAAAATTTGCTTGCAGACACATAATATCTAACTTTAAGACTAAATTTCAGCCTACTCAGCTAGGCTTTGGCACTAGAGGTAGCTGTGTGGCGGCGGTACAATCAGTGCATACATTTTTAACAAAGTCTGATGCAGATGTTCTTGTGAAGGTTGACCTAAAATGCTTTTAACTCTATCGATAGGGTAACCTTGCTGAAAGAAGTGGCTAACAATACCCCTGAAATTTATCATTACGTTTGGCAATGTTATAGTCAAAATACTAACTTGTTTTACGAAAACCATGTTATCGATTCTGCTGTCGGTGTTCAGCAGGGTGACCCACTAAAGCCCTAGTGTGGGATCGGATCAGTAACTCTAGATTAATTTAGAATTTTGGTAATATCAAAAATCTTTCATGTGGTTTTCTTCATTACGAAAATCATCCACCAGGGAAACAATCAGCATAGCTCTTTACTTTACTCGCGAGCAACTTTGATTGAACGAGTTAGCTGAGTGAGTTTTTATAAGTATAGTAACAATATCCACGGACAATATATGTAATTAGACAGGTATAGAAATGGTTAATACCTCAATAAAGTAAGCGAAAGTTAAAGATTACATGTTAGGTTAGGTTTAATATTAACCCTTAGGCACCTAACGTGTATTCTAGTAACACTTCCACCTAACGTCGGTCATGGTGACCGCTTGCATATAAGTACTATTATAAAGGTGAAAAAATCATAAATTGGCAAAAATCGAAACTACAAAAAAAAATTCAGTTGTTTTTATTTCAAATTGTTTCAATAAACTCTTCAAATTAATACTTATTACTTCTTATTACTATTAATAAAAATTGACTAACGAATATTTTAACAAATTATAGGTTTTCCGATTAAGCTGAGTTCTAAGGAATAACAATCAATGAGACTTCTTAGTTTTTAAATATTTTAGTAACTTAAGTATATAATCTCTTATATAAAACTATCATTGGCACAATTAAATCACAATCGTTACGAAATTACAACACCCTAACATTCACAATTTGTCGCGGCAGCGTACACACATTTTTAAGAACACTCAACGCAAATTGGATTTTTGCACTGAAAACACAAATGGAATGTTTTACGTTTCTTCTTTGGGTCACACGTTGAACAAGTTTTGCGTGTTCCTAATTTGTCCGAGCTATCTGCCGAAGATGTTCTGGGTTCTTCATCTATTTTGAGAACCCGGCGAATAGCGTTCTGAAGTTCCCTTTGCAATCCAAACTGGTTCGCTCGACGTCGTAAATGGGGTGTAATAAGGTCTTCAGCCAGTTGTTTCATGAAATTCAGTCTGGGCACCTTTCTCTGGGATTGGTTCATGCTGCTAATGATGTACGCATTTGCTGCAGAAACATCCAGCATTCTGTAGAAAACCGCCATTGGCCAGCGTTGTGTGCGTCGAGAAGTTGAGTAAATGGCACATTTCTGATCTAATGTATCGACGCCACCTTTGGTGCTATTATAAAAAATAATCATTTCTGGCTTTTGCTTTTGTGGATCGATGGTTGGTGAGTGATGCATGCTGGAAAGAACAAGCACGGATGTGTTTTGCTTTGGTACAAAAGATAGCAATGTTGCATCTGACGTGAATCCAAAAATCGAAGAGACAACGTCCCGATGACGGCTAGGCAGAAATTGAGGAGGTACTTCCCTTTTATTTTTTTTAAGGGTGCCCACAAGTGTCAGCTGTTTTTGCTTTAGGATGTTCATTAGCTCCACCGAAGTGAACCAGTTATCAGTCGTTACATTTCTGTAGGTTCCTTCAATCGACGCAACCAATCGCAAAACCGCTTGCGTGGGTTTGTTCAGTCTTTGGTATTCAATGGGCGAGCCTTGGCTATCTGAGTCTTTTCCCAAGTATATGTAGGCATCCACAAGGTATCCGTTTTTGGCATCAGTCATGCACATAATTTTTAATTCATATTTGTTGGGTTTTTTCTGCATGTACATTTTGAAGCTGCACTTCCCACGGAAAGCCACTAACATCTTGTTAATACAAACGTAACTGCCAATTGAACAAACTTCTTTGCAGTTTTGTATCATCTTTTCAAAAAGCCGAGATATAGGTGCAGCTTTATCAGTTCTACGGCGTTCATCTCTGGTGCTCGCATCATCAAACGAAGGCAATTCAGCAATGTTTCGAACCTGTTCTTGCTCATTATACAACGATAAATCCCTCTTCCTGTACCATCTATGCTGTACCACCATGTGTAATGTGTGTGGTTCTCTTGGAAAATTGAGGTATAGTACGAGGGCGGCACTGAAAATTTCGGGAATCAAGGAAGTGACACAAAATTACTATTTAAAAATTTATTTATAGCTTTTCGAAGTATTCTCCGCGAAATTTGACACATTTTTCCATATGATGGAACCAATCATTGAAGCAACCATTCCATTCGGAAGTTGGGGTCTCCAAAATGACCGTTTTGTAGGCGTCCACAGCTTCTTCAGGTGATGAAAATCTCTGTCCACGCAATTTATTCTTTATTTTAGGGAAAGTATAGAAATCATTAGGGCTAAGGTCGGGGCTGTACGGCGGATGGTGTAATAATTCTATGTTTTCTTGCTCTAAAAACTCTTTTGTTCTGTGTGCGGTGTGAGAACTCGCATTGTCGTGATGGAGGATGATGCGGCGGTTGCAGTTCTCTTTACGAAGTTCAGAAACGACCTGTGGCAAACAAATGCTAGCATACCATTCTGCATTAACCGTTCTTTGTCCCTCAAGAGGAATAGTCGTAACATGGCCGGTTTTGGAGACAAACGTGGCCACCATTTTTTTTGCAACACACGTGAACGAACAATTTTTGTTGGCTTTAACTCATTTTCGAACACCCAAACTCGTGACTGGTTTTTTGTTTCGAGTTCGTACGTGTATATCCAGGATTCGTCACCTGATACGATGTTGTATACAGTATTTGAGGATCCTGCGTGGAATCTTTCGAGAGTTCTGACGCACCAAGTAACGCGAGCCACTTTTTGCTCTTCACAGAGCGAATGCGGTATCCATCGGGATAACAACTTTTTACACCTAATTGTTCATGCAAGATTATTTGTATTTGACTCATGCCAATGTCTAAAGTTGCCTGAATTTCGCGGTATGTCACATGTCGATCTTCCTCAATCAGCTTACGCACAGCATCAACGTTTTCTTAGGTGACTGCAGTTTTTGGACGACCTTGACGGGGATCATCACTGAGGTTGACACGTCCACATTGACATTCAGCAAACCAGCGATAAATTGTGGTTTTGGATGGGGCTTCATCACAAAATGCAGAAATCATCCGGTCAACACACTGTTTTTGTGTTAAACCACTTCGAAAGTCAAAAATAAATCATCGCTCTTTAATTTTTTCGTTAGTATGCGTTACAATTTCTTCTAACATATCATCAGTAAAAAATAAATGCCATAAATCGGATGATGTTGTATTACTGTTCAAAACATCTCCTGAAGTTCCTTTTCAATCCTGGAGGTTGCTGAACGATGTTGTGTTGCAAAGTCCTTGATCGCGAAACTGGAGATTGAGACGACCAACGGAACCGATTTTTTCCGAAATAGTTCCGGTATCTTGACAATGGAACATCATCATCGGAAGATGCATCACCAACTGGCAGATCATTTGTATCGTCATATTCATTTAACTCTTCAACATCAATTTCAGTCTGATTGACACTCACCATCAATGACGTGGTCTAATGGTACATCTTCTACATCACTGTAGTCTTCATTTGGTAATTCCGGCACGTCCCTTTCTAACCATCTAATGATATTTTGATCACGTTCAGACATGATAAACCTAAAAAACAACACGAAAATGTTAGCACTAAAAGTAACGTAACAACCTAACGTCGGTCACCATGACAGCATGCGAAATATATTTACCTGTATTTTTTTATTGCGCGCACGTGTTGCTTGGTCGAGCGCAGGGCGAAAACTGGAGAGGGCGGGGAAAAAGTACATAGAGTCACAAGCACGTGGCCCGTGTAATAACGGAATTATTTGAAAAAATATATCGCCTGGAGTCACTGTGACCGACGCTAGGTGGTTAAGGGTTAATAAGAGAGTATTCCTTTTAGCATTTTACGCACCAATTAACTAACAAAACATCAGTAAATAATACAGTAGATAGTATTTCCAATTGTTACTGGTTCAATTACTGTACTCTATACGACTGTCAACTTAAATCAATAGTATAGTATAAATTATAATCAGTAATAACAGTATTTAATAGAGCGTGAAATATCCACTCGAATACATACATGTTATGAATTATACTAGAATACAATACATTATTGTTTTATTAAGAAGTACATAATAAGTTATTAGACCAATTAATGATTTCATCATAATTCAGCTTTCGTTTTCCAAAAATATATAGACTATTTTTATTTACTATTTGAAAATTTTAAAGACGTCTCGCTTTTAGCACAGATCCCCTGTTAGGGATGTCACAGGTCCCAGAAATATTTTATTCCTCAGGCATCAGGCATCATAAAATGTATTCGTTCAACGCAAAACATCTGGTGAACTTAAAAAAAATTCAATTAAAATTTTACTAAAATATACACTTGGTCCCTGAGATAAATGTGCTATTTACTTTTTTTTAAACAATTGAATTTAATTCTAAATATTTATATTTTAAAACATTGTGTTTATGTTTCTCTAACATTTAATAAATATGTTTTGGATTTTAAAACGTACACTAATTTACAACAATTTTCAATTTTGTTTTCTATCCAACTGAAACAGTTTATCGCAATTTCTATAAGGAGGCAGCAAATTGGTAGTAATCAAGCTAATGAGCAAACTTCCCATCCGCTAAGAATACGCAATTGGGCTATTCGGCCGCTTTTAGAAATTGGCTTTTCCTTACTTAATAAAAATTATTATTAGGTATTTTAACACAATTTTAAGTAAAAAATATTATCAAAATATGGATGTGTGGGAATTAGTCAATTTTCGTTAGTTGAAATACGAGGCATTGGTGACCAACTGGTAGCAGAAAAGCCACCAAGATTTATAAAATGCAAATTTTACAGTTCTTATCCTCTCAATTTGCCTGTCTAGAGTGATAAATTACAAACGCAGATACAACGATATCAAAGAAAAACTAAAGGTCGCAAAGTAAATACACGAGTGATTTTTTTTATAACTGTCATAGCAGTAATATATTTTAAACTGTCCTTCAAAAAAGCAAACAATTTGTGAAAAAATAGCAATTTAATATTTTATTTCATCAGTATTTTATCGCGTTTAATATTATTTTATTAAATGTGATAATATTCGTGAAATAAGTTTTTTTTAAGGTGTAGAATTCAAATAAATTTAAGAAAACATTAACGTAATTTCATAGTTAGGGACCTAATACAAGTTTATGCAGGGTTGAATATAATTCAACTACGATAAATCAAATTAATTGTTCCGTTAGTAGTTAAATTACTATTTAATGTCAGTTTGCTAAATTTTATTTGACAAATGGTATTGATTGCTACGAGCAGTGCCTCTTATACCAAAGTAACTAATAACTACGTCATAAAATATTACTTACTTATTAGTTGATTTTAATAATATATGCATTTATTTCAAGGTATTATTATTAAAGACCAAGCGGACGGTAGGGAGCGGAGTTCTTTTCTGCCTAGGAATTCATGTTAGATGGTCACCTTAATGATTACTTTATTATAATATTACAATTCATTATAAAAGAAGGATATAAAAACGAGTATAAAAATAGACTCTGAGGCTTTATTCTTACTTTTATTGCATAATATGATATATTTTTTAACTTAATTGCAGTTGTCCATGAGCTACACTGACCACTTACCACTGAAGAAACTGGGGTTACCAACCCACCTAATAAGCGTGGCTACTATGGCAAATATCTCTACTATGAGGCAATCTATGGGGGAGGCCTATGTTCAACAGGGGATTTTCAACGGGATGTTATGTATTTTCTCTTGAAGAATTTACTTCTATTAATCGGTCATAAGTCGTGTGATTGCGGTATAAGAAAGTCAATCAAATTATTACGCGGTAGAGCCATGCTGCATCTATATTATAGTTATGGCACAAATAGGTTTGCTCGACAGGGAAAAAACCACGCTCTTACAGAATACCTAAATAAAAGAGCACCTTTATGCTGCTGTGTTTCGTTTGATGAGTGTAGAGAATCAGAGAATATTTTTACTGGAAACGAAATTTGAAAATCCTCAGGGGTGGCGCATCGGAATTTTGATTCTTAAACGAGGATAAACGTAGATGCCTATGAGCCACAGCACCCAGATAGCATCAGGTAGACTATGTGCTCGTTTGTCACCTTTCTTGTATAAATAATTTTGTTTTCTTCCGATAGGTGGCCGTATAACCATCTCGCTTACACAAGATGTAAAATACTTACGGCGACGGACAGCAGCGTCGAAGGTGCAAAATGTCTGCTACTGTCATCGTCAATCCACCTGGCAAGCGTGAAGATTAAGGCAAGTCCTCCCTAAAACGGGAGAGGCAAACATCCAGCAGTGAAGTTATAATGGATTATTCATTTTCTCCTTCTTTTTTATCGGCCTATCAAAGCCTAGTCCATCACACAGGATGGTCCGCTACGTGCAGGTGAAGTTGACATTTGGAGAAACCCTCAGTATATTTCTCATTACATATTTAAGCTGGTTTTGCTGAAATTACCCATGTTGATTTAATTTACTGGGCACGCTTTTACTGCCTCTTCAGTATTGTGGTTGTAAGCGAGACTATCGATTTTGAAGCTGCGGTTTTGAATTGTAGGTCGGGTTAGGATCTGTTATTAGGTATTTCTATTACGTAATTTTAATAGCATCCAGGAGTTAGAAAATGGTGGTTACAGTACCCTTAACGGACAAGCATGTATGCGTATTATTATATATATTTATTTATGTTGATGATGTTAAGTCTTTCAGGTGTTGGAAGACTTTGGATACATTTACGATAGTTCAGTAGGTGTACCCCCAATCACGGTACCAGTTTGGCCGTATACTTTGGATTACAAGATACCCTATGTGTACAAGTCAGACATATGCCACACAAAATCTTTCCCAGGTAAGTTAAAGTTTACATTTTTTTAGTCCATAGTCGCGTCGTACGAGAAATTATCATCTCACTTCGTGGAGTTTGAAAGAGTTGACTATGGGAAACGTCAAGAAGATCTTGTAGTTGCCAATAGATGGCAGTATAATAATCTAAATATGCGAGAGGCAAAACCACAAAGACAAGCCACGCGGAGCAGCGTCAAAGTTGTGAAACGTCAGGTACTGCTATTAACGTGCCGTCTACTGTGTGTGGCAATAATGGAATCACCACATTTTCAGACGTAGGGTGAGACGGGCACATAGTCCACCTGATGGTAAGTAGATGCTATGGCCCATAGATCTACATTTATTGTCGATAAATCGATTAAGAAACAAAATGTAGATGCGTTGTCACCCTTGAAGACTCGGATGAAATGCCTCGTCACCGGTAAAAAAGGTCTCGTTTCTAGTAAAAAGTATTATGAAGATCAGCGACGGTGAGCAAAAGCAACTGTGCGATATTTTTGGTACTGCGATAGATCATCCGTCTATCAAGTGTGGCGATTATGATAAATCCATCCACAAGAGAAGGAATCCATGTCCTGCAGTGGACTTTTATACGCAGAAGAAGAATAAGAATCTTTTAATAACTATAATAATACAGTAATTGTTCAGTCATTTAATATACATTGTTATTATTGAAATGGATCTGTAATATAAAAATGGTTACTGTAATTTTTATTTCGTCATTTACTATTGCGAAATACTATTGCAATAGAAATGATATTACAATTCAGTAATGTTTGATAGTAGCTAAAGGAAATTTCCAAATAAGCTATTAGAAGATTACTACGATATTATTCGACATGTAATTCAAGACCCATGGGAATCTTTAAATGCCAGCATTGACGATATCAGTAAATAAGTTAATGAAGTTGTTATCTGACTAGGTATGGGGGAGGTACCCTCCAACGTGCATTATATTAAGTCCTTTGAGGGTGGACACTGCCCCTATTTGGATGAATGCGTATTATTCAACTACGACTCGGATGAGGTAATAATTAAAGTTAGTAAATAGGCTTCTGTTAAACTTAGTCAGTGTGCTTTACCATCTTCAGCTACCACCACTATGTATCACCACTTACAGTCAGGTGGAATAGCAGTCCAGAACTTTTCTTATAATAGTTAAAAAACTTGCATGTCTAAGAAATAGAGGAAAATATATTTCAAGGATTGGACTTTAGTCATTTATAAAAAAGAAGAAGAAGGCTATAAATATTAATAGATTGTACTTCTTAAACACTCCGTAAAAGTTTACTGCTGGATATGACTCTATCCCTTTGTGAGAGGATTTGCCTCTTACATGAAATTAGGTTTATTTATGAATCGCACTTACACAAAACTGTATAAAGTGATTTATAATAATTTTCATCATCACATCCCTTATCAACTGCACAGCGATCTTAGCCACCTGCGTGCATTGACATCCATCTCTTTTTTATAAAATGATTAAATGAGTCGGTTCGACCGTTGTGGGACCACGCTCTCACAGAATACCACCATGAAACAGCAGAATAATGGTGCTCTGTGTTCGTATGATGAGTGTAGAGAACTGGAGACCCTTTTTAGTGGTAACGAGACATTAAAACTTAGTATAAAGAGGTAACAACTCATTTGTATTTTGATTTTTACCTGCTTACCTGTCAATTTATCAAGAGAATGAGGGAGGCCTATAATTCAGCAATAGACTTGTGATGGCCCGTAATGATGATGATGACGAACATTTCAGCCGGGTCCACATTTTACAAATCATCTTGGTGTATCTCCGTCGCGTGGCGAAAACGTATATCATGATCGCTAGTTTGGACGCATAATGATCTTATGCAATAATACCGTATCTGATACGCAGCATGATCGGTACCGTACGGACGTTTTTTGATATTATTTACTAAGCCGAGGACGTTCAATTATTATTGTAAGTCCAGATTTTGATATATTGGATTTGGTTAGTATTTCGAGTACGATTCTTTTGTTTTGAAAAAAAAAACTGTGACTATACGTTTGTATAAAATTCATCGAACAATTAGTTCTCGTACTATTATTCATTATGTACGGTAGTCACAGGCAGACCGAAACATAGTCACATTTTTCTATAAAAGAAATGTTGTTAATCTTATTATAGTTTAATCATATTTCTTCAACAATATAAATATACAGGTATTGGAATGGCTGCAAGCGGATTTCAACAGGTATTATAAGCAAAACCGAGCCCCGTACATGATGCCGTTTCAGACAAATTAGTTCCAAATTAAAGAGCCCGAACAAGGCCTTCACAAGTTTCTCCGTTGGACGGCTAATTTGTAAGTCAATGAGTTTTCGCACCACTATTAAGTTAAATTTAAAGATAAAGTATAAACGGAGTTCAATCGTCTAAATAAAGACTAGAACTTGAAAAAGGAATAAATTTTATTCCACAGATATTTCAAAAGTAATTTGATAAATTTCCAAATAAATTTCGTTTGTTGGAAATAATTGAGATGAAGTCTTTACAAATGCGTATAAAACGGCGTAGCTAGGAACGACGCCAATACAATAATTTAATAACTTTTTCCTATTATCCTGATCGAGATTACAAGGATAAAATAAAATAATTATCAAGATCATCACAGCTCATCATCGATTCGTGTTGTTTAAGTTTTTAGGAGCTGGGTCCCTACGGGTGACCATAATGAAAGATTGCATAACTTTATGACATATTTATTAAGGAGCGCGTAATACAGTTGATGCGCAACTAGCTACTGACTGAAATTCTTAGTACTAAGTAGAGAGGTACAACATTACTACGTATACATGTATGTGGTAGATAGGTACAACATTACTAAGTATACATGTGTGTGTGCGCAGCACTCCTACAAGTTTTTTTTTAAACTCTTATATTATTTTACCTATTCTATTGTTTTATTAATGAAAAACACAACGAAAAAAAGGTATATCAAAGTATAAAGTTTGTAATTATTTTATAATGATTGTTTTCATTGAATTGATATTCGTCAATATTTAGAAAACAAAACGGGTAAATACTTATAAAATAAAATATTTTCTAAAAGCTCTTCTCTTTTAATTTAGGGATGACGTGTGGTTTGTAACAGTGATACAAGCTTTGACGTAGTTCACTGAACCGAAGCCTTTAAATGTACTTAATAATTAGGAGGCTTGCAATTCGATATAATGGACTTGCCACTAGCACCTTGTAATTTACCTAACAAGTGCGTCCTTTCCTTTAAACATCCTGACACTAATTTCACTGACGCAAGGTATATGGAGACTTGCAGCGAGTGCCCTAAGTATGTGCCTTACCATTATAATTTGATAGTTATATCACATTTTAAAGTAAGGTCTAAACTGTGGTTATATACAGTGGCGAAGCTAGGGCTCCAAACTAGGGAGGCCCTAAATATGGTTTTGTTGTTTTTAGCAGTTTTTATAAAAATACACCAATCTTGATCTGTCTCCCCTCTTTAGTTCAGTGCTGTCGAGGACGTGTTTAAGAAAGCACACAGAAGATATACTACTGCTCGATAGATTGTACGACATATCAGCAATTGCATACCTTCGGTGGCTTTGAAAAAAGCCTTTTGTATTTGCTTAAACGAAAGAAAAAGATATTTACATACAATACATGAAAAAAAGAAAAGCATGAAAAAAGTACAAATAAACTATGACAATAATTAAAAAAAATTATATTAGAACAGAGGAGCGCGCGGTAAATTTGAAATAGTTTGAAACAGTTTACGAGTTATTTTATTAGTTAATATTATTGGTTGAGCAGTTTGATAGGGCAAGCCCGACTTTTCGGCTTCTATGGAGGCTTCGCTACCGGTTATATATTTAAAGGTTATTATTTTTTATAATTTATTGATTAAACACAATTACATTTATACACATATAGACATTTATAAAAGGAATTCAGCAACTATCGATTTCTATTACAGATGTAAAAAAAGACAAACAAGCACACGATCCATCTGATGGTAAGCGGATGCTGAGGCTAATATATATACCATCAGATGGATCGTGTGCTTGCTTGTCTTTTATATCCATATTTATCTTTGCCGAATGTGTAAAAATTTATGATTTTTGTTAAGATAATCGAGCGATGCTTATTGTTTCGGAACCATATTTATTCTGTCGCTGCGTACGACGACATCCGCATGTTGGCATGGCCGTGACGGCATAACGGCTGCGTTGTCGTACGCCGGTACAGCAAAAACTGTAAACAACACATGCGCCAATTATGCCACCCTGCGCGCCACTCGATTTCCCCTATCACCCCACTACTCGACATGTTTTGTGACGGATATAAAAGGACCGCACAGCGACGAAGCGGGTCTTCGCCCTCTTTTCCCTAAGGGGGGTCGCTTCCGATTCGGCAAAAAGGCCATACAGGCTAGTCCCATAGGTGGTGTTTAGCACTTCTTCAAAGGGAGTCCCACATAACCACGCAGCTGGCTAGGGTGTGTATGCTATGAGCATTCACCACCTCCCTCCCCCGCTTCCGGAGGGTAGCCTTGCTTTGGGCGTAAAAAAAAGAAAAAAACGGAGCTGGCATTTCGCTTGCGCCGTCACCCCCGTGTGGTCGTGCGCTTGGGGGTCCGCTAGCTGACCGAGCACCCGTCCCCGTACGGGAATTTCTCGGTCGGTTCAGTCGAGGAATAGAACGTCAGTCTGTCCCGCCCCGTCACGCGGCAGCTAGCACCGCCGCCCCCGTGAGGTTGTGTTAGCTGTCCAGGCTCACCGTCCCCGTACGGTGGGTGCCCTCCCGCCTCCGCTAGTGCCACCGCCCTCGTGCGGTTGAGATGGCGGTCCGCGCTCACCGTCCCCGTATGGTGGGTGCCTCCCCGTCTCCGCTTGCGCCGCCGTCCCCGTGCGGTTACTAGCAGACCGTGCTCACCGTCCTCGTACGGTGAGTGCATTCTCGCTCATGCGACTCCCACTTCTTCACTCCTCTGGCACCGCCGCCCCAGTGCGACTGTGTTAGTCAACCCGCGCTTCCGTCCCGTAAGGTTATGCCCGCGTCCCCTTTTTCTAAGGGGTGTCGCTTCCGATGCGACGAAGAGGCCATACAGGCCAGAGCCAGTCCCACAGGTTGTGTTTAGTGGGCAGGCACTTCTTAGTGAGTCCCACATAACCACGCAGCTGGCTGCGTGGTATGCTATGAGCATTCACCACCTCCCTCCCTCGCTTCCAAAGGGTAGCCTTACATAAGGCGCAAAAAAAAAACGGAGCTGGCAATCAAAATGATTGTGCGCTTGGGCTTTGTAGACTTTGGATGTGTTGGTCGAGTTCACTCCCGTCACTCTACTCTCATTGCTCCTAAGCAAAATTGATGTTAAAATTAACTCTAGTTATACGCCGCCTTGCTTGGTGCTCTGTGTCTGGTCGCTGCCTTGGTGTCCTCAATGTTGTGGGCGAAGCACGCTGTCCCAGGAGACAGCGGTCTCACTGTGTCGTTGTGAAGTGATTCGAACGCTTGTTGTAGTGCAAAGTGTATTTGTGCGTAACTCTCCTTCCTGGCTTCCTGGTACTGGTATTTGCAACCGTAAGTAGAATGAAACACACCTACCACCTCAGAGGCGGCCATCATTTTTAATTTTTGGTGTTGCTTATTGCATTAGGCAACAGCTAGGTACATACCCTAAAGTATCAACACGCTAGGCGTATAGGTGTTTGTTTTAAGCACACATCTCCCACGCCAAAAGGTAGGGGTATCGACTTTTTTAGTCGTGCCTGTCCGACATTTACGCTGTGTTCCTTGTACAGCACAATGCCCGTCACGCGCCCGAGCCCGCGCTCGAGTCCACGCCTCTAGCACCCATCGTATCTGGCCCCCTCTTAGACCATCTGACCGTGAGGATCAACGACCCTCTGTCGCCGAGCACCGGAGCTACAACCCCTGTGTCCATAGACACAATTTACGATGCCGCGAACCCTGCGCCCTCAGCGATGTCCACCCGCGGTCCCTCTCTGGTCTTCTCGAATGCCGAATCAGGCTCCGTCATGGAGACTGACTCGCGTGTTCCACGCAAGCCCGAAGTTAAAGGCTTCAAGCCCTCGTCCAAGGCAAAAAGCGCAAACGCGCAGTCCCATAAAAGGTCCCCTTGTCCCCCACCGCTACTCCGGCAAAAAAGCCTGCCCCGTGGCACGCACTCAACCTACCTCCTACGCGTGTGGTCAAGTCCACAGTGAATGGGTGCTGGTAAGGAAAAGCCGCTGCCACCCATCATAGTTCAAGACAAAACCAAATGGAATAATCTGCCAATTAGTTAAACTCAAAAAAAAAAATATACAGGCCAAATGTGCAAAACGCCGGTCAGTGCATTCAAATTTTTGTAAATACGACTGAAAATTTTCGCAGCGTAACAAACCACCTGCGCGCCCATCAAATCAGCTTTCACACGTACGCCCTCCCTGAGGAACGTAACTTGCGCATGGTCTTCCGAGGCCTCCCCAACAAGCTCGTCTGGTGAAATTTCCCGGTCTGGTTCCAAAGTGCCGCGAAGGAAGCAGCGCGGAGGTTAGAGCTGTCTCGGATGTGCGAGTCAAGCCAGTATTTCACGCTTTCGGCTGCCTGCCCTCAAACCAGCACCGTCATCGGTGCCCACTTCCGAGCCTCAAAGCCCGCTCCAGTCACCGGGGCGAAAGAACAAGCCCTCCCGCGCCCTCCGCGGCAATACGTAATTCTTGGGCGAAACCGCCGGCACTCGTTGCCTCACGGCCAGCGCCGCCTCTCCAAGCCCCAAAATCAAAGCCTGTCCCACGACTGTCTTCTTTCGCCGCTGACTTCTCTCTAGTCTGCGGCTTTATCAGCAAAATTAAATTAACGTTGCTAAATTATCCTCTTTGGCCCGCAAACTAGGTGGAGCCACTACTCCATAAGATAAGCTCAACGCCACGATTTAGCACATAGGGTTAATCGACGCAATCGTGTCTTTCCAAAGCGCCTAAATAACTTAATTAAAAATCAAAATGGCAGTACTCTTTAGGTAGCCAAACCAAACCATGCTCTCTAACTGTCGCGTTATTTAACGCGAACGTCCTTAGAGACCAAAATCACGAGATCGCGCTCTTCCTGCGTAAACACGATGTAGACGTCATGCTGGTGCAAGAGACCTTCTTGAAGCCTAGCTATCGTGACTCTAAGATCGCAATTTACACCATGATAGGTTGACCAGCCTTAGAGGCTGCAACTTGATCTACTACAAAAGGTCCTTGCACTGCGTACCGATTGACGCCCCCTCGTTATCCAATATCCTTAGATTTGTATCATAGATGGTAGAGCGCCAGAAAGGGCTCAATCAGAATATAGAGCCCACTATACTCATAGAGCGCGCTCTACCATAAGAAAAGAATTCAAAGCCCAGCCGAGACCAGTGCCAACCACAACACCTAGACAGCCAACAGCCATCCAAAGCAACATGAATGTAATCCAGATGCAGGTTGGCATTGCCATTGAGGTCGGAATCCAAGTCCTGACTTATATCAGAGCTGGAGCCGACCCAATTACCGCAGTGATGAGAGCTCTGGCTGGCTCGGCACCGGACAGTAACCAGCAAAAGTTCCATGAACTCCGCACTGTCGCTCGACATCAGGATATACACATAATCTTGCTGGGAGAGAAAAAGTTGAGGCCATCTACGCACATCAAGATGTCCAACTATTACATATACAGAAGTGACGAAGTCAATATTCAAAGAACCGCCTAGCCGCACGGCGGTTCTAGTGAGAAAGGACATCGTCCACCTAGAGCTCGACTTACCGTCATACCATTCGACGCACTCTATCGGCATAATTGAGGTGGCGGGCGAGGAACTAAGGATCTTCACAGCATACCGCCCGCCAGGGACTCTATTTTACTCCTTAGACATCCGGACGATCATGGAAGGCACAGCACCTACCATCATCGCGGGGGATCTCAGCGCAAAACACCCTACCTAGGGATCTAGAATGATCACTCCGCCGGGTTTACGAAGGCAGAACTCAACAACTATGACGTTTTAGGTCCCGAAGAGCCTACTTACATTCCAGCTGACCACAGGAGAAGTGCGGATGTATTGGACATCGTGCTCGCTAGGAACGTCAACTGCCCGATAGTGGTGGAGGTGCTGTACGAACTGAGCTCACAGCACCTCCCGATACTAATTACCCTTGGCCTCATGGCGGTGACTACATTGCCCAGAGTTTTTAAAACCAAGATTAACTGGAGCCTCTACCAGCAACACCTGCAGGAGAGACTTCTAGTATATACACAAATTAATTCAACGGACAACGTAGAGGCCGATGCAACCAAAATAACTAGAACCATCCAAGAAGCCCTCAACGCGGCCTCTACGATCGTACCTATATAGAACCGTAGAGACGAGCTGCTACAAGAGCTACGTGTGCAGCTAAATCAAAAACGAGTGCTGAGGAAGCTCTGGACATGCACTCGCTTGCCATGAATAAAAACAAAATTGAACAAGCTGACGGATGAGCTGTCGGTTGCAATCCAGGTCAACAAAGGAAAGGCCTGGGAGCGACGCATATGGAAAGCCAAAAATCAGGAAGTGTCGCTCTGCAAATTGAACCGGCAGCTAGCTGAGACCAGTTTCCCCGTCTGTCCGCTGAGCAACAACGCGGGCAGGCGTAGTTACGAGGCCGAATGTAGAGCAGATATCCTAGCCGACCATTTCGAGGAGCAATTTATGCCGAATCCAGGAAGTTCGGAGTACATGGAGCTTTATGCCCAAAAGGAGAGCTGCGTACGGAAGTTCCTGTCGTTGCCTGCGCCATCGCTTGCAGGAGAGTGGTTCATCTCCCCCACTGAACTGCGGAGGATAGTAACCCGCCTGCAACCGAAGAAGGCGCCGGGGTATGTCCAGGTCACGAACGCTACACTTCGACAGCTCCCAATAGTAACATTGTAGAACTAGAACGACTGTACAATGGTATACTGCGGATTTTACACTTTACGGAGGACTGAAAAACCGACAAGGTCATAGTTCAGCTTTAACCCGGGAAGGACAGGCGTAAAGCAGCTAGTTACAGACCTATAACGCTGCTACCGCACATAGCCAAATTATTTGAAAGAATCGCCCTAAGAAGAACCCGCCCGTGTATACAACTTCGGGCCAAACAACATGGATTTAGGTGGGAGCACTCTACAGCAACTCAGCTGACCAGAGTTCTGCACCACATGGCAGCTGAACACAACCGGGATCGCATGTCATTGGGCGTCTTCCTCGGTATCGATAAGGCGTTCGACAGGGTGTGACACTCCGGACTACTCTACAAGATGGATATATGACACAATTTGAGTTATCACGCCTCATCCGGCAAGAGGCAATCGACTCAAGCGAGAATGACGAAGAGCGTAATATTCATGTGGAACCTTTCGTAAAGAGTTGGGTTCAACAGATCATAATGAGCGCGCCGATTTGTTTAACGCAACCCGACACTGCTGATAAGGGATAAAGCGTCCAAGGAATCACGCCACAAGGAGGCGGAAGTCGAGCGCAACCTAGGAAATGCACAGAAGACACACGCGAGTGAAGTTCTAGAATTGACAGACGCAATTATGAGAGCAATTACTCATTTCTTCCAGGATTTACCGCTCTCCGATTACGACGCAGGTGAATGGATAATTTTTCAAAACCGTGTTTGAAGACACACGTGGACATTTTGCAGGAGTGCAGAATGTAACACGCCTTAGAAGGGCATTAAAAGGCACCGCTAAGGAAGTGGTTAAGTCATTGTGGTTTACTTTATGTGAACAGGACGAAATAATGAACGCTCTCGAAAGAAGATTCGGTAGGGTTTAGATACTCATTCTATCAGAGATCGAGAATGTGAAGCGAATGCCTAGACTGGCAGAAGATGGCAGAAACATTTTTGTAATTTTGCTAGTCACGTAACGAATATGTTTGCATCAAAAGCATTGAACCAACCACAGTATTTATACTCGCCCGAGTTGGTGAGTCGTATAGTGGAGAAGCTCGGAACTATAATTAAATTTAAATGGTTTGAGTATCGAGCTCAACATTCCATGGAGCCAGAGCTACAGAAGATGGCGAAATTTTTGAACTCGTTGAGTGAACAATTTGGAACATCATTCAACGCTGAAAACGTGCCTGAAAAACGGAAACGTCCTGAAATCTGGAAGCAAACCGTACACATCGAAAAGGGGACTGTTCACGACCGTATTAATATTAAGCGTTATGAACGCCGAGATAAGAAGAGGCACGACCGACAAGCGGTTATGACAACTCAGGATAAACCTGCAAGTCACGTCACACGTAACTGTGTTATATGAAACAAAGAACACTCTATAAAGAGTTCTTACAGATTTAAGAATATAGATAACCATGAAAAATGGGAAGCGGTCAAGAAAGCGAATATATCTTTTCAATGTTTGACACCCTACCATAAGAGGTCAAAGTGTAGGGCGAAAAAATGCGGTGTAAATGGATGTCAAATGGGGCATCATCGAATGCTACACCGACACCTAAATAAAAATATCTCGCCGCAAGGGAGCGAGGGGAATAAAGAGGCACAAATGACGACTGTGAATATAATAAATACACTGGCATGTTCATATTTAAAGATCATACCATTCGAGTTGTATGGACCTAAAGGAAAGTTTAAAACCACAGCTCTTCTGGATGAAGGCTCAACCATGACGCTCATAGAGGAGGAGATCGCTCAAAAGCTAGCACCCGCGCGCCCAAAGAAGAATTATGGGTGTAGGGTGCAAGCGAATTAACGACAGTAGTTCGTATCATTTGAATATTAAGATTAAAGGAATTTTCACAAGTGACTTAGCGGATATAAGTGTACAAACAAAAGTGAAGAAAAAGTGTCTTACACTTAATCTCTCTTCGTAATCGGTGAGCCGAGAATTATTGCGACGGAGTCTTCATTTGACACCGATCGAAGACGATTTAATTTATGAGAGGTCCACACCTACAATATAAATTAGTCAGGATAATTGGCATCTCAAAGTTACACGCCAATTAATTTCAGGAGGTAAGAACCTACCTGTGGCATCGTTCACCAAACTTGGATGGGTTTCACATGGTCACGTGATGGGTGACATTAAACCAATCAAAATCGTTAACCATATCTCCATCAAGAAAGAGGACTATATGAAGAGGTTAAATAAAGATTATTTCAGTTTGGAATCTTTGGGCATATTTGCGCGTAAGCCCGCGAACGACCCAGAAGAACGAGCGTTGAATATTTTGAATAAAACTGTACGTCGTATACCGAACAACAGAGACGAAGTTGGTTTGTTATGGCGAACGGATGAAGAAGCTACAATTCAGAGAAGGAAGCGTGTCAACAATGGCAGATATAAAAGAGATGTTTCTGCAAGTGAAAATTCGCGAAGAAGACAGGGACAGTCTCCGATTTATGTAGCGGCACAATTGTGACACGCCACCAGAAGAGTATAGAATGACGTCACTTATATTTGCCGCTATTTATGTGAAGAATAGAAATGCGCAAGATAACGCACATCTCTATCCAGAAGAAGCTTCTGCGACGGAAAGCAATTTCTATATGTATGATTATCTACAGGCATTTCCCAACGTGACGACGGCCGAAAAGATAGTAAACGATGTGTATGAATTACATAAACATGTTTCTTTTCAACAAAGGGGAGGGCTAGTAACCGACCCGAGGTTTCATGTAAAATGGAAAATAGATGCAGGAATGCAGGGAGCACGCAGAGCGCACTTTAGGTTTGATTTGGAATATCAAACGAGATACGTTAAGTTTCTCCAAAAGTCTTGGTAATACACCTAAGGAGGTGATAGAAGGATTACGACCGCATACAAAGAGGAAGATAACGAGCACTGTGATGTCAGTTTTCGATCCTTTAGGACTCGCATCACCCATAACGGTGCAAGGAAAGTTGTTGATTCAGCAAGCATGGAGATTAGGCATTTATTGGGACAAGCAAATTCAACACGGATTGGACGTGTTATGGTGCATATGGATATGGAATGAAGTTACGTCTTCTGGAAGTACCTAGAGCCGTTCCTGAGAGTTCCGTTTCCTACAGTATACAGAATACAGTATACATAATACTGCTCTTTTCGTAAATGACACGGAATTTTATGTCGCCCATCATATTAAAATAATTCACACCGAGATGCTCCAAACAGCAGTTAACCGCTTAGGCAATTGATTCCGTTTATGGAGCAACTGTACGGCTGCCAGAACCTCTGACAATCAACGGCCAAATACCTAAAGGTACCTATATATTCGACCACGGTATGACATTTACGAAACACATTCGCAATGTCCGCAATCGTGCCAAAATTGTCACTAGTAGCCTCCACCCGCTGGTTAACAGAAAGAGCAAACTGTTGTTATGGCACAAGCTCCAAGTGGTAGAGCCATGCTGCAGCTATATTAGTAGTATAGTTGTAGCACGAATGGGTCGGCTCAACTGGGGAAGGACCACTCTCTCACAGAATACCAGCGTAAAATAGCAACTTAACGCTGCTGTGTTTCGTATGGTGAGTGTAGAGAAACGGAGACCCATTTTACTGGAAAAGAGGCATTCCACCTTAGTCCTCACGGGTGACAACGCATCTGCATTGTGATTCTTTATTGAGGATAGATGCAGATGTCTATTGGCCACAGCAACCACTTACCATCAGGTGGACTATGTGCTCGTTTGTCACCCTATCTTATAAAAAAAACCTTTACAAAGCATGCGTAAGACCTATCATGTCTTACGGAAGCATTGTTTTCGAGTACGCGGCCCATAGACGTTTGTACTACTACCGGAGCTCGGTGGTACCAGCGAAACTTCGACTTACACAGAGATTGTCAACTTCCGACGATCTCTGAGTATTTAAAGGAAATGTCTCGGCGTATTTTGAGAGGGCCGAGATACATCCCACCCCGCTAGTGGTGGAAATGCGGCCACATAAGCTCTGACTCCGAACATTACGGAAAGTCTCCGGAGGCCCGAAACGTTCTAATCGAACCCGCCGTTCCGCTAGATGCTGACGACTAAAATGTCGCTGGCCAGTCACACATAAACACTACACACTCACCTAGTGCAACAAACACTGTTAGGACTACAACGGATGGGACGCAGTGAGTCCGCAGACAGGCACGCCGCACACTCCTCAGACGTGGCAGAGCCATGCTGCAGCTATATTAGTAGTACAGTTGTAGCACGAATGAGTCGGCTCGACCGGGGAAGGACTACGCTCTCATAGAATACCAGCGTAAATTAGCAGCTCAAAACTGCTATGTTTCGTATGGTGAGTGTAGAGAACCGGAGACCCTTTGTACTGTAAAAGAGGCATTCCATCTTAGCCCTCACAGGTGACATCGCATCTGCATTTTGATTCTTTAATGAAGATAGATGTAGATATCTATTGGCCACAGCAACCACTTACCATCACGTGGACTGTGTGTTTGTTTATCACCCTATCCTATAAAAAAATACCGCATACATACCGTACACCCGCGTCCCTGAGCGGTACTCACCGCCCAGAACATCGAACGATACAAGTTAGCCGTCAGAGCCGGGGCCCATCTCCCCTGTTCGGACGGCTAATTATATTAACTCATTTACGTACATTATAATAACTCATTTACGTGCACTTTAATCTGTCTTAGGAGTCATCACTACGCAAGTAACGACGCAGAATAATAAAAATTTACCCCTTTTTTAGCTCGAGTTTTTAACCTGAGTCTGATGAAGCTGTAAAAGCCAAAAGGCTAACAGCACAAACATTACTAAATATTATTTTGTTATTCCTGACTAGGTACTAATTATTCAGCATGGCCAACCTTTCTCCTACATATGCATATTTGTCTAATGATCCAAATAAGTTGTTTGTTTTATTGATTTTCTACGCATAGCTTTCCTCGCCGAGAATGCCATTATGACATTAAGTAATCATTTGTACAAAAAATATTTGCGCAATAAATATTTTTCTATCTAACGTCAGATACCTCAATAAGAAGTATCAGATAACATCACATGGTAAATATGGGGTTAAGTACGCAGTGAATCATTTTTTTTTATTTTATAGAAGAGGGGGCAAACGAGGGACAATGCGGCTCACCTGATGGTAAGTGACTACCGCCGCCCATGAACTATACCAGGAGAATTGCAGATGTGTTGCCGGCCTTTTAGAAAGGTGTAAGCTCTTTTCTTGAAGGTCTCTAAGTCGTATCGGTCCGGAAAAACCGCCGGTGTTAAAAAATTCCACAAAAAAGTTGTACGAGGAACAAAACTCCTAGTAAAACGCACACTCGTGGACCGCCAAGCATTCAGATGGTGAGGATGGTATCGTGAATTTTGACGCGATGTGCGTTCTTGAAAATTGGCGGCTGAAATTAATCGGAACAATTCCTCAGAGCACTCCCCGTGGTAGATTCGATAGAAAATGCATAGGGATACAACATCAGAAGGAGGTGGCACTGGGGTGCCCCGGCCCCCCATGAACGGTATTCCATGTGAGGAGAAGATGTGAACGGTATTCCATGTGAGGCGAAATTTGCGCTTTGTTTGCGAATGTTGCTAAAGTTGCAAGCGATGTGCGGGCATGAAATATTGTCTCGCTCTGCTGAGTACGCCAAGCCTTTTAGAAGCCAATTTTTTTCCCTTCCAAGTGGCCATGAAACTGCACACTATTCGATATATCGATGTTGAGGATTCCAATGCTCGCTGAGGCAGCAAGGAGAGTGCCTTAAAACTGAGGAGTAACGACAAAGAGGTTCTTTTTAGCAGTAAACACGGAATTTTGTGTTTTATGAGGATTGAACTGAACTAGATTTATTCGCCCCAATCCGAGACTTTGTTCGGCAAAGAATCGACTTCAGACACAAGTTTCTCCCGGTACTCGGCAAAGTGGACGAAATTTGATAAAATAATTTTATATTGTGCCTTACACAATATAAAAATAATGATGAAATGAATAAATATTAATCTAAAATAAGTAAATTACTGTGGTGAAACAGATGAAGAAACTACACATATAAGTGAAGCACATATTAGTGATTTTCGAAAGGCCCAGTTTTAGTTCTTGGTTTATGAAAGTGATTTTGGCGTAGAAATAAATTGCAAATTCAAAAAAAGAAAGTATTAACATGAAATAACGATCGAAGTAAATGCAAATTCCTGGGGGATGGATTTGGAAAGGTGCAAAATAACTGCTGCACCCACACCCAGAGATTTATCTGTGAATGGGGTGTTAGCCCCTTGATAGACTTCAAAGTCGAGCATTAGACCACCGCGTGTTGTGTGCTACAAAAGCTTTCAAGCCGGTGGGTCTAGGTTCAGACTTTATGACTTGGCGTAGACCTTTTGGGTAAAGCCGCAGAAGGGGATCATTTGTTCGTCTATAGAATAGTAACCTGGTAGCCTTTCTATTTTCTCACAGGCATTTTTACCTGATTTAATACCGGTTGTACTTTCCATAGACTGTTCTTATTACCAACTGGGGCGATATCCTCTTCCACCACATGAAAATTTGTGGGCAACAGCTTCAGTCGGTCTCTTGGAATGATATCAGCTACTAATGCCAGTCTCATTTCTTGCCTCCAGTACATATGAAGTCGTGGATAAGTTATGCACCTCATTATAAAATGCACACCAATGAACTTCTCCATTTCTACAGGATGAGTATGAAGAACCCTTCCAGTTTGCCTCAAGCAGTAATTATTTGTGCAGTAACCAGCTTTCTCATAAAATGCATCGTCAAAATAGTCCTCGAAGTATTCGAGAGGCGTTCTAATTGTTTGTTGTTCCCGTGGCGGAAAATTATGTTATTTTTGGTCAAATGGAATAAAATTCCATAGCCTTCGCCTAGACGGATCCCTGTTGCGTTGAGCTGCCTCGGACTGAGCACGAACGCTAGGTGGCGGATTACCAGATAAATCAGGCAGCTGATCATTTTTACTCATTCGGTCCCTCGTGCGGTATCGAGAAGTACCATGAGATGTGCTTGGTGCGCTTGATGAACGATCAGGTAGATGATGCCGGCGACTTACAGAAAGACCACGTTGAAATCCAGCGCAGACTGTATTCGGACTAGGACTTATTTCTGGTACCTGAATGTTAGTGGTTTCTTCTTCTTGCTCGCTGTTAGAAATATCATCGTCCGAATACGACTGACCCGCCACCCGATCTGGTACAGCCTCAATGCCTTCCTCTTCATGACATTCCTCATCTTAGAAACCCTCTATCTCAGATTCGTTTCCGTCTGCTATCAATTCTAGTAAGTATTCCGAGGTTAATGTTCTTTCAGCAACAGAAAAAAGAGCGTTTTGTAATTTTTTTACCGATTAAAAACATTAAAAACATTGATCTAATTTTTAATCAACATAAATTTTGATAGACGAGTTAAAGCTGGACTCGCACTATCGTGCGTGTTTGAACTAACAACCAAGTTTCTTCGCGTCCGATAGAGGTACGCATTGAACTATAGTTGTCTCATTGACTTGACTTTATTACCTATTAAAATCGCACAATTAGTATAGTCAATCACTATTAAAAATATTTTTAATCATTACTTTTTTATCCACGCGCGTCGATCAGCTGAACCGCCGCTAAAAAGGGCAGAAATCCGCGACAACTTCTCACAAGTATAATCTTTGCGGCAAAGTTCACACTATACTAAATGCACTACCGTGTGGTATCGGCCGCGTCTCATAAAGTTGATATTTTTGTAAAGTTGAACGCACGATCGTATAAGAGCGTCGTAAAAAAGATATGGCACATTAAATAAATAGCTTACGATTACTTACTTATCGCATTCAATGTTAGACATAATTGGTAAATTTTTTTAACGAAATCAATCAATCATGACAAAATGATGTAGGTATTACAAGCTTATTGGTTAAAACAGTAACTTAAAAAGTCGACTAGTTAAAAAAATAAAAAAAAAAACCATTTTACGTTAATAAATTGTTAAAAACGCAATATATAAATATTATATAGCTTACGACGATTGACCTCCTTATTATGGTAGGTCAGTGCCTATATCATAATTAATACGAATCTAATGAAACCTTATGAGGTGTCAAAACCCATCTAGCCGTTTAGACTACAGAGCGTCCCAAAGAAATTCAAATATTAAAGGAAACTAATTTTTACGGATTTTATCGCGTTTAATTTAACTTTTTAATTCCCGACGTTTCGGGTGCTTTACAGCATCCATGGCCACGGTGGGGGGGGGGGCTGAGGTGTGTGACGTCCCGATGTCATAGTTAGCCCGGCTACCTTCAGTTTTTAATTATATTATTATTTATATTAATTTTTCTTTAAATATATTAAATATTGTGATCTACACAGAATCTCATAATACTCAGATCTTGAAAAACATTACCCTTCAATTGAGGCAGTCGGGTAAAAATAAATTTGTTTAGTAGGTCTTGTTCACTGAAAATGCTATTAAGAACTTTATTTGTTATTTCGAATTGCGCAAAAAGTTCGTGAGTAATCTCACCTCACTGAATTTCAAAGTTTTTGTAACGGTAACATGCTAAATCCATCAGAAACAAAATAGAAACCAAGCATGAAGAACCTTAATGCCGACCTTTTTTGTCACATTAAATAGCTATATACATTTATAAAGTATTATTGGCTTAAATTTTTTTGTGAGACTTTATTCATTTTATCGTTATTTTGTCTCTCGCCAACGTAATACGTATGTAATGAATGATAATAATAAAAACGGTTTTAAAGTATCAAACTAAAATTTGTAGATCTTCTTAATATGTTAATAAGAAAAGCAAAACCGTACTGTGAAAACAACAATCTTTACAAATAACAACTAGTTACATAGCGCTCATACAGTCGAAAACAAATTCTGAGAACGCCAAATGAATAAGATGTAATCTACATTGTGCAATCCTATTCCTTAGCAAGGTCCTCTTATCTGAGACAGCATAACGTGTTTATGGTCCAACGACTATATATGACTTCGTTATTTTTCTGTTCCAACGACATTAAACTGTCATTCATAGAAATTACCCGGAGATCTTATCTTCTTACGTACAATTTATTTGGGCGAATGAGAAGCAGACTGTCAAGGATAAGAAGAAAATTGACTTGTTGATGTCCTAGCGAAGTTAATTAATTCGGCTTGTGAAACGCTATAGGAAATAATATACTTTGACAGAACTACGTGTATGTACACAATTTTTTTATATAATGATTCTGTTCTAATACGGTCGGTTATTTTTTTTAATAACACAAACTGTCATGAGCAACATTTAGAAAATATATCACATTAAATGATCGTGGTTTTGCAGGAAATAACTTGTTTTATAAATTTACATTGTAGCAATGTTATATTTAATTTTGTAGGAAGAAATATTTGAAAAGCATAAATTCTTTTTTGTCATTATTGTCACCACAATACATATTATAACAGTGTTCCTGAAGAGAACTGCGCATGTAATTGTGTAAGTTCCATTCCGAAACTGCTTTAAGCTGCTTGACAGTAATTCTATTCAACCACATTATGTAGTTTGTTATCTTTGTTTTGCCTACAACAAGAAAATATATTATGTTTGTATGTGTGTTATTATACGCAGAAACAGATATTATTATGGAAAAAATACACTTGCAAAAATTAATTAAAAAAAGGCCACATGTTCAACAAAATCACAGTACTTGGGTATCAAGCTTTGTTTGCCGTTAAAAACATTTTTCAGCGATAACACTTAAGTTAATTTGGTTAAAAAAACGATATTTAAATACAAAATTTCACATAAATCGTTATGGCCGTTTCTGAAAACTATTTTCATTATATTTGATTTAGGAAACAGGCAGGAGATCGGCAGCAGCATCTACCTGATAACAGCAAAATTACAATAAAAACATTGCGGTTGCCAACCCGCTCGTCAAGCAACGCAACTATAGCAATATACCCCCGATGAGAGTAACGAAGAGACGGTCCCCAGTCCCCGGCGGACCCGCTTTTCCTGGCTACGGTGGCGACCATGGTAATGGCGGGGCAGGTGGTGCTAAGAATCTCCGGTGGAGGTTCGGTTGCCACCTACGGTGACTCGACCTGGCAAATTATAACACACGCACCCTGAGGACTGACGAGAAGATCCTAGAGCTAGAAGAAGAGATAGACAAGTTACGCTGGCATATTATAGGATTACCCGAAGTACCCAAGAGAGGGGGCGGACACGGTAATCCTCGAATACAGCAGTTTGTTCTATCACCGGGAGAGCGACCATCTGTCCCAAGGAGGTGTCGGATTTATCGTCCACAAATCTCTCGTTAACAACGTTGTAAAGATTGGGAGTGTATCGATAAGCGTTGCGTACTTTATACTCAGGATCACCAAACGGTATTCGCTGAAGGCCATACAGGTTTACGTATCAACCTCGGCACACCCCAATGAGGAGGTGGAGGAAATGTATGAGGATATCTCTAGAGCCATGCATTCCTCCAAAACCCAATATACGGTGTTAATGGGAGACTTCAATGCAAAACTCGGCACAAGAGAGAACGGTGCTGAAAGTAGGAAAATTCGGAATAGGGCAACGGAACCCAAAGGGCCAGCAGCTGGCCGACTTCATGAAGAAAGAGAGACTCTTTATGATGAACTCTTTCTTCCAGAAGCGGCCCCATAGGAAGTGGACCTGGTCAAGCCCCGTCGGTTTGACAAAAAATGAGATTGACTTCATTATGACGACCAGACGACAACTCTTCAGTGATGTCTCAGTGATCGCAAGGGTGAAAACCGGCAGCGATCACCGAATGGTGAGAGGCACACTGAATCTAAACGTTAAGTTGGAGATGTAACGTCTATTAAAGTCAACGCTCCGTCCCCCTCGTGCTCTAACTAGTATACAGTTATCTGTGCTCTAATTCAAAGTCCCGAAACCTTTCAGCTCGAGCTACAAAACCGTTTTCAGTGCCTATAAGATTGCAATGCAGTGGACGATAAAAATCACAAGCTCGTGAAAACTGTCCATGTGGTCGGAGCTAAGTTCTGCAAGATCCGCCGCAGAAGAACTCAAAAACTCTCCGATCACACTCTTAATCACATGGCTGTTAGACGGGATATGAAGCTGCAGTCTTCAGTAGATTTGACAGCATACAGGCAACTGAACAGACAGATCTCCAAATAGCAAAAAACTTACGCAACTTTAATACTGCTCGTATTGAAGAAGCGATCAAGCGGAACCAGGGCTCCAAAGTCTTTGCTAGAGATCTGTCTGCTAGAAAAAGCCAACTGTCGAAGCAGAAGACCGAGTGTGGCAGCGTCCTTTCCGGGATACCTGAGATTTTGAGTGAGATTGAGAGGTTCTATTCTGTATATGTTCATCGTTGGAGCCACACGCAAGTGTGAGTAACGATCCAAGAGCGAGTCTTATCCGAAATTATTCCTATGATATCCCGGACGTCAGTCTGAGCGAGATTAGAATGGCTTTCCAGCACCTTAAAATCGGCAAGGCCCCAGGCGAGGATAGAATTACAGCGGAGCTTCTAAAAGCGGGTGCGAAACTGGAACTTGAAGTCCTTCAGAAGCTCTTTAATTCCATCCTCCATGGTGGCATTACACCGGAGGCGTGGAGCAGAAGTGCGGTGGTCTTGTTCTTCAAGAAAGGCGACAACGCTCTCTTGAAGAACTACAGACCGATTTCCCTTCTGAGCCGCGTCTACGTGCTGTTTTCGAGAGTCATTACGAATCGTCTCGCTCACAGTCTTGACGACATTCAGCCTCCCGAAAAAGTCGGTTTCCGGAAAGGCTTTAGCACCATAGACCACATACATACCCTTCGGCAAATTATACAGAAGTCCGAGGAGTACAATTTGCCACTATGTCTGGCGTATGTGGACTATGACAAAGCCTTTGATTCTGTCGAAATTTGGGCGGCGCTGCAGTCCCTTCAGCGATTCCAAGTTGAAAGTCGGTAAATCGAAGTGTTGAAGCGTTTATAGTTTGGTTACGATGGCTATCCGAGTACAGAACCAGAGTACGAAATCTATCCAACTGTAGAGAGGTGTAAGACAGGATGACGCTATTCCCCGCTGCATTGGAAGACGTTTTCAAGCTTCTGGACTTAAAAAGGATACGGTAATTTACATCAATAGCGAGTATTTTACTCACCTTCGATTGACCGACGAGAAAGTCCTTATGGCAGATTTGCTCGAGGATCTTATCACTATGCACAATGACCTCAGTAGTGTTTCCCAACGGGTAGGTCTTAAGATGAACATAGACAAAACAAAGATCATGTTAAATGTCCATGTCACACCTATGCCGGTAGTTGTTGAAAGCACTAAGCTCGAAGTTGTTGACGAGTATGTTTACCTAGGACAAATAGTCCGACTAGGTAAGTTCAACTTCGAACAAGAGGTAAATCAACGGAATCAACTCGGTTGGGCAGCGTTTGGGAAATTACGGCACATCTTCTCGTCAGGTAACCTCAAAACTTGAAAACGTGACTGTACACCTAGTGCGTGTTGCCAGTGATGACCTATGGAACTGAGACGTGGTCCTTCACAGCTGGTCGGATGAGGAAGCTCAAGGTCGCTCAGTGAGCTATGGAGAGGGCTATGCTCGGAGTTTCTCTGCGTGATAAACTTAGAAATGAGGATATCCGCAGTAGAACTAGAGTGACCGACATAGCCCAACGGATTAGTAAGCTGAAGTGGCAATGGGCCTGTCATATAGCTCGAAGAACCGACAACCGACGGGGAAAAAAGGTTCTCGAGTGGCAGCCTCGTACCAGCAAGCAAAGTGTAGGGCGTCCCCCCACGAGATGGAGTGACGACCTGGTAAGATATGCAGGAAGTCGATGGATGCAGGTGGCTCAGGACCGTGCTTTGTGGCATTCCTTGGGGGAGTTCTATGTTCAGCAGTGGACTTGTGAAGGGCTGTAATGATAATAATGATGATGAACCAATTTTAATAAAACAAAGATTAAATGAACTGGAAATACGCTTTATCATTTTCTTAACAATTTATTTACAAAACAGGGGTTTATTTAAGACGTGATACGTTTATAAACAAACAGACGGACAGAGGGAAAATTCTAAAATTATAAAAATTTACTTATTTAATGATTTTCAGTCCTCATAATGATTTTAGTACACAAATTAATATACTATACAATGTAAAGAAACAGACACAACATGTTATCACTATTTTTATTATATGTATAGATGATATAATCTTGATGTTTCCACTTAAGCTTTTCATCAATTATAATTCCCAAATATTTTATTGTGTTAGTTTTACTTTTAGTTACAGCAACGATGATTACGGAGTGAATACTACAAACGAACGCGTCACCTGCTATTACCTGTAATGACCGTACTGTAATGTCACAGAAAAGCCGTTGATTTAAAAAAAATCCGTTCCAATGTGGGAGAGTTCCATGTTCAGAATTAGACATACAAATTGTTTTTATAAATATTAAATCCTATTTTAATTATAAATTTAATAATTTTACAATATATATGATTCTTAAATATTGATTACCAAAATGAGCAGTCATTAATTTTGCACACACCAAATAATGTTATAAGCACAGATACGTTGGTTTCATTTTGATTTGTGTAAACGTGGATTTAAAATTTTAATTCTGTTTATCGGTATCGTTATCATAATAAGGATCTGGCTGAAACGTGCAAAAGTGCATATTTACTCACAATTTACATTTATATGGAGTAAAATTAAATTAATCGTGTAACAATAATATCAACTATACAAACAAACAAAAGCATACTTGCATATTAAAAAGTAAATTTTGGGACATTAGATAAACAGGCGTCTCGGTAGCTGAGTGGCTAACCAAAATGCCGCGGCGCTACGGGGTACAAAGTCGAATCCCGCACCGAACTAGTAGTTGTATGGCCTACAAACATTTAGATGGTTAGATGTTTGTGTGAAATGTATTTGTGCTTTCTACGATTTTTCTAAGAAAGTAAAGTCGAGTTAATTTTCTATCTTTTATCTTAGTTAATAAACCAGTTTTGATAATTTTATTCTATTTATATATCTTATTATTTTTCCAGATTTTTCTCTGGCTTACTTTTTAAGGAAAAGCTGTTATTGTAATGATTTATATGAATAATAGAAGTACTTATAAAAGTATTTTCGATATGGAAGACAATATCGAAAAAAAAATTACTTCCATTTATATTGGTATAATACTTATTCGTTTTTGATATTAATGTCTGTGATACACCAACAGATAAATACCGAGGTGATTTTATTGTTCTGTTTTTAGGGCTCCGTATCTCTGAAGGAAAAAGTAACTCTTATGGGATTATTTTGGTGCACGTCACGAATGCTTGGATCTTCGTACATAATTACGGTTGTCGGTGTCCGTAGGGTACGAGGCCTAGTCGCTCTTATACGGTCTTTTTTTGACTATGGTACACTAGAAAGGAATCAAATAAATACAACCTCTTTTATTTGACGTGTCTTCAATTGTGTTCTTTCAAAGTTATGTATGTATTCTTTGAGTGAGCGTAAACTAATATAAAACTTATTCTAGTATAAGAAAAAAGCGAATAAGAACAATTGCGAACAAATGAAACTAGCCTACGTGATCTAATACACCTGGCTTGCCGATTCTTGTATAACGCAATACTCATCAAAATTAATTTTCTACGAAACAGGATTTCGTTTTGTTGCGTTTATTTTGTTTTATTTAAATATAATAAACTAATTAACATTCATTTATTTAATTAAGGTTACCTAAAGTTCTACCCGATGCTCCAATTATAAAAATTCACAGCAAGCGACAGCAGATTTAAGTTATGAAAATCATGCAAAATTTTGTACAACGCCAGAGGGTTAAGACGGTTTGTGAAGATCTAAGCAACTGCCCGCAGTTGTTGTTAAACTTAATAAATCTTCGGGAATCTCTTTGTTTTAAAGACCTCTTCGTACCTTATGTATGTTGCCCACAGGACGCAGTAATCCTGTGAACTCCCGCTATCGAAACAAAGATCATAACTACAACGCTTAAACCAAAGTATCTAGTGACAGCTAACAACTAGGTATAGCCCGTTACTGTTAACAAAATTGACAGATTCATTGTTAGTATTCGTAAATTAGCTACAATAAGGGAATGGACCAGTCATTTTTCCGTTATCGTCATATTCATGTATTTTTTACTTGCCATACTTGACAACAATACCATCTGGTGGTAAGTGCTGATGAAGCATTTGATAGTAAATCGCACTGTTTTTCCGAAACAAAAGCCCATTCATTCTTGTCTTGAAGATACCAAAATAGTAATCAAACAAAAAGACATACGCCGGAAAATTATTTGACTCGTTTGTTGTCTGCATTACGATATAAGAAGTAAACGATTGGTTCAAATGCGTGGAATATTGACCACAAAGAGATGAAGACCGCCGCCGCCGCCTGCTTGTCCGATGATGGAAAGGTGAGGTAGGAATTAAGATAAGCAATACCTACGCGCACTCTCCAAAATGCATCTTATAGAATACCGAGAAGCTGGAAAGTAGGAGGCGGGGTTAACGGACAACATCCTGTAATCATACTCCATACACTGAAAATGGACAGGCTTTAATCGTCACGCTTAGCAGACGGATTGACGACCGCAGTACAAGATGTCTAGCACCTTTGTGGGTGCTCCCTATCGCCGGTCTCTGTACTTCACACCTGGCGTAAGGAACGCCTCTAACGATACCCACGGGACGAAATGGGGTTATAGATTATTATCTTACGAATCTACCGCACGGAGGTTTGTTTGCCTATTAACATCGTATTATTGATTCTTTTGTTATGTGTTCTACCATTATAAAGAAGTAACTGGAACAGGAAGAGTTCGCCTTGCTGCTCTAGTAAATATCCATTAAGCAAAAAAGTTCACTATGGATGTTTCCCAATTCAGCGGTGTCGGCGCCAGGAATTACAGCCAAATACTCTCACCCTGACTTACTTGGGATGTATAAATATTCTAAACTACGAAAGAAATATAAAAATATTTTATTATTTTCGCTATCTTCGATAGAAGCGTTATACCATTAATTTTTATTCGACGATTTTAAATATCCACCTTGAAGATTGTGGTAAATTCTTCCTAAAATGGGGAAGGCCATGTCCATGAACTATTTTGGACTTTAAAAAAAAGGTTATACAGGCAATTCATTGTTGCGTGTTTTCCGATGTAATGCATAAGAAAGATAAATTATCTTGGAATCAAAATTATTATTATTATTTTCTACATATGATTTAATACATTCATTTACAATTAAAGTAAATTTAGTTTTAACAAAACAATGATGATTTCATCGCATTATATGCGATATTTGTACATTGGTCCCATTTAATATTGATTGGCACCATAAAATAGATTAAATTATTATTTAGAAAAAAAAAGTTAAAATTAAATTTCGCCATTTTTATTTGTGGGCTGTTAAAGTGAGAAATTCGATAAAAAATGTGTTAAATTTTCTGTTTTATACGTTATTTCTAACGTTATTGTAAATCAAACTAATCAGGAAGATATTTTCTTTAGGAAATATATATCATTATGACAATTCAAAAACGTTTACATATAATAATTTAGCTTGAAATTTTAATCACTATACGCGATCATCGTTTATTGATTATATGTTGTTTAAAATGTATTCTAATCAGTTTTTTATGTTTAATAAATGCTAAATATAAAACAAGGATTCACTTTGATAGCCATTTATAAATGAAATATTTGTTGACATGTGTCTAGAAATTATTAAGACTTATTTTTATTAATCTACTTATTTATGCAAATTTATATTGGGTGAACATTATATGCTTGTGTATATTGAGTGTATAACATATTATTGATATTGGTGTAATTTTAAAGGTAATATCATGTACTATTATAACATAAAATAATTGTCGCCAGTAAATATTATACTTTTCTCGTAAAACTCGAAATTAAAAAATAAATACGATTTCTTTTGATATTCCCATTTTTAAGCTTTATTTTCAGCCTTTATTTTTAATTTGACTAATTTTCTTATAACAAAATTAAATTTTGAATTGTTTGGGTCTTGTGAGAATATTTTTATATGAACGTAGCTATAGTTGATTTTCAGTAGTAATCGTTTTTGTTGAGACAGTTTCACGTGGTCGTAAAAAAATAGTGACATTTGATGCGTGGACAGGTGAGGTGAGATATCACTCGCGCGGGGTGGACGGTTAAGTGGATATACGAGATATCCAGTCTATTTGACAATATATGGGGGAGGCCTATGTTCAGTTCAGTGAACATTTGATAGGTTGTAATGATAACGATCATTAAAACTAAAAAAGTAGCAACCTACATGCATGTCACTACTGGGCACAGGCCACAGAGCTTTTGGCCAAAAAAAGTGCCAACGCGCAATCACCTCAATGGGAACTTCTCAGATATGCAGGTTTTCTTTCACCGCCGAGAACGTGGTAAATCGATAGTTCACGTTGCAATTAACATATGTAAAAATATATAATAATGCTTACGTATTATGAAATTTTCGTTTGGATCAGTTTGATTATCGCCTTTGACAAGTAAAATAAAATAAACCTTTGTTTAAGTAAAGTCTGCTATCTTTGATATTCAAAGTATTTTTTGGCAACAGTCTGTTCATTTACATATCTCATGTGATTTATGTAACTAGGACTATTACAAAAATCTTGATTTGTCTGATAACATGAAAACATAAAAATACAAAAATCTTAAATGACAAATTGATTTATAAGTCTCATTAAAAGTATAAAAAGTAAAGTAGAAGTTGTTTAAATAAAATGCTTTTGTACGATTGTTGACCATATCTACCTAGTAATTAGAAACCCATCGATGGCACGAACTATTCCATAAAATAGAGATAAAATCTCACAGAGCACTTAAATTTCAATTATTTGCATCACATAATGTGATAACATATGAAGTTGGTAAAATTAAACCTATGCCGACATACATCCTATATATTCACCTAAAGAGCTTCTCTCCTAATCTCAGTTTTGTGTACACAGTAGTGGATACTGTGCACACAAAATACACGTATTGTGTGTAAGAGTGTTGTTAGCTGTTTTAATTGTGGTAAATCATCCCGATAACGGCCCCTGGTCTAGATATTTTTAAATTTTTAAGTTTTTTTTGTGCTGACGAATAAGTATTCAATAGCATTCTAAAATTTAATTTTATCAGCTACTTCATCATCATCATTATCATCATTACAGCCTTTCATAAGTCCACTGCTGAACATAGGCCTCCCCCAAGGAATGCCACAAAGCATGGTCCTGAGCCACCTGCATCCATCGACTTCCTGCATGTCTTACCAGGTCGTCACTCCATCTCGTGAGGGTCGCCCTTCGCCCCTTCCGGTACGAGGCTGCCACTCGAGAACCTTTCTTCCCCATCGGTTGTCGGTTCTTCGAGCTATATGGCCGGCCCACTGCCACTTCAGCTTACTAATCCGTTGGGCTATGGTGGTTATCCTGGTTCTACTGTGGATATCCTTATTTCTAAGTTTATCACGCAGAGAAACCCCGAGTATAGCCCTCTCCATAACTCGCTGAGCGACCATCAGCTTTCCAGAACGCTGCTCAGCCAAGTTGAATCCGTCGATTGACCTGTCACTCGAAGTTGGATTTACCTAGTCAGACTATTTGTCCCAGGTACACATACTCGTCAACAGCTTCGAGCTTAGTACTCCCAACAAATACCGGCATAGGTGTGACATGGACGTTAAACATGATTTTTTGTTTAGTCCATGTTCATCTTCAGAACTATCCGTTGGGAGATACTATTGAGGTCATTGAGCATAGTGCTTAGGTCCTCCAGCGATTCTGCCATAAGGACTATATCGCCGGCAAAACGAAGGTGAGTGGTGTACTCGCCATTGATGCTAATACCGTATCCTTTCCAGTCCAGAAGCCTGAAAACGTCTTCCAATTCAGCGGTGAAGAGTTTCGGGGATATAACGTCACCCTGTCTTACACCTCTCTGCAATTAGATAGGTTTCGTATTCTGGTTCTGTCGACGGATAGCCATTGTAGCCCTACTGTACAAGCACTTCAGCACTTCGATATACCGACAGTCAACTTGGCACCGCTGAAGGGACTGCAGCACCGCCCAAATTTCGACGGAATCAAAGGCTTTCTCCTAGTCCGCATACGCCAGACATAGTTGCAAATTATACTCCTCGGACTTCTGTACAACTTGTCGAAGGGTATGTATGTGGTCTATGGTGCTAAAGCCCTTTCGAAAAACGGCTTGTTCAGGAGGCTGGAAGTCGTCAAGTCTGCGCGCGAGACGATTCGTAATGGCTCTCGAAAACTGGACGTAGACGCGGCTCAGAAGGAAAATCGGTCTCTAGTCCTTCAAGAGAGCGTTGTCAACTTTCTTTAAGAACAAGATCACCGCACTTCTGCTCCACGCCTCCGGTGTAATGCCACCATGGAGGAAGGAATTAAAGAGCTTCTGAAGGACTTCAAGTACCGGTTTTCCACTCGCTTTCAGAAGCTCCGCTGTAATATCATCCTCGCCTGGGGCCTTGCCGTTTTTAAGGTGCTGGAGAGCCATTCTAATCTCGCTCAGACTGACGTCCGGGATATCTTCGGAATAGATAGATTATCATTTTTATCAGCTACTTATCATTAGTTTATTTAGCAGAAAGTAGGTATTACATTAAAACTATGAAAGTCAAAAATATACTATCTAGTAATATCAGCTATAGAAGGTTGGGTGCGACTGGCTCAAGACCCACCCCAAAGTCGCGAACAATTATTTATTATATAAAAAAAGCATTTAAACTCATTCAAAGGGCTTATATGAACTTACAGGGTTGTATTGGTGATTTTAATGATAATAATTCTGTAAACACATAATCGCTACGGTCGCGAATCATATTTTGTTAAATATACAACCTAACCCTGACCTGCAAATTCCAAAAAACGCAAGATAATTTGAATTTCGCGGGCCAACTTGGAGCTTCCACCTTAATGGCAGTGATATGTTTTTTAGTTCAAATATATAATGTTTTATACGTTTGATAGATGTCACTATTATCTATTATTTTAAAATTTTAATTAATACACTTAAAATGAAATAATGAAAAAATAAAAAAATAACCGTTAGGATTTTAAAATAATTTTATAATTTTTTTTATCTAATTATTTAAACATATTGTTTATATAATTACATGTAATGTAAGTTATTTTTATTATTTAATATATTAGTAACTAAAGGCTTTTTTTCATTTGATGATAGATGGCACTGTGTTGATAATTAAAACGTATATCATTAGCGGAGTTTCAAATTGTTATGCAAAAGGTTAAAACGAATTCTAAACTTTATTTACAAATGTGATATTTATTTGAATAAACACCCGTAATCCCGCATATTAATTAACATAATCATAATATATAATAGAAAATTAACATCTAAAGGAAGAAAAATACTTAACCTTCTTTTTTAAGTTCCGTAGTCGGATAAAAAGTAGCCTATAAGTTGCCCCGAGTTACTAACTATCTGCGTATATAATTTAATGGAAATCGGTCGAGTAGTTTTTGCGTGAATACAGAATACAGGACAGACAGACAGACAGACAAAAATTCTAAAGACCACTAATTTGGGTTCAGTACCCTTTATTGAGCCCCTTGAACCGATTTTTCAAAAAGTATATTAGAATTACAGACAAGACTTTTCTACAGATTAATTATAATATGTATAGATTCCTACTGTTATAAAATGTTGTTTACCGTATGAAGCAATCACATTACATTTGAATGTTTGCTGGCAAGTCTTCCAAGAAAACAACGATTTGTGGATTGCATTTTAGTTTAAAATCGGTAACAATAAATACGGTTATCGCCACCAGTCAAAATGTCAAATGCAACATATGAGCTGGGCTTATCGTACATTTGTACTATTTGTTGGCAATCTACCATGAAGCACGTACGACTTGATTCTTAATTCTTATTATGATCTTCGATAATGAATGTTTAAATAAAAACATATTTTTTTCAATAATCCAATTATTGAAAACATTTTGTCAAGTCAAGGCGAAAATTTACTGTATGGTTTTTTTATGCGCTTAGCGATAATCCCACCCGATGGTAAGTGGTGATGTAGCCTAAGATGGTGAAGCGCACTGACTTAACAAAAGCCCATTCACTCTTGCCTTGAAGACACCCACACTGTAATCGGATGGAAAGATAGATGCTGGCAACTTATTCCACTCCTTTGCTGTACGCATGATGAATGATGTAGCAAGCCGTTTGGTTCGAATGCATGGTAAGTCAACAACGAAGGGGTGGAGACTGGCCGAATGTCTGGTTGTCCCATGGTGGAAGGGAGAGAGAGGAATTAAATTATGCAATTCCTGCGCACACTCTCCGAAATGCATCCTGTAGAAAACTGAAAGGCTGGCTACTTTACGCCTGTGTTTGAGACTGGTAAGATTGGTTTTAACCAAATTCGGTGTCTCTCATAATAAGCCTCTTAGCACGTCTTTCCATTGAGTACAAAGCTGCTTGGTGGCATTTTGCAGCTAGAGCCCATATATGGCAGCAACACTCCATGCACGACCGGACTTGCGCTTTATATAAAGTAAGCAGCTGTCCCGGCGTGAAGTATCGCCGCACGTTTGCAAAGACTCCTAGCTTCCTTGCAGCTGCTTTGGCCTTAGACTCAATGAATCATCCAAAGTTCATATTTGAGGATATCTCAACCCCCAACAACTGAAGGTGGTCAGTGTATTCCAGTAATACATTTCGGAAAGAAGGAGACAAGGTGAGCTGGCTCCTTTTTGCAGTGAAGGAACACGCTTGTGTTTGGGAGGCGTTGAATTCCATAAGATTGGCATCGCCCCATTCGGAGACTGTCTGTAGTGTGAGATTCACACGCTCTACCATAGTTTCTCTTTCGGATTGGATTTGATCCCCACTGGCCCGAGGACTTGGTAAGTATCTCTCCGCAACTGTACTATCGTCTGCATATCCATAGATCCATAAGTAGATCATTAATATATAGCAGGAAGAAAGTAGCAGAGAGAACGGATCCCTGAGGAACACCAGCGTTAGTCTCAATAGGATCGGATAAGCAGCCATCGACGATGATCTGGAGAGACCGTTCACTTAGAAAGTCCTTTACCAGATCAGAGATCAGAGAGAATCAGACCAGGGGATAAGCCGTACGCTGGGAGCGTACGCATTATAATAATATATTATCCATTATACATAAAACCATTTTTCCAAAAAAAAAATCAGCTGTGCCGACCCTGCCAATTATCGGCCAATCTCAATTACCTCCATACTCTGCAAGACCTCCTTAATGACCGCCAATACGGGTTTTGTCGAAATCGGTCAGCTGGGGACCATCTAGCGTATGCTGCACACGTATGGCGCGAGGCACTCGGGAACAGTGCGGAAGCAGTTGCTGATTCCATTGATGCCTCGAATGCCCTTGACAGAGTTTGACACACTAGCCTTTTGGGTAAGCTCCCAGCGTACGGCTTATCCCCTGGTCTGATTGACTGGGTAAAGGACTTTTTAAGTGAAAGGTCTCTCCGGGTCATCGTCGTTGGCTGCTTAGCCGCTCCTGTTGAGACTAACGCCGGTGTTCCTCAGGGGTTCGTTCACTCCATAACCCTCTTCCTGCTACATATTAACATAAGAATTGCATTGTTTACCTTTTATTAGTAAATTGCAATTTTAAGCAGATTTACGATATACTCGCTATGGAAGGAAAAAATTGTTGGAAAACCTGCGTGTTTGAGGAATGAAGAGATGTACGCAGTGTTTATCTTTTCTTTAAGTTTATTTATACCTCCAACAGTCCTGCCATAAACCATTTTAAACAATAAAAAAGGTTTAGTAGTACAGTAGTAGTAAAGTAGTGCATGTAAAAGGTTTACATGTAGTAGTAGTACTGAAGGTAAACCTTTTCCAAGTTAGTGATATTGTCCAAGTAAATTCAGTAACTTTAACTTGGAATTTTCCTCTATCTGTCAATTACCATATGATTCAGTTAGGATCCTATGGCAAATACATAAATAATGATTAATTGTGTCTAATAAAGACAAAATTAATCATTATTTATCTACGCCTATTATTTTTTACGTTATTGCGTTTCAACGTTATCACGTAAATTTTAGTCTTCGTCTGATAAACATTTCTCAAATAGTTCAGAATGATTTAAATTGTTTATTCCTTGTAAAAACTTCACACATAACTTCACACACACGGGTATAATTGTTTTTTTTATTCTATTATAATTTAAGGGACATTTACAGCTTAGGGTATGTCAGTCCCATCATACCCTAATATACATGACTTACTCATATAACGTTACTTAATAACTACATGGGCCATGGATTCGAACAGAACTTTCGCATCGTCGCCAATTGGTTGGGATAGAATATTATGGAATGTGCCTATGTCAGTTCTGTTCAAATTCAAGACCCTTATGACAGGTATAATTGTTAATAATATTACAATGTAACAATGAGAATATTTTCAATTGGTGGTGAAATAGTAATAAATATCGCAATCCTATTAGGATATTCTCTAGTGAACTATGCACAAAGATTTTCACCTATAACAGTTACAATAAAAGAAGTACTGTATACCCGCAGTTTTCTTTCCTGACATTTAAATTTAAAGCGAGTGCCTAAACTATGAACGAACATAGCCCTAATAATATATTATGTCCACATTTTTCTTTATTTGAAAAAGTACAGCCGAGTAAAATGTATGACCTTCGTTTATACTTATTTTTAAGTTTTATTTATGTATATTATTTTTAATAGAAACTAATAAATCATAAGCAAAAAAATGGGTTTCACGTTCAACAAGTTTTACTGTGTAAAGATAGATATGGATGTGCGAGCTTGCCCATAGCAGAAAACCCACTTTTTATAAATACATATAGGGCAACTCTGCGAAATTTGAAAAGTTTAATTCATCAAAACTGTCGCCGGGACTCCGTTTGAAATTTATTTTTAAACTTTCTTTTATTTAAATGCTTATTCATTTCTATCACCAACTCTACACCTAAAATTTAGAAGGAATACTTAAGAAACTTCGTCTTTCGATATAGCAAGTTCTTTTCCTATTATTTTTATAGTGCCATGGCTTATATATTTTATTAAATTACCGGATATATTATATTAATTGATTATAAAACTAGCGATCCACCTCGGCTACGCACGGGTGATTTCCGGATATCGACAACAGCGCCACCTACCGGGTCCAGTTGTGAATCTAAACCATCTATTAATATTATAACAGTATACAAATTAAAATAAAAACGTGATTTATAAAATTACTCACATAATTATAACCAAAAAAGTTAATAGTATAAAAACTCGCTAAATAGCTGCCTTCTGTTGGTAGCGTGACGAAAACACGAAATGAGTTGCCTAGTTGTATTGCGAGGTCAATCCGCTAATCAAAAGTATCTGCTAGCCTTTGGGTCACCACAGATATTGTCCAGGCGTGAATAGTTAATAACTAGTGACCCGCCCTGGCTTTGCCTGGGTGAAATCTATTAATATAGGGGTTATTTAGATTTAAGATCACAATCAAAGACTACTTATTTTACAGAATAACAAAATCGTATAAAATGTCGACTACGAGTAGGTCACGTGGGTGTCGTAAAAGGCGACAAAGGGAAACAGGCAGGAGATGGGCAGCAGCATTTTCCTGATAACATCAAAAGAACAATAAAAAAACTGCGGTTGCCAACCCGCTTGCCAAGCGTGGCAACTATGGCAAATACCCCCCAATGATAAGAGCAACAAAGAGACGGCCCCCAGTCCCCGGCGGCTCCGCTATTCCTGGCTACGGTGGCGACCATGGTAACGGCGGGGCAGGAGGTGCTAAGAAACTCCGGTGGAGGTTCGGTTGCCACCTACAACGACTTGACCTGGCAACATACAACGCACGCACCCTGAGGACTGACGAGAAGATCGTGGAGCTGGAAGAAGAGATAGACAAGTTACGCTGGCATATTATAGGATTATCCGAGGTCCGAAGAGAGGGGGAGGACACGGTAATCCTCGAATCCGGCAACTTGTTCTATCACCGGGAAAGCGACCATCTGTCCCAAGGAGGTGTCGGATTTATCGTTCACAAGTCTCTCGTTAACAACGTTGTAAAGATTGAGGGTGTATCGACGAGGGTTGTGTACCTTATACTCAGAATTACCAAACGGCATTCGCTGAAGGTCATACAGGTTTACGCACCAACTTCAGCACATCCCGATTAGGAGGTGGAGGAAATGTATGAGGATATCTCTAGAGCCATGCATTCCTCCTAAACCCACTATACGGTGTTAATGGGAGACTTCAATGCAAAACTAGGCACAAGAGAGAACGGTGAGCTGAAAGTAGGGAAATTTGGAATAGGGCAACGGAACCCAAGGGGCCAGCAGCTGGCCGACTTCATGGAGAAAGAGGGACTCTTAATGATGAACTCTTTTTTCCAGAAGCGTCTCACAGGAAGTGGACCTGGTCGGGCCCCGACGGTTCGACAAAAAATGAGATTGACTTCATTATGACGACCAGACGACAACTGTTCAGTGATGTCTCCGTGATCGCGAGGGTGAAAACTGGTAGCGATCACCGAATGGTTAGAGACACACTGAACCTAAACGTCAAGTTGGAGAGGTCTCGTCTAATAAAGTCAACGCTCTGTCCCCCTCGTGCTCTGTTCCAAAGTCTCGAAACCTTTCAGCTCGAGTTACAAAACCGTTTTCAGTGCCTAGAAGACTGCAATGAAGTGGACGATATGAATGACAAGCTAGTGGAAACTGTCCATTCGGTTGGACCTAAGTTCTGCAAGACCCGCCGCAGAAGAACACAAAAACTCTCGGATCATACTCTTAATCTCATGGCTGTTAGACGGGAGATGAAACTACACTCTTCAACAGATTTGACAGCATACAGGCAACTGAACATACAGATCTCCAAATGCATGCGGCGGGACTTACGTAACTTCAATGTAGCTTGTATTGAAGAAGCGTTCGAGCGGAACCAATGCTCCAAAGGCTTTGCCAGAGATCTATCTGCCAGAAAGAGCCAACTGTCAAAGCTGAAGACCGAGTGTGTCAGCGTCGTTTCCGGGACACCTGAGATTTTGAGTGAGATTGAGATGTTCTATGGGCAGCTGTACACATCATCGTTGGAGCCACATGCAAGTGTGAGTAACGATCCAAGAGCGAGTCTTATCCGGCACTATTCCGATGATATCCCGGACGTCAGTCTGAGCGAGATTAGAATGGCTCTCCAGCACCTTAAAAACGGCAAGTCGCCGGGCGAGTATGGAAATGCAGCGGAGCTTTTGAAAGCGGCTGGAAAACCGCTACTTGAGTCCTTCAGAAGCTCGTCCGTCATCCGTAATTCCGTCCTCCATGGTGGCACTACTCCGGAGGCGTGGAGTAGAAGTGCGGTGGTCTTGTTCTTCAAGAAAGGCGACAACGCTCTCTAAAATAACTACAGACCGATTTCCCTTCTGAGCCGCGTCTACGTGCTGTTTTCGAGAGTCATTACGAATCGTCTCGCATGCAGACTTGACGACTTCCAGCCTCCCGAACAAGCCTGTTTACGAAAAGGCTTTAGTACCATAGACTACATGCATACCCTGCGGCAGATTGTACAGAAGATAGAGGAGTATAATCTGCCACTTTGCCTTGCGTATGTGGACTACCAGAAAGCCGTTGATTCCGTCGAAATTTGGGCGGTGCTGCAGTCCCTTCAGCGGTACCAAGTTGACTATCGGTATATCGAAGTGCTGAAGTGTTTGTAACGTAGAGCTAAGATGGCTATCCCAGTACAGAATTAGAGTACGAAACGTATCCAACTGGAAAGAGGTGTAAGACAGGGTGAAGTTATATCCCCTAAACTCTTCACCGCTGCATTGGAACACGTTTTCAAGCTACTGGATTGGAAAGGATGGGGTATTAATATCAATGGCGAGTACATCACTCACCTTCGATTTGCCGACGATATAGTCCTTATGGCAAAATCACTGGAGGACCTAAGCACTATGCTCAATGACTTCAATAGTATTTCCCAACGAATAGGTCTTTAGATGAACATGGACAAAACAAAGATCATGTTTTATGTCCATGTCACACCTATGCCGGTAGTTGTTGGGAGCACTAAGCTTGAAGTTGTTGACGAGTATGTTTACCTGGGACAAATAGTCCGACTAGGTAAGTCCAACTTCGACCGAGAGGTCAATCGACGGATTCAACTCGGCTGAGCAGCGTTCGGGAAACTACGACACATCTTCTCGTTAGACATACCTCAAAACCTGAAAACGAAATTGTACAACCAGTGCGTGTTGCCAGTGATGACTTACGTATCTGAGACGTGGTCCTTCACTACTGGTCGTTTGAGGAAGCGCAAGGTCGCTCAGCGAGCTATAGAGAGGACTGTGCTCGGGGTGTCTCTGCGTGATAAACTTAGAAATGAGGATATCCGCAGTAGAACCAGAGTAACCGACATAGCCCAACGGATTAGTAAGCTGAAGTGGCAGTGGGCCGGCCATATAGCTCGAAGAACCGACAACCGATGGGGAAGAAAGGTTCTCGAGTGGCAGCCTCGTACCGGTAGGCGAAGTGTAGGGCGACCCCCCGCTAGATGGAGTGACGACCTGATGAGACATGTAGGAATTCGATAGATGCAGGAGGCTCAGGACCGTCCTTTTCTTTTTGGTAGGACCCCCATTCCTTGGGGGAGGCCTATGTTCAGCAGTGGACTTGTGAAGGGCTGTAATGATGATGATGATGATGATGAGTAGGTCACTACTCTACACACTAGTTATGAAGTTTCATTACAATTGGTTAAATCATTCCAGAGATTAGCCCGGACAGAGAAATATTTAAATAGATTACTCATGTTATAATGGCACGCAAGTACTCCCTCAGATCAATAAAGATGCAGATATTTCGATATTACAGACATACACTTCAATTGTATGTACTTAAATTAAGCTTTGTTCTCTATAATATTGTAAAATACTTTCTCCTTATAATTTTTTGAATATTTTAAATAATTAGAATAAAATTTAATTTATTGGTATTATATAATTTTATTTTCTTGTTTATATGTAGTTAATATTTTTTAAAATTGACCGTTATTTATGTTCTCTTAAGTATATCTTAATTTCTGGTAAATAAAATAATGACTTTCAATAAGTATTATGTAATAATCCATATTGAATAAAAATCATTCTATTCTATTCTAAACTCTGGCGAGAAAGATGCTAAGGAAAAAATTTTATGACCTATGTATTCTATAGTTTATTGTTTTTCTAAATAATGGCTATTTATAAGTACAGATATGATGTTTATTATTATTAACGTTATGATATTTGATATCAGAACCTGAATGTACTCTTATAAGATTAAAATGTTAAACATAATATTTTCATGTGAAAAGCTGGCCGATATATTTGTAAAAATTATACGATATTGATTACATTACTTCACGCTTTGCTACATATGAACGTTTGCTCGTTATTCCGCAAACGTTCATACCAACGAAATGACAAGTTATATTTTTCTTCATATTTTCAGATACTATTATGATCTCAGTTGAACAAATTTCTCAGGGAAATATTGTATATTTTAACGCAGAGCCTGCTGTTCTAGTGCTGCTGTATTATTAATATTACTATTAAATGTAACATTAAATATATATTAAATTTATTACACAAAAAAAACTAAAACTTAAAACATAACTATAGTTCCAAGAACGCTACCTGCGTTTCCTCGCTGAATAGACAGACACTACAATATTCCCTCAAACGAAAACTTACCCCTAGAAAAGTGATGGTCATGTTTGGTGGTCTAGCGCCGGTGTGACTCAACACAGCTTCTTACCAAACCGAATGAACATTACTTCAATGTGTACTGTGGAGGACCGAACACGGAGTACATATACATGGAGAAGCTCGTACTTCTCCAACCAGCTTTGATCAATCGCTCGTCCCCACTGCTCCTGCATGAAAACGCGCTTCCTCATACTGCACAACAGACGTTCTGCAAGTTACAAGAGCTGGCGTTGGAAGCTCTCCGTCACCCGCCATACTCACCAGACCTTGCACATACAGACTTCTACTTTTTCCAGAATTCATAATATAACTCTTTGGCGGGAAAAAATTCAATACCTGAGGGGCAGTACCGAATTGCCATTGAAGAATTTGTTGCCTAAAACTGCCACTACGTTGGCAAAGATGCATCGATTGCATGCATCAATACTACTAATCATTACTTTGATTATTAGAAATAAAAAAATATATAAAAAAATACGTTAACCTATATTATAAGGAACGGCAATTTCATAGGTAAAGACCTAATATAATAAAAATATAAATTATAAATCAATTTTAAAAAATAACTTCAATGGTCTTTCCGTACTCGGCGGGGCAATGTCGTTCCCAATGAAATCAGCCAGGACAGTTACTAAATTAATTATTAAATCCATAAAACAAAATAAAACAACGTCGACATAAATAATAACAGGACAATATTTAGTCAAAGCAACACCATTAGCCAATTTAATAGAAATGGGTGGAACAATGTACATTAATCATCTCTCTTCGTGACATTAGATTTTGATTACTGTTAAATGTCAGTGCGGAAAAAGCTTTCAGTAAATTCATTCATGTTGAAAACCCATTCATTTTATAGTATGCATGTCTTATTGTATTCTGCGTAATAGATAAGCTTATGTAGTTTAATCACGATTGAAAAACAGAATGAAATTACTATGAGTTTACTTATTGAGTTTATTTAACAGTAGTAGAGCCACGCGGCAGCTTTTGCTGTCGCACGGATGGGCCCGCTTGAACCGGAGTGGTACCACGACCTCACAGAATACCAGCCTGAAGTAGAGGTTTACCTCTGCGTTTTGCTTGGTGAGTGCAACTGACTAGAGGCCCAAATTCCCCCCTTCCCTATTAATATTGTAGCGGAATTAAACAAAAGACTACCTCATGAGGGTACAAGCATCCCTGGAGAATCCCTCGCTGAGCATCCACGACTAAAGTTCTCCACTCCTGAGCGTGGGTGCTCAGGCTGCCCCGCGTATTCTAGGGGTGGGGGGGAGTGGGTTCAAAATTCCGCTCGCGACTAATACTGCTCGGGGCAAGCGGAGCAATAAGACCAAGGGACCCCTTTCACGCTATCGGTGAATTTTTGCAACATCAACATCAGCGGACTTCTTTCCAACCTTAATGCCGTCCATTACCATCTAGAGATGGCGAATACTGCCTTGCTCTTTTTACCGAGACGTAGGTGTCCTCTCCGGCTGATACTTCATATCTCTCCTACCTGGACAGAATACTCCTTTGTTTCCCGGGCTGGAGTTTGCGTATACGTCAGAAAGGACATCTGTTTTCGACGACGTTCGTATAAAGTGGCACGAGATTCATCGTTAAGGGCCATCGAAGTCTATGATAACTTTCTTGTCATTTAACATCGAAAGTCATAAAAAATCATTGTACGATAATTTTCTCGCGTTAAATTCATGCTGACGTGACACAGACAATTTGCAATTTGCCGCCAAATCGTAAGCAAATAACAAAATAATATACTACACAATAATATTGGAAAAAAAGAGTTCCATTTTCAAAATTTGAACTTATTTTTTTATTACATCGTTTACAAGTGGCCAGTTCTAAAATCTTTCAGTGTATGTTTATCTATGGGCACAAATTTTATATATTTGGATATTGTGAACAGGGAGCTATGGTTTGCTTCATTTTAAAGAAAAAATGAACAAGGAATAAATCCAAGTGTGTGGGTAGTGTATTTTAAATAAAACAAAAAAATATTAAATAACACTAGAAATCCAATAAATTTTCTAATTGAATACTGCATGAGAGAATACTAATAAATTGTAAGTTTGATAGCGTACTCGCGACTCGCATCTTTAACTATTCTATGTTGTAGTAATTTTTTTTAGAGGATAAGGTTACTTTTAGTTAATAGAATAAGGTTGACAAAAGAACACACAGTTCACCTTATGGTAAGTGGATGCTGTGGCCCATAGACATCTACATTTATTTCAATTAAGTATCAAAATGCAGATGCGTTGTTAACCCTGAGGAATAATACGAAATGCTTCGTTTCCAGTAAAAAGGGACTCCGGTTCTCTACACTCACCATATAAAACACAGCAGCATTAAGTTGCAGGTCCCGGTTAAGCCGACCCATTCGTGCTACAACCAATATATTTAGAATGCATCGTGACTCTACCAAGTATATTATAACTTATAATTTTTAATATATCTTATAAGGGCTAAAAACTGAAACGGCATTTTATTAAGTCTTTTAATACGAGCAGATAATGCAAAAAAGTGCATAACGAGTTTTCTTACGTTTTCACTAACCATCCTTGAATTATTCTTAGTATAAACTAATAACTTGATATCGGGTTTAAACCTATTTAGATGATAAACTGTTATTAAGTTTAAATTGTGTCGTCTTTATCTTTATTGAATCAGAAGGAAAACTTGTTGTTGCAAAGTAAATTAAATTATAACATAGTTGGTTTGAAGATTGTGTTTGCCTTACGAATTTCTTGTTAAATTTAATTTAAATCTTCATTCTTAGCTTGATAATTAGTTTCAATCTTTAGATTCAATAAGATGGATACATAATAAACATTTTGTTTTCAATAAATATTTAAACACAGATTGTTACCGTTATGAAAATGCGTAGGAACTTACATTTACACACACTTCTAGAAAACGAACGAAAAACTCTATAATTTTTTTACTTTTCCTGTACTCCCCGAAAATTAGCACCTTTTTTCATCTTCTGTTTAAGAAAGGCTTTACAAAATCAAATGCTTGGCAGGCGGAGCAGTAATCGCAGCTTACAGTCACCGGTCTAAAAAATAATGATAATAATGCACTCCAGACAGAATTTCAGTCACGTTGGTTCATCTCATCGGAGTCCAGCCATCAAGGACACTGCTGGCTGCTCTGCACAATAATAGTTAAAAATTACTTTACTAATATCAAAATTGTAGTTATAATATCTGAAATATACAGTATATATAAGAGGTGGACCTTGGAGAACTCACAACGAAGATTTGCATATAATGTGTACCGTTCCGTTGTTCACCATTCTTTCATTAATATAAAATCACAACCCACTTTTTTTAAATTTTAAATTAATTACTTTTAATGATACTAGGTTTTAGATAAAAACTGATTTTATTATAATAATTTCCTATATTAACGCGAACACTGCACATTAAATAAGATAAATTCAACGTTTTTTAAGTTTCGGGTGCTTTGCAGTACCCATGGTCACGTGGGACTGAGCTGTTTGACGTCCTGATGTCCATAGTTAGCCCAGCTACCTTCAATTTTTGGATACAAATTTTTGGTCGGTACAGAATCTTGAAGGTTTGCAGTAGGATGCTTGGGTTTGGATTTAATTTTATTAATTATAGGATTCTGAAGTGGCAATGGGCCTCCGTAAGCCCCGTACCGGTAGGCGAAGTGTAGGGCGACGACTTGATAGAGTGACGATCAGGTAAGACATGCAGGAAGTTGATGGATGCAGGTGGCTCAGGACGTTGCATTATGGCAGTCCATGAGGGAGGCCTATGCTCTGCAATGGACTTGTGAAGGGCTGTAATGATGATGATGATGAATTATAGGATCCCTAGCAGATGGTAACACCCATCCATCTTCTCTATTGAAATTAGGATGTTTATAATTTCAATAGCCTCATGAATCATCCTTGGTAGGAATTGATGTTCTTTTGAAAGACTCTTTGGTTTATCAAATATAAAGTAATGGCAGGGTCAATCTTGAATACGTTGTGAATAAAATAAACGCGATAAAATCCGCAAAATTAGTTTCATTTAATTATTTCATTTTGTCATTGCGTTCAAAATATTTTGAATTAAGTTTTATTTTAGTGATTGATAAAGTACCTATCAAAATGCCGTATTTTTCACTATAAAATACTTTGGTATTGTTTTTAAAGATTTTTTCGTGTTATTCTTTTTGCTAAAGCTTACTGCAGTTTCAAAAGTTGTGTTACTTTTTGCTTCAAGTTTTCTGGCTAACTTTGATTCCCGTTTAGTACTTGTGTTTGTTTCAAAGAAACTGTAAAAATAATTTCTGACCACCGGTGTTCAGTGCCCCCCCGAATTCGAAGCCTGGATGCAGCAATAGGTTAGAATCATCTATCGCCTAAACACAGATTCACATAATAAATATAACCGATTATAGAGATATGGTGATTATGTGCACCGACTAATTTTTTTCATTGGGAGAAACTGGTACTAACGAAAGAAAGTGATAATTGAGCGATAACCTCAGATATGTATTATAAAAATGTTTGTTACTGAGCGCAGTTCAAATTTATATCATCAGGCCGGCTAAAAACAATTTATGAAAAAATTTTCAAGAAATGCGCATTATTCAATATTTTATTGGTGCTTTTTTAATGTTAAAGTTGTCTGTAAATGTCAAAAAGAATATTGGGTCTTTTAAAATCATATTAATGAAGCTGAGTTTTACTTTAATTCTATGCATTCTTCTTGGCAGTAACTTCTCTGAAATAAGCCTTAAATTCTGGTAGGTAAGTATATTAGATTTATTTATACTTGTTTATGTTTTAAATGTATATCAGCTGTATGTGCTATACTATATTAAATTAACATTTTGTTTTCACACTTACTTTCACAAATCTATTTTTAGTACGTGAAGAGAAAACTTTTTTATTATTTATTCATTTATACTGTATTGTACACCACCAGTTAATTCGGGACGAGTGGAAATTATACGATAGGTGCCAAAAATAAAAAGAAGATAGCAGAAAATCAGAAAAAGAAACTATTCTACATTAATGGACTCAATCTGACATAATTCTTGTGTTTAAAAAGGAGATCAATATAATATTGGAGACTATCAACCCATAAGTCTGATGCCCAACCTGTATAAAATATTTGCAAAGATTCTACTTAAACGAATTGAAGGAAAACTAGATGAATAACAGCCAATAAGAACAGGCAGGCTTTCGTAGAGACTACTCAGCACTTGACCATATCCATGCTATAAGGCAAATCATATAGAAATATGTCGAGTACCAACTCACATACTATATGGCATTTGCTGATTACAGCAAAGCATTTGACTTCTTAATACATACAAAGATTTGGAAAACGCTAAAAGATCAGGAGATTGAACAAAAATATAATATTAATAAGAAATGTATACAAAAACAGTTCGGCGCGCATTCAGTTACAAAAAAGGTAATCTATACAACATACAGAAAGGAGTAAGACAAGGAGACCCCCTCTCTCCAAAACTTTTCTCAGCTGTTTTCGGAATGATCTTCAGAAACTTGAGAGTGGGAAAATCTGGTGTGAAACATCGACGGGCGTACACTAATACACATAAGATTTGCCGATGATATTGTGTTATTTGCAAAAACGTCAGAAGACTTAGACAGAATGTTAACGAACTAGCATCAGAAAGTGAAAATTATAGGAGTAAAATTGAATACTGAAAAAACAAAAATAATGACCAATGGAAATAAAAACATCATAAACGTAAACGAGTCCAAAATTGGTTATGTCGAGGAATACATATATTAAGGGCGGCTGATATTACCTAAAGATAACATAAACAAGGAAATCAAAAGAAGAATAGGAAATAATTGGAAGAGCAGCAAAGAGTAAACTTTTTAATACCTCCATTTTATCAATTCTAATGTAAGGAAGCCAAACATGGGCTTTGTCAAGAAACACAACTAATAAACTTGTCATTTGCCAACGTGCAATGGAAAGAAGCATCCTTAGACGGCGGACAGAATAAGAAACATCAACATCAGGAAAAGGACTAAGTTCCAGGACGTAACCCTTAATTTCAAAAGGTTGAAATGGAAGTGGTCGGGATATATGAAAAGAGGAAAAGAAAAATGGAACAAAATAATTACTTAATGTTACCCAAGGGAAGGCAAAAGGATAAGAGGTAGACAACAGAAAATATGGTATGATGATATCAGACAGGTTGCAGTGATAACATGGAGTAAAGTAGCCAGAGAGAGACCGGAATGGCAGAGGTTGGAGGAGGCCTTTGCCGACTGGCAAACGGTATTGCAGAAAACAAGCAAACGCCAAATATGTGAATAATTCATTTATTAATAATAAAAACATATATTTAACAGTGCTAAATGTAGTGTATTTGTTTATGTATGAGAATCTGTATTTATTTATTTGTCCGAATAAAAGGTATTGTATTTGTGTTTACTAACAAAAGTTCTTCATTCGGACATGACGTTAATATTATAGAATTCTTATGAAGAACATTTTTGTTTGATTTTAATTTCAAATAATGTTTTTCTTGAATTTGAGCAAATGTACATTTTTGTCTTTATACAACTTTTCAAATAAAAAGTGGTTTTAAGTCATGTCATGCGTTGAGGAAATATACTCAAATTTGTCCATAAGATAAGGCGTAGATGAACCATTTAAGACGGAGAACAGTACAGGCAAAATTATACAGTCACGCCTCTACTTTTATAGTAAGCCATTTAAGGCGAAAGCGATAGTGAGACATGGTCATATTTACGAAGTCTGAAAATGTATTTGATGCAATTTATGTGAAGACTGCTGGTTAAGAAGATTTTAGTTTAAATTTGGGTAATACACGTCTTCATAGTCAATAATCGGCAGTAACTATCAGTAACAGTACAAGCATAAGTTTACTCTTACTTTAGTCACCAGAGACTTTACGACATGTTTTTTTTTTTTTTTTTTTATAGGAGAGGGGGCAAACGAGCATGCGGCTCACCTGATGGTAAGTGACTACCGCCGCCCATGAACAACCGCAACACCAGGGGAATTGCAGATGCGTTGCCGGCCTTTTAAAAAGGAGTAGGCTCTTTTCTTGAAGGTCCCTAAGTCGTATCGGTCCGGAAAAATCCCTGGTGGTAAACTATTCCACAAGGAAGTTGTGCGAGGAAGAAAACATCTTCTAAATCGCACAGTGGTGGACCGCCAATCATCCAGATGGTGTGGATGGTATCGGGAGTTCTGCCGCGATGTGCGTTCGTGAAATTTGGCGGCTGGGATTAATCCGAACAATTCCTCAGAGCACTCCCCATGGTAGATGCGAAAGAAAATGCAAAGAGATGCAACATCTCTTCGCAGTGCCAATGAATCGAGCCGATCGGAAAGGGCTCGGTCGTCGACGATTCGAGCCGCTCTGCGCTGGATGCGGTCAAGTGGAAGGAGCTGGCACTGGGGAGCCCCTGCCCAGAGATGGGAACAGTATTCCATGTGAGGCCGAACCTGCGCCTTGTAAAGTTGCAGGCGGTGTGCCGGCATGAAATACTGTCCCGCTCTGCTGAGCACGCCAAGCTTTTTAGAGGCCAATTTGGCCTTCTCTTCCAAGTGACCACGAAACTGCACGTCACTCGATATGTCGACTCCGAGGATACCGATACTGGCTGAGGCAAGAAGGGGAGTGCCTTGAAACTGAGGAAATACGACAAAGGGGTTCTTTTTAGCGGTAAACGCGCAAACTTGTGCCTTCTGAGGATTAAACTGGACTAGATTTAGTCGCCCCCAATCCGAGACTTTGTCCAGCAAAGACTCGACTTCAGACACAAGTTTGTTCCGGTACTCGGCGACGTTTTCCCGAGAAATATTGGCCCGGCCGGTGTATAGAGCATCACCAGTGCTGTCATCCGCATAGCAATGAATGTTACCAGTTAGCAACATATCATTGATATGCAGAAGAAACAGCGTTGGTGATAGCACACAGCCTTGTGGAACACCAGCGTTAATAGGCTTGTAGTCAGAACATGCACCGTCTACAACGACCTTGATGCTCCGATCTGCAAGAAAGCTGGTGATCCAATTGCACAATTTCTCGGGAAGCCCATAGGAAGGCAGCTTTGAAAGAAGCGCTTTGTGCCAAACCCGATCAAAGGCCTTCGCAATGTCCAGACTAACGGCCAACGCCTCCCCCTTGGACTCTACTGCCTCCGCCCATCTATGGGTCAGGTAGACAAGAAGATCACCAGCTGATCGACACCGACGAAAACCGTATTGGCGGTCACTAATCAGCTGGTGATCCTCAAGGTACCGGATGAGCTGGCAGTTAATAATGGATTCCATTATTTTGGAGAACAAGGAGGTGATCGCGATAGGCCTATAGTTGGACGGGTCTGAGCGGTCGCCTTTTTTAGGGATCGGGTGGACAAAAGCTGTCTTCCATGAATTCGGGACTACGCCTTGGGAGTAGGAGTACCGGAAAAGACGCGTTAGGACCGGTGCCAACTCCGGAGCACACGTCCTCAGCACAATTGGGGGGATTCCGTCAGGCCCACTCGACTTCTGGATGTCCAGGGAGAGCAGTGCTTTGCGAACCGAGCGTTGTGAGAACAGCACATCCGGCATGGAGCACTCACACCGCGGGATGGTCGGCGGTGTTTCCCCCCCGTCATCAAGAGTCGAGTTGGACGCAAAAAGGGAGCCTAAAAGGTCGGCTTTGTCTTTTGCGTCATGGGCCAGTGAGTCATCCTCCCTGTGCAGAGATGGTAGTGATGGCTTACAGAAATTCCCTTGGACAGCCTTGGCGAGAGACCAGAATGCACGGGTTCCCGAAGGAAGGCGAACTAGTTTCTCGCCAATTCTGCCTATGTGCTCTGACTTTGCCTTGGCAATAACTCTTTTGAAGGACCTGGAGGCGAAGTTATACTTCTTTTTAAGTGTGCTGGTGTTTACATCCCGAGTCACCGAAGCTGCAGCCCAGGCTTGATAACACTCCTGCTTACTGCGCAATGCAGTCTTACAGGAGCGACCAAACCAAGGCTGAGATCTGCCTCCGATGGGTACCACAGATGATGGAATAAATAGTTCCATTCCCTGTAGCACCACATCAGTGACAGAGTCAGCAACAGCACTGGGATCATCCGGCGAGAAGCAAACCCGCCCCCATGGGTAGGATGCAAAGAAAGACCGCATTCCGTCCCAATCCGCCGACCTGTAATGCCAAACACGGCGGCAACCTGCAGAACGCAACCGCGAAGGGAGCGTGAGTGGCACCATACTCCGGATCAGACAATGGTCTGAAGAGCCGAGAGGGGCATCGACGTAAACCTGATATCCGTCCGGATGAGAGGTCAGCAGAAGGTCCAACAGGGAAGGTGTATGATCCTCCACATCTGGAATCCGCGTAGGCGAAGTAACCAGTTGTGTCAGACCATATGCCATGGCAAAGTCATAAACAGATCTCCCCGCATGATCGGTTAAACGTGAACCGAGCCATTCGGCATGGTGGGCGTTAAAATCGCCAAGGATCACGATCTCTGCGGATGGGACCTGTTGTAGCAAGGAATCTGTAGCCATTTGGACGTGGTCGATGAGTCGGTCTGTTTCGGCATTACCGCTATGGGACCTATAGAGGCACCCGTAGACGCGCGGATGGTCGTCGCTGTCTACGCGTAGCCAAAGGATGGACAGGTCCGAACCTTCAAGACTGCCGAGGCGTCGAGAACAGATGTCCTCTCTAACATACACGCAAACTCCAGCCCGAGGCACAAAGGAGTGCTCCAATTTGTACCCCGGGTAGGAGAGATACGAAATATCAGTCGGAGAGGAAACCTGCGTCTCGGTCAAAAAGAGCAAGGCCGGCTTCGCCGTCTCGAGATGGTAGTGGACGGCGTTTAGGTTACAGTGAAGTCCCCTGATGTTGCAGAAATTCACGGATAGCGTGGCAGGGGTCGCCTTGGTATTGTTGCTCAGCTTGCCCCGAGCAGTTTTGTTTTTGAGCGGAATTTTGCCCCCCCCAGAATACGCGGGGCAGCCTGAGCACCCACGCTCAGGATTGGAATAACATGGTCGTGGATGCTCAGCGAGGGATTCTCCAGGGGTACTGGTACCCTCCTGGGGTAGTCTATTGTCTAATTCCGCTACCATGTTGATGGGGGGGGGGGGGAATTGGGCCTCCGGCCACCTGCACTCACCAGACGAAACGCAGAAGCAGAGCCTCTACTTCACGCCGGTATTCTGTGAGGTCGTGGTACCAACCCGGCTCGAGCCGGCCCAAACGTGCAACAGCAAAAAACTGCTGCAGGGCTCTACCACCGTAAAATAAATATAAATATAATATATAATATAAAATAAATATATTTTCGAAACCAATCAATCACTGTTTAAGATATGTTAAGAGACCTGAGTATTCTAAATAAAATTAAAAATAATTAGCCTTATAAGATTAGAAAGAAAGCGTTAATAAAGTCAAGAAACTACAGCATTGTAAGTCATCCGATTTCCATACTTGTTCTGATATCGTAAAGTAAATATACATGATTTCTTTATGGCTAAAGTAATTTTACAGTTTACATATCTCCTACTAGGCATAAGCCTCCTGGGTCAAGCAGCTCTGTTTTTCTGCTTCAAAGTCCTCATTCGGATAGATTTTCAATCGGTTAGATTGTAATTGATTGGTCTTTAGTGCATGTTCGTTCACAATCTAAGGGCAAGACACGAACTGATTAAGTAATATCTATTATTTATATGACATATTTTAAATTCAATTATCAATCTACAATTCCCAGCCAGTATACAATCATGTACAGGGGCCCATACAGCTGTAGACTCGACGGACAACTAGGACGGAGCCCAAGTTGCCTTATGGAAAATGTTCTATTCTACTCCTTAATGGGAAGGCTAGTCAAATAAAGAGTACTTACCTGTATCTGAGGCGACGACTGTCTCAAGGTTCGGTCAGGACGGAGGTGTGTATGTGCATGCGTAGTGGTGTTTTTAGTGGTGTGGATTTTAGTTGACCTGACTGGACCGTTGAAGTTGGCAGCTACCCGGACTCCGGCACCGCTCCAAATTATGGTAATCTCCAGCGGCGTCACCCACGGTAAATTTCTTTCTTCTTCACTATGTCAGTCTATTAACTTTATTGTACATTTAACTAACTTCAAAACGCAACTAAATACCGTTACTTATAATCAAAAACGTAACACACAGCACGAATACCGAATGTTCGGATCAAAGGTCACCTCCGTTTTGCGTGGCAATAAATTATTTCTAGAACCTAACACGACCTTCTCTAGTGTCACAAAGTTCAGCGTTCAACCGACAACGGAAAATATCTCCGAACTATATCAAATGCCGCACGAGCAAATTAATATTGTCAAATGCACTTATATACGCTATCAAATTAGAATAACCAAATTCGCGGTAAATAAGGCGCGCACAACACACAAATTCAGACGTTGATCGCAATCAATGTTAACTTCCTAACCCGGTGTCTAATTCTAGACTACAATTACTCGTCGTTGCACAATTTGCTAACAAAACCGACTCTAAAAAATGGAGGTTATCCCCAGCGACCTCACGACGTGCTATCGACAGCACTACTTTCAAGCAACTCCGTTGCACTCACGTTCTGCGCTCGCGCCCTCTGCCAAAACCCGCCCGAACGTCAAAACCGGTATGGTGCCGAGCCAAGCGCCCTCTGGCGTCAAATCTTGAAACCAGCGTTTGGGCGCGAACAATTATAATAGACGGAATATATTATAAACTAAGTATTGATCTAAGTGTCAATACTTAGTTTGGAATACTTACCTCTGTTTAAGCATAGTGCGCGCACAGAGGAGCCTGATATTTTGCATCATCATTTCATCATCATTACAGCCTTTCACAAGTCCACTGTTGAACATAGGCCTCCCCCAAGTTATGCCAGAAAGCACGGCCCTGAGTCACCTACATCCATCGACTTCCTCCATGTCTTACCAGGTCGTCACTCCATGTAGTGGGGGGTAGCCCAACACTTCGCTTACTGGTACAAGGCTGCCACTGAAAACCTTTTTTTCCCATCGGTTGTCGGTTCTTCAAGCTATATGGCCGGCCCATTGCCATTTAAGCCAATTAATCTATTGGGCTATGTCGGTCACTCTGGTTCTACTGCTGATATCCTTAAGTTTATTACGCAAAGAATACCCAAGCGTAGCCCTCTCCATAGCACTTGAAGCTTGAGCTTCCTCATACGGCCAATAGTGAACGATCACGTCTCGGATACAAAAGTCATCACTGGCAATACGCACTGGTTGTACAAGAGATATACCTGACGAGAAGATGCGTCGTGATTTCCCGAAAGCTGCTCATCCGAGTTGAATCCGTCGATTGACTTCTCGGTCGAAATCGGACTTACCTAGTCGAACAACTTGTCCCAGGTAAACATACTCGTCAACAACTTTGAGCTTGGTGCTCCCAGCAACTACCGGCATAGGTTTGACATGGGCGTTATACGTGATCTTTGTTCCATGTTCATCTTAAGACCTATCCTTTGGGAGACACTATTAAGGTCATTAAGCATAGTGCTTAGGTCCGATTTCTGTGCGATTCTGCTATAAGAAATATATTGTCAGCAAATCGAAGATATGTAACGATTGATGTACTCGCCATTGATATTAATACCGTATCCTTTCCAGTCTAGTAGCTTGAAAACGTCGTCCAATGCAGCGGTGAAGAGTTTCGGGGATATTACGTCACCCTGTCTTAAACATTTCTGAAGTTGAATAGGTTTCGTACTCTGGTTCTGTACTCGGATAGCCATCGTAGCCCTACTGTACAGATACTTCAGCACTTCGATATACCCACAGTTAACTTGGCACTTCTGATGGGACTGCAGCAATGCTCAAATGTCGACAGAATCAAAAGCTTTCTCATAGTCCAAATACGCTAGCCAAAGTGGCAGATTATACTCTACAGTCTTCTGTACGATTTGCTAAAAGGGTATGTTTGTGGTCTGTGGTACTAAAGAGCAATTCTGCTCCACGCCTTCGGAGTAGTCCCACCATGGAAGACGGAATTAAAGAGCTTCTGAAGGACTTCAATTACCGGTTTTGCACCCGTATTCAGAAGTTCCGCTGTAATTCCACCCTCGTCCGGGACTTGCCGTTTTTAAGGTGCTAGAGAGCCATTCTAATCTCGCTCAGACTGACGTGCGGGATTTCATCGGAACAGTAACGGATAAGACTTGCTCTTTGATTGGTACTCACACTTGCGTGTGGCTCCAACGATGACGTGTACAGCTGCCCGTAGAACCTCTCTATCTCACTCAAAATCTAAGGTGTCCCGGAAATGATGCTGCCAAACTCAGTCTTCAGCTTTGACAGTTGGCTCTTTTTGGTAGACAGATCTCTGGCAAAGATTTTGGAGCCTTGGTGCCACTCGATCGCTTCTCCAATACAAGCTGTATTGAAGTTGCGTAAGTCCGCCGCATGCATTTGGAGATCAGTTGCGTGTATGTTGTCAAATCTGTTGAAGACTGCAGCTTTATTTACCGTCTAACAGCCATAAGATTAAGAGTGTGATCGGAGAGTTTTTTTGTTCGTCTGCGGCGGGTCTTACAGAACTTAGCTCCGACCGCATGGACAGTTTCCATGAGCTTGTCATACATATCGTCCACTGCATTGCAATCTTCTAGGTACTGAAAACGGTTTTTTTCAATTTGAGCTGAAAGGTTTCGGGACTTTGGATTAGAGCACGAGGGGAGCGTTGACTTCATTAGACGAGACCTCTCCAACTTAACGTTTAGGTTCAGTGTGCCTCTAACCATTAGGTGATCGCTACCAGTTTTCGCCCCTTCGATCACTGAACAGATGACGTCTAGTCGCCGTAATAAAGTCTATCTCATTTTCTGTTGGTTTGGCTTATATCGGAAATTAGCAACAATGAGTTTATCGATCAACGCTATTTTATGTAGAGGTGTCATCGTATCAATACGAATAAACTAGAAGGTGGTGATGTCCTAATTGCGGCATTGCGTGAACTCAGATCATCTGAGTTAAATGTGTCTTTACCTTGTGTAAATTTTTCATTGCATAATCTTATCGAACATGTCATCATCGAAGTTCCTAGTAAGCAATCCTCAAAGCACCATGTCTTTAGTGCTGCTTACATACCCACAACACACCCTCTACCGTATACGAACTTAATTTTGAAACTTTACAAATTATACTCTGTGATCCTGATGTGAATTGTCTCTATATTTTGGGCGAGTATAATCTTCCAGATGTAACTTGGACACGAGGAACCTCTAATGCCTTACATACTGCGTTAGCTAAATTAGATTGGTCCGAGTTAATGACTTTTACAGACGTAAATTCGGGCGTAAATTTTTTTTACAACAAATTGAAGGAAATTATTAATTTATATGTACCAAATAAAAAGCTTTCTCCAAATCATCGTCAGTATGTCTATCCGAAGTGGTTCACGCCTGAGATCATAGAAAATATTAAAAAAAATATTTTCATCTTAGGAGATTTAAGCAAGAAGGCAAATTATTTAATAAAGAACTGTTTATCTTTTATCGATGGAGGGTTAAAACCTTAATTGACAACGCATATGAGCAGCACCTTAAGTTGATACAGAAAAGCATAATTGACGATTTGGTATTTTTTTGGAAATATGTTAGTGATAAAAAGAAAGAAAGACGACATACTGAAACGTTTAGTTATAAAGGTGCAGAAGTAACAGGTCAAGATGCGGCTAATGCCTTTGCTGAATATTTTGGTTCAGTATTCCATAATGAAAAGCCCCTATTAAATTATGTAGATGCCGAAAATGCGGCTAACTCACAAAATAACGTGATGCCCATCTCAGTCAGGCAAGTAGACGAAAGTGAATTTTAGATTGGCAATAAGACGCCTAAAACCACGATATGCTGGTGGCCCTGATCGCATTCCCGCTTTTCTGGTCAAGGATTGTGCGCCAGCTCTTCGTTCACCGCTCTTGTTTATTTTTAATCTGTCTCTTAGACAGGCTAAATATCCAGAACAATGGAAACCATCTAGGGTGACACCTGTTCCAAAGGGAGAACCTGGAAAAGATGTTTCTGCTTTTAGACCTATTGCGGTGCTTTCGGTTCTGGCGAAGATATTTGAAACCATGTTGGACTTTCGCATTAGGAATCAGGTAGATAACATTTTGCATGAAAGTCAACATGGGTTTCGAAAGAATCGTGCAACGACTACTAACTTGATAGCGCACGTGGACTATGTCTGTGCTGAGATGGATTCTAGGAGACAGGTAGACGCCGCCTATTTCGATTTTAGGAAGGCTTTTGACCTGGTGAGTAATGACATACTGTTACATAAGCTAGCTAAGTTGGGCTTTACTCCGAAACTTCTTCAACTCTTTGCTAGCTATTTGGATAATCGTCGTCAATTTGTTAGAGTGAGTGGTTTCGAATCCGCTGATTATTTCACTAGATCTGGGGTGAGTCAGGGTAGTACTCTTGGCCCTACGCTGTTTTTAATTTTAATAAATGACTTGCCTACCAAAGTAAAATTTGCGAAGTGTTTGTTATTCGCAGATGATCTAAAATTAAGTTTGGCGATTGGTAGTGTTGCTGATGCACAGGCTCTTCAACGAGACATAGATGCGGTATCGAAATGGAGTCAACTGAACCATCTTCCTCTTAATGTGACTAAATGCAAGGTTATAACTTTTGCATTAAAACAGAATCCTGTCATTATTAATTATAACTTATACGACGCGCCTTTGGTAAGAGTATATGACATACGTGACTTAGGTTTAATATTAGATAGTAAATTGAGTATTCACAATCATATGACATCCATTTGCAAGTTAGCTAGTAAGACTTTGGGTTTTGTGATGAGGACTGCAGCTGACTTTGATGATATAAGGGTGGCTAAAACTTTGTACAATGCGTATGTTCGTAGTAAGCTAGAGTATGCATCTGTGGTCTGGAATCCTTACGAGAAAAAGTATACTCTCTTGTTAGAGAGGATACAACGTAAATTTGCTCGTTGGCTTTATAAGAAAGTTCATGGGTACTACCCTTATTTGTATCCTTCTTTATTCGTCTTGGGTATGGTTGATTTTGAAACCCTAATGTTTAGAAGGGTGATGTCAACTATTAGGCACTATCTTTCTATAATTCACCACAAGTTGGATTGCCAGTCGGTTATGGAGAGAATCGGTTTGTTGGTGACCAGGTATCTGCATAGAGGTAATGGAGGAACGGTGGCTCCGCGCCGTAGGGCGCGTCTTCTAGATAGACCAGTTACGCGTACCAAATGTGCTGCTTTTGCACCAACAAATCGTGCATTAATACTTATAGGGGACATACTCACTCAGCACGATGAAATTGACCTATTTGCAGACAGTATAACACGTCTGCTGACTCTTTTTTATAAAATCATTGATGATATGACAATTAATTATTGGACAATTTAATTTCGTTGACTATGTACTATTTATACTTTATATTTAAGATGTAATTTTAATTATGGGCATATTAAGATTGTTATTAGTTTTTATTGACATTGCATTATAAATTGACATGACAAAATGTTTAATTATTAATACTTTATGGTTTTAATTGGCTTAATTACCATTTTAATTTCTGACACGGGCTGCCAAAAGCTTCGAGATTTTATATTACTATTATTTTATAATTAATTAATTAATTTATGATTATTAATTTTTGTTGTAATGGATGGATACTATTTCTGAAAAAAATTTTTTGCATGTAAAATTTAACCTTGTGCGCGTGTTGGATTTTCTGTAAGCCACAAGTTTATGAATTAAATAAATAAATAAATGACAGTGGGGTGGGCTCATCCGTTACCAAAAATCTATTATATATTTTAATCTCATTTCTAGATCAACATCTAGAAATGTGATTAAAATGCTGTACAACTACGTAGTAAATACTAAAAAAAATACTTGATTTATGCATATCAAACCGCTCGTGTAAAGTGTTGTCGCATATCATCCACCCTTTATCTGTGATATAGCTCCCAATGTTGATATTGTTCCAATGAAAAGGCGGACGCTTCAAAGGTAAAATTTAATAAGTCCGACTATACGCACATCAACCACAAAATATATTCCACTAACTGGGATGAAATACTTACTCCCCTGGAATCTGAAGAAGCATTTAGCGCATTTTATGGAATAATTGACAAAATTATCATGCAACACATGCCGTTGATTGGCTCCAGAACCTCTGCTTTTCCAGTCTGGTTTTCGAGATCTCTAATTAGCACATTTATAAAAAATGTAAAGCGTGGGTGAAATGGAAGAAATGTAACAACATATCAAGCTATGAGATGTTTTTCCAGTATAGAACGATATTTAAGTTTATGTGTAATAAATGTTTTTCTAAATATATTGGATCTGTCGAGGATAACATACGCAAAAATAAATCATTCTGATTTGGGGGTATATAATATATCTAATCGTCGTGACAAACCTGGAATACCGGCTAAGGTTGAAAGTAATGATGATATTGCAAGTGATTCATAGTCAAAGTGCAACATGTTTTCTGAATTCTCATCTACCATTTATAGACCGCCCTCACCTATACTATAGCAGTGGAGGCCACCTGCCAGTTCAGCATCCCATGACACCACTAATACTGACCTTCATTTTTGAAGTAGAAAAGGTATTAAGAGAGCTGCAATCCATCTAAGGGGCCAGGCCCTGAAGCTTATCTGCTTATTTTCTAAGAAACACCGCTCTCTCATATGTAAACCTCTAACTATCACCCATAATAAATGCATTACTGAAGGTGTTATACCAACAGTATGGAAACATACTAACATCACATCTGTACACAAGAGCGGATCTAAACGTAGTGTAGATCAATAACACCCGATATCAATTTTGTCTACTTTGTCGAAACTCTTCGAGAGACTTGTGCATAACAAAATATATCTCATACTGCATAATATTATTATACAGCAACAGCATGGTTTGGTTAAACGTCGATGAACAGTCACCAATCTATTATTATTTTCCTGCTACTTATTTCAAATTATTGATAATCGCGTATAAGTCGATGCAGCGTATACAAACTTTCGAAAGGCCTTCGATAAGATGGACCACGATATGTTACTAAATCAAATAGCTTACAATGGCATTCGGGGTAATATGTTATGATGGTTTGTTTCTTATATCATTAACCGTAGTCAAAGGGTTTTAATCAATGGATACCACTTTAACGTTACGATGGTTACCACTGGTGTACCTCTAGGATCTATTCTCGGTCCTCTGTTATTTGTAATGTTATTAATGACATAATTAACTGTTTTTAAAACTCTAAATTTCTATTATAATATGCAGATGTTAAAGTTTGTAAATCTATCCATACTACACAAAACTGCATTCTTCTCCAAGAGGATCTAGACAGACTATTGTTACAAAAGTAAACTTCAGTTAAGTATACCGAAGTGTAAATATCTCAGTATTACTAAAAACAAGAATACTATTAAATTTTCGTACTCTCTGTGTAACGTTCCTTTGGTGAAAGTGTATTCTATGAGAGACCTCGGTATACTGTTTGATTCAAAACTGTGCTTAGACTTACATGTTGAACAAATTGTAAACAAAGCATACAAATTATATGGATTTATTATGAGTTCAACTCGCGGCTTCAAACGGACCTCTTCATATCTTTGTTTATATAAAACCCTAGTACGTTCTCAACTTGAGTATGCTGTGCCCATTTGGAATCCTTATTATAAGAATTAATTTTTAATAGTATCTATACATAACATAATATCCAATATTTTATTATATGCAATATTAAAAACTATTTTAAAAAATACTAAAAAGTGTAACTTAATTATAATAAATATATACACAAAATTGAAAATGTTCAATGCCGGTGTCTGCGTGCAATGCATTTTAAATGTCACAAATCATATCCACCATATGACTCAGTAGATACAAACTTCTAATCTTGCACTCTAGATGTAAGCAATTAGAGGCTATGAAATTGTTCCATATAGTAAGGTGCAAGTCTGACTGTATTGAGTTAAGTAATGTGTTATGTTATGCGGTCCCCAGAACTGTCCATAGACGACGGGTGCGCGCGGGTAAACACTTTGCCGTAAGTACTTGTCGATCCAATACCAGTATTCGTTTATTGATTCGACGTATGGTTGCCACATATAATGAGACCTTCGAGCATATAGATATTTTCACGTGTTCAATGGAAAAGTGGTCTTGTATACAAGACACTTTTCAAATAATAATTTGTCACCTCAGTCACATTATAATACCATTGCTGACCATACTTTGATACTTATATAATACGTTCTGTACAGCTGCAGGTCTCCTAGCGTCTTAATTATCTATCTCAAGAGGTAATCTGTTAACAGCATTGTGGGCTGCATTATTGCGTATATTAATGTTACTGTACTATCTGTATGTAATATATAATGTAGCTGTTAGCTGTTCCACTTTGAATAAAATAAAAAAATGGGTATTATAGTAAGCTTTATGTCAATCGTTCTACTGTTGCAGCCTGTGGGTTAGCTATACCCAGCGAGCGGGAAGAGATCTACGTGTCCAATACAGCAATGCAACAACTTTCTCATTTATAAGTAGTTTGGGAAGGTCTAATTTATCTGCATGTTTATCAGACCATAATATCCATAGCTGAACATGGTTATCTCATGCTGCAGACATCTTAATTGCCACACTTGATGATCGCAGGTATCAGATGTCTCACAACTTTCCATCGCCGGTCGAGATATTGTGCGTCTGGCATAAAAGAAATGGTTATATCGCCATTAATTTGACGGCTTGGCAGCAAACTGACTAATCGTTTGGTTGAGACTTTACGGGGATAGGGCTACATGTCACATATATTTTTATTGCGTATAAATTTCTTTTTGGGATTTGACGTTCATTTTTGTGCAATGTATGTATGTATGTCGCCTCCACAATACAGGAGATGGGTAACGTTTTCAATAGCAAAAAAAATCATTATTATTATTTGTTATTACTAACTTACACTTGACACTTCAATGGATTAAGTAAAAAAATACTTCGAATTTAATCACACCACATTCAAGTTTTGAATCTTACGCCTACCTTAGGTATATTATAACGACGTCAAATTTCAGTCATCTTAGTGTATGAGATTATTATCTCCAAAAAACGTGACGCATAATTACCCAGTTGATTCCTTAAATCATTGCAAATATTGTAATAGCAGAGTAATTAATATTATTTAACAATTAATAAATAAATAATTCCAGTAATTATAATTAACAGTAAGTAATAATTTTCTCGAACATCAAGGAATACTAGTATTTTCGTATAACGCAGAAAATAATAAAATTCACACAATATTTTTATGAATATGGTTTAGATTTATACAAATATGTCACGACACTTATTTATAATATGTACAATTGGTTTCAAAACGTTGAAAGATGGAAGGCTTTGTTAGCCTTTGACATTTGTCAGAGCACAACTTTCCTGCAATTCATTGCCTAAAAACGTATTAAATTAAACAATGGTAAACACAAAAAAACGTACTTTTTGTTGTCAAGCAGAGCATGCATAAAGAAAATTCAATGCCATAAAAGCCCTCGAAACCATTGTTGTCGTCGACGGTTAATTAAAATTCCCAGCACGTGAAAGGAAACAGTAGAAAATGTGAAAAATAGGCTTTAGTCCCATTGTTAGATTGCTCTGGGCTGTGTCTGCGTTTAGCATGTCGAACGAAACATAACACTTTTTTAGCTAATTTTAGTTGTTTTTATGAAATTTATGCAATATTTAATAATGGAAATTACTGCTACGTTTTAATTATCGTCAAATATATCTAATAAATATAAATAATAGAGGTAATAAGCCACCCTGCGGGGCACCAATGCTTGTATAGCATTCAGAAGATAATGATTTATTGATCGGACATTACCGAATTGTCGGCATCCAAAGATATATTTTCGAAACCAATCAATCACTGTTTAAGATATGTTAAGAGACCTGAGTATTCTAAATAAAATTAAAAATAATTAGCCTTATAAGATTAGAAAGAAAGCGTTAATAAAGTCAAGAAACTACAGCATTGTAAGTCATCCGATTTCCATACTTGTTCTGATATCGTAAAGTAAATATACATGATTTCTTTATGGCTAAAGTAATTTTACAGTTTACATATCTCCTACTAGGCATAAGCCTCCTGGGTCAAGCAGCTCTGTTTTTCTGCTTCAAAGTCCTCATTCGGATAGATTTTCAATCGGTTAGATTGTAATTGATTGGTCTTTAGTGCATGTTCGTTCACAATCTAAGGGCAAGACACGAACTGATTAAGTAATATCTATTATTTATATGACATATTTTAAATTCAATTATCAATCTACAATTCCCAGCCAGTATACAATCATGTACAGGGGCCCATACAGCTGTAGACTCGACGGACAACTAGGACGGAGCCCAAGTTGCCTTATGGAAAATGTTCTATTCTACTCCTTAATGGGAAGGCTAGTCAAATAAAGAGTACTTACCTGTATCTGAGGCGACGACTGTCTCAAGGTTCGGTCAGGACGGAGGTGTGTATGTGCATGCGTAGTGGTGTTTTTAGTGGTGTGGATTTTAGTTGACCTGACTGGACCGTTGAAGTTGGCAGCTACCCGGGCTCCGGCACCGCTCCAAATTATGGTAATCTCCAGCGGCGTCACCCACGGTAAATTTCTTTCTTCTTCACTATGTCAGTCTATTAACTTTATTGTACATTTAACTAACTTCAAAACGCAACTAAATCCCGTTACTTATAATCAAAAACGTAACACACAGCACGAATACCGAATGTTCGGATCAAAGGTCACCTCCGTTTTGCGTGGCAATAAATTATTTCTAGAACCTAACACGACCTTCTCTAGTGTCACAAAGTTCAGCGTTCAACCGACAACGGAAAATATCTCCGAACTATATCAAATGCCGCACGAGCAAATTAATATTGTCAAATGCACTTATATACGCTATCAAATTAGAATAACCAAATTCGCGGTAAATAAGGCGCGCACAACACACAAATTCAGACGTTGATCGCAATCAATGTTAACTTCCTAACCCGGTGTCTAATTCTAGACTACAATTACTCGTCGTTGCACAATTTGCTAACAAAACCGACTCTAAAAAATGGAGGTTATCCCCAGCGACCTCACGACGTGCTATCGACAGCACTACTTTCAAGCAACTCCGTTGCACTCACGTTCTGCGCTCGCGCCCTCTGCCAAAACCCGCCCGAACGTCAAAACCGGTATGGTGCCGAGCCAAGCGCCCTCTGGCGTCAAATCTTGAAACCAGCGTTTGGGCGCGAACAATTATAATAGACGGAATATATTTGTGGCGGATTGGGATTATTTTACTAGATATAGTGGACTGTATTGAGAATCTAAATCCCCTGAAACGTTCAGTTACCGCAGTCACAAAATCACACCAAAAACAGCAACAAACTACTCACGGTCTTACTAGCCAGCCTCCCAAGATCAGCAAACGTTGACAGCTCCTGGTAGCTTCTTCTACACGGTAGAATACACTAGCAATTAGATTGTACACGGTACACTCTGGAGTAGTCCCTTTTTTTAAGTTTTTGGAGAGATGTTCACATCACGAACACAAAGAGAATGTGTATGGCTTGTCTCGCCTCCTACCCTCCTCTTCTCTTTTTTTAACTCCACAGATTATTACAACGCATATTACGTCGCAATGTTGCCACTAGGTGTGACCGGCGCTCCGATCGTAGCAGATCATTGTGCCTCGGTATAAATTTTGTGAGTTGCGGTTTATTACTGAACACACCCCCCACCGAAACCATCTTGATGGTTTCTCCTAACTATATGAAAAAGATATTAGAGAAAATATTATAACTTAAGCTACGGAACATGCAAAATAACGCTGAGACACAGAATGTCCTCAACGAGAAAAAAAAATATTAATACACGTAAAAACTAATTTGAATAAGGTAGAGGTCTCAGTTTATTAACTGGTCTCTGTAGAGTACTCTTTTGAGTGCGAAGCGTAACACAACGAACAATCCCATCTGGACCGGGGTGAAGAGCCTCAATTCTACCCAAAGGCCAATTGCACGGCGGTACATTATCAGTTTTTATGATTACGAGATCACCTATTTTTATATTAGATCTATCCGAATGCCACTTTGCTTTCTGTTGCAGCGTATTTAGATATTCGTGACTCCATCTACGCCAAAACATTTGTGAACATTTTTGAATATATTGCCAACGTGATAATCGATTTATTGTTATATCCTCTACATTATACTCAGGTACTGCTGTTAACCCTTTTCCAATTAGAAAGTGTCCCGCAGTCAAAACGTTGAACTCATCAGGATTATCACTAGCTGGTAACGGACAAAGCGGCCGCGAGTTGAGAATCGCTTCTACTTTACAAAACACTGTTGTGAGTTCCTCGAACGTCAAACTTTTTTCTCCTACGGCTCGCGTTAATAGATACTTGGCGGATTTAATTCCAGCTTCCCAGAGCCCACCCATATGTGGTGCACCAGGGGGATTAAATCTCCATATAATTTGTCGTTTTGAGCAACCCTCTAATATATTGTTTTTTTGTTCGAGCATAAATCTTTGTACTTCGGTTAAATGCTTACTAGCAGCTATGAAATTAGTTCCGCAATCCGAATAAAGGAAGGAGCACACACCGCGTCGCGCTACAAATCTGTCTAAACACGCGAGGAAACAGTCCGATGACAACGACGATAAGACTTCAAGGTGTACAGCTTTTGTCGAATAACAAATAAATAATGCTAAATATGACCGTTCAACCCTAGCATTTCGTCGTAAACTTTCTTTTGTAAAGAACGGACCACCGAGGTCCACCCCTACATGCTCAAAAACATTACAAGGTATCAATCGGGCTGCTGGCAAAGGTGCCATCTCAGGCTGTAAGAGCACTGGGTTGTGTTTAAAACAAATTTTGCATTTGGACAAAACTGACCGAATAATGCGACGGGATGCTAAAATCCAAAAATTTTGATTAATAATGTTTTGTAAGGTGCGTGGACCTACGTGTAAATATTTTTTATGTAAATATTCAATAAGTAACAAGGTAAATCTACTATTTTTAGGTAATAAACGAGGATGCTTCGCGTTATAAGGTAACGCTGAATAATTTATTCGACCCCCCACCCTGAGGTATCCGCGTTCGTCAATAAATGGAGATAATTTTCTCAACGACGGAACGTACTTTGTGCCCTTTGACAATCTATTTATTTCATTTGCGAAGTATGCACTTTGTACTAATTTAATTAAAACATCTTGGGCAGTATTTAATTCGTTAGTCGTCAGTATTGATTGCTTCGAGTGACCGGATTTGAGTCGGAACCATCTCAATATTCGAGCAAACGTACGTTGCAGTTTATAATAAGAAGAGAAATTGGAAAAGATTCGGTCACAGAACTCTAACTTAGTCTCCTCTATCGAATTATTTTCATTTGTGATTAAATTGAAGGAGCCTAATGTATGATTTGATTTCATTTCGGGTGTATTACTTTCATGTTGGTTGATAAATGTTCTCACTGGCCACTGCGAATAGTCGTCGTACAACCAAGATGGGCCCTTCAACCACTGCTCACTGCACTCCACGAGCTGTGACGGAGACGCTCCGCGCGAGCATATGTCTGCCATATTGCACTCACTACTCACGTGACGCCAACAGTGTGGAGGTAACACTTCACATACCTGAGTAACACGGTTACTAACAAACGGCTTTAATTTGTAAGCTTCTGTCTGAAGCCACGTCAACACGATAGTCGAATCGGTTAACGCAGTAATACGAGTAATTTTTACACGAGTTAAAATGTCACGGACATATCTAATTAATTTGCTTAACAAAACTGACGCCATTAATTCCAACCTCGGGATAGTTAATGGTTTGACGGGGGCTACTTTAGATTTTGCTGTCACCAGGCGTACTTTAGTTTGACCTCTATCGTTGCGACTGATCACATACACACAACTAGCATAACCGCGAGAGCTTGCATCGCAAAAGGCGACCAATTCGCATTCGGTCTGTTCTGGTAGCAGCATATGTCTATCTATCTTGATTGCCGTTAGTCGCGGGAGATCATCAACGTAATTAAGCCAGCGCTTAGTTACGTCAGTTGGCAGCTGCTCATCCCATCCTATGCCCAGCTTCCATAAATCTTGCATTATCTCTTTCGCGATGAAAATGCACGGTGAAATAAAACCCACGGGGTCGTAAATAGAAGCTAATAATTTTAAAACAGAACGTTTAGTTGTTACTTTATCAGTCTTATCTACTGTGAAATAAAAACAGTCAGTCAAAGGGAACCATTTCAGACCTAGCACTTTGACTGAATATTTGTTACCATCTTTCATAAATGTAACAGGACACTCTCGGTTTTCTAACGGAACGCGTTGTAAAACTTTTGCACTATTACTCGCCCACCTTTTGAGTATAAAGCCACCGGAATTAAACATCTCTAAAAGTTCATCTTGTAACCGAGATATCTGTGACAATGAACTACAAGAATATAGAATGTCATCCATGTACACGCCCTCGCGCACAACCTTTGCAGCGAGTGGGAAACGTTCTTCCTCGTCATAGGCTAACTGTAAGAGGGTGCGGATAGCTAAGAACGGTGAGCAACTTAAGCCGTAAGTGACAGTTTTTAATTCATAAACGTCAATGGCATCGTTAGGCGAATGACGATACAAAATATGTTGATAACATCTATCTGACTGATTCAGTTTAATTGCCCGATACATTTTGCATACGTCACAAATCAAACAATATTCAAACAACCTAAAATTCAATATTATAGCCCCAATATCTCGATACAGATTAGGCCCGGTCAATAGAATATTATTAAGCGAAACGTTCGTGGACGTTTTAGCCGAGGCATCGAATACCACACGCAAAGGAGTAGTGGAACTACTGGGCTTAAGTATACTGTGATGAGGTATCACATATTTGCTCGGGGTGTCCCCCGAATAAAGCTCCATGTGCCCTAGATTTTCATATTCGCACATGAACTCTGAATAGGCTTGTCGTAATACAGGTGAACGATTCAACTTGCGCTCGGTGAACAAGAGTCGCCGCTCGGCTGCCGCTCGTGACGCGCCCAACGGAGGCGGGTCTGGTATGAATGGTAACGGCACTGAATAGGTACCATCCTCAGTACGACTATAACGAGCCACGAAAATGTCTTCCGCTAATTGTTCCAAAGGATTAATCGAGGGTTTGCTTGGCAATTCTTCGATTTCCCAAAACTTACGCAACGTTTGATCTAAAGACTCTTGTTCATCAAATGAGACTGATAAATTATAATTTTTTAAATTGTCCTTATCATTGCTATAAAGTTTACCACTTACAACAAACCCGAAAGCGGTATCGATCACGCTTGGTATATCCGATGAAATAATATAAGGTTTATCCTTAATTAGTTCCGAAACTATATCATTGCCCAATAGTATATCGATACGCGAACGCTTATAAAATAATGGATCAGCTAAATTAAAATTCTTATATTTATTAATAACGTCCGAGTGGAATCGAACGTTAGGCATATCAGCAGATACCTTAGTCACTACGACCATGTTCAGTGTAAAACTAGGTAGGTCAGTGTGTAGGGACCTTAATGTGCATGTAATCATGCCGTGATTTTTTACAGCCTCTCCACCGAGACCATAAATATTAAACGAACACTTCTTTCGAGGTAAGCCCAAACGTTGAGCACACTCAGTTGTAATAAATGAGCTCTGAGCTCCAGAGTCAATAACTGCACGGCAGTATTGAAGCTGGCCGCTACTATCAATTACTAACACGCGCGCCGTTCCCAATACAACACCGTAACCCGAGTGAGCGTTATTGGAATGAAGCGTATCTATCGTATAACGCTCTGAGTCACTCATAGCCTGAGACGAGACGAGTGCTTGTTGCACTTGCGAGTCAGAGCACAATGGACGGGTGGATGTTGGCACGAGCGTGTCGCTCACTGGCTCCCTATGCAATAGATAATGATGTAGTGACGCACATACACCACAAGACATCTCACTTTTACAAGTTGAGGTATCATGATTTCCTTTTAGGCAATTATGACACAATTTTAAGGTATTGACACGGTCAATCCTTTTATCTACGGTCAATTTACGAAATTGATCGCACCTATAAATCATGTGATTTTGATTGCAATGCGCGCAAATTATTTTTTTATTTTTATTATAATTCGACACATTAGTATTTAAAACTGTCTTTGAATAACTTTTGTAGTGGTTATTATTGTTGCCTTTGTAATTGTTACATATAGACTTATTTCTTGATTGTAACGACATCGTACTATTCGATGAATGTTCGAGTACTTTAACTTGTTTATTTACAAAACTAATTAATTCCGAAAAAGATGGAAGTGAATTTTGATCCCGATTTTCTTCAAAAAGCCTCCTAGTATGCGCATCCAACCCACGTAAGGCTAAATGACAAAATAAATAGTCATGTAAATTTTTAATTTTTAATGCCTCGATGGCTTTAAAAGAGTGATCGAATGTTTCGATAAATAAAGTAAGATTTGCGGTAGTATCTTTATTTAACGGCGTAAAGTTTATCATTTTATCGATGTACCTACCCACGAGTATTCGATCATCTTGATATTTATTACATAAACTTTGCCATACGACAGTATAATTAGCGGCTGTTATGGGCAATTTTTTAACAATGTTTAATGCCGAACCTTTAACACATGAAAGCAAATAGTGAAACTTATCTATTTCATCGAAATCTCGATTGTGGACAAGTGATACAAATGTATCGTAGAATGTGGTCCACTTCTCAATATCACCATCGAAGTCAAATAAACGTAATTTAGGTAATGACGGCCTTACATCACTCCTATCTTTCCTACTGAGGGATGCCTGCTCGTCCGGTTTTAATCTTAAATATTGCAACCTACATGCCTTATAAAGTTCATCAAATGTATCTAATTCTCGCGTTGACAATCTTGTCTCCGGTTTTAATGATATATCTATTTCAATAATATTTAACACTGTTTCTTCAAACTTTGAGCGGACACTTTCTAATTCGGAATAATCGGCTAAGAAATTCTGAATTTGTGTGGGATCATTTATTTGGGATCTCGCGATATCGAAAACCTTTTGTAATTTAGCAAATAGGTATTCCTTTTTAAAAATAAGTGTTTGCCTTTTTATTTGTAATTTATCCGACATTATGAACAAATTACAAAATTAATACTTTATAAACGCACCGCGAGCAATGGACATCCAGGTAAAAAAGAGGCAAATTAAATAAGGGATATTAAATTAATTAAATGCGTAGTTTTACTCAAATATATGACGTCCACGGGACGCGAATTAAGGGTAGAAAATTATTATTCGAAGATCACTAATTCGAATATATGCGGCTCGAAGGCCAGAAATGTGGCGGATTGGGATTATTTTACTAGATATAGTGGACTGTATTGAGAATCTAAATCCCCTGAAACGTTCAGTTACCGCAGTCACAAAATCACACCAAAAACAGCAACAAACTACTCACGGTCTTACTAGCCAGCCTCCCAAGATCAGCAAACGTTGACAGCTCCTGGTAGCTTCTTCTACACGGTAGAATACACTAGCAATTAGATTGTACACGGTACACTCTGGAGTAGTCCCTTTTTTTAAGTTTTTGGAGAGATGTTCACATCACGAACACAAAGAGAATGTGTATGGCTTGTCTCGCCTCCTACCCTCCTCTTCTCTTTTTTTAACTCCACAGATTATTACAACGCATATTACGTCGCAATGTTGCCACTAGGTGTGACCGGCGCTCCGATCGTAGCAGATCATTGTGCCTCGGTATAAATTTTGTGAGTTGCGGTTTATTACTGAACAATATTATAAACTAAGTATTGATCTAAGTGTCAATACTTAGTTTGGAATACTTACCTCTGTTTAAGCATAGTGCGCGCACAGAGGAGCCTGATATTTTGCATCATCATTTCATCATCATTACAGCCTTTCACAAGACCACTGTTGAACATAGGCCTCCCCCAAGTTATGCCACAAAGCACGGCCCTGAATCACCTACATCCATCGACTTCCTCCATGTCTTACCAGGTCGTCACTCCATGTAGTGGGGGGTAGCCCAACACTTCGCTTACTGGTACAAGGCTGCCACTGAAAACCTTTTTTTCCCATCGGTTGTCGGTTCTTCAAGCTATATGGCCGGCCCATTGCCATTTAAGCCAATTAATCTATTGGGCTATGTCAGTCACTCTGGTTCTACTGCTGATATCCTTAAGTTTATTACGCAAAGAATACCCAAGCGTAGCCCTCTCCATAGCACTTGAAGCTTGAGCTTCCTCATACGGCCAATAGTGAACGATCACGTCTCGGATACAAAAGTCATCACTGGCAATACGCACTGGTTGTACAAGAGATATACCTGACGAGAAGATGTGTCGTGATTTCCCGAAAGCTGCTCATCCGAGTTGAATCCGTCGATTGACTTCTCGGTCGAAATCGGACTTACCTAGTCGAACAACTTGTCCCAGGTAAACATACTCGTCAACAACTTTGAGCTTGGTGCTCCCAGCAACTACCGGCATAGGTTTGACATGGGCGTTATACGTGATCTTTGTTCCATGTTCATCTTAAGACCTATCCTTTGGGAGACACTATTAAGGTCATTAAGCATAGTGCTTAGGTCCGATTTCTGTGCGATTCTGCTATAAGAAATATATTGTCAGCAAATCGAAGATATGTAACGATTGATGTACTCGCCATTGATATTAATACCGTATCCTTTCCAGTCTAGTAGCTTGAAAACGTCTTCCAATGCAGCGGTGAAGAGTTTCGGGGATATTACGTCACCCTGTCTTAAACATTTCTGAAGTTGAATAGGTTTCGTACTCTGGTTCTGTACTCGGATAGCCATCGTAGCCCTACTGTACAGATACTTCAGCACTTCGATATACCCACAGTTAACTTGGCACTTCTGATGGGACTGCAGCAATGCTCAAATGTCGACAGAATCAAAAGCTTTCTCATAGTCCAAATACGCTAGCCAAAGTGGCAGATTATACTCTACAGTCTTCTGTACGATTTGCTAAAAGGGTATGTTTGTGGTCTGTGGTACTAAAGAGCAATTCTGCTCCACGCCTTCGGAGTAGTCCCACCATGGAAGACGGAATTAAAGAGCTTCTGAAGGACTTCAATTACCGGTTTTGCACCCGTATTCAGAAGTTCCGCTGTAATTCCACCCTCGTCCGGGACTTGCCGTTTTTAAGGTGCTAGAGAGCCATTCTAATCTCGCTCAGACTGACGTGCGGGATTTCATCGGAACAGTAACGGATAAGACTTGCTCTTTGATTGGTACTCACACTTGCGTGTGGCTCCAACGATGACGTGTACAGCTGCCCGTAGAACCTCTCTATCTCACTCAAAATCTAAGGTGTCCCGGAAATGATGCTGCCAAACTCAGTCTTCAGCTTTGACAGTTGGCTCTTTTTGGTAGACAGATCTCTGGCAAAGATTTTGGAGCCTTGGTGCCACTCGATCGCTTCTCCAATACAAGCTGTATTGAAGTTGCGTAAGTCCGCCGCATGCATTTGGAGATCAGTTGCGTGTATGTTGTCAAATCTGTTGAAGACTGCAGCTTTATTTACCGTCTAACAGCCATAAGATTAAGAGTGTGATCGGAGAGTTTTTTTGTTCGTCTGCGGCGGGTCTTACAGAACTTAGCTCCGACCGCATGGACAGTTTCCATGAGCTTGTCATACATATCGTCCACTGCATTGCAATCTTCTAGGTACTGAAAACGGTTTTTTTCAATTTGAGCTGAAAGGTTTCGGGACTTTGGATTAGAGCACGAGGGGAGCGTTGACTTCATTAGACGAGACCACTCAAACTTAACTTATAGGTTCAGTGTGCCTCTAACCATTAGGTGATCGCTACCAGTTTTCACCCCTTCGATCACTGAACAGATGACGTCTAGTCGCCGTAATAAAGTCTATCTCATTTTCTGTTGGTTTGGCTTATATCGGAAATTAGCAACAATGAGTTTATCGATCAACGCTATTTTATGTAGAGGTGTCATCGTATCAATACGAATAAACTAGAAGGTGGTGATGTCCTAATTGCGGCATTGCGTGAACTCAGATCATCTGAGTTAAATGTGTCTTTAACTTGTGTAAATTTTTCATTGCATAATCTTATCGAACATGTCATCATCGAAGTTCCTAGTAAGCAATCCTCAAAGCACCATGTCTTTAGTGCTGCTTACATACCCACAACACACCCTCTACCGTATACGAACTTAATTTTGAAACTTTACAAATTGTACTCTGTGATCCTGATGTGAATTGTCTCTATATTTTGGGCGAGTATAATCTTCCAGATGTAACTTGGACACGAGGAACCTCTAATGCCTTACATACTGCGTTAGCTAAATTAGATTGGTCCGAGTTAATGACTTTTACAGACGTAAATTCGGCCGTAAATTTTTTTTACAACAAATTGAAGGAAATTATTAATTTATATGTACCAAATAAAAAGCTTTTTCCAAATCATCGTCAGTATGTCTATCCGAAGTGGTTCACGCCTGAGATCATAGAAAATATTAAAAAAAAATATTTTCATCTTAGGAGATTTAAGCAAGAAGGCAAATTATTTAATAAAGAACTGTTTATCTTTTATCGATGGAGGGTTAAAACCTTAATTGACAACGCATATGAGCAGCACCTTAAGTTGATACAGAAAAGCATAATTGACGATTTGGTATTTTTTTGGAAATATGTTAGTGATAAAAAGAAAGAAAGACGACATACTGAAACGTTTAGTTATAAAGGTGCAGAAGTAACAGGTCAAGATGCGGCTAATGCCTTTGCTGAATATTTTGGCTCAGTATTCCATAATGAAAAGCCCCTATTAAATTATGTAGATGCCGAAAATGCGGCTAACTCACAAAATAACGTGATGCCCATCTCAGTCAGGCAAGTAGACGAAAGTGAATTTTAGATTGGCAATAAGACGCCTAAAACCACGATCTGCTGGTGGCCCTGATCGCATTCCCACTTTTCTGGTCAAGGATTGTGCGCCAGCTCTTCGTTCACCGCTCTTGTTTATTTTTAATCTGTCTCTTAGACAGGCTAAATATCCAGAACAATGGAAACTATCTAGGGTGACACCTGTTCCAAAGGGAGAACCTGGAAAAGATGTTTCTGCTTTTAGACCTATTGCGGTGCTTTCGGTTCTGGCGAAGATATTTGAAACCATGTTGGACTTTCGCATTAGGAATCAGGTAGATAACATTTTGCATGAAAGTCAACATGGGTTTCGAAAGAATTGTGCAACGACTACTAACTTGATAGCGCACGTGGACTATGTCTGTGCTGAGATGGATTCTAGGAGACAGGTAGACGCCGCCTATTTCGATTTTAGGAAGGCTTTTGACCTGGTGAGTAATGACATACTGTTACATAAGCTAGCTAAGTTGGGCTTTACTCCGAAACTTCTTCAACTCTTTGCTAGCTATTTGGATAATCGTCGTCAATTTGTTAGAGTGAGTGGTTTCGAATCCGCTGATTATTTCACTAGATCTGGGGTGAGTCAGGGTAGTACTCTTGGCCCTACGCTGTTTTTAATTTTAATAAATGACTTGCCTACCAAAGTAAAATTTGCGAAGTGTTTGTTATTCGCAGATGATCTAAAATTAAGTTTGGCAATTGGTAGTGTTGCTGATGCACAGGCTCTTCAACGAGACATAGATGCGGTATCGAAATGGAGTCAACTGAACCATCTTCCTCTTAATGTGACTAAATGCAAGGTTATAACTTTTGCATTAAAACAGAATCCTGTCATTATTAATTATAACTTATACGACGCGCCTTTGGTAAGAGTATATGACATACGTGACTTAGGTTTAATATTAGATAGTAAATTGAGTATTCACAATTATATGACATCCATTTGCAAGTTAGCTAGTAAGACTTTGGGTTTTGTGATGAGGACTGCAGCTGACTTTGATGATATAAGGGTGGCTAAAACTTTGTACAATGCGTATGTTCGTAGTAAGCTAGAGTATGCATCTGTGGTCTGGAATCCTTACGAGAAAAAGTATACCCTCTTGTTAGAGAGGATACAACGTAAATTTGCTCGTTGGCTTTATAAGAAAGTTCATGGGTACTACCCTTATTTGTATCCTTCTTTATTCGTCTTGGGTATGGTTGATTTTGAAACCCTAATGTTTAGAAGGGTGATGTCAACTATTAGGCACTATCTTTCTATAATTCACCACAAGTTGGATTGCCAGTCGGTTATGGAGAGAATCGGTTTGTTGGTGCCCAGGTATCTGCATAGAGGTAATGGAGGAACGGTGGCTCCGCGCCGTAGGGCGCGTCTTCTAGATAGACCAGTTACGCGTACCAAATGTGCTGCTTTTGCACCAACAAATCGTGCATTAATACTTATAGGGGACATACTCACTCAGCACGATGAAATTGACCTATTTGCAGACAGTATAACACGTCTGCTGACTCTTTTTTATAAAATCATTGATGATATGACAATTAATAATTCGACAATTTAATTTCGTTGACTATGTACTATTTATACTTTATATTTAAGATGTAATTTTAATTATGGGCATATTAAGATTGTTATAAGTTTTTATTGACATTGCATTATAAATTGACATGACAAAATGTTTAATTATTAATACTTTATGGTTTTAATTGGCTTAATTACCATTTTAATTTCTGACACGGGCTGCCAAAAGCTTCGAGATTTTATATTACTATTATTTTATAATTAATTAATTAATTTATGATTATTAATTTTTGTTGTAATGGATGGATACTATTTCTGAAAAAAATTTTTTGCATGTAAAATTTAACCTTGTGCGCGTGTTGGATTTTCTGTAAGCCACAAGTTTATGAATTAAATAAATAAATAAATGACAGTGGGGTGGGCTCATCCGTTACCAAAAACCTATTATATATTTTAATCTCATTTCTAGATCAGCATCTAGAAATGTGATTAAAATGCTGTACAACTACGTAGTAAATACTAAAAAAAATACTTGATTTATGCATATCAAACCGCTCGTGTAAAGTGTTGTCGCATATCATCCACCCTTTATCTGTGATATAGCTCCCAATGTTGATATTGTTCCAATGAAAAGGCGGACGCTTCAAAGGTAAAATTTAATAAGTCCGACTATACGCACATCAACCACAAAATATATTCCACTAACTGGGATGAAATACTTACTCCCCTGGAATCTGAAGAAGCATTTAGCGCATTTTATGGAATAATTGACAAAATTATCATGCAACACATGCCGTTGATTGGCTCCAGAACCTCTGCTTTTCCAGTCTGGTTTTCGAGATCTCTAATTAGCACATTTATAAAAAATGTAAAGCGTGGGTGAAATGGAAGAAATGTAACAACATATCAAGCTATGAGATGTTTTTCCAGTATAGAACGATATTTAAGTTTATGTGTAATAAATGTTTTTCTAAATATATTGGATCTGTCGAGGATAACATACGCAAAAATAAATCATTCTGATTTGGGGGTATATAATATATCTAATCGTCGTGACAAACCTGGAATACCGGCTAAGGTTGAAAGTAATGATGATATTGCAAGTGATTCATAGTCAAAGTGCAACATGTTTTCTGAATTCTCATCTACCATTTATAGACCGCCCTCACCTATACTATAGCAGTGGAGGCCACCTGCCAGTTCAGCATCCCATGACACCACTAATACTGACCTTCATTTTTGAAGTAGAAAAGGTATTAAGAGAGCTGCAATCCATCTAAGGGGCCAGGCCCTGAAGCTTATCTGCTTATTTTCTAAGAAACACCGCTCTCTCATATGTAAACCTCTAACTATCACCCATAATAAATGCATTACTGAAGGTGTTATACCAACAGTATGGAAACATACTAACATCACATCTGTACACAAGAGCGGATCTAAACGTAGTGTAGATCAATAACACCCGATATCAATTTTGTCTACTTTGTCGAAACTCTTCGAGAGACTTGTGCATAACAAAATATATCTCATACTGCATAATATTATTATACAGCAACAGCATGGTTTGGTTAAACGTCGATGAACAGTCACCAATCTATTATTATTTTCCTGCTACTTATTTCAAATTATTGATAATCGCGTATAAGTCGATGCAGCGTATACAAACTTTCGAAAGGCCTTCGATAAGATGGACCACGATATGTTACTAAATCAAATAGCTTACAATGGCATTCGGGGTAATATGTTATGATGGTTTGTTTCTTATATCATTAACCGTAGTCAAAGGGTTTTAATCAATGGATACCACTTTAACGTTACGATGGTTACCACTGGTGTACCTCTAGGATCTATTCTCGGTCCTCTGTTATTTGTAATGTTATTAATGACATAATTAACTGTTTTTAAAACTCTAAATTTCTATTATAATATGCAGATGTTAAAGTTTGTAAATCTATCCATACTACACAAAACTGCATTCTTCTCCAAGAGGATCTAGACAGACTATTGTTACAAAAGTAAACTTCAGTTAAGTATACCGAAGTGTAAATATCTCAGTATTACTAAAAACAAGAATACTATTAAATTTTCGTACTCTCTGTGTAACGTTCCTTTGGTGAAAGTGTATTCTATGAGAGACCTCGGTATACTGTTTGATTCAAAACTGTGCTTAGACTTACATGTTGAACAAATTGTAAACAAAGCATACAAATTATATGGATTTATTATGAGTTCAACTCGCGGCTTCAAACGGACCTCTTCATATCTTTGTTTATATAAAACCCTAGTACGTTCTCAACTTGAGTATGCTGTGCCCATTTGGAATCCTTATTATAAGAATTAATTTTTAATAGTATCTATACATAACATAACATCCAATATTTTATTATATGCAATATTAAAAACTATTTTAAAAAAAACTAAAAAGTGTAACTTAATTATAATAAATATATACACAAAATTGAAAATGTTCAATGCCGGCGTCTGCGTGCAATGCATTTTAAATGTCACAAATCATATCCACCATATGACTCAGTAGATACAAACTTCTAATCTTGCACTCTAGATGTAAGCAATTAGAGGCTATGAAATTGTTCCATATAGTGAGGTGCAAGTCTGACTGTATTGAGTTAAGTAATGTGTTATGTTATGCGGTCCCCAGAACTGTCCATAGACGACGGGTGCGCGCGGGTAAACACTTTGCCGTAAGTACTTGTCGATCCAATACCAGTATTCGTTTACTGATTCGACGTATGGTTGCCACATATAATGAGACCTTCGAGCATATAGATATTTTCACGTGTTCAATGGAAAAGTGGTCTTGTATACAAGACACTTTTCAAATAATAATTTGTCACCTCAGTCACATTATAATACCATTGCTGACCATACTTTGATACTTATATAATACGTTCTGTACAGCTGCAGGTCTCCTAGCGTCTTAATTATCTATCTCAAGAGGTAATCTGTTAACAGCATTGTGGGCTGCATTATTGCGTATATTAATGTTACTGTACTATCTGTATGTAATATATAATGTAGCTGTTAGCTGTTCCACTTTGAATAAAATAAAAAAATGGGTATTATAGTAAGCTTTATGTCAATCGTTCTACTGTTGCAGCCTGTGGGTTAGCTATACCCAGCGAGCGGGAAGAGATCTACGTGTCCAATACAGCAATGCAACAACTTTCTCATTTATAAGTAGTTTGGGAAGGTCTAATTTATCTGCATGTTTATCAGACCATAATATCCATAGCTGAACATGGTTATCTCATGCTGCAGACATCTTAATTGCCACACTTGATGATCGCAGGTATCAGATGTCTCACAACTTTCCATCGCCGGTCGAGATATTGTGCGTCTGGCATAAAAGAAATGGTTATATCGCCATTAATTTGACGGCTTGGCAGCAAACTGACTAATCGTTTGGTTGAGACTTTACGGGGATAGGGCTACATGTCACATATATTTTTATTGCGTATAAATTTCTTTTTGGGATTTGACGTTCATTTTTGTGCAATGTATGTATGTATGTCGCCTCCACAATACAGGAGATGGGTAACGTTTTCAATAGCAAAAAAAATCATTATTATTATTTGTTATTACTAACTTACACTTGACACTTCAATGGATTAAGTAAAAAAATACTTCGAATTTAATCACACCACATTCAAGTTTTGAATCTTACGCCTACCTTAGGTATATTATAACGACGTCAAATTTCAGTCATCTTAGTGTATGAGATTATTATCTCCAAAAAACGTGACGCATAATTACCCAGTTGATTCCTTAAATCATTGCAAATATTGTAATAGCAGAGTAATTAATATTATTTAACAATTAATAAATAAATAATTCCAGTAATTATAATTAACAGTAAGTAATAATTTTCTCGAACATCAAGGAATACTAGTATTTTCGTATAACGCAGAAAATAATAAAATTCACACAATATTTTTATGAATATGGTTTATATTTATACAAATATGTCACGACACTTATTTATAATATGTACAATTGGTTTCAAAACGTTGAAAGATGGAAGGCTTTGTTAGCCTTTGACATTTGTCAGAGCACAACTTTCCTGCAATTCATTGCCTAAAAACGTATTAAATTAAACAATGGTAAACACAAAAAAACGTACTTTTTGTTGTCAAGCAGAGCATGCATAAAGAAAATTCAATGCCATAAAAGCCCTCGAAACCATTGTTGTCGTCGACGGTTAATTAAAATTCCCAGCACGTGAAAGGAAACAGTAGAAAATGTGAAAAATAGGCTTTAGTCCCATTGTTAGATTGCTCTGGGCTGTGTCTGCGTTTAGCATGTCGAACGAAACATAACACTTTTTTAGCTAATTTTAGTTGTTTTTATGAAATTTATGCAATATTTAATAATGGAAATTACTGCTACGTTTTAATTATCGTCAAATATATCTAATAAATATAAATAATAGAGGTAATAAGCCACCCTGCGGGGCACCAATGCTTGTATAGCATTCAGAAGATAATGATTTATTGATCGGACATTACCGAATTGTCGGCATCCAAAGATATATTTTCGAAACCAATCAATCACTGTTTAAGATATGTTAAGAGACCTGAGTATTCTAAATAAAATTAAAAATAATTAGCCTTATAAGATTAGAAAGAAAGCGTTAATAAAGTCAAGAAACTACAGCATTGTAAGTCATCCGATTTCCATACTTGTTCTGATATCGTAAAGTAAATATACATGATTTCTTTATGGCTAAAGTAATTTTACAGTTTACATATCTCCTACTAGGCATAAGCCTCCTGGGTCAAGCAGCTCTGTTTTTCTGCTTCAAAGTCCTCATTCGGATAGATTTTCAATCGGTTAGATTGTAATTGATTGGTCTTTAGTGCATGTTCGTTCACAATCTAAGGGCAAGACACGAACTGATTAAGTAATATCTATTATTTATATGACATATTTTAAATTCAATTATCAATCTACAATTCCCAGCCAGTATACAATCATGTACAGGGGCCCATACAGCTGTAGACTCGACGGACAACTAGGACGGAGCCCAAGTTGCCTTATGGAAAATGTTCTATTCTACTCCTTAATGGGAAGGCTAGTCAAATAAAGAGTACTTACCTGTATCTGAGGCGACGACTGTCTCAAGGTTCGGTCAGGACGGAGGTGTGTATGTGCATGCGTAGTGGTGTTTTTAGTGGTGTGGATTTTAGTTGACCTGACTGGACCGTTGAAGTTGGCAGCTACCCGGACTCCGGCACCGCTCCAAATTATGGTAATCTCCAGCGGCGTCACCCACGGTAAATTTCTTTCTTCTTCACTATGTCAGTCTATTAACTTTATTGTACATTTAACTAACTTCAAAACGCAACTAAATCCCGTTACTTATAATCAAAAACGTAACACACAGCACGAATACCGAATGTTCGGATCAAAGGTCACCTCCGTTTTGCGTGGCAATAAATTATTTCTAGAACCTAACACGACCTTCTCTAGTGTCACAAAGTTCAGCGTTCAACCGACAACGGAAAATATCTCCGAACTATATCAAATGCCGCACGAGCAAATTAATATTGTCAAATGCACTTATATACGCTATCAAATTAGAATAACCAAATTCGCGGTAAATAAGGCGCGCACAACACACAAATTCAGACGTTGATCGCAATCAATGTTAACTTCCTAACCCGGTGTCTAATTCTAGACTACAATTACTCGTCGTTGCACAATTTGCTAACAAAACCGACTCTAAAAAATGGAGGTTATCCCCAGCGACCTCACGACGTGCTATCGACAGCACTACTTTCAAGCAACTCCGTTGCACTCACGTTCTGCGCTCGCGCCCTCTGCCAAAACCCGCCCGAACGTCAAAACCGGTATGGTGCCGAGCCAAGCGCCCTCTGGCGTCAAATCTTGAAACCAGCGTTTGGGCGCGAACAATTATAATAGACGGAATATATTATAAACTAAGTATTGATCTAAGTGTCAATACTTAGTTTGGAATACTTACCTCTGTTTAAGCATAGTGCGCGCACAGAGGAGCCTGATATTTTGCATCATCATTTCATCATCATTACAGCCTTTCACAAGTCCACTGTTGAACATAGGCCTCCCCCAAGTTATGCCACAAAGCACGGCCCTGAGTCACCTACATCCATCGACTTCCTCCATGTCTTACCAGGTCGTCACTCCATGTAGTGGGGGGTAGCCCAACACTTCGCTTACTGGTACAAGGCTGCCACTGAAAACCTTTTTTTCCCATCGGTTGTCGGTTCTTCAAGCTATATGGCCGGCCCATTGCCATTTAAGCCAATTAATCTATTGGGCTATGTCGGTCACTCTGGTTCTACTGCTGATATCCTTAAGTTTATTACGCAAAGAATACCCAAGCGTAGCCCTCTCCATAGCACTTGAAGCTTGAGCTTCCTCATACGGCCAATAGTGAACGATCACGTCTCGGATACAAAAGTCATCACTGGCAATACGCACTGGTTGTACAAGAGATATACCTGACGAGAAGATGTGTCGTGATTTCCCGAAAGCTGCTCATCCGAGTTGAATCCGTCGATTGACTTCTCGGTCGAAATCGGACTTACCTAGTCGAACAACTTGTCCCAGGTAAACATACTCGTCAACAACTTTGAGCTTGGTGCTCCCAGCAACTACCGGCATAGGTTTGACATGGGCGTTATACGTGATCTTTGTTCCATGTTCATCTTAAGACCTATCCTTTGGGAGACACTATTAAGGTCATTAAGCATAGTGCTTAGGTCCGATTTCTGTGCGATTCTGCTATAAGAAATATATTGTCAGCAAATCGAAGATATGTAACGATTGATGTACTCGCCATTGATATTAATACCGTATCCTTTCCAGTCTAGTAGCTTGAAAACGTCTTCCAATGCAGCGGTGAAGAGTTTCGGGGATATTACGTCACCCTGTCTTAAACATTTCTGAAGTTGAATAGGTTTCGTACTCTGGTTCTGTACTCGGATAGCCATCGTAGCCCTACTGTACAGATACTTCAGCACTTCGATATACCCACAGTTAACTTGGCACTTCTGATGGGACTGCAGCAATGCTCAAATGTCGACAGAATCAAAAGCTTTCTCATAGTCCAAATACGCTAGCCAAAGTGGCAGATTATACTCTACAGTCTTCTGTACGATTTGCTAAAAGGGTATGTTTGTGGTCTGTGGTACTAAAGAGCAATTCTGCTCCACGCCTTCGGAGTAGTCCCACCATGGAAGACGGAATTAAAGAGCTTCTGAAGGACTTCAATTACCGGTTTTGCACCCGTATTCAGAAGTTCCGCTGTAATTCCACCCTCGTCCGGGACTTGCCGTTTTTAAGGTGCTAGAGAGCCATTCTAATCTCGCTCAGACTGACGTGCGGGATTTCATCGGAACAGTAACGGATAAGACTTGCTCTTTGATTGGTACTCACACTTGCGTGTGGCTCCAACGATGACGTGTACAGCTGCCCGTAGAACCTCTCTATCTCACTCAAAATCTAAGGTGTCCCGGAAATGATGCTGCCAAACTCAGTCTTCAGCTTTGACAGTTGGCTCTTTTTGGTAGACAGATCTCTGGCAAAGATTTTGGAGCCTTGGTGCCACTCGATCGCTTCTCCAATACAAGCTGTATTGAAGTTGCGTAAGTCCGCCGCATGCATTTGGAGATCAGTTGCGTGTATGTTGTCAAATCTGTTGAAGACTGCAGCTTTATTTACCGTCTAACAGCCATAAGATTAAGAGTGTGATCGGAGAGTTTTTTTGTTCGTCTGCGGCGGGTCTTACAGAACTTAGCTCCGACCGCATGGACAGTTTCCATGAGCTTGTCATACATATCGTCCACTGCATTGCAATCTTCTAGGTACTGAAAACGGTTTTTTTCAATTTGAGCTGAAAGGTTTCGGGACTTTGGATTAGAGCACGAGGGGAGCGTTGACTTCATTAGACGAGACCACTCAAACTTAACTTATAGGTTCAGTGTGCCTCTAACCATTAGGTGATCGCTACCAGTTTTCACCCCTTCGATCACTGAACAGATGACGTCTAGTCGCCGTAATAAAGTCTATCTCATTTTCTGTTGGTTTGGCTTATATCGGAAATTAGCAACAATGAGTTTATCGATCAACGCTATTTTATGTAGAGGTGTCATCGTATCAATACGAATAAACTAGAAGGTGGTGATGTCCTAATTGCGGCATTGCGTGAACTCAGATCATCTGAGTTAAATGTGTCTTTAACTTGTGTAAATTTTTCATTGCATAATCTTATCGAACATGTCATCATCGAAGTTCCTAGTAAGCAATCCTCAAAGCACCATGTCTTTAGTGCTGCTTACATACCCACAACACACCCTCTACCGTATACGAACTTAATTTTGAAACTTTACAAATTATACTCTGTGATCCTGATGTGAATTGTCTCTATATTTTGGGCGAGTATAATCTTCCAGATGTAACTTGGACACGAGGAACCTCTAATGCCTTACATACTGCGTTAGCTAAATTAGATTGGTCCGAGTTAATGACTTTTACAGACGTAAATTCGGCCGTAATTTTTTTTTACAACAAATTGAAGGAAATTATTAATTTATATGTACCAAATAAAAAGCTTTCTCCAAATCATCGTCAGTATGTCTATCCGAAGTGGTTCACGCCTGAGATCATAGAAAATATTAAAAAAAAATATTTTCATCTTAGGAGATTTAAGCAAGAAGGCAAATTATTTAATAAAGAACTGTTTATCTTTTATCGATGGAGGGTTAAAACCTTAATTGACAACGCATATGAGCAGCACCTTAAGTTGATACAGAAAAGCATAATTGACGATTTGGTATTTTTTTGGAAATATGTTAGTGATAAAAAGAAAGAAAGACGACATACTGAAACGTTTAGTTATAAAGGTGCAGAAGTAACAGGTCAAGATGCGGCTAATGCCTTTGCTGAATATTTTGGCTCAGTATTCCATAATGAAAAGCCCCTATTAAATTATGTAGATGCCGAAAATGCGGCTAACTCACAAAATAACGTGATGCCCATCTCAGTCAGGCAAGTAGACGAAAGTGAATTTTAGATTGGCAATAAGACGCCTAAAACCACAATCTGCTGGTGGCCCTGATCGCATTCCCACTTTTCTGGTCAAGGATTGTGCGCCAGCTCTTCGTTCACCGCTCTTGTTTATTTTTAATCTGTCTCTTAGACAGGCTAAATATCCAGAACAATGGAAACTATCTAGGGTGACACCTGTTCCAAAGGGAGAACCTGGAAAAGATGTTTCTGCTTTTAGACCTATTGCGGTGCTTTCGGTTCTGGCGAAGATATTTGAAACCATGTTGGACTTTCGCATTAGGAATCAGGTAGATAACATTTTGCATGAAAGTCAACATGGGTTTCGAAAGAATTGTGCAACGACTACTAACTTGATAGCGCACGTGGACTATGTCTGTGCTGAGATGGATTCTAGGAGACAGGTAGACGCCGCCTATTTCGATTTTAGGAAGGCTTTTGACCTGGTGAGTAATGACATACTGTTACATAAGCTAGCTAAGTTGGGCTTTACTCCGAAACTTCTTCAACTCTTTGCTAGCTATTTGGATAATCGTCGTCAATTTGTTAGAGTGAGTGGTTTCGAATCCGCTGATTATTTCACTAGATCTGGGGTGAGTCAGTGTAGTACTCTTGGCCCTACGCTGTTTTTAATTTTAATAAATGACTTGCCTACCAAAGTAAAATTTGCGAAGTGTTTGTTATTCGCAGATGATCTAAAATTAAGTTTGGCGATTGGTAGTGTTGCTGATGCACAGGCTCTTCAACGAGACATAGATGCGGTATCGAAATGGAGTCAACTGAACCATCTTCCTCTTAATGTGACTAAATGCAAGGTTATAACTTTTGCATTAAAACAGAATCCTGTCATTATTAATTATAACTTATACGACGCGCCTTTGGTAAGAGTATATGACATACGTGACTTAGGTTTAATATTAGATAGTAAATTGAGTATTCACAATTATATGACATCCATTTGCAAGTTAGCTAGTAAGACTTTGGGTTTTGTGATGAAGACTGCAGCTGACTTTGATGATATAAGGGTGGCTAAAACTTTGTACAATGCGTATGTTCGTAGTAAGCTAGAGTATGCATCTGTGGTCTGGAATCCTTACGAGAAAAAGTATACTCTCTTGTTAGAGAGGATACAACGTAAATTTGCTCGTTGGCTTTATAAGAAAGTTCATGGGTACTACCCTTATTTGTATCCTTCTTTATTCGTCTTGGGTATGGTTGATTTTGAAACCCTAATGTTTAGAAGGGTGATGTCAACTATTAGGCACTATCTTTCTATAATTCACCACAAGTTGGATTGCCAGTCGGTTATGGAGAGAATCGGTTTGTTGGTGCCCAGGTATCTGCATAGAGGTAATGGAGGAACGGTGGCTCCGCGCCGTAGGGCGCGTCTTCTAGATAGACCAGTTACGCGTACCAAATGTGCTGCTTTTGCACCAACAAATCGTGCATTAATACTTATAGGGGACATACTCACTCAGCACGATGAAATTGACCTATTTGCAGACAGTATAACACGTCTGCTGACTCTTTTTTATAAAATCATTGATGATATGACAATTAATAATTGGACAATTTAATTTCGTTGACTATGTACTATTTATACTTTATATTTAAGATGTAATTTTAATTATGGGCATATTAAGATTGTTATTAGTTTTTATTGACATTGCATTATAAATTGACATGACAAAATGTTTAATTATTAATACTTTATGGTTTTAATTGGCTTAATTACCATTTTAATTTCTGACACGGGCTGCCAAAAGCTTCGAGATTTTATATTACTATTATTTTATAATTAATTAATTAATTTATGATTATTAATTTTTGTTGTAATGGATGGATACTATTTCTGAAAAAAATTTTTTGCATGTAAAATTTAACCTTGTGCGCGTGTTGGATTTTCTGTAAGCCACAAGTTTATGAATTAAATAAATAAATAAATGACAGTGGGGTGGGCTCATCCGTTACCAAAAACCTATTATATATTTTAATCTCATTTCTAGATCAGCATCTAGAAATGTGATTAAAATGCTGTACAACTACGTAGTAAATACTAAAAAAAATACTTGATTTATGCATATCAAACCGCTCGTGTAAAGTGTTGTCGCATATCATCCACCCTTTATCTGTGATATAGCTCCCAATGTTGATATTGTTCCAATGAAAAGGCGGACGCTTCAAAGGTAAAATTTAATAAGTCCGACTATACGCACATCAACCACAAAATATATTCCACTAACTGGGATGAAATACTTACTCCCCTGGAATCTGAAGAAGCATTTAGCGCATTTTATGGAATAATTGACAAAATTATCATGCAACACATGCCGTTGATTGGCTCCAGAACCTCTGCTTTTCCAGTCTGGTTTTCGAGATCTCTAATTAGCACATTTATAAAAAATGTAAAGCGTGGGTGAAATGGAAGAAATGTAACAACATATCAAGCTATGAGATGTTTTTCCAGTATAGAACGATATTTAAGTTTATGTGTAATAAATGTTTTTCTAAATATATTGGATCTGTCGAGGATAACATACGCAAAAATAAATCATTCTGATTTGGGGGTATATAATATATCTAATCGTCGTGACAAACCTGGAATACCGGCTAAGGTTGAAAGTAATGATGATATTGCAAGTGATTCATAGTCAAAGTGCAACATGTTTTCTGAATTCTCATCTACCATTTATAGACCGCCCTCACCTATACTATAGCAGTGGAGGCCACCTGCCAGTTCAGCATCCCATGACACCACTAATACTGACCTTCATTTTTGAAGTAGAAAAGGTATTAAGAGAGCTGCAATCCATCTAAGGGGCCAGGCCCTGAAGCTTATCTGCTTATTTTCTAAGAAACACCGCTCTCTCATATGTAAACCTCTAACTATCACCCATAATAAATGCATTACTGAAGGTGTTATACCAACAGTATGGAAACATACTAACATCACATCTGTACACAAGAGCGGATCTAAACGTAGTGTAGATCAATAACACCCGATATCAATTTTGTCTACTTTGTCGAAACTCTTCGAGAGACTTGTGCATAACAAAATATATCTCATACTGCATAATATTATTATACAGCAACAGCATGGTTTGGTTAAACGTCGATGAACAGTCACCAATCTATTATTATTTTCCTGCTACTTATTTCAAATTATTGATAATCGCGTATAAGTCGATGCAGCGTATACAAACTTTCGAAAGGCCTTCGATAAGATGGACCACGATATGTTACTAAATCAAATAGCTTACAATGGCATTCGGGGTAATATGTTATGATGGTTTGTTTCTTATATCATTAACCGTAGTCAAAGGGTTTTAATCAATGGATACCACTTTAACGTTACGATGGTTACCACTGGTGTACCTCTAGGATCTATTCTCGGTCCTCTGTTATTTGTAATGTTATTAATGACATAATTAACTGTTTTTAAAACTCTAAATTTCTATTATAATATGCAGATGTTAAAGTTTGTAAATCTATCCATACTACACAAATATGCATTCTTCTCCAAGAGGATCTAGACAGACTATTGTTACAAAAGTAAACTTCAGTTAAGTATACCGAAGTGTAAATATCTCAGTATTACTAAAAACAAGAATACTATTAAATTTTCGTACTCTCTGTGTAACGTTCCTTTGGTGAAAGTGTATTCTATGAGAGACCTCGGTATACTGTTTGATTCAAAACTGTGCTTAGACTTACATGTTGAACAAATTGTAAACAAAGCATACAAATTATATGGATTTATTATGAGTTCAACTCGCGGCTTCAAACGGACCTCTTCATATCTTTGTTTATATAAAACCCTAGTACGTTCTCAACTTGAGTATGCTGTGCCCATTTGGAATCCTTATTATAAGAATTAATTTTTAATAGTATCTATACATAACATAATATCCAATATTTTATTATATGCAATATTAAAAACTATTTTAAAAAAAACTAAAAAGTGTAACTTAATTATAATAAATATATACACAAAATTGAAAATGTTCAATGCCGGTGTCTGCGTGCAATGCATTTTAAATGTCACAAATCATATCCACCATATGACTCAGTAGATACAAACTTCTAATCTTGCACTCTAGATGTAAGCAATTAGAGGCTATGAAATTGTTCCATATAGTAAGGTGCAAGTCTGACTGTATTGAGTTAAGTAATGTGTTATGTTATGCGGTCCCCAGAACTGTCCATAGACGACGGGTGCGCGCGGGTAAACACTTTGCCGTAAGTACTTGTCGATCCAATACCAGTATTCGTTTACTGATTCGACGTATGGTTGCCACATATAATGAGACCTTCGAGCATATAGATATTTTCACGTGTTCAATGGAAAAGTGGTCTTGTATACAAGACACTTTTCAAATAATAATTTGTCACCTCAGTCACATTATAATACCATTGCTGACCATACTTTGATACTTATATAATACGTTCTGTACAGCTGCAGGTCTCCTAGCGTCTTAATTATCTATCTCAAGAGGTAATCTGTTAACAGCATTGTGGGCTGCATTATTGCGTATATTAATGTTACTGTACTATCTGTATGTAATATATAATGTAGCTGTTAGCTGTTCCACTTTGAATAAAATAAAAAAATGGGTATTATAGTAAGCTTTATGTCAATCGTTCTACTGTTGCAGCCTGTGGGTTAGCTATACCCAGCGAGCGGGAAGAGATCTACGTGTCCAATACAGCAATGCAACAACTTTCTCATTTATAAGTAGTTTGGGAAGGTCTAATTTATCTGCATGTTTATCAGACCATAATATCCATAGCTGAACATGGTTATCTCATGCTGCAGACATCTTAATTGCCACACTTGATGATCGCAGGTATCAGATGTCTCACAACTTTCCATCGCCGGTCGAGATATTGTGCGTCTGGCATAAAAGAAATGGTTATATCGCCATTAATTTGACGGCTTGGCAGCAAACTGACTAATCGTTTGGTTGAGACTTTACGGGGATAGGGCTACATGTCACATATATTTTTATTGCGTATAAATTTCTTTTTGGGATTTGACGTTCATTTTTGTGCAATGTATGTATGTATGTCGCCTCCACAATACAGGAGATGGGTAACGTTTTCAATAGCAAAAAAAATCATTATTATTATTTGTTATTACTAACTTACACTTGACACTTCAATGGATTAAGTAAAAAAATACTTCGAATTTAATCACACCACATTCAAGTTTTGAATCTTACGCCTACCTTAGGTATATTATAACGACGTCAAATTTCAGTCATCTTAGTGTATGAGATTATTATCTCCAAAAAACGTGACGCATAATTACCCAGTTGATTCCTTAAATCATTGCAAATATTGTAATAGCAGAGTAATTAATATTATTTAACAATTAATAAATAAATAATTCCAGTAATTATAATTAACAGTAAGTAATAATTTTCTCGAACATCAAGGAATACTAGTATTTTCGTATAACGCAGAAAATAATAAAATTCACACAATATTTTTATGAATATGGTTTAGATTTATACAAATATGTCACGACACTTATTTATAATATGTACAATTGGTTTCAAAACGTTGAAAGATGGAAGGCTTTGTTAGCCTTTGACATTTGTCAGAGCACAACTTTCCTGCAATTCATTGCCTAAAAACGTATTAAATTAAACAATGGTAAACACAAAAAAACGTACTTTTTGTTGTCAAGCAGAGCATGCATAAAGAAAATTCAATGCCATAAAAGCCCTCGAAACCATTGTTGTCGTCGACGGTTAATTAAAATTCCCAGCACGTGAAAGGAAACAGTAGAAAATGTGAAAAATAGGCTTTAGTCCCATTGTTAGATTGCTCTGGGCTGTGTCTGCGTTTAGCATGTCGAACGAAACATAACACTTTTTTAGCTAATTTTAGTTGTTTTTATGAAATTTATGCAATATTTAATAATGGAAATTACTGCTACGTTTTAATTATCGTCAAATATATCTAATAAATATAAATAATAGAGGTAATAAGCCACCCTGCGGGGCACCAATGCTTGTATAGCATTCAGAAGATAATGATTTATTGATCGGACATTACCGAATTGTCGGCATCCAAAGATATATTTTCGAAACCAATCAATCACTGTTTAAGATATGTTAAGAGACCTGAGTATTCTAAATAAAATTAAAAATAATTAGCCTTATAAGATTAGAAAGAAAGCGTTAATAAAGTCAAGAAACTACAGCATTGTAAGTCATCCGATTTCCATACTTGTTCTGATATCGTAAAGTAAATATACATGATTTCTTTATGGCTAAAGTAATTTTACAGTTTACATATCTCCTACTAGGCATAAGCCTCCTGGGTCAAGCAGCTCTGTTTTTCTGCTTCAAAGTCCTCATTCGGATAGATTTTCAATCGGTTAGATTGTAATTGATTGGTCTTTAGTGCATGTTCGTTCACAATCTAAGGGCAAGACACGAACTGATTAAGTAATATCTATTATTTATATGACATATTTTAAATTCAATTATCAATCTACAATTCCCAGCCAGTATACAATCATGTACAGGGGCCCATACAGCTGTAGACTCGACGGACAACTAGGACGGAGCCCAAGTTGCCTTATGGAAAATGTTCTATTCTACTCCTTAATGGGAAGGCTAGTCAAATAAAGAGTACTTACCTGTATCTGAGGCGACGACTGTCTCAAGGTTCGGTCAGGACGGAGGTGTGTATGTGCATGCGTAGTGGTGTTTTTAGTGGTGTGGATTTTAGTTGACCTGACTGGACCGTTGAAGTTGGCAGCTACCCGGACTCCGGCACCGCTCCAAATTATGGTAATCTCCAGCGGCGTCACCCACGGTAAATTTCTTTCTTCTTCACTATGTCAGTCTATTAACTTTATTGTACATTTAACTAACTTCAAAACGCAACTAAATCCCGTTACTTATAATCAAAAACGTAACACACAGCACGAATACCGAATGTTCGGATCAAAGGTCACCTCCGTTTTGCGTGGCAATAAATTATTTCTAGAACCTAACACGACCTTCTCTAGTGTCACAAAGTTCAGCGTTCAACCGACAACGGAAAATATCTCCGAACTATATCAAATGCCGCACGAGCAAATTAATATTGTCAAATGCACTTATATACGCTATCAAATTAGAATAACCAAATTCGCGGTAAATAAGGCGCGCACAACACACAAATTCAGACGTTGATCGCAATCAATGTTAACTTCCTAACCCGGTGTCTAATTCTAGACTACAATTACTCGTCGTTGCACAATTTGCTAACAAAACCGACTCTAAAAAATGGAGGTTATCCCCAGCGACCTCACGACGTGCTATCGACAGCACTACTTTCAAGCAACTCCGTTGCACTCACGTTCTGCGCTCGCGCCCTCTGCCAAAACCCGCCCGAACGTCAAAACCGGTATGGTGCCGAGCCAAGCGCCCTCTGGCGTCAAATCTTGAAACCAGCGTTTGGGCGCGAACAATTATAATAGACGGAATATATTATAAACTAAGTATTGATCTAAGTGTCAATACTTAGTTTGAAATACTTACCTCTGTTTAAGCATAGTGCGCGCACAGAGGAGCCTGATATTTTGCATCATCATTTCATCATCATTACAGCCTTTCACAAGTCCACTGTTGAACATAGGCCTCCCCCAAGTTATGCCACAAAGCACGGCCCTGAGTCACCTACATCCATCGACTTCCTCCATGTCTTACCAGGTCGTCACTCCATGTAGTGGGGGGTAGCCCAACACTTCGCTTACTGGTACAAGGCTGCCACTGAAAACCTTTTTTTCCCATCGGTTGTCGGTTCTTCAAGCTATATGGCCGGCCCATTGCCATTTAAGCCAATTAATCTATTGGGCTATGTCGGTCACTCTGGTTCTACTGCTGATATCCTTAAGTTTATTACGCAAAGAATACCCAAGCGTAGCCCTCTCCATAGCACTTGAAGCTTGAGCTTCCTCATACGGCCAATAGTGAACGATCACGTCTCGGATACAAAAGTCATCACTGGCAATACGCACTGGTTGTACAAGAGATATACCTGACGAGAAGATGTGTCGTGATTTCCCGAAAGCTGCTCATCCGAGTTGAATCCGTCGATTGACTTCTCGGTCGAAATCGGACTTACCTAGTCGAACAACTTGTCCCAGGTAAACATACTCGTCAACAACTTTGAGCTTGGTGCTCCCAGCAACTACCGGCATAGGTTTGACATGGGCGTTATACGTGATCTTTGTTCCATGTTCATCTTAAGACCTATCCTTTGGGAGACACTATTAAGGTCATTAAGCATAGTGCTTAGGTCCGATTTCTGTGCGATTCTGCTATAAGAAATATATTGTCAGCAAATCGAAGATATGTAACGATTGATGTACTCGCCATTGATATTAATACCGTATCCTTTCCAGTCTAGTAGCTTGAAAACGTCTTCCAATGCAGCGGTGAAGAGTTTCGGGGATATTACGTCACCCTGTCTTAAACATTTCTGAAGTTGAATAGGTTTCGTACTCTGGTTCTGTACTCGGATAGCCATCGTAGCCCTACTGTACAGATACTTCAGCACTTCGATATACCCACAGTTAACTTGGCACTTCTGATGGGACTGCAGCAATGCTCAAATGTCGACAGAATCAAAAGCTTTCTCATAGTCCAAATACGCTAGCCAAAGTGGCAGATTATACTCTACAGTCTTCTGTACGATTTGCTAAAAGGGTATGTTTGTGGTCTGTGGTACTAAAGAGCAATTCTGCTCCACGCCTTCGGAGTAGTCCCACCATGGAAGACGGAATTAAAGAGCTTCTGAAGGACTTCAATTACCGGTTTTGCACCCGTATTCAGAAGTTCCGCTGTAATTCCACCCTCGTCCGGGACTTGCCGTTTTTAAGGTGCTAGAGAGCCATTCTAATCTCGCTCAGACTGACGTGCGGGATTTCATCGGAACAGTAACGGATAAGACTTGCTCTTTGATTGGTACTCACACTTGCGTGTGGCTCCAACGATGACGTGTACAGCTGCCCGTAGAACCTCTCTATCTCACTCAAAATCTAAGGTGTCCCGGAAATGATGCTGCCAAACTCAGTCTTCAGCTTTGACAGTTGGCTCTTTTTGGTAGACAGATCTCTGGCAAAGATTTTGGAGCCTTGGTGCCACTCGATCGCTTCTCCAATACAAGCTGTATTGAAGTTGCGTAAGTCCGCCGCATGCATTTGGAGATCAGTTGCGTGTATGTTGTCAAATCTGTTGAAGACTGCAGCTTTATTTACCGTCTAACAGCCATAAGATTAAGAGTGTGATCGGAGAGTTTTTTTGTTCGTCTGCGGCGGGTCTTACAGAACTTAGCTCCGACCGCATGGACAGTTTCCATGAGCTTGTCATACATATCGTCCACTGCATTGCAATCTTCTAGGTACTGAAAACGGTTTTTTTCAATTTGAGCTGAAAGGTTTCGGGACTTTGGATTAGAGCACGAGGGGAGCGTTGACTTCATTAGACGAGACCACTCAAACTTAACTTATAGGTTCAGTGTGCCTCTAACCATTAGGTGATCGCTACCAGTTTTCACCCCTTCGATCACTGAACAGATGACGTCTAGTCGCCGTAATAAAGTCTATCTCATTTTCTGTTGGTTTGGCTTATATCGGAAATTAGCAACAATGAGTTTATCGATCAACGCTATTTTATGTAGAGGTGTCATCGTATCAATACGAATAAACTAGAAGGTGGTGATGTCCTAATTGCGGCATTGCGTGAACTCAGATCATCTGAGTTAAATGTGTCTTTAACTTGTGTAAATTTTTCATTGCATAATCTTATCGAACATGTCATCATCGAAGTTCCTAGTAAGCAATCCTCAAAGCACCATGTCTTTAGTGCTGCTTACATACCCACAACACACCCTCTACCGTATACGAACTTAATTTTGAAACTTTACAAATTGTACTCTGTGATCCTGATGTGAATTGTCTCTATATTTTGGGCGAGTATAATCTTCCAGATGTAACTTGGACACGAGGAACCTCTAATGCCTTACATACTGCGTTAGCTAAATTAGATTGGTCCGAGTTAATGACTTTTACAGACGTAAATTCGGCCGTAAATTTTTTTTACAACAAATTGAAGGAAATTATTAATTTATATGTACCAAATAAAAAGCTTTCTCCAAATCATCGTCAGTATGTCTATCCGAAGTGGTTCACGCCTGAGATCATAGAAAATATTAAAAAAAAATATTTTCATCTTAGGAGATTTAAGCAAGAAGGCAAATTATTTAATAAAGAACTGTTTATCTTTTATCGATGGAGGGTTAAAACCTTAATTGACAACGCATATGAGCAGCACCTTAAGTTGATACAGAAAAGCATAATTGACGATTTGGTATTTTTTTGGAAATATGTTAGTGATAAAAAGAAAGAAAGACGACATACTGAAACGTTTAGTTATAAAGGTGCAGAAGTAACAGGTCAAGATGCGGCTAATGCCTTTGCTGAATATTTTGGCTCAGTATTCCATAATGAAAAGCCCCTATTAAATTATGTAGATGCCGAAAATGCGGCTAACTCACAAAATAACGTGATGCCCATCTCAGTCAGGCAAGTAGACGAAAGTGAATTTTAGATTGGCAATAAGACGCCTAAAACCACGATCTGCTGGTGGCCCTGATCGCATTCCCACTTTTCTGGTCAAGGATTGTGCGCCAGCTCTTCGTTCACCGCTCTTGTTTATTTTTAATCTGTCTCTTAGACAGGCTAAATATCCAGAACAATGGAAACTATCTAGGGTGACACCTGTTCCAAAGGGAGAACCTGGAAAAGATGTTTCTGCTTTTAGACCTATTGCGGTGCTTTCGGTTCTGGCGAAGATATTTGAAACCATGTTGGACTTTCGCATTAGGAATCAGGTAGATAACATTTTGCATGAAAGTCAACATGGGTTTCGAAAGAATTGTGCAACGACTACTAACTTGATAGCGCACGTGGACTATGTCTGTGCTGAGATGGATTCTAGGAGACAGGTAGACGCCGCCTATTTCGATTTTAGGAAGGCTTTTGACCTGGTGAGTAATGACATACTGTTACATAAGCTAGCTAAGTTGGGCTTTACTCCGAAACTTCTTCAACTCTTTGCTAGCTATTTGGATAATCGTCGTCAATTTGTTAGAGTGAGTGGTTTCGAATCCGCTGATTATTTCACTAGATCTGGGGTGAGTCAGGGTAGTACTCTTGGCCCTACGCTGTTTTTAATTTTAATAAATGACTTGCCTACCAAAGTAAAATTTGCGAAGTGTTTGTTATTCGCAGATGATCTAAAATTAAGTTTGGCGATTGGTAGTGTTGCTGATGCACAGGCTCTTCAACGAGACATAGATGCGGTATCGAAATGGAGTCAACTGAACCATCTTCCTCTTAATGTGACTAAATGCAAGGTTATAACTTTTGCATTAAAACAGAATCCTGTCATTATTAATTATAACTTATACGACGCGCCTTTGGTAAGAGTATATGACATACGTGACTTAGGTTTAATATTAGATAGTAAATTGAGTATTCACAATTATATGACATCCATTTGCAAGTTAGCTAGTAAGACTTTGGGTTTTGTGATGAGGACTGCAGCTGACTTTGATGATATAAGGGTGGCTAAAACTTTGTACAATGCGTATGTTCGTAGTAAGCTAGAGTATGCATCTGTGGTCTGGAATCCTTACGAGAAAAAGTATACTCTCTTGTTAGAGAGGATACAACGTAAATTTGCTCGTTGGCTTTATAAGAAAGTTCATGGGTACTACCCTTATTTGTATCCTTCTTTATTCGTCTTGGGTATGGTTGATTTTGAAACCCTAATGTTTAGAAGGGTGATGTCAACTATTAGGCACTATCTTTCTATAATTCACCACAAGTTGGATTGCCAGTCGGTTATGGAGAGAATCGGTTTGTTGGTGCCCAGGTATCTGCATAGAGGTAATGGAGGAACGGTGGCTCCGCGCCGTAGGGCGCGTCTTCTAGATAGACCAGTTACGCGTACCAAATGTGCTGCTTTTGCACCAACAAATCGTGCATTAATACTTATAGGGGACATACTCACTCAGCACGATGAAATTGACCTATTTGCAGACAGTATAACACGTCTGCTGACTCTTTTTTATAAAATCATTGATGATATGACAATTAATAATTCGACAATTTAATTTCGTTGACTATGTACTATTTATACTTTATATTTAAGATGTAATTTTAATTATGGGCATATTAAGATTGTTATAAGTTTTTATTGACATTGCATTATAAATTGACATGACAAAATGTTTAATTATTAATACTTTATGGTTTTAATTGGCTTAATTACCATTTTAATTTCTGACACGGGCTGCCAAAAGCTTCGAGATTTTATATTACTATTATTTTATAATTAATTAATTAATTTATGATTATTAATTTTTGTTGTAATGGATGGATACTATTTCTGAAAAAAATTTTTTGCATGTAAAATTTAACCTTGTGCGCGTGTTGGATTTTCTGTAAGCCACAAGTTTATGAATTAAATAAATAAATAAATGACAGTGGGGTGGGCTCATCCGTTACCAAAAACCTATTATATATTTTAATCTCATTTCTAGATCAGCATCTAGAAATGTGATTAAAATGCTGTACAACTACGTAGTAAATACTAAAAAAAATACTTGATTTATGCATATCAAACCGCTCGTGTAAAGTGTTGTCGCATATCATCCACCCTTTATCTGTGATATAGCTCCCAATGTTGATATTGTTCCAATGAAAAGGTGGACGCTTCAAAGGTAAAATTTAATAAGTCCGACTATACGCACATCAACCACAAAATATATTCCACTAACTGGGATGAAATACTTACTCCCCTGGAATCTGAAGAAGCATTTAGCGCATTTTATGGAATAATTGACAAAATTATCATGCAACACATGCCGTTGATTGGCTCCAGAACCTCTGCTTTTCCAGTCTGGTTTTCGAGATCTCTAATTAGCACATTTATAAAAAATGTAAAGCGTGGGTGAAATGGAAGAAATGTAACAACATATCAAGCTATGAGATGTTTTTCCAGTATAGAACGATATTTAAGTTTATGTGTAATAAATGTTTTTCTAAATATATTGGATCTGTCGAGGATAACATACGCAAAAATAAATCATTCTGATTTGGGGGTATATAATATATCTAATCGTCGTGACAAACCTGGAATACCGGCTAAGGTTGAAAGTAATGATGATATTGCAAGTGATTCATAGTCAAAGTGCAACATGTTTTCTGAATTCTCATCTACCATTTATAGACCGCCCTCACCTATACTATAGCAGTGGAGGCCACCTGCCAGTTCAGCATCCCATGACACCACTAATACTGACCTTCATTTTTGAAGTAGAAAAGGTATTAAGAGAGCTGCAATCCATCTAAGGGGCCAGGCCCTGAAGCTTATCTGCTTATTTTCTAAGAAACACCGCTCTCTCATATGTAAACCTCTAACTATCACCCATAATAAATGCATTACTGAAGGTGTTATACCAACAGTATGGAAACATACTAACATCACATCTGTACACAAGAGCGGATCTAAACGTAGTGTAGATCAATAACACCCGATATCAATTTTGTCTACTTTGTCGAAACTCTTCGAGAGACTTGTGCATAACAAAATATATCTCATACTGCATCATATTATTATACAGCAACAGCATGGTTTGGTTAAACGTCGATGAACAGTCACCAATCTATTATTATTTTCCTGCTACTTATTTCAAATTATTGATAATCGCGTATAAGTCGATGCAGCGTATACAAACTTTCGAAAGGCCTTCGATAAGATGGACCACGATATGTTACTAAATCAAATAGCTTACAATGGCATTCGGGGTAATATGTTATGATGGTTTGTTTCTTATATCATTAACCGTAGTCAAAGGGTTTTAATCAATGGATACCACTTTAACGTTACGATGGTTACCACTGGTGTACCTCTAGGATCTATTCTCGGTCCTCTGTTATTTGTAATGTTATTAATGACATAATTAACTGTTTTTAAAACTCTAAATTTCTATTATAATATGCAGATGTTAAAGTTTGTAAATCTATCCATACTACACAAAACTGCATTCTTCTCCAAGAGGATCTAGACAGACTATTGTTACAAAAGTAAACTTCAGTTAAGTATACCGAAGTGTAAATATCTCAGTATTACTAAAAACAAGAATACTATTAAATTTTCGTACTCTCTGTGTAACGTTCCTTTGGTGAAAGTATATTCTATGAGAGACCTCGGTATACTGTTTGATTCAAAACTGTGCTTAGACTTACATGTTGAACAAATTGTAAACAAAGCATACAAATTATATGGATTTATTATGAGTTCAACTCGCGGCTTCAAACGGACCTCTTCATATCTTTGTTTATATAAAACCCTAGTACGTTCTCAACTTGAGTATGCTGTGCCCATTTGGAATCCTTATTATAAGAATTAATTTTTAATAGTATCTATACATAACATAATATCCAATATTTTATTATATGCAATATTAAAAACTATTTTAAAAAAAACTAAAAAGTGTAACTTAATTATAATAAATATATACACAAAATTGAAAATGTTCAATGCCGGTGTCTGCGTGCAATGCATTTTAAATGTCACAAATCATATCCACCATATGACTCAGTAGATACAAACTTCTAATCTTGCACTCTAGATGTAAGCAATTAGAGGCTATGAAATTGTTCCATATAGTAAGGTGCAAGTCTGACTGTATTGAGTTAAGTAATGTGTTATGTTATGCGGTCCCCAGAACTGTCCATAGACGACGGGTGAGCGCGGGTAAACACTTTGCCGTAAGTACTTGTCGATCCAATACCAGTATTCGTTTACTGATTCGACGTATGGTTGCCACATATAATGAGACCTTCGAGCATATAGATATTTTCACGTGTTCAATGGAAAAGTGGTCTTGTATACAAGACACTTTTCAAATAATAATTTGTCACCTCAGTCACATTATAATACCATTGCTGACCATACTTTGATACTTATATAATACGTTCTGTACAGCTGCAGGTCTCCTAGCGTCTTAATTATCTATCTCAAGAGGTAATCTGTTAACAGCATTGTGGGCTGCATTATTGCGTATATTAATGTTACTGTACTATCTGTATGTAATATATAATGTAGCTGTTAGCTGTTCCACTTTGAATAAAATAAAAAAATGGGTATTATAGTAAGCTTTATGTCAATCGTTCTACTGTTGCAGCCTGTGGGTTAGCTATACCCAGCGAGCGGGAAGAGATCTACGTGTCCAATACAGCAATGCAACAACTTTCTCATTTATAAGTAGTTTGGGAAGGTCTAATTTATCTGCATGTTTATCAGACCATAATATCCATAGCTGAACATGGTTATCTCATGCTGCAGACATCTTAATTGCCACACTTGATGATCGCAGGTATCAGATGTCTCACAACTTTCCATCGCCGGTCGAGATATTGTGCGTCTGGCATAAAAGAAATGGTTATATCGCCATTAATTTGACGGCTTGGCAGCAAACTGACTAATCGTTTGGTTGAGACTTTACGGGGATAGGGCTACATGTCACATATATTTTTATTGCGTATAAATTTCTTTTTGGGATTTGACGTTCATTTTTGTGCAATGTATGTATGTATGTCGCCTCCACAATACAGGAGATGGGTAACGTTTTCAATAGCAAAAAAAATCATTATTATTATTTGTTATTACTAACTTACACTTGACACTTCAATGGATTAAGTAAAAAAATACTTCGAATTTAATCACACCACATTCAAGTTTTGAATCTTACGCCTACCTTAGGTATATTATAACGACGTCAAATTTCAGTCATCTTAGTGTATGAGATTATTATCTCCAAAAAACGTGACGCATAATTACCCAGTTGATTCCTTAAATCATTGCAAATATTGTAATAGCAGAGTAATTAATATTATTTAACAATTAATAAATAAATAATTCCAGTAATTATAATTAACAGTAAGTAATAATTTTCTCGAACATCAAGGAATACTAGTATTTTCGTATAACGCAGAAAATAATAAAATTCACACAATATTTTTATGAATATGGTTTAGATTTATACAAATATGTCACGACACTTATTTATAATATGTACAATTGGTTTCAAAACGTTGAAAGATGGAAGGCTTTGTTAGCCTTTGACATTTGTCAGAGCACAACTTTCCTGCAATTCATTGCCTAAAAACGTATTAAATTAAACAATGGTAAACACAAAAAAACGTACTTTTTGTTGTCAAGCAGAGCATGCATAAAGAAAATTCAATGCCATAAAAGCCCTCGAAACCATTGTTGTCGTCGACGGTTAATTAAAATTCCCAGCACGTGAAAGGAAACAGTAGAAAATGTGAAAAATAGGCTTTAGTCCCATTGTTAGATTGCTCTGGGCTGTGTCTGCGTTTAGCATGTCGAACGAAACATAACACTTTTTTAGCTAATTTTAGTTGTTTTTATGAAATTTATGCAATATTTAATAATGGAAATTACTGCTACGTTTTAATTATCGTCAAATATATCTAATAAATATAAATAATAGAGGTAATAAGCCACCCTGCGGGGCACCAATGCTTGTATAGCATTCAGAAGATAATGATTTATTGATCGGACATTACCGAATTGTCGGCATCCAAAGATATATTTTCGAAACCAATCAATCACTGTTTAAGATATGTTAAGAGACCTGAGTATTCTAAATAAAATTAAAAATAATTAGCCTTATAAGATTAGAAAGAAAGCGTTAATAAAGTCAAGAAACTACAGCATTGTAAGTCATCCGATTTCCATACTTGTTCTGATATCGTAAAGTAAATATACATGATTTCTTTATGGCTAAAGTAATTTTACAGTTTACATATCTTCTACTAGGCATAAGCCTCCTGGGTCAAGCAGCTCTGTTTTTCTGCTTCGAAGTCCTCATTCGGATAGATTCTCAATCGGTTAGATTGTAATTGATTGGTCTTTAGTGCATGTTCGTTCACAATCTAAGGGCAAGACACGAACTGATTGAGTAATATCTATTATTTATATGACATATTTCAAATTCAATTATCAATCTACAATTCCCAGCCAGTATACAAACATGTAAGATTTATTAAAAAAATACATAGTTAAAAAGCGAATGTTTTCATAGATAACAAAGGCAATGTTTACAATTAAGCAAATTGTAACAATAATATCTATTATTTCATTTTTTAAATTTTCGTACTGCGGAAACAATTTTAAACAATGTTGTTACGTGTAAAATACGAGTCTGTATTATGCATTAGTTATTTAACCAACGTTCAAGCATAACGGTATGACTATCTTATTGGTCTAGTGGTCGTAAGCCCCCCCTCCCCCCCACGGACGAATTCCCTACTTGTTGTGATGATGGGGCTTTGTACTTGACAGACTTTATTATATTTGTTATGTTAGTGTTTGAAGTTTAATATACTATATTAAATTATATACTTTTGTTCATTCTAAAACAATTTTAATTTTCATCATTATCATCATCATCGTGACAGCACTTCCCAAGTCCACTGTTGAACATAGGCCTCCCCTAAGGAATGCCACAAAGCACGGTCGTGAGCCACCTGCATTCATCGACTTCCTGCATGTCTTACCAGGTCGTCACTCCATCGAGTGGGGGCCCCCTACACTTCGTCCGCCGGCACGAGGCCGCCACTCGAGAACCTTTTTTTCCCATGGGTTGTCGGTTCTTCGAGCTATATTGCCGGCCTATTGCCACTTCAGCTTACTAATCCGTTGGGTTATGTCAGTCACTGTGGTTCTACTGCAGATATCCTCATTTCCAAGTTTATCACGCAGATAAACAACGAGCATAGCCCTCTTCATAGCTCGCTGAGCTACATTGAGCATCCTCATCCGGCCAGCAATGAAGGACCACGTCTCAGTTCTATAGGTCATCACTGGCAACACGCACTGGTTGTACAGTCTCGTTTTCTGAGGTATACCTGACGCGATGATCTGTTGTAATCTCCTGAACGCTGCCCAGCTGAGTTGAATCCGACGATTGACCTCTCGGTCGAAGTTAGACTTACCTAGTCGGACTATTTGTCTCAGGTGAACATACTCAAAAGCTTCGAGTTTAGTGCTCCCAACAACTACCGGCATAGGTGTGACATGGATGTTATACGTGACCTTTGTTTTCTCCATGTTCATCTTAAGACCTATCCGTTGGGAGGCACTATTGAGGTCATTGAGCATAGTGCTTAGGTCCTCCAGCGTTTCTGTCATTAGGACTATAATGTCAGCAAATTTAAGGTATGTAACGAGTGATGCACTCGCCGTTGATGTTATTACCGTATCTTTTCCACTGCAGAAGCTTGAAAACATATTCCAATGTAGCTGAAGAGTTTCGGGGATATAACGTCACCCTGTCTTACACCTCTCTGCAAGTCGATAGGTTTCGAACTCTGGTTCTGTACTTGGATAGCCATCGTAGCTCTACTGTATAAACACTTCAGCACTTCGATATACCGATAGTCAACTTGGCACCGCTGCAAAGACTGCAGCATCGCTCAAATTTCACACTCATAGTCCAATTGTACTCTTTGGACTTATGTGAGGGACGGACGGATGGACTTATGTCGTATTTATGTGGTCTATTGTGGTCATGCCTTTTCGGAAACCGGCTTGTTCGGAAGGCTGGAAGTCATTGAATCTGCGTGCGAGAAGATTCGTAATGACTCTCGAAAATAGCACGTAGATGCGGCTCAGAAGACAAATCAGTCTTTAGTTCTTCAAAAGAGGGTTGTCATCTGTCTTATAGAACAAGACTACCGCAATTCTGCTCCACGCCTGTGGATTAGTCACACAATGAAAGGCGGAATTAAAGAACTTCTAAAGGACTTCAAGTACCGGTTTTCCACCCGCTTTCAGAAGCTCCGCTGTAATTCCATTTTCGCCCGGGAACTTGCCGTTTTTAAGGTGCTGCAGAGCCATTTTAATTTTGCTTAGACTAACGTCCGGAATATCATCGGAATAGTGTCGGATAAGACTTGGTCTTGGATCGTTATTCACACTTGCGTATGACTCCAACGATGATGTGTACAGCTGCCTATGGAACCTCTCAATCTCACTCAAAATCTGAGGTGTCCTAGAAACGACGCTGTCACATTCGGTTTTCAACTTCGTCAGTTGGCTCTTTCTGGCAGACGGCTTACTAGTAAAGACCTTGGAGCCCTGGTTCCGCTCGAAATTAAATAATATAATTCGTCCAAATTTATATGATATTTCCACAAGTATTCTTTCTGCGGCTACAACGCGCCAGGTACCAACAAGCTAGTATTAAATATATTCCTTTCAACTCTTCCATTTCTCTCTCAGCTGATACTACTACTACTTTATGAAATATTTTAAACCCATGAAAGTATATTATTCTAAATATCAAGATTATTCACATTTAATCTGTCATTTTGAAAGGTATTTGCATACATAATGAACTATATGATCTCACCTCGCGTCTCTTAAACATAATGAAACGTTGAATAAATTATACATATGATGAACGCAAATGAAAACACTTTGAAGTGTTTGTATTAAAAATAATAAAGCGTACTTACAATTTCGTGTTCTATTTATGTATCTATATAGCATTTCAACTAATTTTTGTATTAATGGGAGTTTCTGCGAAGCGTGTGGAGTCCCCTTGCTAAACGGAGTGACGACGTAGTAAGACATGCAGGAAGTCGATAAATGCTGGTGGCTCAACACAACAACTGGTTTTTTCATTTGTTAGAGAAGGCATTTATTTAGAGGTGTACTTGTGAAGAACTGTAATGGTGTTGTTATGATGATGTGGTGGCTTTGTTTATCTTCATCATCATCATCATTACAGCCCTTTATAAACCTACTGCTGAACATAGGCCTCCCCCAAGGAATGCCATAAAGCACGATCCTGAGCCACCTGCATCCATTGACTTTCTGCATGTCTTACCAGGTCGTCACTCCATCTAGTGGGGAGTAACCCTACACTTCGCCTACCGGTACGAGGCTGCCACTCGAGAACCTTTCTTCCCCATCGGTTGTCGGTTCTTCGAGCTATATGGCCGGCCCATTGCCACTTCAGCTTACTAATCCGTTGGGCTATGTCACTTACTCTGATTCTACTGCAGATATCCTCATTTCTAAGTTTATCACGCAGAGAAACCCCGAGCATAGCCCTCTCCATAGCTCGCTGAGCGACCTTGAGCTACCTTATATGGCCAGCAGTGAAGGACCACGTCTCAGATCCGTAAGTCATCACTGGCAACACGCACTGGTTGTACTATTTCGCTTTCAGGTTTTGAGGTAAACGAGAAGATGTGTCGTAGTTTCCCGAACGCTTGTTTATCTCCTAAGGACATAAATACCGTTACCGTTACAGCTTGCATAGTCTACTACTGAAAATAGGCCTCCACCGTATATTACCTCATAGGGGGGATATTTGCCACAGTAGCAACACTTGCGGGTTGGCAACCGCAGTTTTTTTATTCGTTATTAGGAAGACGCTGCTACCCATCTCCTGAATCTATTCCCACTCTGTCACCTTTTACGACACCCACGGGATGATATGGGGTAGTGGTTATTCTTACACTGCCACTACACATAAAGTAAACATAAAGTTACGGCCTAATCTTTTTCTGAGAGAGAAATATCTACCGCACTGGCCCAATGCGTGTTGGCGAACTTCACATGTCTTAGAAATATATTTTTTCTCTTATTTCTCAGACATTGAGATTTCCTCACGTATTTTTTTCTTCACCGTTAATCAGCACTTAAAATTGCAAATAAAAACTAAACAAAACATATAGTAAACTATATATAAAAGTGACACTATAAATAATTTTAAAAAACCAAACACGTTAAAAACTAAGTTTCAGGATTGTACTTTTTATAGTGTGTTATGTCTTTCGTTGTTTATAACATAAATGCCTCTTCTAAACAAAGCTTTGAAATTTTGGCACTTTAAAAAATATGATTGTTATTTTAAGTACCATTTACAAGACGCTGAGTTTGAAAATTATTTTGCACGTAAGCAGACTAAAATTGATCTATATTGAGCAGTACTACAGGACACACACAAATTGTGCATCGCAACTTTAAGTTAACCATTACGTGGTAAAGACATGGTGGAACTGTCTTTGTTACAGCCTACAGCTACCCCTGCAAAGTTCGCCTTGGATAGGGACCATAGTAGCTTCCTCGACGGGCAGCCGAGGGCTCAGGCCCAAGTGGCCTTATGGAAAAATGACCTATCATACTACACAATAGGGAGAAGGCTAGGAAAATAAATGGTACGTAACTGGATCCGAATCTAAGACCGCCCCAAGGCTCGGTCAGGCCGTAGGTAGAGTAGATGCATGTAAAGTAGTGTTTAGTGGTGTGTATATATGTATAGGTGACCTGGCCTAGCTGAGGTGACCTGGCAGCGGCCGGTTTCATGCTACCCCACAATACTGCATCACTCCAGCAGGCGTCCACAATGGACAATTTCTTTCTTCATTTTACTATTTCAGTCTATCAACTTTATTGTACATTTAACTAACTTCAACTCGACCAATTCAACGTTCATCGTATAATCGAACACGTGATACCCGACACAAGAAACGAACAGTAGTTCGAAGTTCAACATTCAATGTTCCGGATTCATCCATCACCAAACCACAAATAGGGAACTAACGCGATCTCTTCATGAGTCATACGGTTCAGCGTTACAAACACAACTAAGCCCCTCGTTCGATACCAAACACCACGCCGCAACAAGAACTCAAAATCAACCCAGCCGACACTCAAACCAGCCACTGAGTCAACACACAAAAGGCTCTTAACGCGACGGTATAATTAAACAATGATTTTCAAACCAATCAACCTCGAAACGGAACGCGCGCACCGGCGCGCGCGCGAAATTCCACGTCACACGAGCAAGTTAAATATTGCAAAATGCACTTCAACACGCAATCACTATATAATTGGCGCAATTAATTACTTTCAAACGAAATTACTTTAATCCGTCAAATACAATACAAGCCTCTAGTCACGAACTTAAAACCTAGATAAACTACACCAAGGCGGTCTTCACGAAACCACAATTACGTAGCGAAGTAACGCGTACAAATTCTAAAAATCCAGACCACAATCCAAAACCGGTCGCGCGAAACTTCTGCAGCGGCCACCGATATACGCTAATTAACTGCACCGCTGCCCGCGAACTACTGTCTCTAGCCCGCCAGCGCCAAACGCTGGGAAGCTGCCTTCCGCTGCCCCCTCCCCGCGACACGCGTGACACCTGGTACCATCGGGCGATTTGCTAAGTCGAACGTGATTGGGTGGCGTCTCAAATGCCTATATTTGGCCAAAACAGTCTTATTTATGTTGGTTGCAGCATGCGTAGTTCGGCTCAACCGGGATAGGACCACGCTCTCACGGAATACCAGCCTTAAATAGCAGCATATTGCTGTTGTATTTCGCTTTGTAAGTGAAGAGAACCGTAGACCCTTTTTACTGAATTACTGAATCATTGTAGCTCAATCATCAGGAGCTAAAACTTTTCTTCGAACTTATAAGGGACAATCCCTAAAGTATAAGCTATTTAATAAAAAAGAATAATTAAAATCGGTTTTCAATTAACAAAGATATCGCGTAACATACCTTTATTTTATACGTGATAGAACCATGCTGCATCTATATTATTTGAATAGTTGTAGCACGAATGGGTTGGCTCGGCCGGGGAAGGAGCACACTCTTACATAATACTAGCGTAAAATAGCAGCTTAATGCTGCTGTTTCGTATGGTGAGTGTAGAGAACAGGAGAATTCTTTACTGGAACAACACATCTGCATTTTGATTCGCTAACGAGGATAGATGTAGATGACTATGGGCCACAGCAACCACTTACTATCAGGTAGACTTTGTGCTCGCTTGGCACCCTTATCCTATATAATAATATAACATACACATAAAAGAACATACAGTCGATCTCATTTTCGAAGTTGACTAAAACACAAAGAGTTTCTTCAAGTTTTATGATTTTTGTTTATTTTAAAAATTGTATAACACACATATATTGTATTTTTTATTCTTTTTCTCAAGTTTGTATAAATAGCGACAGGTGCCAAAGATTCAATCCTCTTACACCCACCATTAAGCTTTTCAAACTCACGGAGCTCAATGTAACATCCATTTAAGTAACATGACTTTTAACTTTGTAACGTACACGCTCAGACTATAATCCAATAGTATAAAAATATTTTGCAAAACTATTTGTTTGGTCAACTATTCGCGTGGACATTTGAAAATATTGGTTTATTTTTAGTATGTATTCGAGTTTGACTAAAATATAATGTAATACGAGTATGTCCCGAAACAGTTTTTGTAAAAGGTGAAAATAAAACAACAACAAAATATTAGAAGTATCCATTGGTCCATTACAGCCTATAAAAGTTCACTGCTGAACTTAGGCCTGTCCCATAGACAGCCTCATAGGAAGGATTGTGCTATAGTTGCCACGCTTGACAGCCGGGTCGACAACCGCAGTTTTTTTATTACTTTGGGTTGTTATCAGAAATATGCTGCTGCCCATATTCTGTCTTAGTTTCACTCTGTCGCCTTTTAGGACACCCACGGGACGATATAGGGTATCGATATTCTGACACTGCCACTATATATACAGTAAAAAAATTATAAAAAAATATTTTAAGAACCACCGAGCACACAAATTTAACTACCCCAAAGCAAGCTTCTCTCTAAACAATTTTAACAGTAGAAAGTTCTTTGTAAAAAAGATTAAGAAAGATGTGTACTTGAAGATTGTTGAAATTTCTATTCCTGTACATACTTTATACCGAGCTAGTTTCTTATAAAAGACAGCTGACAATACTTATTAAAATTGAAATTAAAGTTGCAGCTTATATTAGTCCCCCTGCTGGGCTTCTCTCATTTCTTAGGGGAAAGAAATGTCCGTCGCTCTGCTCCAATGCGTATCGGCGGTCTTCACTTGTCTGCGATTTCTTTTTTCTTACAGGTTTTTTCACGCTGTTCTCCTTCATCTTTGAGAACGAGGTAAATCAGCACTTAAAAATGCAATTAGTAATTTCTTTGATGCTGGTGAGTATCGAAGCGAAGCTGCTTGCTTACTTTAAAACTTACAGCGAACGCTTAGCTTATGAGCTATCACGGCTCTTGATTTGAAATAATTATTTGTTGGAATTTTACTTTAAAATCAAAGAACCGCTGCATAACAACTGACATGTTTAATACGCAAAGTAACTCAAAAAAAATTTATAACAATATCATCCAAAAATAAATATGGTGAGCGCACCAGCGCATACATAATATCTCGCTTAATAAATGGTCTGGATAATAAATTTAGAAGTGAATTTAATGAAGTTAACATAAAGTATAAATTAGAATGTTATTTCCTTAACAAATATTAAATGTTATCCCCATTTTTGTAAATGTAGACGGAACGGCACGCAACACAAACCTGCGTTGTTTTTCGCTGTGCCGCATAGCAATATTGTAACAATTTTTATCTAATAATAAATTAAAAAAAATGCCACATTTAAATTTTATAAGAAACTAAATTTTCTTTAGATTTAAGAGCCTGAAGCTTTTCTTTGATACATTAATGTTTCATTGTTGAATGGCAGCACAGTCACCGACGAATAATTAATTTAAAATTTGTAAAATATGAATTAATTATTTTTTTCCTATTTTTTATAACTATAATCAACTTAATTTAAACTTCTTACTTTTTGTTATTAATGCATTCATTTTCATTCATTACAATACTTCATAATTCCACCGCTGTACAAAGGCCTACCACATATTCACAGAGTATTTGCCGTAGTTGCCACGCTTAGCAGACGTGTTGGTAACCGCAGTATATTTTATCATATTCAGTTAGTATCAAGACGATGCTTGGTTGCCTCCTTCTGCGTCCGATTCGCAACTTTATTTAGTTTATTGAGTCCATGGCATAAGCAGTTGCAAGGAAACTAGGTGTATTTACAAAGGATGCGGCCGGACTTCAGGCCGAGACAGTTTCATACCCTTTACGAAGCACAAGACCTGTCATGCATGAATCACTACTGTCACACATAGGCTGATGCTGCAAAATACTACGGGGCTTATTGGTGATATTGATTTGGTTAAAACAAATCATGTCAGCCTCGAGCGCAGGCACAGATAACCGGCCTCTCGTTCTTCTATTGGATGCATTTCATAGAGTGTGTGTAGGCATTATATACCTTAATGTATATAATGTATAAATATTCCACTATTGAACAACCAAGCGGTTGGCGTGCCTCGCGCCTTTGTTATTGATATTCCACGCATTCGAACCAAACGGTTCACTTAGCCTTACGTAACGCGTACGGCAAATGAATGGAATGATTTTCCGGCGTTTGTATTTTCGTGCCCTTGCAATTTAGATGTTTTCAAAGAAAAAATGAATAGGGTTTTGTTATGGCTCCGCCACACTATGCTTCTCGCGCTGCACATCGCTCTGCTCCTCATGCTGCGGCGATGTTGTTCTCTCTGCTCCATACACTGCTCTACTCGCGCAATTCGGACTGCGTTCGCGCGATTATATGGCCGGCCACTTGCGCTCATATTGGCAGTTCTTTCACTCGCGCCCAAAAAACCGACCAAACAGGGAGCGATGGGCATAACGACGAGCATGACAAGGAGTGTGATGTGCGGCATGACTAGTATTGTTACCCCACTATGTCTCTGCCTCCTTTCCTCGCTACTCAACGTATTTCATGCCACTCGATGAGTGTGTGGCAGGGGCGTTACACTAAGATAGTGCGATTTACGAGTATAATCTAAAGATTCAACATCAATTAACACCACGTGGGATTGTAGTCATACAGCATATTAAAGTAAGTAAGAAAAAAGAAATCAGTTACTCCTAACGAGGCAGCGACTTTTTTTTTTATAGGAGAGGGGGCAAACGTGCATGCGGCTCACCTGATGGTAACTGACTACCGCCGCCCATGAACAACTGCAACACCAGGGGAATCACAGATGCGTTGCCGGCCTTTTAAAAAGGAGTACGCTCTTTTCTTGAAGGTCCCTAAGTCGTATCGGTCCGGAAAAATCGCTGATGGTAATCGATTCCACAAGGAGGTCGTGCGAGGAAGATAACATCTTCTAAATCGCACAGTGGTGGACCGCCAATCATCCAGATGGTGCGGATGGTATCGGGAGTTCTGCCGCGATGTGCGTTCGTGAAATTTGACGGCTGGGATTAATCCGAACAAATCCTCAGAGCACTCCCCATGGTAGATGCGAAAGAAAATGCAAAGGGATGCAACATCTCTTCGCAGTGCCAATGAATCAAGCCGATCGGAAAGGGCTCGGTCGTCGACGATTCGCGCAGCTCTGCGTTGGATGCGGTCAAGTGGAAGGAGCTGGCCATGTGAGGCCGAACTTGCGCCTTGTAAAGTGGCAGGCGGTGTGCCGGCATGAAATACTGTCCCGCTCTGCTGAGCACGCCAAGCTTTTTAGAGGCCAATTTGGCCTTCCCTTCCAAGTGACCACGAAACTGCACGTCACTCGATATGTCGACTCCGAGGATACCGATACTGGCTGAGGCAAGAAGGGGAGTGCCTTGAAACTGAGGAGATACGACAAAGGGTTTCTTTTTAGCGGTAAACGCGCAAACTTGTTTCTTCTGAGGATTAAACTGGACTAGATTTAGTCGCCCCCAATCCGAGACTTTGCTCAGCAAAGAATCGACTTCAGACACAAGTTTGTTCCGGTACTCAGCGACGTTTTCCCGAGAAATATTGGCACGGCCGGTGTATAGAGCATCACCAGTGCTGTCATCCGCATAGCAATGAATGTTACCAGTTAGCAACATATCATTGATATGCAGAAGAAACAGCGTTGGTGATAGCACACAGCCTTGTGGAACACCAGCGTTAATAGGCTTGTAGTCAGAGCATGCACCGTCTACAATGACCTTGATGGTCTGATCTGCAAGGAAGCTGGTGATACAACTGCACAATTTCTCGAGAAGCCCATAGGAAGGGAGCTTCGAAAGAAGCGCTTTGTGCCAAACCCGATCGAAGGCCTTCGCAATGTCCAGAATAACGGCCAACGCCTCCCCCTTGGACTCTACTGCCTCCGCCCATCTATGGGTCAGGTAGACAAGAAGATCACCAGCTGATCGACACCGACGAAAACCGTATTGGCGGTCACTAATCAGCTGGTGATCCTCAAGGTACCGGATGAGCTGGCAGTTAATAATGGATTCCATTATTTTGGAGAACAAGGAGGTGATCGCGATAGGCCTATAGTTGGATGGGTCTGAGCGGTCGCCTTTTTTAGGGATCGGGTGGACAAAAGCTGTCTTCCATGAATTCGGGACTACGCCTTGGGAGTAGGAGTACCGGAAAAGTGCCAACTCCGGAGCACACGTCCTCAGCACAATTGGGGGATTCCGTCAGGCCCACTCGACTTCAGGATGTCCAGGGATAGCAGTGCTTTGCGAACCGAGTGCTGTGAGAACAGCACATCCGGCATGGAGCACTCACACTGCGGGATGGTCGGCGGTGTTTTCCCCCTGTCATCAAGAGTCGAGTTGGACGCAAAAAGGGAGCCTAAAAGGTCGGCTTTGTCTTTTGCGTCATGGGCCAGTGAGTCATCCTCCCTGTGCAGAGATGGTAGTGATGGCTTACAGAAATTCCCTTGGACAGCCTTAGCGAGAGACCAGAATGCACGGGTTCCCGAAGGAAGGCGAACAAGTTTCTCGCCAATTCTGCCTATGTGCTCTGACTTTGCCTTGGCAATAACTCTTTTGAAGGACCTGGAGGCGAAGTTATACTTCTTTTTAAGTGTGCTGGTGTTTACATCCCGAGTCGCCGAAGCCGCAGCCCAGGCTTGATAACACTCCTGCTTACTGCGTAATGCAGTCTTACAGGAGCGACCAAACCAAGGCTGAGATCTGCCTCCGATGGGTACCACAGATGATGGAATAAATAGTTCCATTCCCTGTAGCACCACATCAGTGACAGAGTCAGCAACAGCGCTGGGATCGTCCGGCGAGAAGCAAACCCGCCCCCATGGGTAGGATGCAAAGAAAGACCGCATGCCGTCCCAATCCGCCGACCTGTAATGCCAAACACGGCGGCAACCTGCAGAACGCAACCGCGAAGGGAGCGTGAGTGGCACCACACTCCGGATCAGACAATGGTCCGAAGAGCCGAGAGGGGCATCGACGGAAACCTGATATCCGTCCGGATGAGAGGTCAGCAGAAGGTCCAACAGGGAAGGTGTATGATCCTCCACATCTGGAATCCGCGTAGGCGAAGTAACCAGTTGTGTCAGACCATATGCCAAGGCAAAGTCACAAAACAGATCTCCCCGCATGATCGGTTAGACGTGAACCGAGCCATTCGGCATGGTGGGCGTTAAAATCGCCAAGGATCACGATCTCTGCGGATGGGACCTGTTGTAGCAAGGAATCTGTAGCCATTTGGACGTGGTCGATGAGTCGGTCTGTTTCGGCATTACTGCTATGGGACCTATAGAGGCACGCGTAGCCAAAGGATGGACAGGTCCGAACCTTCAAGACTGCCGAGGCGTCGAGAACAGATGTCCTCTCTGACATACACGCAAACTCCAGCCCGAGGCACAAAGGAATGCTCCAATTTGTACCCCGGGCAGGAGAGATACGAAATATCAGCCGGAGAGGAAACCTGCGTCTCGGTCAGAAAGAGCAAGGCCGGCTTCGCCGTCTCGAGATGGTAGTGGACGGCGTTTAGGTTAGAGTGAAGTCCCCTGATGTTGCAGAAATTCACGGATAGCGTGGCAGTGGTCGCCTTGGTGTTCTTGCTCAGTTTGCCCCTAGCAGTTATGCTTTTGAGCGGAATTTTGCCCCCCCCCCAGAATACGCGGGGCAGCCTGAGCACCCACGCTCAGGATCGGAATAACATGGTCGTGGATGCTCAGCGAGGGATTCTCCAGGGGTACTGGTACCCTCCTGGGATAGTTCATCGTGTAATTCCGCTACCATGTTGATGGGGGGCGGGGGATTGGGCCTCCGGCCACCTGCACTCACCAGACGAAACGCAGAAGCAGAGCTTCTACTTCACGCCGGTATTCTGTGAGGTCGTGGTACCATCCCGGCTCGAGCTGGCCCATACATGAAACAGCAAAAACTGCTGCGTGGCTCTACCACCTCCAGACTTAAATATTGCAGCGTTATATGGCTGCATCACGAAAGGATCGGCTCGACCGGTTAGGACTACCCCCGCACAAAATACCAGCATAAAGTAAGTTCATAATTCTATGTGTATAATAGTATGAGGGACGTCGTAGCTCAAGGGCAGCGCTCGCTGTCAGTACGTGAGCGATCCGGGTCCGTCCGTCCGCGTCGGCTCATTTAGGGTAGGGCCACGCTCTCACAGAATACCAGCGTAAAATAACCTGGGAACCGGATACCCTTTTTCATCAATGTGACAATGCATCTGCATTCTCATTATTAAATAAGGTTAAGTGTAGATGTCTATAGGCCACAGCGTCTACTCACCCTTAGGTGGACTGTGTACTTGTTTATCACCCTTATTCTATAAAAAAAGAGCAACCCAGGTTTAATACTCTCCAGCACCAATGGAATGGTTAAGAGTCGTGGTAGCTCTTGCAGTTAAGCGCTCGCTGTCAGTAGGCGAGCAACTTGGAATCCAACTTTGCCGGCACCAATGAAATTATTATTTGAATTTTTAAGTGTTGATTTACCATGTGCTCGACGGCGAAGCAAACTGCATGTATGAAAAATAAAAAATAAATATTTTTGAAGACACGTGAATTTCGCTTACAGTCATTGAAGCAGCCCGTCGGAAATTTCCTTTACCTTGCCCTCCCCTCTGGTCATTTCTTAGGGTTCCGTACCTCAAAAGGAAAAAACGGAACCCTTATAGGATCACTTTATTGTCCGTCTGTCTGTCTGTCAAGACCCTTTTTTTCAGGAACGCGTGGAGGTATCAAGCTGAAATTCATATCAAATACTCAAATCTACTGTCACTTGGAGCTGTGAAAAAAATGAAACTTCTAAGCCAACGCAATCAAAAGATACAGCTATTTATGCCTCAAATTTTCGACATTCGCAAGGGAATCAAAACCTACAGGATACTTCCCGTGAACTCAGAATCTTAAAACTTGGTACGAAGCAACGTATGGAAACATTGCGAAAAACATAAATTTTTATTTAGATCATATTATAAAAATATTTTTAATAATTTTAATTTTATATACCTACGGATTTGTTCGGAACCCTCGGTGCGTGAGTCCGACTCGCAGTTGGCCGGTTTCTTTACTATTACAAGCAGTGCTTGATCACTATCCCACCAGATGGTGAGCTGTGTTGTACTTGCCTGCCTGTGATTGCTATGGTGTGACAACAAAATCATTTTGCTTTGATTGTTTTATGGTCAAAATGACAAAGTCACATCTCGTAATTTTTGATTTTCGAATATTTCGACGAACGGTAGATTAACCAAATAATACAAATGTGATAATATTTCTGCTGATAATATAATTAATTTTTAGTTCAAAGAATAACAATAAGTTAATCTAATGTTATTTTATAAACACGTTTTAATATTTTAAAGTTAAAAGATTAAAACGATTAAAGATTTCTTAATTTTAGAATTGCAATTATGGAATCAGTTTAGTTTAAATAAAATGACTTCTTGAAGAAAAAATATTAATTAAACGTTATGGGTAATTATTGAAATATCGAGAATTAATAATGTTTTTTACGGTACCACCGTTACAAACCTGAACATTTATTATATTACAAACAACAAATTTCATTTAATATTCGAATTAATTTTTGTGCGCATTTAAAACTCCGCAGTAATGGAAAAGAGCATTAATAGTTTTGGCTTCTTCAAGTAATCCAGTCTTATCTAAACGTATAAAAAATAATTGCAGCATTAAATTGTAACCTGACTTTTGTCCACCAAATTGAGGTCAAAAAGAAAGCGCAATCTTATTTTAAGTTTGATTTGTATTTTTATATCCATTAAAGTAACGGCTTTCCAATACAATTTTTTTATACAAATATATTATATTTTGTACGATAATTAAATTATAAGATAAACAAACCAGGAGATGGACAGCAGCGTCTGATAACGACTAAAAATAAAAGTACGGGTAAGGTAGGTATACTAAGGCGCATTGTTGGAGCTGTGCCTGCGACAATGCGCCGTACCTTTTTCCTTCAGTACCTTTTTATGGCACAGACTAAATAAGTTTGAAACTGTGTGCTTCTTACGCGTGTTGCAAACAACCAACTCTCGGTGTCTCCTCTAGTCTATACCACTTCAGTGATTCCCAATTTCACCTCAAAGTGGACGGTTCGTTTGATAAAATTAAATGAAATTTATGAATAAAGACCCTTCTAAGGAAATCGTGTAGCGCTATTGAAGCAAACGGCGACCAGTCTCAACGAAGACTAGCCATCTACGCAGGATAGGATTATAGTACACGAGTATTTGCGCAAGTGCACTCTCATAGTCCGATGGGACCGTAATCCGGCACGACAAACGGCTTTACATGTTTTCCTAAGTTGAAACACCGCAAACTTCTTGACTCCGGGCTATTACTGAGAATTTCTTGACAGAAAAATCCAATAAACGATTTTTGGCTCAAACCGGGATTCTAACCCGGCATCACATGATCAGCAATTGCGTTTACGACCACTAGACCAACGTGGCTGTTGAGATTCAGCACATAATGTAGATAGAATCGGAAAGCTTACACGAAATTTTAAATATGGAAAACTTAGCGTGAGGAGGATAGTTTTGCTTTGGGTGCCACTCAACCCCACCGATTCTCAGAAGCTGACCCGTGTGGAATGTTTCCACTAACTAGAATTTAAAATTTTGTAGAAGTCTCAATTTGACGTGTTCACAACATTAGTTTTGGTGGCGAAACTTGCATTTATCAATAAGATCCAGACAATAAGTGCCATTCGACGGTTTGGTTATTTAAAAATTAACCAACGCCTACTAACGTGATTTCTAAGTATAGTAAAAGTAGTTAGTCGTGGTTAAGCGTTGGCTGTAAATTTTATAGTACGCGAGCAACCCGGGAAAGAAAGTTTCTTCTAAATAGCACAATAGTGGACCGCCAATCGTCCAGACGGTTCAGATGGTATTTCGAGTTCTGTCGCGATGTGCGATGGTGAAATTGAGCGGCTGGAATTAGTTCGAACAATTCTTCTGAGCACTCCCCGTGGTAGATATGAAAGAATACGCAAAGAGATGCAAAATATCCTTGCAACTCCACCAGTGAGTCAAACCGATCAGTAAGAGCTCGGTTGCAGACGATTCGAACCGCTCTGCGCTGAATGCGCTCAAATAGAAGAAGCTGGCACTAGGGTGCCCCGGTCCAGAGATCGAAACAACCCTTCACCTCCCATAGCCTCACCGACACTCAGATCATACGGGTCGAATCTCGGGAGATGCGCACGGCACTTACACGTGGATCTTTTCCCGCGCCCACTTTATTGACTCCCTACAAATATTTAATCTATTCCTTGTCCCAAATTTTACGTCATTTTCCCCCTTCTGGCGCTACGGCACTATAACACCTACGACATCGGGCCCTCCTACCAGTATTCTCTTCTACCCCATTCCACGATCGCGATACCCATGCGCAAAACTCGCACAGCAGCCCATAGTTCACCCCAGTGGCACAGCTGCTGCAATTTTGGGTCGACAATATAGACGCCAGCCCACGAATGAAAGCCCACCTGGACGATCCCCGCAACCTGGGAGTACTGTTCTTGTACAAGAACAATGTCCAGGTGCAGTTCACGCGCCATGATAGGCAACTCAGCCGTTTTTTTCCGACACTTGGCGAGGTTTTCCCGAGAAATATTTGCACGGCCGGTGTATAAAGCATCACCAGTGCTGTCGTCCCCATAGCAATGAATGTTACCGGCTTGCAACATATCATTGACATGCAGAAGAAACAGGGCTGGTAATAGTACGGAGTCTTGTGGAATACCATCGTTAATAAGCTTGTAATCGGAGCGTGCACCGTCTACTACAATCTTGATGTTCCAATATGCCAGAAAACTGGTGATCCAAATGCACAATTTCTCGGGAAGCTCATAGGGAGGAAGCTCCGAAAGTAGCGCTTTGTGCCAAACCCGATCGAAGGCCTTTGCTATGTCCAAACTAACCGCCAAAGCCCCCCTCCCCCCTTAGGACTCGATATCCTGCGCCCATCTGTGTGTTAGGGAAACAAGAAGATCAGCAGCTGAGCGAACCCTACGAAAACCGTACTGGCGGTCACTAATCAGCTGGTGCTCCTCAAGGTACCGCATGAGCTGGCAGTTAATTATGGACTCCATTATTTTCGAGAACAAGAGAATAGTGTTACATAACAAGGAACAATTCACTGTCTGGTTTTTTTTTCGGAAATATTTTCCTCCTGATGGTAAGAGATGTTTCACATACATAAATTGAACATAAATAACATTCAGACTAGGATTGATTATTTGTAACTCATAAAACACTTGTTTCGTGGGGAATTCAAACACTCGGCCCTGCAGCATCCCAACCAAACGTTTACCCACTGCGATGCCGAGTTGCCGTGTAGTTTATACGCAAGCACAGGTGAACTCTCTATTCCCTCATTATCATAGTTGTTAGGACGGTAAACCGACAAGAGAGAGAAATCAGCCGCAAGACCGACTTCCCATGCTTTCTGAGACACGGGAGTGAAACTACCAACTTCCTGACTCCTGGCAGTTACTGAGAATTTCTTGACGGAAAAACTATTTTTTTTTTTGGCCCGACCCGGGATCCGAACACGCGGGACCTCATGTTCTACAGTCACACTTACAACCTCTAGACAAACGAGGCAGTCACTTAGAGGTACACATGAATAATATCCATATTCTCCACAATTGTAATACATTGTATTAATTTAAGCAGGTAAACAAGCTTTTCATTATAAATTTTTCTGTGAAAATTTATAAATTGCATTAATCCCGCAAAATTATTTCCCGCAAAAAGTTATTGATAGAAAATTTATTTTAAGATGTAAAAACCGCTGAACGAGACATTGAATGAACGTTTTTTATTCATTTCTTTTGTTATTTATATACACGTTTCATTTTCCCAGAAACTCCATTTTCTTTAGATTTGAGAGCTTAATAAGCTTTTCTTTAAGACTTTAATGTTTCATTGTTGAATGGCACTCTTGAAAAGCCACAGACGGCAATTGCTTTTAAAAATCATTACTAAATTGTTACAAAATATTGTAAATTAAATTTTATAATTTAAATTTATGACTTTGGAATCGTCAATAATTACTAATTGATAGGACTTCTGTTCTGCCGAGGCGTCCATCTGTGTAGGTGCAACCCTCCTAACAATTCTTCCCATCAAATAGCAGTGCTTGCATTACTATGATTCGGTTAAAGGGTATAGAGAGTCAGAGCCAGGGTAATTACATGCTATTAGGCATTTTATCTTCGTCCTCAGAGGTGATAACTCATCTGTAGCCTGCTTTGTTGTTGTAGCGGGGTGGCTTTGTAAGCGTGACTTGGTCACCCGCAATGAACAAACATGAGCCCACTTAGCTGACCTGAGGTGTAGGGCCGGCTCAAGGTGGCCGCTCCGAGTGGACTTGCCTAGCCTACTCTGGATGCGCGTTAGTAGACTAAGTCGGGAGGGGTGTCCTCTCCGCATTCCCACTCGCCCAATCCTCCGTGACTCAGGTAAGGCCGCACCAATGATGTGGTGGTGGTGGGGCTTAGGGGGAAAGGGTGACGGTAATATGAGGCACCGCTCTCTCTACCCTGTGCAGCCTAATATTGGTTGGCGGAGGAGCCATACAGAAACAGAAACAGAGACTATTTTATTCAACATAGATTATAAATAATACTTATTGACTGTCACTCTTTTGTTTAATCACCAATGGTTCAAAAAAAAACCTCTGTCATGGGAAGAACCAGTAGGAAACCCAGAGGGGTTTTTTTTAAATAACTGCTTACAATCATGTATGTTACACAATTAACAACACAATAAATTAGAAATAGCTTGGTAGCGATCAGCTCATTCCCCGGGGTTATTATCATCCATGAATTGCTTAATATTATAATAACTCTTTTATACAAACTTAGTTTAATAAAGTTTTTGAACTTTGAGCAGGTCAAATTTTGTATATTATGAAATTTTGTAGTAAAAGCGTGTACATCGCCCCAAGAATGAATTATAGACTCGATGGAGTCGAGTAACTGGTACTACTAGCTTATGTCTGTTCCAAGTATTTACATTATATATATATATATATATATATATATATATATATATATATTTACATTATATATATATATATATATATATATATATATATATATTTTTTTTTTTATTATCGCAGTGCAGTGGCGGTTACGAATAGTCACTACCCCATATCTTCCCGTAGGTGTCGTAAAAGGCGACAATGGGAAACAGGCAGGAGATGGGCAGCAGTTTCTTCCTGATAACAACAAAATTACAATGAAAAAACTGCGGTTGCCAACCCGCTCGCCAAGCGTGGCAACTATGGCAAATACCCCCCTATGATGAGAGTAACAAAGAAACGGCCCACAGTCCCTGGCGGCCCCGCTATTCCTGGCTACGGTGGCGACTATGGTAACGGTGGGGCCTGGAGTGCTAAGAATCTCGGGTGGAGGTTCGGTTGCCACCTAAGATGACTCGACCTGGCAACATACAACGCACGCACCCTGAGGACTGACGAGAAGATCGTGGAGCTGGAAGGAGAGATAGACAAGCTACGCTGGCATATTATAGGATTATCCGAAGTCCGAAGAGAAGGGGAGGACACGGTAATCCTCGAATCCGGCAACTTGTTCTATCACCGGGAAAGCGACCATCTATCCCAAGGAGGTGTTGGATTTATCGTCCACAAGTCTCTCGTTAACAATGTTGTAAAGCTTGGGAGTGTGTAGACGAGTGTTGCGTACCTAATACTCAGAATCACCTAACGGTATTCGCTGAAGGTCAAAAAGGTTTACGCACCAACCTCGGCACACCCCGATGAGGAATTGGAGGAAATGTATGAGGATATGTCTAGAGCCATGCATTCCTCCAAAACCCAATATACGATGTTAATAGGAGACTTCAATGCAAAACTAGGCACAAGAGAGAATGGTGAGCTGAAAGTAGGGAAATTTGGAATAGGGCAATGGTACCCAAGGAGCCAACAGCTGACCGACTTCATGGAGAAAGAGGGACACTTTATGGTGAACTCTTTTTTCCAGATTCGGCTCCACAGGAAGTGGACCTGGTGGAGCCCCGACGGTTCCACAAAAAATGAGATTGACTTCATTATAACGACCAGACGACAACTGTTCAGTGCGAGGGTGACAACTGGTAGCGATCACCGAATGGTTAGAGGCACACAAAAACCTAATCGTTAAGTTGGATAGGTCTCGTCGTATGAAGTCAGCGCTCCATCCCCCTCGTGCTCTGTTCCAAAGTCCCGAAACCCTTCAGCTCGTTTTAAAAAATCGTTTTCAGTACCTAGAAGACTGCAATGAAGTGGACGATATGAATGACGGTCGGAGCTAAGTTCTGCAAGACCCACCGCAGAAGAACACAAAAACTCTCCGATCACACTCTCAACCTCATGGCTGTTAGACGGGAGATGAAGCTACATTCTTCAACAGATTTGACAGCATACAGGCAACAGAACAGACAGATCTCCAAATGTATGCGGCGGGACTTCAATACAGCTTGTATTGAAGAAGCGATCGAGCGGAACCAAGGCTCCAAAGTCTTTGCCAGAGATCTGTCTGCCAGAAAGAGCCAACTGTCAAAGCTGAAGACCGAGTGTGGCAGCATTGTTTCCGCGACACCTCAGGTTTTAAGTGAGATTGAGAGGTTCTATGGGCAGCTGTACACGTCTTCGTTAGAGCCACACGCAAGTGTGAGTAACGATCCAAGAGGGAGTCTTATCCGACACTATTCCGAAGATATTCCGGACGTCAGTCTGAGCGAGATTAGAATGGCTATCCAGCACCTTAAAAACGGCCAGGCCCCAGGAGAGGATGGAATTACAACGGAGCTTCTGAAAGCCGGTGGAATACCGGTACTTGAAGTCCTTCAGAAGCTCTTTAATTTCGTCCTCCATGGTGGCGTTTCAACGGAGGTGTGGAGCAGAAGTGCGGTCGTCTTGTTCTTCAATAAAGGCGACAACGCTCTCTTGAAGAACTACAGACCGATTTCCCTTTTGAGCCGCGTCAACGTGCTATTTTCAAGAGTCATTACGAATCGTCTGGCGCGCAGACTTGACGATTTCCAGCCTCCTGAATAAACCAGTTTCCGAAAGGGCTTTAGCACCATAGACCACATACATACCCTTCGACAAATTGTACAGAAGTCCGAGGAGTACAATTTGCCACTATGTCTGGCGTATGTGGACTATGAGAAAGCCTTTGATTCCGTTGAAATTTGGGCAGTGCTGCAGTCCCTTCAGCGGTGCCAAGTTGACTGTCGGTATATCGAAGTGTTGAAGTGTTTGTACAGTAGAGCTACGATGGCTATCCGAGTACAGAACCAAAGTACGAAACCTATGCAATTGCAGAGAGGTATAAGACAGGGTGATGTTATATCCCCGAAACTCTTCACCGCTGCATTGGAAGACGTTTTCAAGTTTCTGGACTGGAAAGGATACGATATTAACATCAATGGCGAGTACATCACTCACCTACGATTTGCCGACGATATAGTCCTTATGGCAGAATCGCTGGAGGACCTAAGCACCATGCTAAATAACCTCAATAGTGTCTCCCAACGAATAGGTCTTAGTATGAACATGGACAAAACAAAGATCATGTTTAATGTCCATGTCACACCTATTGCGGTGGTTGTTGGGAGCACTAAGCTCAAAGTTGTTGACGAGTATGTTTACCTGGGACAAATAGTCCTACTAGGTGAATCCAACTTCGACCGAGAGGTCAATCGACGGATTTAACTCGGCTGGTCAGCGTTCAAAAAATTACGACACATCTTCTCGTCAGACATACCACAAAACCTTAAAACGAAATTGTACAACCAGTGCGTGTTGCCAGTGATGACTTACGGATATAAGACGTGGTCCTTCACTGCTGGCCGTGGGAAGGACCACGCTCTCACAGAAAACCAGCGTAAAATAGCAGCTTAACGCTGCTGTGTTTCGTATGGTGAGTGTAGAGATCCGGAGACCCTTTTTACTGGCAAAGAGGCATTCCATCTTAGTCTTCACGGGCGACAACGCATCTGCATCTTGAGTCTTTATTGGGGATAGATGTAGATGTCTATGGGTCACAGTAACCACTCACTTAGTATAAAAAAAAAGAACCAGACTAACCGACATAGCCCAACGGATTAGTAAGCTGAAGTGGCAGTGGGCCGGCCATATAGCTCGAAGAACCGACAACCGATGGGGAAGAAAGTTTATTGAGTGGTAGCCTCGTACCGGTAGGCGAAGTGTAGGGCTAACCCCCACGAGATGGAGTGACGACCTGGTAAGACATGCAGGAAGTCTATGGATGCAGGTGGCTCAGGACTATGCTTTGTGGCATTCCTTGAGGGAGGCCTATGTTCAGCAGTGGACTTATGAAAGGCTGTAATGATGATATATCTATATATACATACATACATATATATATATATAGAGATCTCTTCACGGTAAATGTTGATCAGACGCGACTTCACGCGAGCACTTTGTTGATCCGAAAATGTATGTTGATCCGACGCCTTTTCTTGATCCAATATGCATCTCTGGTAACTAATGTTGCTCCGACAGGATCAACATCTACACTCACGGGACTACTTACTAGCATTCCCCGAAGTTGATCTGATATACAAATCCACCTTGCGATATTTACGCAAAATGTTAATCCGATTTAAATGAGCCAATCAGAGCACATCAAACGATCGGATTGGCTGAAAAAATCCGCGACGTTGCCGTTTCGTTTCTTTGGCGGTGGCAGCGACGATATTGTCTAAGGTGGACTTGAAAAACAAAAACACTGCTTCACTATATCAAAATAATAATCACAAACAAAACTAAAATATCTATCAAAGAAACATAGAGTAATCAATAACATTGCAACCTGACTTACTTATTAGTCGCTAGTCACTAGAATTAAGGATGCATTTGCAAAATTGATAGTTATAGAATCGAACTATTATATAATTTATTATAATAATTTTATATAATAATTTTACAAGTCCAAGAACATCTAGTTCGACATTTCCTTGGACCTGCAGCATCAACCACAGAAAGTAATCTTCCTCAAAGATCTTCAATCTCCTGTAGCTTTCCAAGATCTTCAATTGCTTCTTCAAGCAATTCTGGACATTCTCTGGAAGAAATACCACGAAAGGCCGACAATAAGCTCGTACGAAATAGATGTACTGCTATGTCAAATTGAAAAATGAAGGATTATTGGCTAGAAACGCTAAGCAAGTACACACTGAGTGCAAAAGGTGTGAAAAGGCATTCAGTTTAGAATGTTATAATGAGAAACATGCTTGATTTTATAATATTTTCTTTGAATAAAATCCTCACCTTCAGTATTTGAGTTTTATTTATAGCAAGTTTATTGTAGTTATTAAATGACAACTTTAAAAAAAATTGCGAAGTTTTCTTTTATTATTATAAACAATAGGTTTTTTACTATACGTCCACGTATGATTTAAAACAATATCACGTCACGTTCATACCAACAAATGTGCCTTAAGTTGTATTGAGAAATGAGTCACCTGTGACTCATGAACTTATTCTAATACGTTCCTGTGAGTCATATATGACTCATTGGAGAGGGAAGTTGAGTTTTCCCCGGGTGTTCATGCAGCGATCACTCAAGAGTTCACGACGCCGACACATGAACTTGAACAGTCATCGCAGTTTATGTCCGTACTAGCTGTTGCCAGCGGCTTCGAACGCATGTAACTCCAAAATTATGCAACAGAAACGAAATACCTGAATAAACGATATCATATGTGTTATATAAACCTATCTCTGAGCAAAATATCATCCAGATCCCTTCAACCGTTCTGGCATGATTGAGTAACGTACATCCATTCTTCCATCCATCCAAACATCCAAACTTTCGCATTTATAATGTTTAGATAATAATTATAATTAATTCAGCCTATCTATAAATTGTTTTCTAAAATACTTACTAACCTGTGTTCTTACTTTTTTTATGTACAAAATCTAACGTAATTAACGCGCATCCTCAGACACCCCAATTAGTATATTATATTATAATCATAATACATTATTTTTAATTATTATTATATTCTTACTAAAACATGTTTATGCATTGATTATTTATTAAATTAGTTATACTAATTCCGGAAGAATGTTGTGGTCACCGTACAAAACCACGAACGCTAGGTGTAGGTACTTGCTAGTTTTTTTTTTGAATTTGCAAAACATTTTAATTGTATTTGTAAATAATAATGAACTGCTAAAACTAACATAATTCAAAGACGGCGTGTTTAAAAGATGTGAATCAAGATTACAATAATTTTAAGAATCAAATATTTAACTTACTGATAGCCTAAACTCTCATGCAACGTTGTATTTAAACCACAACGGCTCCGTGGCGCAGTGGCTTAGCAATTGAGTTGCAGCGCTAAGGACCGCGGGCTCGAATCCCGCACGGAACAATATTTGTATGGCCTACAAATACTGTTCCGTAACCTTGTGCAATTTATGTTTGTGCACTGCCCCCACAATACAAGAGAAAATCCTAGTGTGGAGGTTACGTTTTAAAAAAGAAAGAAAATAATTTAGAAAGCAATTCAGTGTCATTTTTCACTATTCTAAAATCGTCACAAAAAGGTCCTCGGCACTTGTTGGCTCACTAAAGTAAAGTAATGATTTAATACATCCCCATTAAAAAATTCAAGAGGCGTCAAATCAGCTGATCTGGGAGGTCAGTGGCCTGGCCGCCGCGACCTTTATAAGGCACTGCAAACTCTGTATTTGTAAAGACTTTAACATACCTGAAATAAGGTTCAATTTTCTTTATTTTGTATTGAATGACGGAATTTGTATTAATACAAGTAAAACTCACTTTTAAAAGTCTTATTGCCTTGAGTTACGGTCCGTTTCAGTTTGTTTTGACTGTACAGGTTTAGGCGTGACTGTAAATTATGTAGTTTCAATTATTTTTGGGATAAAAAAATTACCTATATTAAAAATGATAGAAACCGATTCAGTAAACGATTCTGAACAAACTACTTTCACAAAGTGCGTTAATTATGTTACGTGTTGTCAGAATGTGTCAAAGAAGGTACGTATGGCAATTCATATTGCTGTGTTAGTCCCTACTTTAATGTATGGTAGTGAAAGTTGGGTCTGGCAGAAGAAGCATGAGAATAGAATAAATGCTGTAGAAATGCGGTCATTAAGTAGTATACTAGGGCTGAATCTGAATGACTGGGTGAGAAATAGTATGATAAGAGAAAAGTGTGGTTTGCAAGATGACGTTGTGACCAAGATTAAAGAAGGAATGCTTCGGTGGTTTGGTCATGTAGAAAGAATGAACGAGGAAAGAGTGACAAAGTAAATTTATGTTTCAGAAGTGAACGGCAGAGTCGGGAAGGGACGCCCTAGACGAAGATTTATCGACCAAATCGGCGATACATTGAAAATGGGCCAGATTAGGAGTACCCTTAACCGACGAGCGTGTATGCGTAGCTATATGGATGTAAAGGAGGCGAGAGAGGTGTGTCAGGATCGCGCCAAATGGAAGTCCGTAATCTCTGCCTACCCCTCTGGGTGACAGGCGTGAGTGTTTGTGTGTGTTTGTGTTGTATACTCAATATCACTAAACGTAAACACAGGTTTTTATCAAGACAAGTGACCCATCAAGATTGTTTTCTTAGTACCGACGTACCTACCTAAAGTTTACATTTTAGTGTCCACGACGCAGCAATGATTTGTGACAGTTTGTTGTATTGTAGGTTGTAGGTAAAGTAACAGTAGGTATCTATGATAATCCTACATAATATACCTAGTTTGTCCGCCGCAAAAGTCGTCGAATAAATAATTAAACTGTTTTGTAAATCTTTATTGATTATTTATTTATTTATTTATAAGATGTTCATTGAGCGCCGTGGTAGTTTAGATGTTTAGCGCTCGCTGTAAGTATCACAGTACGCGATGAACCCGGGTTCGATCCCCGCCGGCACCAATGAAATTGGTGCAATTTATTTATCACATTTTAATTATTTTTATAAATACGTTTAAAAATGAAAATATAAGTTTTGTAATTAAATTATTATTACTGAATTAATTACACAATTACTGACATTGTTTCCTTTTACGTCTGCGGTTTGTAATTACCGCCTCTATAGCTCAAAATAAATTATTCCTGATACACAGAAAAATAGTTAGGTACTTATGATACTGTGTGGAAAGTTGGTTTTTACAAACTCGTAGACGAATCTAATCCCAATTTACGCATGTGTGTCATACAACGTTTTTCAACACATTTGCGAGAAAACAGTACCTACTATAGGTAACGAAACAAACTTTTTGTTCTTAGATATCAGTTGGAAAGTCTGTTTTTCTGGGCTGTTTTGTTTTGTTAGACTGACATCTCGCAGGTCAACCTAGGAGGTTGTCGGTTGCTTATTTTTTATTTTTATTTAAAATTTTGTCTGTAATATAATATAATTATAAAAGTAAAAGAAAGTAAAGTCTATATACGTCCCACTGCTGGGCACAGGCCTCCTGTAATTTCTGAGAGGGTTTTAAGGCAAGGAAATATCCGCCGTGCTGCCCCAATGCGTGTTGGTGAACTTTATGCCGGGTTTCCACGCTTGCCAAGTTTCGGCAAGCATCCACAAGCACAAGTGTGTAAAGAGGGCGTTTGGCTTGGCTTGCGTGAGTTTGTGGACGCTTGTCACCGATCCGGGCTAGTGTCGGTTTTTGGACACAGATCAAAGGGCGCTTGCGGCAAGCGCTTGCAACGCATTCACACGTTGGTGCGCGTTTAGTAGAAATTGTGATTTCGCGACAAGCGTATGTTTAGTTCTTTGTTTAAAATGAGTGACTGGTCGAACGAAGAGAGTTTATCGTTTCTGGAATATTACCAGACCGAATCGTCTATCTGGAACCCCAAAGACGTTAATCATAAAAATAAAAAGAAAGTTGCAAATGCTTGGAGTCGTCTTGCCGAGTTAACGGGAAAGCCAGTAAAAGAATTAAAAGCCAAAAATTCCTTGTTTTTGTATTACTTTGCTTGTATTTCAAATAAAAGTATGTTAAACTAAACGCAATAGCCGACACAAGTTCGGTTTCCGCCATGCTTGGGTTTACGTAGCACACTGACGCATTCACAAGCATGGAAACGACTTCCAAACGCCAAACGAGATTTGTGGACGCTTGGGGCTTGAAGACGTTTGCCGAGGCTTGGCAAGCATGGAAACCCGGCATTACTAAATATATATTTTTTTAATTTCTCAGACATTTAGATTATTAACTTTAAATAATAAAAATCGGTGTAAATTATTTCGAAGTGTTTTAATTTTTTTTAATTTAAAGCACTTTAAAAACAAAAACACTGTTTCACTATATCAAAATAATAATCACAAACAAAACTAAAAATATATATAAAAAACATAATAATTGATAACATTGCAACCTGAACTACTTATTAAGTCGCTAGTCACTAGAATTAAACAATTAAATACAAAAACAAAACACACATTTAAAAACAGAATAAAAACAGAATAAACCAAATTTTTACATTGTAGAGCCATGCTGCAGCGGTATTACTGGTATAGTTGTAGCACGAATGGGTCGGCTCGACCGGGGAAGGACCACACACTCACAAAATACCAGCTTAAAATAGCACCTTAACGCTGTAAACGAGGCATTCCATCTTAGTCCTCACGGGTGACAACGCATCTGCATTTTGATTTAGATGTAGATGTCTATGGGCCACAGCAACCGTTTACCATCAGGTGGACTGTGTGCTCGTTTGTCACCCTTATCTTATAAAAAAAACAATAATCTCAAACAAGATTCAAAAATATACTTTAAAGAAACATAATCAATAACATTTCAACCTGACTTACTTAGTCCTCACAATTAAATAATCAAAACAATAACCACAAATAAAATTAAATAAAATTTTAATTATAAAAACATAATAACATTGCAACCTTGTTGCAACTTGACTTATAGGTACTTTTATGTCACAACTCACTACTTAATAAGTTTCATTACAGCATTTGATTTATGAACTATAAAGTATTATGGTAACCGGGTAGGGTTAATTCGTATTGACATGTTTGAATCTCCTTTTGTAATTGTTCTGTGCGATTCCATGCGGCGCGCCCGGTCTAGATCATACCTTAGGGCTCATTTATGTACAGGCGGAGCTCACCGCTGAGCGGGCGCGGAACACAGCAATGTAATCGTATTCTACTTAGTTAAAAATCATCGTATTCTACTTAGTTAAAAATTATGATAAAATATTATGTAGTACATCGATTTCTAATAGTTTAATCATCCAAGTTTTCTAATCATCATCGTCATTACAACCTTACACAAGTCCACTACTGAACATCCTCCTAGATAGAATGCCGCAAAGCCTGGTCCTAAACCACATTCCTTGTCATGAGTTTTTCATCTATTTTCAAGTTATAATTAGTATTACTAAGTTATGGTTTTTGCTTGTATATACTATATTTATTGCTTGTTTTTTCTTCTTTCTCAAAAAATAATTGAATAATTACATAAGGTGTTCTTAATATACATCGAATGTCAGAGAGAAAACCTAGTACATCTTTTGCTAAACTTTAAAATCTAAAACCAATTTTAAAACAGCCGAATTGATCATAACTCCCTTAGGTATAAAATAAGTTATGATCTAATTAATAGTATTTATTCCAGTTTATGACAGCTCTGATTTATATTACGCCGCTGAAATTAGGCACATACTTCTTATTAGGTACATTACACCAAATAATAACAGCATATACAAATAATAAATAAATAACAGCCTGACGGCTGACATTGTGCACTCCATACATTTCGTATATCTAGTTACAGCCCCATTAATTTCAACCAGAAGAAAATAAATAACTTGTAAATTTAAACAAAAATAACTGCATTACTATGTCATAGTCATATTCATACAAATCAAAAAGCCTATATATGAGATAATGTAAAGTAAGCGTTTTTAACGTGGTAGAGCCATGCTGCAGCTGTATTACTGGTATAGTTGTAGCACGAATGGATCGGCTCGACCGGGGAAGGACCACGCTCTCTCAGAATACCAACGTAAAATAGCAGCTTAACGCTGCTGTGTTTCGTATGGTGAGTGTAGAGAACCGGAGACCCTTTTTACTGAAAACGAGGTATTCCATCTTTATCCTCGCGAGTGACAACGCATCTGCATTTTTGTCACCCTTATCTTTAAAAAAAAGCATAATTTTACAAGGATTACAACAAAATGTTTAATATCGCATATTTTATATAATAAAATTGATTTCATTCTTTTTAGCAGAGTTTCAAACACGACAATCGACGCGCATGTTTTTTTATGTATATCCACTGATTTCTTGGAAACTCCTGAACCCATTAAAATGATCTTTTTATTTTAAATGGAATATATTTCAAGGGTTTTTCTAAATTTAAAGATTTAAGGTATTATTTAAACCACAAAGCCGTTGTAGCTCAGGGGCTAAGCGCTCGCTGTAAATTTCACAGTACGCGAGCAACCCGGGTTCGTTCTCCGCCGGCGCCAATTAAAATTTTAATTGCAATTGTGAGTGCTGATTTACCACGTGCTCGGCGATGAAGGAAAACATGTTGAGGAAACCTGCATGTCTGAGAAATAAGAAAAAATATTTCGAACACGTATTGGGGCAGCGCGGCGGACATTTCCTAGCCCTAAAATCCTCTCAGAAATAAGAGGAGGCCTGTGCCCAGCAGTGGGACGTATGCGTATATAGGCTGTAACTTTTACTTAAAACATTTAAAAGAGCAAAACATTAACGTTTAGTAAAGATTAAAAACCGAATAAAATAACTTCCACAGAACAGCTTCTGTAATCAGTGCTAAGACATGCATTGGCATGCATTGGCATCTTTCGTTTGCATTGTGCAAATGCCAATTAATTTAATCTTGCAACTTACTCCGGGCTTCCCCATAGGTTGATTGATTAATATTTTTTTTAAAACTTACTTTAATTGATTTTACTTCTCATAATTTAGCAATTATATAAACATCTATGATGCCAAATTATTCGAAATCCATTTCTAAGTAATTCTTTCTTAATATCTCATACCATTTAATGTTAACGTCCAAAAGACGAAATACTTCTACATTATACTATTTATTTATTTTTTTAAATTGAGGAATACAGTAAATTAGTTCAATTATTAACAAATACTATAATCAGCCTATGACATAGTTTCGTATAAATTTACAAAAATAGTCTATAACAGTCCAAAATGTTTGTTGTCTGATGGGTTACCATATAGTTTTCTTAGTAGGGCATAGATATATGCCGTAGATATAAGTCGCCGCCGAACAATGCATTGATTGGAGTGGCAAGGATGACTCGAAAAAACCAGGTAATAACGGAGACAAGAAGAAATTCGAAACATGTTGTAACTCTTGAGATATTGTAATATGTACATTATAGTTCTCACGGCAACGCATTGATTGCAAGGCACGCCGAAGTCCTTCCTAATCAGTGATAATTAAAATTCATAAGACGAACGAAATTATAATTTTACAAATTACACAACCGTGTGTAATGAAATATGTAAAAGCGCATAATTACTTGTTCTTTTGTTGTCTAAATTTGATGCGACCATAAGATGAAAATTAAGTTTTATACGTTCAAACAATTTTTTTATAGGATAAGGGTGACAAACGAGCACACAATCCTCCTCATGGTAAGTGGTTGCTGCGGCCCATAGACGTCTACATCAAACAAAATAAAGATGCGTTGTCACCCGTGAGGACTAAGATGGAATGCCTCATTTCCAGTAAAAAGGGTCTCCGGTTCTCTACACTCACCATACGAAACACAGCAGCGTTAAGTTGCTATTTTACGCTGGTATTCTGTGAGAGCGTGGTCCTTCCCCGGTCGAGCCGACCCATTCATGCTACAACTTAAAAAAGTCTTTATGTAATTACGGAGAATTTTTTAGGTGACAATATTTATAGTTAAGACTACTAGAAATCTTATTTACGAAGTAAAAAGGCGAAAAAGCTGGAATTAGGGGCATAGCTGGGATTAGGGGCACCCACCCTATAATTAATTTTTACATATAAAACCAACATGCACGGCCGTAAGTATACCTGAGTATATGATTTTAATTCTAATTCGATACCTACACGCTTTCCCGAGATAAAGGGTCTTGACAGGCAGACGGACGGACGGAGAGAAAGACGGACAAAGACGCCATCTTATGCTGCGACGTCATTAAACAAAACTTCTGAAATTTTGTAAATATGGTACCTATGTTTAGTCTTTTTACGTACTTAAATAAAATAAATAAATATCCTGGACATTTCACACATAAGTAGTCCCTGATCTCCCTTAGTGTTCTGTGAAACCTACTGTACTAGGTATGGAGGCCTGAGAAATACATAGATAAGTAGGTAGTTATTTAACACCTAGATACAGAGCAAACATCAGTGTTCGTCACACAAATGTTTGGCATGTTTGGACATCGAACCCACGACCTCAGGATCCGCATCCAGAGCTACTAACCACAGAGCGAAAAGGTCAGTTAAATAGTTATTGGTTATCTACTTTTATTATTCTGATTCGGCTTCTGGCAGGTAGCACAGTTATTTAACCTACCTAAACACAATCACAACTCTTTTGATGTTAAAAAAACTGGTAGGTAGGTAGGTAGGTAGGTACTAGGTAGTTAGGTAAGTCCTTAGGTATTATTATGTGAATACCTATTTATTATCATACGTGTCGATCATGGATGAGGGGGTGCGTTTCCACTGAGGCGGTCTTTACTCCGCCCCCCTTCATTTGAGCCGGGATCACATCCGGATTAACTCATTAATATAATACCTACATAATATCGAGTTTCTAAATAGATAATCAAATATATATAATAAAATACTCACCATCATCTTCTGATTGGAAAATTTACTCCACTCACACGATAACAAAAACCCGCGCAAACGTCTTGCCGCAATCAAATTTGCCAGTTTGATCCTCAAACGCAACGTATCAGCTAACGCATATTTCTTACCTTCTTACTCTAACGAAATAGTTCTCTGTCACACGCAGAACGCGACGTTGCCGCTTTGTGTTTGCGTACCTATATGTCAGTTTAGGCTCTGGATCCACTTAGCTTAGGTAAATGTCGCATATAAGTTAAATATATTCTGGATGTAAGAAATCGTATTCCGTATGATTTTTTCGATCGTTGATGGACCAACAAATATTGGTCAAATCGCTGACGAGTATGTTGAAAATTAGTAACTACAGATCCACCGACGTCACACGCGCATCAAGGATTGATCAAAGTATATTATTTTGCACGACGCAGAGCTGAGTATATACGTAAAATAGGTGGATCAATATTTGTTCTAACTTCTCACTGGAGCAACATTTACCGTGAAAGGTTCTATATATATATATATATATATATATATATATATATATATATATATATGTATATATAGAGATCCCTTCACGGTAAATGTTGATCAGACGCGACTTCACGCGAGCACTTTGTTGATCCGAAAATGTATGTTGATCCGACGCCTTTTCTTGATCCAATATGCATCTCTGGTAACTAATGTTGCTCCGACAGGATCAACATCTACACTCACGGGACTACTTACTAGCGTTCCCCGAAGTTGATCTGATATACAAATCTACCTTGCGATAGTTACGCAAAATGTTGATCCGATTTAAATGAGCCAATCAGAGCACATCAAACGATCGGATTGGCTGAAAAAATCCGCGACGTTGCCGTTTCGTTTCTTTGGCAGTGGCAGCGACGATATTGTCTAAGGTGGACTTGAAAAACAAAAACACTGCTTCACTATATCAAAATAATAATCACAAACAAAACTAAAATATCTATCAAAGAAACATAGAGTAATCAATAACATTGCAACCTGACTTACTTATTAGTCGCTAGTCACTAGAATTAAGGATGCATTTGCAAAATTGATAGTTATAGAATCGAACTATTATATAATTTATTATAATAATTTTATATAATAATTTTACAAGTCCAAGAACATCTAGTTCGACATTTCCTTGGACCTGCAACATCAACCACAGAAAGTAATCTTCCTCAAAGATCTTCAATCTCCTGTAGCTTTCCAAGATCTTCAATTGCTTCTTCAAGCAATTCTGGACATTCTCTGGAAGAAATACCACGAAAGGCCGACAATAAACTCGTACGAAATAGATGCACTGCTATGTCAAATTGAAAAATGAAGGATTATTGGCTAGAAACGCTAAGCAAGTACACACTGAGTGCAAAAGGTGTGAAAAGGCATTCAGTTTAGAATGTTATAATGAGAAACATGCTTGATTTTATAATATTTTCTTTGAATAAAATCCTCACCTTCAGTATTTGAGTTTTATTTATAGCAAGTTTATTGTAGTTATTAAATGACAACTTTAAAAAAAATTGCGAAGTTTTCTTTTATTATTATAAACAATAGGTTTTTTACTATACGTCCACGTATGATTTAAAACAATATCACGTCACGTTCATACCAACAAATGTGCCTTAAGTTGTATTGAGAAATGAGTCACCCGTGACTCATGAACTTATTCTAATACGTTCCTGTGAGTCATATATGACTCATTGGAGAGGGAAGTTGAGTTTTCCCCGGGTGTTCATGCAGCGATCACTCAAGAGTTCACGACGCCGACACATGAACTTGAACAGTCATCGCAGTTTATGTCCGTACTAGCTGTTGCCAGCGGCTTCGAACGCATGTAACTCCAAAATTATGCAACAGAAACGAAATACCTGAATAAACGGTATCATATGTGTTATATAAACCTATCTCTGAGCAAAATATCATCCAGATCCCTTCAACCGTTCTGGCATGATTGAGTAACGTACATCCATTCATCCATCCATCCAAACATCCAAAATTTCGCATTTATAATGTTTAGATAATAATTATAATTAATTCAGCCTATCTATAAATTGTTTTCTAAAATACTTACTAACCTGTGTTCTTACTTTTTTTATGTACAAAATCTAACGTAATTAACGCGCATCCTCAGACACCCCAATTAGTATATTATGTTATAATCATAATACATTATTTTTAATTATTATTATATTCTTACTAAAACATGTTTATGCATTGATTATTTATTAAATTAGTTATACTAATTCCGGAAGAATGTTGTGGTCACCGTACAAAACCACGAACGCTAGGTGTAGGTACTTGCTAGTTTTTTTTGAATTTGCATAACATTTTAATTGCCGCCGTGTAGTGGCGGTCAAGAATATCCACTACCCCATATCCTCCCGTGGGTGTCGTAAAAGGCGACAAAGGGAAACAGGCAGGAGATGGGCAGCAGCATCTTCCTGATAATAGCCAAATTACAATGAAAAAAACTGCGGTTGCCAACCCGCTCGCCAAGCGTGGCAACTATGGCAAATACCCCCCTATGAATTACAGTAACAAAGAAACGGCCCCCAGTCCCCGGCGGCCCCGCTATTCCTGGCTACGGTGGCGACCATGGTAACGGCGAGGCAGGGGGTGCTAAGAATCTCCGGTGGAGGTTCGGTTGCCACCTTAGACGACTCGACCTGGCAACGTACAACGCACGCACCCTGAGGACTGACGAGAAGATCGTGGAGCTGGAAGAAGAGATAGACAAGTTGCGCTGGCATATTATAGGATTATCCGAAGTCCGAAGAGATGGGGAGGACACGGTAATCCTCGAATCCGGCAACTTGCTCTATCACCGGGAGGGCGACCATCTGTCCCAAGGAGGTGTCGGATTTATCGTCCACAAGTCTCTCGTTAATAACGTTGTAAAGATCGGGAGTGTGTCGACGAGGGTTGCGTACCTTATACTCAGAATCACCAAACGGTATTCGCTGAAGGTCATACAGGTTTACGCACCAACCTCGGCACACCCCGATCAGGAGGTGGAGGAAATGTATGAGGATATCTCTAGAGCCATGCATTCCTCCAAAACCCAATATACGGTGTTAATGGGAGACTTCAATGCAAAACTAGGCACAAGAGAGAACGGTGAGCTGAAAGTAGGGAAATTTGGAATAGGGCAACGGAACCCAAGGGGCCAGCAGCTGGCCGACTTCATGGAGAAAGAGGGACTCTTTATGATGAACTCTTTCTTCCAGAAGCGGCCCCACAGGAAGTGGACCTGGTCGAGCCCCGACGGTTCCACAAAAAATGAGATTGACTTCATTATGACGACCAGACGACAACTGTTCAGTGATGTTTCCGTGATCGCGAGGGTGAAAACTGGTAGCGATCACCAAATGGTTAGAGGCACACTGAACCTAAACGTTAAGTTGGAGAGGTCTCGTCTAATGAAGTCAACGCTCCGTCCCCCTCGTGCTCTGTTCCAAAGTCCCGAAACCTTTCAGCTCGAGTTACAAAACCGTTTTCAGTGCCTGGAAGACTGCAATGAAGTGGACGATATGAATGACAAGCTCGTGGAAACTGTCCATGCGGTTGGAGCTAAGTTCTGCAAGACCCGCCGCAGAAGAACACAAAAACTCTCCGATCACACTCTTAATCTCATGGCTGTTAGACGGGAGATGAAGCTACATTCTTCAACAGACTTGACAGCATACAGGCATCTGAACAGACAGATCTCCAAATGCATGCGGCGGGACTTACGCAACTTCAATACAGCTCGTATTGAAGAAGCGATCGAGCGGAACCAAGGCTCCAAAGTCTTTGCCAGAGATCTGTCTGCCAGAAAGAGCCACCTGTCAAAGCTGAAGACAGAGTGTGGCAGCATCGTTTCCGGGACACCTGAGATTTTGAGTGAGATTGAGAGGTTCTATGGGCAGCTGTACACGTCATCGTTGGAGCCACACGCAAGTGTGAGTAACGATCCAAGAGCGAGTCTCATCCGACACTATTCCGAAGATATCCCGGACGTCAGTCTGAGCGAGATTAGAATGGCTCTCCAGCACCTTAAAAACGGTAAGGCCCCAGGCGAGGATGGAATTACAGCGGAGCTTCTGAAAGCGGGTGGAAGACCGGTACTTGAAGTCCTTCAGAAGCTCTTTAATTCCGTCCTCCATGGTGGCATTACACCGGAGGCGTGGAGCAGAAGTGCGGTGGTCTTGTTCTTCAAGAAAGGTGACAACGCTCTCTTGAAGAACTACAGACCGATTTCCCTTCTGAGCCGCGTCTACGTGCTGTTTTAGAGAGTCATTACGAATCGTCTCGCGCGCAGACTTGACGACTTCCAGCCTCCCGAACAAGCCGGTTTCCGAAATGGCTTTAGCACCATAGACCACATACATACCCTTCGGCAAGTTGTACAGAAGTCCGAAGAGTACAATTTGCCACTATGTCTGGCATATGTGGACTATGAGAAAGCCTTTGATTCCGTCGAAATTTGGGCGGTGCTGCAGTCCCTTCAGCGGTGCCAAGTTGACTGTCGGTATATCGAAGTGTTGAAGTGCTTGTACAGTAGGGCTACGATGGCTATCCGAGTACAGAAACAGAGTACGAAACCTATCCAATTGCAGAGAGGTGTAAGACAGGGTGACGTCATATCCCCGAAACTCTTCACCGCTGCATTGGAAGACGTTTTCAAGCTTCTGGACTGGAAAGGATACGGTATCAACATCAATGGCGAGTACATCACTCACCTTCGATTTGCCGACGATAAAGTCCTTATGGCAGAATCGCTGGAGGACCTAAGCACTATGCTCAATGACCTCAATAGTGTTTCCCAACGGATAGGTCTTAAGATGAACATGGACAAAACTAAGATCATGTTTAATGTCCATGTCACACCTATGCCGGTAGTTGTTGGGAACACTAAGCTCGAAGTTGTTGACGAGTACCTGTTACCTGGGACAAATAGTCCGACTGGGTAAGTCCAACTTCGACCGAGAGGTCAATCGACGGATTCAACTCGGCTGGGCAGCGTTCAGGAAGCTACGACACATCTTCTCGTCAGACATACCTCAAAACCTTAAAACGAAATTGTACAACCAGTGCGTGTTGCCAGTGATGACTTACGGAACTGAGACGTGGTCCTTCACTGCTGGCCGTATGAGGAAGCTCAAGGTCGCTCAGCGAGCTATGGAGAGGGCTATGCTCGGAGTTTCTCTGCGTGATAAACTTAGGAATGAGGATATCCGCAGTAGAACCAGAGTGACCGACATAGCCCAACGGATTAGTAAGCTGAAGTGGCAGTGGGCCGGCCATATAGCTCGAAGAACCGACAACCGATGGGGAAGAAAGGTTCTCGAGTGGCAGCCTCGTACCGGTAGGCGAAGTGTAGGGCGTCCCCCCACGAGATGGAGTGACGACCTGGTAAGACATGCAGGAAATCGATGGATGCAGGTGGCTCAGGACCGTGTTTTGTGGCATTCTTTAGGGGAGGCCTATGTTCAGCAGTGGACTTGTGAAGGGCTGTAATGATGATGAACATTTTAATTGTATTTGTAAATAATAATGAACTGCTAATACTAACATAATTCATAGACAGCGTGTTTAAAAGATGTGAATCAAGATTAAAATAATTTTAAGAATCAAATATTTAACTTACTGTTAGCCTAAACTCTCATGCAACGTTGCAAACTCTCATGCAACGTATTTAAACCACAACGGCTCCGTGGCGCAGTGGCTTAGCAATTGAGTTGCAGCGCTAAGGACCGCGGGCTCGAATCCCGCACGGAACAATATTTGTATGGCCTACAAATAATTGTTCCGGGTCTGGATGTTTGACCTTGTGCAATTTATGTTTGTACACTGCCCCCACAATACAAGAGAAAATCCTAGTGTGGAGGTTACGTTTTAAAAAAGAAAGAAAATAATTTAGAAAGCAATTCAGTGTCATTTTTCACTATTCTAAAATCGTCACAAAAAGGTCCTCGGCACTTGTTGGCTCACTAAAGTAAACTAATGATTTAATACATCCCCATAAAAAAAGTCAAGAGGCGTCAAATCAGCTGATCTGGGAGGTCAGTGGCCTGGCCGCCGCGACCTTTATAACGCACTCCAAACTCTGTATTTGTAAAGACTTTAACATACTTGAAATAAGGTTCAATTTTATTTATTTTGTATTGAATGACGGAATTTGTATTAATACAAGTAAAACTCACTTTTAAAAGTCTTATTGCCTTGAGTTACGGTCCATTTCAGTTTGTTTTGACTGTACAGGTTTAGACGTGACTGTAAATTACGTAGTTTCAATTATTTTTGGGATAAAAAAATTACCTATATTAAAAATGATAGAAACGGATTCAGTAAACGATTCTGAACAAACTACTTTCACAAAGTGCGTTAATTATGTTACGTGTTGTCAGAATGTGTCAAAGAAGGTACGTATGGCAATTCATAGTGCTGTGTTAGTCCCTATTTTAATGTATGGTAGTGAAAGTTGGGTCTGGCAGAAGAAGCATGAGAATAGAATAAATGCTGTAGAAATGCGGTCATTAAGGAGTATGCTAGGGCTGAATCTGAATGACAGGGTGAGAAATAGTATGATAAGAGAAAAGTGTGGTTTGCAAGATGACGTTATGACCAAGATTAAAGAAGGAATGCTTCGGTGGTTTGGTCATGTAGAAAGAATGAACGAGGAAAGAGTGACAAAGTAAATTTATGTTTCAGAAGTGAACGGCAGAGTCAGGAAGGGACGCCCTAGACGAAGATTTATCGACCAAATCGGCGATACATTGAAAATGGGCCAGATTAGGAGTACCCTTAACCGACGAGCGTGTATGCGTAGCTATATGGATGTAAAGGAGGCGAGAGAGGTGTGTCAGGATCGCGCCAAATGGAAGTCCGTAGTCTCTGCCTACCCCTCTGGGTGACAGGCGTGAGTGTTTGTGTGTGTTTGTGTTGTATACTCAATATCACTAAACGTAAACACAGGTTTTTATCAAGACAAGTGACCCGTCAAGATTGTTTTCTTAGTACCGACGTACCTACCTAAAGTTTACATTTTAGTGTCCACGACGCAGCAATGATTTGTGACAGTTTGTTGTATTGTAGGTTGTAGGTAAAGTAACAGTAGGTATCTATGATAATCCTACATAATATACCTAGTTTGTCCGTCGCAAAAGTCGTCGAATAAATAATTAAACTGTTTTGTAAATCTTTATTGATTATTTATTTATAAGATGTTCATTGAGAGCCGTGGTAGTTCAGATGTTTAGCGCTCGCTGTAAGTATCACAGTACGCGATGAACCCGGGTTCGATCCCCGCCGGCACCAATGAAATTGGTGCAATTTATTTATCACATTTTAATTATTTTTATAAATACGTTTAAAAATGAAAATATAAGTTTTGTAATTAAATTATTATTACTGAATTGATTACACAATTACTGACATTGTTTCTTTTTACGTCTGCGGTTTGTAATTACCGCCTCTATAGCTCAAAATAAATTATTCCTAATACACAGAAAAATAGTTAGGTACTTATGATACTATGTGGAAAGTTGGTTTTTACAAACTCGTAGACGAATCTAATCCCAATTTACGCATGTGTGTCATACAACGTTTTTCAACACATTTGCGAGAAAACAGTACCTACTATAGGTAACGAAACAAACTTTTTGTTCTTAGATATCAGTTGGAAAATCTGTTTTTCTGGGCTGTTTTGTTTTGTTAGACTGACATCTCGCAGGTCAACCTAGGAGGTTGTCGGTTGCTTATTTTTTATTTTTATTTAAAATTTCGTCTGTAATATAATATAATTATAAAAGTAAAAGAAAGTAAAGTCTATATACGTCCCACTGCTGGGCACAGGCCTCCTCTAATTTCTGAGAGGGTTTTAAGGCAAGGAAATGTCCGCCGTGCTGCCCCTATGCGTGTTGGTGAACTTTATGCCGGGTTTCCACGCTTGCCAAGTCTCTATTGTGTCTATGGGCCACAGCAACCGTTTACCATCAGGTGGACTGTGTGCTCGTTTGTCACTCTTATCTTATAAAAAAAGCAATAATCTCAAACAAGATTCAAAAATATACTTAAAAGAAACCTGACTTACTTAGTCCTCACAATTAAATAATCAAAACAATAACCACAAATAAAATTAAAAAAAATATTAATTATAAAAACATAATAACATTGCAACCTTGTTGCAACTTGACTTATAGGTACTTTTATGTCACAACTCACTACTTAATAAGTTTCATTTCAGCATTTGATTTATGAACTATAAAGTATTATGGTAACCGGGTAGGGTTAATTCGTATTGACATGTTTGAATCTCCTTTTGTAATTGTTCTGTGCGATTCCATGCGGCGCGCCCGGTCTAGATCATACCTTAGGGCTCATTTATGTACAGGCGGAGCTCACCGCTGAGCGGGCGCGGAACACAGCAATGTAATCGTATTCTACTTAGTTAAAAATCATCGTATTCTACTTAGTTAAAAATTATGATAAAATATTATGTAGTACATCGATTTCTAATAGTTTAATCATCCAAGTTTTCTAATCATCATCGTCATTACAACCTTACACAAGTCCACTACTGAACATCCTCCTAGATAGAATGCCGCAAAGCCTGGTCCTAAACCACATTCCTTGTCATGAGTTTTTCATCTATTTTCAAGTTATAATTAGTATTACTAAGTTATGGTTTTTGCTTGTATATACTATATTTATTGCTTGTTTTTTCTTCTTTCTCAAAAAATAATTGAATAATTACATAAGGTGTTCTTAATATACATCGAATGTCAGAGAGAAAACCTAGTACATCTTTTGCTAAACTTTAAAATCTAAAACCAATTTTAAAACAGCCGAATTGATCATAACTCCCTTAGGTATAAAATAAGTTATGATCTAATTAATGGCATTTATTCCAGTTTATGACAGCCCTGATTTATATTACGCCGCTGAAATTAGGCACATACTTCTTATTAGGTACATTACACCAAATAATAACAGCATATACAAATAATAAATAAATAACAGCCTGACGGCTGACATTGTGCACTCCATACATTTCGTATATCTAGTTACAGCCCCATTAATTTCCGCTAAAAGAAAATAAATAACTTGTAAATTTAAACAAAAATAACTGCATTACTATGTCATAGTCATATTCATACAAATCAAAAAGCCTATATATGAGATAATGTAAAGTAAGCGTTTTTAACGTGGTATAGCCATGCTGCAGCTGTATTACTGGTATAGTTGTAGCACGAATGGGTCGGCTCGACCGGGGAAGGACCACGCTCTCTCAGAATACCAACGTAAAATAGCAGCTTAATGCTGCTGTGTTTCGTATGGTGAGTGTAGAGAACCGGAGACCCTTTTTACTGGAAACGAGGTATTCCATCTTTATCCTCGCGAGTGACAACGCATCTGCATTTTTGTCACCCTTATCTTAAAAAAAAGCATAATTTTACAAGGATTACAACAAAATGTTTAATATCGCATATTTTATATAATAAAATTGATTTCATTCTTTTTAGCAGAGTTTCAAACACGACAATCGACGCGCATGTTTTTTTATGTATATCCACTGATCTCTTGGAAACTCCTGAACCCATTAAAAATGATATTTTTATTTTAAATGGAATATATTTCAAGGGTTTTTCTAAATTTATAGATTTAAGGTATTATTTAAACCACAAAGCCGTTGTAGCTCAGGGGCTAAGCGCTCGCTGTAAATTTCACAGTACGCGAGCAACCCGGGTTCGTTCTCCGCCGGCGCCAATTAAAATTTTAATTGCAATTGTGAGTGGTGATTTACCACGTGCTCGGCGGTGAAGGAAAACATGTTGAGGAAACCTGCATGTCTGAGAAATAAGAAAAAATATTTCGAACACGTATTGGGGCAGCGCGGCGGACATTTCCTAGCCCTAAAATCCTCTCAGAAATAAGAGGAGGCATGTGCCCAGCAGTGGGACGTATGCGTATATAGGCTGTAACTTTTACTTAAAACATTTAAAAGAGCAAAACATTAACGTTTAGTAAAGATTAAAAACCGAATAAAATAACTTCCACAGAACAGCTTCTGTAATCAGTGCTAAGACATGCATTGGCATGCATTGGCATCTTTCGTTTGCATTGTGCAAATGCCAATTAATTTAATCTTGCAACTTACTCCGGGCTTCCCCATAGGTTGATTGATTATTTTTTTTTTAAAACTTACTTTAATTGATTTTACTTCTCATAATTTAGCACTTATATAAACATCTATGATGCCAAATTATTCGAAATCCATTTCTAAGTAATTCTTTCTTAATATCTCATACCATTTAATGTTAACGTCCAAAAGACGAAATACTTCTACATTATACTATTTATTTATTTTTTTAAATTGAGGAATACAGTAAATTAGTTCAGTTATTAACAAATACTATAATCAGCCTATGACATAGTTTCGTATAAATTTACAAAAATAGTCTATAACAGTCCAAAATGTTGTCTGATGGGTTACCATATAGTTTTCATTGTAGGGCATATATCTATGCCCTAGCATTGGCCTTCGGATTGCAAGGCACGCCGAAGTCCTTCCTAATCAGTGATAATTAAAATTCATAAGACGAACGAAATTATAATTTTACAAATTACACAACCTTGTGTAATGAAATATGTAAAAGCGCATAATTACTTGTACTTTTGTTGTCTAAATTTGATGCGACCATAAATACTAGGGGCTTATGTTCATAAGATGGAAATTAAGTTTTATACGTTCAAACAATTTTTTTATAGGATAAGGATGACAAACGAGCACACAATCCTCCTCATGGTATGTGGTTGCTGCGGTCCATAGACGTCTACATCAAACAAAATAAAGATGCGTTGTCACCCGTGAGGACTAAGATGGAATGCCTCATTTCCAGTAAAAAGGGTCTCCGGTTCTCTACACTCACCATACGAAACACAGCAGCGTTAAGCTGCTATTTTACGCTGGTATTCTGTGAGAGCGTGGTCCTTCCCCGGTCGAGCCGACCCATTCGTGCTACAACTTAAAAAAGTCTTTATGTAATTACGAAGATTTTTTTAGGTGACAATATTTATAGTTAAGACTACTAGAAAACTTATTTACGAAGTAAAAAGGCGAAAAAGCTGGAATTAGGGGCATAGCTGGGATTAGGGGCACCCACCCTATAATTAATTTTTACATATAAAACCAACATGCACGGCCGTAAGTATACCTGAGTATATGATTTTAATTCTAATTCGATACCTACACGCTTTCCCGAGATAAAGGGTCTTGACAGGCAGACGGACGGACGGACAGAAAGACGGAAAAAGACGCCATCTTATGCTGCGACGTCATTAAACAAAACTTCTGAAATTTTGTCAATATGGTACCTATGTTTAGTCTTTTTACGTACTTAAATAAAATAAATAAATATCCTGGACATTTCACACATAAGTAGTCCCTGATCTCCCTTAGTGTTCTGTGAAACATACTGTACTAGGTATGGAGGCCTGAGAAATACATAGATAAGTAGGTAGTTATTTAACACCTAGACACAGAGCAAACATCAGTGTTCGTCACACAAATGTTTGGCAGGTTTGGACATCGAACCCACGACCTCAGGATCCGCATCCAGAGCTACTAACCACAGAGCGAAAAGGTTAGTTAAATAGTTATTGGTTATCTACTTTTATTATTCTGATTCGGCTTCTGGCAGGCAGCACAGTTATTTAACCTACCTAAACACAATCACAACTCTTTTGGTGGTAAAAAAACTGGTAAGTAGGTAGGTAGGTACTAGGTAGTTAGGTAAGTCCTTAGGTATTATTATGTGAATACCTATTTATTATCATACGTGTCGATCATGGATGAGGGGGTGCGTTTCCACTGAGGCGGTCTTTACTCCGCCCCCCTTCATTTGAGCCGGGATCACATCCGGATTAACTCATTAATATAATACCTACATAATATCGAGTTTCTAAATAGATAATCAAATATAGATAAAAAAATAATCACCATCATCTTCTGATTGGAAAATTTACTCCACTCACACGATAACAAAAACCCGCGCAAACGTCTTGCCGCAATCAAATTTGCCAGTTTGATCCTCAAACGCAACGTATCAGCTAACGCATATTTCTTACCTTCTTACTCTAACGAAATAGTTCTCTGTAACACGCAGAACGCGACGTTGCCGCTTTGTGTTTGCGTACCTATATGTCAGTTTAGGCTCTGGATCCACTTAGCTTAGGTAAATGTCGCATATAAGTTAAATATATTCTGGATGTAAGAAATCGTATTCAGTATGATTTTTTCGACCGTTGATGGACCAACAAATATTGGTCAAATCGCTGACGAGTATGTTGAAAATTAGTAACCACAGATCCACCGACGTCACACGGGCATCAAGGATTGATCAAAGTATATTATTTTGTGCGACGCAGAGCTGAGTATATACGTAAAATAGGTGGATCAATATTTGTTCTAACTTCTCACTGGAGCAACATTTACCGTGAAAGGTTCTATATATATATATATATATATATATATATATATATATATATATATATATATATATATATATATGTGTGTGTATATATATATATACATATATATATATACATATGTATATATATATATATATACATATATATATATATTAGTGGAAGTGTGATTCGTGGAATGTCTTGGTCTTGAAGAACAAAATTTTCTAGGCTAGAATCAGGTCGTGGTGAATCTGGAGGCGTTTGGATAGCTTGTATAGCTGTTTCTGATTTTATTACGTTCTTTTGTTTTACGTTTACCTTCATTTCCAAACAATTCTATTCTTTTGGTGTCAAATCTTTTACCAGTCTTTTGGTCTTTTAATATCTTATACTTTGTGTTTCTTTTGCTAACACATACTTTTCTGGATTATTATCTCTCCCTATATGTTTTTTGTATTTCTGTCGATGTGGGACCCATTTCTAGTTTTAATGGCACCTGAATAAAATAAAAATACTGTACTCAATTATACTTTTCTTAAATTGATTTTTAAATTAAATGAAGTAATAAACTTTAAATAATCAAAGTTTCGACATTAAACAGTTGTAATTCTACCTATCCGATACCAATTTTAACACATTTTCGGTGTTATGCTATATAAGGCATGAGACATATTCTCTTGCGTTACTAGTAATATTCTCTGATGTTACCAGTAACGCAAGGGAAGAAACTTAAGAAAAGAAGAAATTCACGATTCAAATAGCAACAAGTCTACAAACTTGTGTTTTGACCTTGAAATTAAATCGAAACTCCATGGCAACAAGTAAATTAAATCAAATTATCTGTTATACTTACGCAGAATCACGTGGTAACGTAGTAGAAACACAATAAACCCACACATCCTCTCCGAGCGCTTTTCGCGGACTGACCAGCGGCTCGAGATAAATTCCCCTCTATCGATGTTACCAACGAATTCTCAGACACAAAACAATAGCTGTGGAGAGTTTTGCGCCATCGCTCAGATCGAGTATGAACTACTTAGACCAGTAACTTAGAAGAACGGTAATGTGAAATAGTTTTTGGGGACAAAGATTGAAATATTTTTATAATTTACGTTATTCATAATAAAATCGTAATTATATTATTATAGTGAGGTTTAATTAATTGTAAATAAAAAAATGTATAAAAATTGTGTTCTCTTAAAAAATTTTAATAATTTTAAGAATGTATAGAGTAACCTACGTTTAGGGACAAACAAGTTTTGTATGGGCGACGGTTTTTGTCTACAGCGTTACTATAAAAAGTGTTTTTTTTTTTAATTTTATCTACCAAAGTAAATTACTTCAGTAGAAGTAAAATATGTCTAATTTTGTAGTAAGGTTTAGAAATGAATTTTTCATCATTATTTCCAAGTTCACGATGAGGACAGTAAAAGATTACCTTAAAAGTTGATTCACCCAAATATATATTTAAAATAACAAAAATATGATAGGTCGGTCGGCGTCGAAGGCACATCGCGAAACATCAAATCCAATAAGCGGGCGCCTCCACCAAACCAAACGGTTTGCCTCGAACCAAACGGTTTGCTACATCGTTCATCATACCTACAGCAAAGGAGTGGAATAAGTTATCAGCATCTGTGTTTCCACTCGATTACAATGTGGGTGTCTTCAAGGCAAGACTGAATAGTCTTTGTTAAGTCAGTGCGCTTCACCATATTAGGCTGCATCACTACTTACCATCATGTGGGATTGTAGTTAAGCGCTGGTTTAGAATAATAAATAAAAAGAAAATCCTGTCTTATTTATAAAATAAGGGTATAAATAGTAAGCTTTCACAAAGTTAAAATCCATTATTGCTGACTGTAAGCCTCACTTAAAACCGCAATCATGAAATGGCAGATTTTCATCTGCGGAAAAATTTATCGATAAAGCTTACAATAAGCGGTTTCATCTGCATTTTTATATCAGGGTCAACAGTTTTCATGCCTGTGTGGTGTAAAATCAATTTTAACTGCTGTTTCCAGTAGTTATCTGCTTTACATGAAGAAAATGTAAAGACTATGATAGTTCAAATTTACGATTAACGAAAGGGAAACTGATTGTCCAGGAAGCACCATTATTGTGCCCCATGACTAACACCCATTTTAAATATTCTTACTATCATTATATAAAAATTTAAGCAACTTTTGCTATTGCTTTACCCATCCATCCATCCATTACATCCAATAAAAGTCCACTGCTGAACATAGGTTTCCCCATAGACTGATTTTGCCATAGCTGCTACTGTCTTGGACGATGAGTCCAGAGTCTTATATTTTTACCCACGCAAAATAAATTAGGTTATTTATACATGCTCTGTCGTTTTCCGTGAGAGTCTAAAGGAGTATCATAGAAAAAGCACAGAGCTACAACGGGTCCTAAACATATCATTTACAAATCTGCCCTGATACGAAAGAAGGCGGCTGTCACAAAAGTACGTTTCGAGAAAAATTTAAAAAAAGCGCGAAATCAGTTTTCTTGATAGATATCACTGAGAAAAATATTTCAACTATTGCAATGTATGTAAAAAAAATACGAATATTTTATACACATTTTTGACTGAAATTATTGGCATACTGTTCTGTAAAATATAAAAATGTAGTTAACGTAAGTATTTAATCATTATATTTGAATGTTTATCACAATATAAAAGGCAGTTAAGTATACCTTAACTGTTTTTTAGTATAGCACTGACAATAATCATACACAAAAATGTGGCTAACCTACTTTAACTTTTTTTTATTTCTGACGCATTGTTTAAACTACACTCGTAGTGCTTGGGTTTAGTTTTACTTTTATTAATAACAGGGTATCAAGCAGGTGGTAATACCCAGCCTCCTTCTCTATTGAAATTATGATGTTATTTTTTTTTAATTTCAATAGACAACAACCCTCTTTCACGAGGATCTATCAAATCTCATGTATTGGCTGGGGCTATCTAATATATGGCCACAAACTGCAGACTTTCCTTGTGGATATTGGAACGTCGAACACCTCAGTCCTCCTTGTGACCATGGGTACTGTGAAGTACTCGAAACGTCGGGAATATAAAATAAGTTAATATACGCGATAGAATCCGAATCCGTAAAAACTAGTTTTATTTTAATGTGTAGTGTTCATGTAAACATAAGAAAATGGTTTACTGTCTTCTGCTACCTCTTTTATCGCCATGCTCACTAACTTCTTGCCTTTGTGCCTTGGTTCACCAAGGCATTATTCAATATGTAAAATAAAAAAAATATATTAATACTCAAGTAATGTAATAGAGAGGAGGTCAGATTCCTTACGTTCGGAATCTATTTATTATCAAATAAGGAAAAATATTAATTTACGAAATGTATAACAGGTATGTTAATTTCATAACCAACTGCATCCACACTTATGCACAAAAAAGACTGTTGTCAGAGACTTTTGGCCCTAGTAGCAGCGCATGCCTACCTCAAATTGAATTGAAAGCTTCTTGGCCGCAGCCTATTTTAATATTATTTTGTTATGAATATAACGCTTATTTTTTTACATATTAGGAACGTACTGAATAAAATATACCATTATTATCTACTTTTTATATACTAACTAAATCAGTGTTTTAAGATATAAAAGTAGCTACAATTTTTAATATTAATTAGGGTCAAGTACTGAGCTGTATGTGATATGTGGCAATCACAATGGAGGTGCCTATTTAGAAAAATATGAACTTAAGTTTAAAATCTCATTGTAAAAATAAGTATAACTATTTTATTTCCTTTAAATTCTATTCAATTTCTTCCTCGCAATTTATGATTGATCTGCAAGCAGCAAAACGTTAGATTGAAATTGAGTCTGAAGTTCATAGTCATTGGAAAACACACATTTTTTCGGACAGTAAAATAGTTTTTAAATCAAAATTCAAACCACCGAATATACCTGTGACGCACTCTGACAAGAGCTGTATTTTAGCCAAATAAGGTTTGAAATCAAAATTTTGCTCTCAACTTTGCATGTTTAATATAATGTAGTTTTGATAATATAAAAACAACGTGCAAAAGTTTTCGTTTTTGCAACCCCGGCAAGGGTTGAAAAAAATTTGTCAAAAGTGTTTTTTCGCAATTACTCGAAAAAGGTAAAAATTAGACAAAAAAAGTTCTAATAAAAATGTGTAGCGCATATGTGTATGTTTTCTCCGGTCAAAACTAACCGAGTTAGAGAGGTTTAAAGTTTACGGGTTGAACGTAAATTTAAAAAAAAATCATAGGTAGAAGAAAAATAAGCAATTTTAATTTTTAATCTTTAATTTTAAGGAAACAGATTTGTTTGTTGTTAAAAAATATATAAACTACTTTTATACCTGCATAAATTCACACCTACCGAAATAAACCACGCATATTTTTTTTTAAATTAATAATGTATAAAAGGAATCTAAATATGGCAAAAAATAAATAACTCATTAATTTTTAAGCATCCAAAGGAGCCAATTTCTTTTTGTTTTGAATTGGGCCCACCACCGTAACCAGGCGTAACCTTAATGAGACACATTTATAACCAATAGATTACAATAGTAATATTAGTTTAACCGCATCTAACGGAAATACTGAGAAATTAACAATAAAAATATGAATATCACAATAAACTAAAAACAAACTAAAAGCGATTGTCTAAGTAGTAGTTTTCACCTGTATTGTAAGTTGAACTAGTGCACTGGTCAATAATTAATAGTATAACAGAAAGTTGTAGGTACATTCAGCCTATTATGTAGCCCATTAAACAAAAGTACCTATAAATGTACTTTAAGCTTGATGGTTTTTCTTTTAGTAGCTCGTTCTTCTTTATACGCATTTTTTTCATATTACTTTAGCCAATTCACGAATATCAAAAAAATTTCTTTGATTTTATGATTCCGGTTTACTATAATAAATTATTATTACTATATATTTCATAAAATTAGGCCGTTTACTATAATAAATTGGTATCTTTTTTATGTGTAGTAAAATTAAGTAACGTTAAAGTTTCTAGTGGGCCCAGAAAAGAGTATCTTCTTTCAATTTGAAAATTTCAAATCCTTATATTTTTTAATTATTCGACTAGACGTACTGATCATACTGACCGATCGAATTCTTCACGCGTGCATAAAGTTACACTTAATCGTTTTTAAGCGTAGCACATTCAGTTTTCCGCTGTTTAAATATTATTTCAAATATAATTCAAAGGTTCATACACTAAAAAGACGTGACTGCTTTTTTGGGAAGTACGTGATTTTAATATATTTTAATAATTCTATGCTTGAAAGCAGATAGGTATTTTAAGCCGTGTTTTAGCTTCTACTACCCTTGTTTACCGCCTTTTAGCATATTATTGAGGTATATCCTAGCCAAACTGCTGCTAAGGAATAAAGCAATTATTAACGCTTAACTGCCTCTTAGCCTAGGAAATAATATGTCTAACTGCATTTTTTCGTAGTTTTACAAAATCAAATTTTATAATTCTACTAAGAAAATAAATCGTTTAAATCAATTTACGGTTTTATAGCGTAACGGTGCATAGTAACTGATTTCTAGCTTATGACAGCAAAGAAAATGTTGCACTTAACCGCCAAAATGCTTAATCTATCTCTAGAACTATCAAACGTAAAATATAATTCCAATATTGGCCGATAGAGAATTTTTTGCTTAGTTTAGTGGCGCTGAAAGCTCAAAATCGACAAAATGCACTTAGCCGCCTTCTTCCTTCCTTCTTCTTTCAGTTATTGGATTTTTCTGTTTAGAAATTTTCAATATCAGCCCGGAATCAGGAATTTGCCGGTATTTTATCTACGTCTTTTGGAAAGCATGGTCCTATGCCTGATCTCTTTCCGATTGTGTCGGATTTCCTTACCATGACACCACGACAGTGAGGGAATAAAGAGTGCACCTGTGCTTGTGCATACACTTTGGCACTATAATTCTGTCCTGCGGACAGAAAGCTAGTCTTCATTGAGACTGGCCGCTGAGACTGAATCTGGAGAACATTATTACTGTTGTTACAATCAACACAGATACCGTCGATACCATTATTCAAAATAAATTCAAAGCAAAAAAGTGTGGTTGAATGTTGTTAAATAAATAGATTTAAAGAACTAAAAAAGATTTTATTATACAAGATCTCGAAATCCTTACAATAATTTATTCTACGAAAAGTAACGATATGGTTCTCGTCTGATTTTGTCGCCTAGTAGCATTCTATTAAGTGGTGTGTTTCATTACATACATTTAATGCAGTAACGGTGATTTAGCACGGTATAGTAATACCTCTGGCATTGAACACAAATTATTTCTTATTTCTTAACAAAAAATAATATGTATGAGTGTAATATATGTATTGTGAAATTGACAAATCATGGTAATAATGCTGAATGTGACATAATTGTAGTATTATTTAATAGAAAATCAATTAGGTACTAACTTGTTCATAAATGTTGCGCGGGTAGTGCACTGCCACCTATAACTACGTGTTTTATTTGCCATTCCATACTTGATATTTTTGTTTATTAATACGCTATTGTTTATTTCAGAAATATGTCGGTTAAAATACGGAGTTATAAACAAAATATTTTCAATATCGGAATGCCTAGCCATCAAATAAACGGTGCAAAATTATCATTTATTCGACAAGTTTTCGCTGTCTTGTTTTACAATATTCGCCAAGTCAAGCTGACTGTCAGTGAAAGTGCTAATATTGCAATTATGGAGTGTATTTGTTAAAGAGTACTGTTGTAAAAAAAATTGTAAAAAAAAACTCAAGATACTTTAAAGAGGTGTTAAAATAATTTTGAATAAGATCTTGCTAGACAAGTGGAAAGGCTTTCTGGTATTATAGATGAACATCTAGCAGATGAAATCTACAATAAAAATCTGGTCACTATAGGAGAAGCTGTATTAGCATTAGAAGGACAAAGCCTACAGCAGTACGGGTTGCCTCAGCCTCAAAGATATGAAATCTTACACAATAACCAGGACTATTTGAAGTAAGTGTGTCATGTGTGTCATGTCAATTCCTTAGCAGAACTGGTGCCAAGTAGTGAAGGCTTTCTAACCATTGAACAAAACCATATCAATTATAAAATACTTTCCAGTATCGACGCAGGTGTAGGTGGTATGCTTTTTTTTGGATGCTCCTGGTGGAACAGGCAAGACTTTTCTAATAAATTTACTGTTGGCCATAGTGAGATACAATCGTGATACGGCCTTAGCGGTCGCATCGTTTAGAATTGCTACCATTCTTCTGAAAGGAGTTAAAGCTGCACACTCCGCGTTTAAATTTCTTCTCGATTTGATACAAATGAAACCCCACTGTGCAATATACCCAAAGAAGTACCCAATATACCAGAAGTACTCCGCAAAAGAAAATTAATTGTTTGGGATGTGAGTACTATGGCTTTCCGGCAGACTTTACCAGTAGTGCGCAGAGGAACGCGAGCGGACGAAGATAAAGCGTGCGTAAAGCGGTCTCATTTATGGCCTTCAGTGACAAAACTGAGCTTTACCAAAAATATGATAGTCCATCTTAGGGGAGATGTTACTGCCGGACAGTTCTCAGAGCTGTTGCTTAAAATAGGAAATGGTGATTTCCCGGAACTGAATAATAACATAATTCTCCCTAAAGTGTTAGGTACAATTATTTCCACTGTAGTACAGTTCATAGCCAAAATTTATCCAAACTTTAATAATATTCACGATACCTGCAGAATTGTTACATGAGCGTGCCATCTTAACACCAAAAATACGAACAAGCCATTCGAGCAAAACCAAGCCAAGGTCATTCGAAGGGGTCGTATATCAATATAAATCCGTCGACTCAGTGATAAACACCGATGATGCCAATCATTATCCGGTCGAGTTCCTGAATACACTGAAGCCGCCCAGTCTGTCAACTTACATACTTAAACTAACTAAACTCACCAAAATTATGCAATGGCACCAGATTGCAAGTTAAAACATGTAATCGAGGCAACAGACAGGTTGTTCTCGAGGAGAGTGTTTTTATTTCTAGGATTCTCCTAACTCCATCAAATTACCCCTTCAAATTCAAAACAGCGCAGTTCCCTATCAAATTCTTCTTCGCCATTACCATAAACAAAGCTCAAGGTCAAACTCTTGAGCGGGAGTAGTCTTGAGAGAAAGCTGCTTCTCCCACGGTTAGTTGTATGTGGCATGCTCCAGAGTAAGCGCACAGAGTAGCTTGATTTTTCTAGCACCCGAAGAAAAACAAAAAATATTGTTTACAAAGAAATACTGCGGTAGGTGAAGTATTTCGATCTCGTTGTTAAAAGATAATACCCCCGTGTCACTTTTACCAGATCAAAGGCCGAGTTTCGTTTTCATAAAATATAAGAAAATTTCATTTGTATGTATATATTTCATGTTTATTTAACCTTTAAATTCCTACACTATAAAAAAGATTGTTATATTTTATAAGTATTCAAACCTTTTAACATAATAATTTATAAGTTATAACAAAATAAATAACGTAAAAAACAATTAAAATCCTATTAGAACCATTTTCTTCTACGCGGATGAAGTCGCGGGCAAAAGCTAGTTTTTATCTATAAATATTTTGTTTCAATTTTGGGCCCAAATAAACAATATGTGACAAACATAACAATAAGTTATTCCCCAAAGTCCGCACATCTAATTTACTCGCGTCAGATTACGCGTAGAGATGATAACGGAGACTTTTCGGATGAATAGCATTTTTACGTCGCTAGAATAGGAAATAGTGATGATATACAGGAAAATTGGACGATAAACGGGCAGTGTATTTCATATAGAACTTGTTCAATAAATTGTCAGCACAACTAATAAAAACTATCGTACAATACTTTTACACAGATAACTCCAATGCTTATAATCAAGAAAAATACATTTAAAGAATATTCGCTATGAAAACAAACTAAGCTCCATATTTAAATTTCCATTCTTTATTCAAATAGTTTTTATTTTAAATTTTAATCTAAATCTCTATAAAATGTAATTTAAAATAATTTCTCTTAAAATGTTTACCTACAAAGACATTTAGTAATAATAGACCGGACATCAGCAACAAAATGGTCACGTCTTACTTATGTCCTACAGGATATATTTCAAATTTGTGTCATTTAGTCTTAGTGACATCATCAAAAGCTCAAGGCATTGGTTTCCTAAATTGAAAAATATTTTTAAAGAAAATATGTCCGATTGTGCATTAAGGTATTGTAAGTCCCGATATATTGCAAAAACTGAATGTGAATTCGGTTTATTACCGCAAGTGTAATGTATAATTACCCCACAATTTTTAATTTTAATTATTTTTGGTAGATTGTTCTGGAACATTTATCATTATTTTAATAAGCGCCCTCTGTTATCCAATAACGTCACCAAAGAGTTAGTGATTGACAACGTTTATCGATAGGTGCTATCGATAAAAAATATTATACAGGATACAGATTTAATCACCTACAATATTTAAGTAGCTGAAACAGTAAACGATACTGTACCCATACTAATAAAAAAATGGGTGGGCTGTGTCCGGGGCATACGGCCGTTGGTTGTAACCTGAAACGTCTACGTCAGCCAGTACAACCAGTGCAACTAGTCAATGAGATAGCATTCCTTTTAAAATTTAATATAATTCTACAAAACCAGGAGAATTGCAGATGAATTGCCAGCCTATTAAAAAGGAGTAAACTCATTTCTTGAAGGTCCCTAAGTCATATCGGTCCATAAAATTCGCCGATGGTAAACGATTCCTAAGAAAACTCCTAATAAATCGGACGATAGTGGGCCACCAAGCATCCAAATGGTGAAATTTGGTGGCTGGAATTAATCCGAACAATTCCTCAGAACACTCTCCGTCGTAAATACGATAGAAATTCAAAGGGATGGAACATCCCTACACAGCTTCAGTGAATCAAGCCAATCAAAGAGAATTCGGTCTTTGAAGATTTGAACCGCTCTGCTTTCTATGCGGTCAAGTGGAAGGAGCTCGCACTGGGGAGCCCCGGGCCAGAGATGAGAACAGTATTCCATGTGAGGCCGAACCTGCGCTTGTAAAGTTGCAAATGGTCACTTTTTTGTTCACGGAAATGTCCCGCTCTACTGAGAACGCCATGTTTTTTAGAAACTAATTTAAATTTCTCTTCCAAGTGACCATGCTTCTAAATGTTATTCGATATGTTAACGCCGAAGATACCGCTACTGGCTGCAACAAAAAGGGAAGTGCTCTGAAATTGGGGAGAAACGACAAAGGTGTTCTTTTTAGCGGTAAACGCGCAAACTTGTGAATTTGTATAATAGTTTGTGGTGTAACGACTTTTAAGTTCAGTGCTTTTCTAAAATATAGGTTTAGGTTAGGTTAGGACGCCAACTGACCTGATAGGTCAGTTGGCGTCGAAGGCACATCGCAAAACATCAAATCCAATAAGCGGGCACCTCCATGTTTTCAAACTCGTTTCCTTTACAAAATACACTTTGAATGTAACATATTTTAGAAAAGCACTGAACTTAAAAGTCGTTACACCACAAACTATTATACAAATTCACAAGTTTGCGCGTTTACCGCTAAAAAGAACACCTTTGTCGTTTCTCCCCAATTTCAGAGCACTTCCCTTTTTGTTGCAGCCAGTAGCGGTATCTTCGGCGTTAACATATCGAATAACATTTAGAAGCATGGTCACTTGGAAGAGAAATTTAAATTAGTTTCTAAAAAACATGGCGTTCTCAGTAGAGCGGGACATTTCCGTGAACAAAAAAGTGACCATTTGCAACTTTACAAGCGCAGGTTCGGCCTCACATGGAATACTGTTCTCATCTCTGGCCCGGGGCTCCCCAGTGCGAGCTCCTTCCACTTGACCGCATAGAAAGCAGAGCGGTTCAAATCTTCAAAGACCGAATTCTCTTTGATTGGCTTGATTCACTGAAGCTGTGTAGGGATGTTCCATCCCTTTGAATTTCTATCGTATTTACGACGGAGAGTGTTCTGAGGAATTGTTCGGATTAATTCCAGCCACCAAATTTCACCATTTGGATGCTTGGTGGCCCACTATCGTCCGATTTATTAGGAGTTTTCTTAGGAATCGTTTACCATCGGCGAATTTTATGGACCGATATGACTTAGGGACCTTCAAGAAATGAGTTTACTCCTTTTTAATAGGCTGGCAATTCATCTGCAATTCTCCTGGTTTTGTAGAATTATATTAAATTTTAAAAGGAATGCTATCTCATTGACTAGTTGCACTGGTTGTACTGGCTGACGTAGACGTTTCAGGTTACAACCAACGGCCGTATGCCCCGGACACAGCCCACCCATTTTTTTATTAGTATGGGTACAGTATCGTTTACTGTTTCAGCTACTTAAATATTGTAGGTGATTAAATCTGTATCCTGTATAATATTTTTTATCGATAGCACCTATCGATAAACGTTGTCAATCACTAACTCTTTGGTGACGTTATTGGATAACAGAGGGCGCTTATTAAAATAATGATAAATGTTCCAGAACAATCTACCAAAAATAATTAAAATTAAAAATTGTGGGGTAATTATACATTACACTTGCGGTAATAAACCGAATTCACATTCAGTTTTTGCAATATATCGGGACTTACAATACCTTAATGCACAATCGGACATATTTTCTTTAAAAATATTTTTCAATTTAGGAAACCAATGCCTTGAGCTTTTGATGATGTCACTAAGACTAAATGACACAAATTTGAAATATATCCTGTAGGACATAAGTAAGACGTGACCATTTTGTTGCTGATGTCCGGTCTATTATTACTAAATGTCTTTGTAGGTAAACATTTTAAGAGAAATTATTTTAAATTACATTTTATAGAGATTTAGATTAAAATTTAAAATAAAAACTATTTGAATAAAGAATGGAAATTTAAATATGGAGCTTAGTTTGTTTTCATAGCGAATATTCTTTAAATGTATTTTTCTTGATTATAAGCATTGGAGTTATCTGTGTAAAAGTATTGTACGATAGTTTTTATTAGTTGTGCTGACAATTTATTGAACAAGTTCTATATGAAATACACTGCCCGTTTATCGTCCAATTTTCCTGTATATCATCACTATTTCCTATTCTAGCGACGTAAAAATGCTATTCATCCGAAAAGTCTCCGTTATCATCTCTACGCGTAATCTGACGCGAGTAAATTAGATGTGCGGACTTTGGGGAATAACTTATTGTTATGTTTGTCACATATTGTTTATTTGGGCCCAAAATTGAAACAAAATATTTATAGATAAAAACTAGCTTTTGCCCGCGACTTCATCCGCGTAGAAGAAAATGGTTCTAATAGGATTTTAATTGTTTTTTACGTTATTTATTTTGTTATAACTTATAAATTATTATGTTAAAAGGTTTGAATACTTATAAAATATAACAATCTTTTTTATAGTGTAGGAATTTAAAGGTTAAATAAACATGAAATATATACATACAAATGAAATTTTCTTATATTTTATGAAAACGAAACTCGGCCTTTGATCTGGTAAAAGTGACACGGGGGTATTATCTTTTAACAACGAGATCGAAATACTTCACCTACCGCAGTATTTCTTTGTAAACAATATTTTTTGTTTTTCTTCGGGTGCTAGAAAAATCAAGCTACTCTGTGCGCTTACTCTGGAGCATGCCACATACAACTAACCGTGGGAGAAGCAGCTTTCTCTCAAGACTACTCCCGCTCAAGAGTTTGACCTTGAGCTTTGTTTATGGTAATGGCGAAGAAGAATTTGATAGGGAACTGCGCTGTTTTGAATTTGAAGGGGTAATTTGATGGAGTTAGGAGAATCCTAGAAATAAAAACACTCTCCTCGAGAACAACCTGTCTGTTGCCTCGATTACATGTTTTAACTTGCAATCTGGTGCCATTGCATAATTTTGGTGAGTTTAGTTAGTTTAAGTATGTAAGTTGACAGACTGGGCGGCTTCAGTGTATTCAGGAACTCGACCGGATAATGATTGGCATCATCGGTGTTTATCACTGAGTCGACGGATTTATATTGATATACGACCCCTTCGAATGACCTTGGCTTGGTTTTGCTCGAATGGCTTGTTCGTATTTTTGGTGTTAAGATGGCACGCTCATGTAACAATTCTGCAGGTATCGTGAATATTATTAAAGTTTGGATAAATTTTGGCTATGAACTGTACTACAGTGGAAATAATTGTACCTAACACTTTAGGGAGAATTATGTTATTATTCAGTTCCGGGAAATCACCATTTCCTATTTTAAGCAACAGCTCTGAGAACTGTCCGGCAGTAACATCTCCCCTAAGATGGACTATCATATTTTTGGTAAAGCTCAGTTTTGTCACTGAAGGCCATAAATGAGACCGCTTTACGCACGCTTTATCTTCGTCCGCTCGCGTTCCTCTGCGCACTACTGGTAAAGTCTGCCGGAAAGCCATAGTACTCACATCCCAAACAATTAATTTTCTTTTGCGGAGTACTTCTGGTATATTGGGTACTTCTTTGGGTATATTGCACAGTGGGGTTTCATTTGTATCAAATCGAGAAGAAATTTAAACGCGGAGTGTGCAGCTTTAACTCCTTTCAGAAGAATGGTAGCAATTCTAAACGATGCGACCGCTAAGGCCGTATCACGATTGTATCTCACTATGGCCAACAGTAAATTTATTAGAAAAGTCTTGCCTGTTCCACCAGGAGCATCCAAAAAAAAGCATACCACCTACACCTGCGTCGATACTGGAAAGTATTTTATAATTGATATGGTTTTGTTCAATGGTTAGAAAGCCTTCACTACTTGGCACCAGTTCTGCTAAGGAATTGACATGACACACATGACACACTTACTTCAAATAGTCCTGGTTATTGTGTAAGATTTCATATCTTTGAGGCTGAGGCAACCCGTACTGCTGTAGGCTTTGTCCTTCTAATGCTAATACAGCTTCTCCTATAGTGACCAGATTTTTATTGTAGATTTCATCTGCTAGATGTTCATCTATAATACCAGAAAGCCTTTCCACTTGTCTAGCAAGATCTTATTCAAAATTATTTTAACACCTCTTTAAAGTATCTTGAGTTTTTTTTTACAATTTTTTTTACAACAGTACTCTTTAACAAATACACTCCATAATTGCAATATTAGCACTTTCACTGACAGTCAGCTTGACTTGGCGAATATTGTAAAACAAGACAGCGAAAACTTGTCGAATAAATGATAATTTTGCACCGTTTATTTGATGGCTAGGCATTCCGATATTGAAAATATTTTGTTTATAACTCCGTATTTTAACCGACATATTTCTGAAATAAACAATAGCGTATTAATAAACAAAAATATCAAGTATGGAATGGCAAATAAAACACGTAGTTATAGGTGGCAGTGCACTACCCGCGCAACATTTATGAACAAGTTAGTACCTAATTGATTTTCTATTAAATAATACTACAATTATGTCACATTCAGCATTATTACCATGATTTGTCAATTTCACAATACATATATTACACTCATACATATTATTTTTTGTTAAGAAATAAGAAATAATTTGTGTTCAATGCCAGAGGTATTACTATACCGTGCTAAATCACCGTTACTGCATTAAATGTATGTAATGAAACACACCACTTAATAGAATGCTACTAGGCGACAAAATCAGACGAGAACCATATCGTTACTTTTCGTAGAATAAATTATTGTAAGGATTTCGAGATCTTGTATAATAAAATCTTTTTTAGTTCTTTAAATCTATTTATTTAACAACATTCAACCACACTTTTTTGCTTTGAATTTATTTTGAATAATGGTATCGACGGTATCTGTGTTGATTGTAACAACAGTAATAATGTTCTCCAGATTCAGTCTCAGCGGCCAGTCTCAATGAAGACTAGCTTTCTGTCCGCAGGACAGAATTATAGTGCCAAAGTGTATGCACAAGCACAGGTGCACTCTTTATTCCCTCACTGTCGTGGTGTCATGGTAAGGAAATCCGACACAATCGGAAAGAGATCAGGCATAGGACCATGCTTTCCAAAAGACGTAGATAAAATACCGGCAAATTCCTGATTCCGGGCTGATATTGAAAATTTCTAAACAGAAAAATCCAATAACTGAAAGAAGAAGGAAGGAAGAAGGCGGCTAAGTGCATTTTGTCGATTTTGAGCTTTCAGCGCCACTAAACTAAGCAAAAAATTCTCTATCGGCCAATATTGGAATTATATTTTACGTTTGATAGTTCTAGAGATAGATTAAGCATTTTGGCGGTTAAGTGCAACATTTTCTTTGCTGTCATAAGCTAGAAATCAGTTACTATGCACCGTTACGCTATAAAACCGTAAATTGATTTAAACGATTTATTTTCTTAGTAGAATTATAAAATTTGATTTTGTAAAACTACGAAAAAATGCAGTTAGACATATTATTTCCTAGGCTAAGAGGCAGTTAAGCGTTAATAATTGCTTTATTCCTTAGCAGCAGTTTGGCTAGGATATACCTCAATAATATGCTAAAAGGCGGTAAACAAGGGTAGTAGAAGCTAAAACACGGCTTAAAATACCTATCTGCTTTCAAGCATAGAATTATTAAAATATATTAAAATCACGTACTTCCCAAAAAAGCAGTCACGTCTTTTTAGTGTATGAACCTTTGAATTATATTTGAAATAATATTTAAACAGCGGAAAACTGAATGTGCTACGCTTAAAAACGATTAAGTGTAACTTTATGCACGCGTGAAGAATTCGATCGGTCAGTATGATCAGTACGTCTAGTCGAATAATTAAAAAATATAAGGATTTGAAATTTTCAAATTGAAAGAAGATACTCTTTTCTGGGCCCACTAGAAACTTTAACGTTACTTAATTTTACTACACATAAAAAAGATACCAATTTATTATAGTAAACGGCCTAATTTTATGAAATATATAGTAATAATAATTTATTATAGTAAACCGGAATCATAAAATCAAAGAAATTTTTTTGATATTCGTGAATTGGCTAAAGTAATATGAAAAAAATGCGTATAAAGAAGAACGAGCTACTAAAAGAAAAACCATCAAGCTTAAAGTACATTTATAGGTACTTTTGTTTAATGGGCTACATAATAGGCTGAATGTACCTACAACTTTCTGTTATACTATTAATTATTGACCAGTGCACTAGTTCAACTTACAATACAGGTGAAAACTACTACTTAGACAATCGCTTTTAGTTTGTTTTTAGTTTATTGTGATATTCATATTTTTATTGTTAATTTCTCAGTATTTCCGTTAGATGCGGTTAAACTAATATTACTATTGTAATCTATTGGTTATAAATGTGTCTCATTAAGGTTACGCCTGGTTACGGTGGTGGGCCCAATTCAAAACAAAAAGAAATTGGCTCCTTTGGATGCTTAAAAATTAATGAGTTATTTATTTTTTGCCATATTTAGATTCCTTTTATACATTATTAATTTAAAAAAAAATATGCGTGGTTTATTTCGGTAGGTGTGAATTTATGCAGGTATAAAAGTAGTTTATATATTTTTTAACAACAAACAAATCTGTTTCCTTAAAATTAAAGATTAAAAATTAAAATTGCTTATTTTTCTTCTACCTATGATTTTTTTTTAAATTTACGTTCAACCCGTAAACTTTAAACCTCTCTAACTCGGTTAGTTTTGACCGGAGAAAACATACACATATGCGCTACACATTTTTATTAGAACTTTTTTTGTCTAATTTTTACCTTTTTCGAGTAATTGCGAAAAAACACTTTTGACAAATTTTTTTCAACCCTTGCCGGGGTTGCAAAAACGAAAACTTTTGCACGTTGTTTTTATATTATCAAAACTACATTATATTAAACATGCAAAGTTGAGAGCAAAATTTTGATTTCAAACCTTATTTGGCTAAAATACAGCTCTTGTCAGAGTGCGTCACAGGTATATTCGGTGGTTTGAATTTTGATTTAAAAACTATTTTACTGTCCGAAAAAATGTGTGTTTTCCAATGACTATGAACTTCAGACTCAATTTCAATCTAACGTTTTGCTGCTTGCAGATCAATCATAAATTGCGAGGAAGAAATTGAATAGAATTTAAAGGAAATAAAATAGTTATACTTATTTTTACAATGAGATTTTAAACTTAAGTTCATATTTTTCTAAATAGGCACCTCCATTGTGATTGCCACATATCACATACAGCTCAGTACTTGACCCTAATTAATATTAAAAATTGTAGCTACTTTTATATCTTAAAACACTGATTTAGTTAGTATATAAAAAGTAGATAATAATGGTATATTTTATTCAGTACGTTCCTAATATGTAAAAAAATAAGCGTTATATTCATAACAAAATAATATTAAAATAGGCTGCGGCCAAGAAGCTTTCAATTCAATTTGAGGTAGGCATGCGCTGCTACTAGGGCCAAAAGTCTCTGACAACAGTCTTTTTTGTGCATAAGTGTGGATGCAGTTGGTTATGAAATTAACATACCTGTTATACATTTCGTAAATTAATATTTTTCCTTATTTGATAATAAATAGATTCCGAACGTAAGGAATCTGACCTCCTCTCTATTACATTACTTGAGTATTAATATATTTTTTTTATTTTACATATTGAATAATGCCTTGGTGAACCAAGGCACAAAGGCAAGAAGTTAGTGAGCATGGCGATAAAAGAGGTAGCAGAAGACAGTAAACCATTTTCTTATGTTTACATGAACACTACACATTAAAATAAAACTAGTTTTTACGGATTCGGATTCTATCGCGTATATTAACTTATTTTATATTCCCGACGTTTCGAGTACTTCACAGTACCCATGGTCACAAGGAGGACTGAGGTGTTCGACGTTCCAATATCCACAAGGAAAGTCTGCAGTTTGTGGCCATATATTAGATAGCCCCAGCCAATACATGAGATTTGATAGATCCTCGTGAAAGAGGGTTGTTGTCTATTGAAATTAAAAAAAAATAACATCATAATTTCAATAGAGAAGGAGGCTGGGTATTACCACCTGCTTGATACCCTGTTATTAATAAAAGTAAAACTAAACCCAAGCACTACGAGTGTAGTTTAAACAATGCGTCAGAAATAAAAAAAAGTTAAAGTAGGTTAGCCACATTTTTGTGTATGATTATTGTCAGTGCTATACTAAAAAACAGTTAAGGTATACTTAACTGCCTTTTATATTGTGATAAACATTCAAATATAATGATTAAATACTTACGTTAACTACATTTTTATATTTTACAGAACAGTATGCCAATAATTTCAGTCAAAAATGTGTATAAAATATTCGTATTTTTTTTACATACATTGCAATAGTTGAAATATTTTTCTCAGTGATATCTATCAAGAAAACTGATTTCGCGCTTTTTTTAAATTTTTCTCGAAACGTACTTTTGTGACAGCCGCCTTCTTTCGTATCAGGGCAGATTTGTAAATGATATGTTTAGGACCCGTTGTAGCTCTGTGCTTTTTCTATGATACTCCTTTAGACTCTCACGGAAAACGACAGAGCATGTATAAATAACCTAATTTATTTTGCGTGGGTAAAAATATAAGACTCTGGACTCATCGTCCAAGACAGTAGCAGCTATGGCAAAATCAGTCTATGGGGAAACCTATGTTCAGCAGTGGACTTTTATTGGATGTAATGGATGGATGGATGGGTAAAGCAATAGCAAAAGTTGCTTAAATTTTTATATAATGATAGTAAGAATATTTAAAATGGGTGTTAGTCATGGGGCACAATAATGGTGCTTCCTGGACAATCAGTTTCCCTTTCGTTAATCGTAAATTTGAACTATCATAGTCTTTACATTTTCTTCATGAAAAGCAGATAACTACTGGAAACAGCAGTTAAAATTGATTTTACACCACACAGGCATGAAAACTGTTGACCCTGATATAAAAATGCAGATGAAACCGCTTATTGTAAGCTTTATCGATAAATTTTTCCGCAGATGAAAATCTGCCATTTCATGATTGCGGTTTTAAGTGAGGCTTACAGTCAGCAATAATGGATTTTAACTTTGTGAAAGCTTACTATTTATACCCTTATATTATAAATAAGACAGGATTTTCTTTTTATTTATTATTCTAAACCAGCGCTTAACTACAATCCCACATGATGGTAAGTAGTGATGCAGCCTAATATGGTGAAGCGCACTGACTTAACAAAGACTATTCAGTCTTGCCTTGAAGACACCCACATTGTAATCGAGTGGAAACACAGATGCTGATAACTTATTCCACTCCTTTGCTGTAGGTATGATGAACGATGTAGCAAACCGTTTGGTTCGAATGCGTGGTAAATCAACAACGAAGGGGTGGAGACAGGCCGAACGTCTGGTTTTCTGATGGTTAAAGGGAGTGGGAGGTATTAAATTATGCAATGCCTACGCACACTCTCCAAAATGCATTCTGCAGAAAACCGAAAAACAGGCTACTTTGCGCCTGTGTTCGAGACTGGTAAGATTGGTTTTAACCAGATTCGGGTCACCAATAAGCCTAGGTGGCATTTGGCAGCACCAACCCAAATATGGCAGCAATACTCAATGCACGACCGGACTAGCGATTTATATAAAGTAAGCAGCTGTCCCGGCGTGAAATATCGCCGCACCTTTGCAAGAACTAACTTCCTTGCAGCTGCTTTGGCCTTGGACTCAATAAGCCGCCCGAAGTTCATATTTAAGGGTATCTCAGCCCCCAACAACTGAAGGCGGTCGGTGTATTCCAGTGATAATTATATGAGGCAGCTCCAATAACATAAAAGTCCACCGCCAAACATAGTCCTACCTCAAGGATTGAGAGAAAACACTGCCCCGAGCCACCAGCATTTATATACTTCCTGCATGTGACAACCTGGTAAAACACCACTCTAACTAGAGGGGAGCGCCCTTAACAATTCAACAAGATCATCATTTTTATGATTATAGTCTCCCAAACGTTGCCTAGCCGAGATGGATGGTCGATATTTATATGTATACATATAATATGGAAATGGTTTCTCGGAAACGTATCTAGCGATTTGGATTCACTTTTGCATTTAGGTAATGTTTAACATTCCAAGTTCATCTACATAGAATCCTCTTATTTTCTTTCTTACGACGAGTAAGCTGAGTCGTCAAGGTAGATACTAAAAAAAAACCGAATAACAAAATACAGTATAAGAAATAAAAAATTTGTTTGTGAAACTCCATTATTTAAATATAATACGGTTGTAAAAGTAGATTTCTCTGTCCGGAAAAGAAATTGTGTAAGAAACTCTGCAAGTATCCTCTTTTTAACAACCTTCAAAAAGATTTACTTTTGAAACTATGCAACACAATATCTCTTAGGTTTGTTAACTCGTTTTGTTGATTTATGTTATCGAAAGGAATGAAATTCGTTTAAATTTTTTTTTCTGTCTGATCTGTGTTTACAGGACTATTTTATAAAAATGTGAAATTCCTATATCCGTCTTTAAGATTTTATAGCTTGCCAAAGATTATTACGATTCGTTTTTAGATACATAATGAAAGGGAATAGAATCATCTGTAAATTAATCATGTCCGAGTAGACCAACTTTCACTAACAACATCTGTTCACAAGAATGACGCATATTGCAGTCATTGCCCACCTCGGACATTTTAAAGGGCATTTGTCACATTAGTGCTCCAATTACATGATAGCAGAGATTATTAAATTATGTTTTTTAATTCTTAAAAATTAAAAAAAGTTCTCTCAATTAGTTGAATATTTCACCACGAAAGAACCTTTAATTCTTTGCACGCTTTTCACAATTATTAACGATCGATTGACCTAAGGTATTTCAATTGTAAGTTTCAATACCGGGGTTCTTCCCACGATTGTAATTTTTGATCTCATGACAATCTCTTACTGCAAATTCCTACTCACCCTACAGGTTTTCTCTCAAACTCCGTTGCTATCACAGCTGTACAACACTGGAATGTGTTAAAACTAAAGTCGTTATCGAATTTGTTTTATTTTAATCGTGTTACTTCAGCTATTAAATATTTCTGTTCTTCAAGAGATCGAACACTAAATGCCATTTGACAGGCCGTTATGTAACGGCCAAGTGGGCTTTATTACGTCGTAACTCGCAGTAGGGTGCCTGTTGAACTACCAAAACAGCGATTTATACCGGAACATCATTTCTCACAAGTACGAATAGATAAGCAAAATTGATGATAAATAATACCGTTACCGTTACAGACTATTGTCCACTAGTAGTGTCCAATACTGACAATAGGCCTCCCTACATTGCCCTATATAGTTTGTTACACAATATTATAATATACACATTATTTTTTCGGGGTTAAACTGCCTCGGCGCATCCCATTACTGGGCACAGGATTCCTCGTTCGATCGTAAACGTATATTTCAATATTTTGTTTAAATTATATTATAATTACATAAATACATAATAAAACATAAACATTCACGCCTGTCACCCAGAGGGGTAGGCAGAGACTACGGACTTCCATTTGGCGCGATCCTGACACACCTCTCTCGCCTCTTTCACATCCATATATCTACGCATACACGCTCGTCGGTTAAGGGTACTCCTAATCTGGCCCATTTTCAATGTATCGCCGATCTGGTCGATAAACCTTCGTCTAGGGCGTCCCTTCCCGACCCTGCCGTTCACTTCTGCAACATAAATTTGCTTTGTCACTCTTTCCTCGTTCATTCTTTCTACGTGACCAAACCACCGAAGCATTCCTTTCTTAATCCTTGTCACAACGTCATCTTGCAAACCACACTTTTCTCTTATTACACTATTTCTCACCCTGTCATTCAGATTCAGCCCTAGCATACTCCTTAAGGAACGCATTTCTACAGCATTTATTCTACTCTCATGCTTCTTCTGCCAGACCCAACTTTCACTACCATACATTAAAGTGGGTACTAACACAGCATTATGAATTGCCATACGTGCCTTAGTTGACACATTCTGACTCCTCACAATAGCGTGTAGAGCCCCATTCACTCTATTTCCTATAATATAAATTATATTATGTAAAAAAATTTCTATATTCTAATTTTTACTATCGTACTATACTTGCGTCACGTTTCGTTTTCAACTTAATGCATTAGTACGAATTATAGAAAAAAAAACCTCAGAATAAATTATAAATTAACCTTTTGAATGATGTCGAAACTTATTTTACGAATTTCATCGCGTTTAATTTTAATTTACACAAATGTCACCACAGGTACTGCAAACCGTTTAAAACGATTTCAAGAATGTTAAAATTAAACACGATAAAATCCATAAAATTACTTTCATCAGTCTTTACAATGAAAGTCAATGTATATTGTTCGCGTAGAAGAAGGTAATTATTTTGTAATTGTTTTATATTACGTCATCATCATTATCATCATCATTACATCCCTTCACAAGTCCCCTGCCGAATGTAGGCCTCCCCCAAGGAATGCTACAAAGCACGGTCCTGATATTATGTGATTAAATCTAAATCTCAGAATAAGATATTTCGTGACTTCAAAAAAAGAAGTAGATTCTCAATTCGTTTTTTAAGATTGCATTGTTTTTCTAGTGGTCGTAAACGCGACTAATAATATCAAGACCCGGGTTCAAATCCCCGGTCAGGTCAAAATCAGTTATTGGGTATTATGAGTAGCAGCCTGAAGTCAGAAAGTTGGTGGTGTTTCCCCCCCATGCCTCGGATAGCATGTAAAGCGGTTAGTCCTGCGCCATATTATGCGCATTACACCATATTCCTTTTCATATTCAGTTACATACTCATTCAATTTAATTCATAAAATAAAAAAGAAACGCCATTAGGAAAATAACTATATGATGATGGTTAACAAATATTTAATTTGTCTATAAATAATAAGCGTAATATTTTCTAACCGGGCTCTATGTGTAATTAACACTATAATAACATACATGAAATGAGGGCTTATAATCTTCCACTCACTAGATGTCGCTAGTTGTGACCGAGGTAAAGTTTTTTGTTACACAATGTCAGTTAATGAAGAAATTAGTTTTTAATAATAGTTTATCATTGTCTAGAGTATTATATTAACTTACAACACAATGCGTCAATAGTTTGACTTTTAATTTTTTTCACTTTATATCTCTTTTTTTAATTTTTCTACTTTTAGTTATATTTATAGTTTGGTTTATTCATTTCTAATCTAATCTAATATATATATATATATATATATATATATATATATATATATATATATATATATATATATATATATATATATATATGTCGGAGTGTCTATAAAAGACCCGGTTGGATTGAGGTGCAATGGAGGGTATATCGAGAAACTCCCACTTGTTTGTGCAGTATAAAGTTCACTGTAGGTGCCGTTCGCGAGAGATTCCGCTTAAGTCATTCAACGAGTGTGGTCGTTCTACTAGTGCTAAGATAGTGTCGTGGTTCTGTTCGTTGTTGTAATTCTTCTAGTGCAGGCAAGGAGAATTAGTGTTGCTGAGAGGCTGCCCTGTGCTACATTGAGATAAGTAGTGTTGCTATTGGTTTACATATTTTGGTGTTATCATGTAATTACGTACCTCACGTTACACTGGTGTGTGATTGTGGCAGAGACGTGTTACGGTGTGGTCGAACTGTAATTTCACTATACTGAATGTATAGTGCGTTACGTTGTCTTATTACTGATAATGATTAAATTGCGTAAGCAAGAGAGCAAGTTGAACATCCGCTCTCACACTTTTATTATTTTTAACAGTTAACGCTATCCTGATGTATTTCCGACATCACAAGTGGGATCTCCTGTTGTCATTTCCGATATATATATATATATATATATATATATATATATATATATATATATTATACGGAAAGAAACATTAAAGTTTTTTTTTTATAGGATAAGGGTGACAAACGAGCACACAGTCCACCTGATGGTAAGTGGTTGCTGCGGCCCATAGACAACTACATCTATCCTCTATTACAAATCAAAATTTAGATGTGACCTGTAAAATAGAAGACAATATCTTTTTATTCAATATATAGATTATAAATAATTCTTAGTTAAAGTAATTTTTTAATTTTTAATAATAGTGCGGAAAAAAGCCTCAGTCCTGGAAAAACCACCGAAACCTATCGGGGCTTCTTTTCCACGGTGACATTATATAAAATAAAATTTGTACAATTCCTTACAAAACTTAATTAAAAAAGTGCTTGAAATGGATCACTTCATTCCCAGGGGTTTATTATCAAAGATTTGCAATAATAATACTTTTTGTTTTTGAATCAGTAAATTTCGTTCTTTTGCCCTTTCCGTATTTACATACAAACAGAGAGAAGAAGGCAGAGTCTAAAGAGCAGCGAACTAGTCGGGTTTTCATATGTAGTATAAAATGTTTAATCGCTGTGTAATGGTGGCGGTCAATATCCACTACCCAATAATATAATCAGGCGTTAGAGGAAAACTGAAACATGAGATGATCATCAGCATCTTCCTAATAACAATTGAATATTATAAAAAAACTGCGGTTGCAAACACGCCTGCCAAGCATGGCTACGATAGCAAATATCCTCCATTTGAGGCAATCTGTGGGAGAAGGCTGTCATGAAAAAATGAAATTTAAACTTTATCGTTAGAAATCAGAAGTCTATTATCAAACAACAATTATTACAACCACATAGCTAATGATTAGTAGGATTGTCGACGTTTCGAATACTTTGCAGTACCTATATTCAGGGAGATAGAGGTGTTTAAAGTTCTTATGTCATTGAAATTTCAAAAGTTTAAATTTTAATTGTATAAAACATGCCATGGGTACTGCAAAGCACTCATAACATCATCATAAATTTAAAATAAAGATACGATTAAACTGATAGTATAATTCACCACGAAAACACCACATCCTAACGGGTTCCCTCTACGACAAGGTGGGCTAGATATAGTTTCCTCCGAAACCCACATAGCTATCCCAGTCTTGAAGTGACCGATGCGAATGGGCTTGGTATGCCTACTTCAGATGCGAGTATATAGACTACGGCGGGAGTAGTATTGTCTCCCTCTGCCCTTCGTAGCCGGGGCGCAGTCGCGTGGGAACAAGAGGAACAGAGATATGCTGCTCGCTTTGTCCAACGCAACTCTAATGGGTTCACATAGCTGATGTGGTGGTGGTGAGTCCGTGAAGAGATAGGGGTGGTAGTAGTGCGATACGCCGCTCTCTCTGTTCTACGCAGGAAAAATGTGGTCGACGTCAGAGCCATAGGATAAATAAGCTACCGCTTCAAGAAAACTGGTGAGAAAGAAGAAAATTCTTCATTATCTCATTTCGTCCTCCATCCTTTATTACCTCATTTCGTCATCCATAAATAAAGAGAAGTAAAAAAGGACTGCATGGCCTTAGATTCAAAATACCCAAACTGGTGTTGGGGCGTCGCTAAAAAGTGTTTAAAACCGATTACGGCAAATTCTTAAAAGACATCCTGGGGAACCCCTGATCGGCAATGGACTGTTATGATCTGATGATGAGAAAAAACTAAGAATTTAGCGGCTTTCCTGAGGAACGCGGATTCGGATCTTTCACTTGACTTATATTTGTATGACCTGAGCGTTTGGCACGTGCCATTTGTCCATAAAACGCCTTCAAAACTTTGGAGAATTAAATACTGTCGGGAATAAAGTTTTAAAGGAATAAAAGCTTATAATAAATTACAGCAAAAGAAATAGAAAAATTTAGTATACAATAAAAAAATTATACGTAGTAGAGCCATGTTGCAGCTATATTAGCATGCACAAGCATAGCTAGCCCCTCTTTTGAAATAATTTGTCATAAATTGTTGGCATGCCAGGCATTTCACACATTGGACGCTGGTTCTAGTTGCACAATGTATCAGAAGGTAATTTAATGCCATTGATTTAGATTTAAAAGGTAGATATCACCCCTAAGGTTAATCCTTAGGGGTGATATCTACCTTTTAAATCGAATGCCCCTTTACCAGTAAAAAGGATCTCCGGTTCTTTGCACTTACCGTACGAAAAGCAGCAGCATTATGCTGTTATTTCATGCATTCATACCGTGGTCGAGCTGATCATAGTAATTCATGCTGCAACTATAACATAGCTGCAGCTTATATATAGATTAGATTATAATCGTGATTTTTTCATATTATATAAAACCCGCTCTAATGATACATATCAGTTGGCCTCATCTTTTTTCATAGTTTTTATATACAATTTCCTTGTCCAATATAGTATTATTAAGTGCATATGTGGCCACTTTGCCCGAGCAATATAGCGTTATGAATTCAAGATAATATATTGTGGAAACATGGCAGCAACGTGCTTTTATGTTTCTATATCTACGAATCTTTTCCTATTTCTTTAAGTAAACTTAAATGTAATAAATAATAAATAAAATTCAAATTTTTAAAACGACTAAAAATTATAATTTAACTAATCTGCAATTACCATATAACCTAAAACTTTCAAACGTTGAAAATTTACGTAAGTAAAAAATGTGCTCTCTAATACAAATATGTACAATTGCATAAATTAAAACATACTACGTTTTTAGGTTATGACACTTTGTCAGGATTTAATGCATTTATACTTCTATCTTTAAGCATCAATATTATCCTTTCTATGCCTTGCAAAAATGCGCCAGGTGGCAAGAAGGTTGGTTTGCACTAGGTGTTAGGAATCATTTTCTGCCTAGTCCGTCTGGGTAGGTACCACCGATTTTATTCTTTATATTCCTGCCTCCTAATAGCAGTGCTTGCAATGCTGTGTTCTTGTTTGAAGAGAATAAGGAACCAGTTTAATTGCAAACTGTTGGAAATTTCATCATTGTCCTCAGACAGAGATAATGTCAGAGAGGTCATGCCGTATTTTAAGTAGTGACTGACCGAAGATTCGGTTTTCGTTTCGGCAAGTTGTGGCAAAAAAATCTAGTTTCGGTAATAGTTTCGGTTTCGCCAAAAATCTGCCGTACTTTCGGCAGCGCCGAAACTCAGTGTTCGTTGATTATCTTGCGTCGGTCGGATGCGTTCGTGACTTGTGTGAGGCTGATAATTATATTAAGTTAATGTTTGTTAAGCGAGCTATGGAGAGGGTTATGCTCGGTGTTTCTCTGCGTGATAAACTCAGAAATGAGGATATCCGCAGTATAACCAGAGTGACTGACATAGCCCAACGGATTAGTAAGCTGAAGTGGCAATGGGTCGGCCATATAGCTCGAAGAACCGTTAACCGATGGGGAAAATGGTTCTCGAATGGCAGACTCGTACCGACAGGCGAAGTGTTGGGCATCCCCCCACTAGATGGAGTGACGACCTGGTAAGATATGCAGGAAGTCGATGGATGCAGGTGGCTCAGGACCGTGCTTTGTGGCATTCCTTGGGGGAGGCCTATGTTCAGCAGTGGACTTGTGAAGCGCTGTAATGATGATGATGATGATGATGAATGCTTAACTGAAGATCTCATTGAATAATTTAGTACTTTTAACAATTTGTGAACACAATAAAATATATCTGTATAAGTGTTAAAAATATAGCGGAAATATAGTAGTATGTGATTTTTCGTTATATCATCCTTACAAAAATCACGATTGTGATAAACCAGAATTTATTTCCTTTGTTACTCCTTCATACAAACAAAGGAAGATAAAACTTTCAGCTATTATGTTTATTGTAAACAGGTTATAACTTGATGTACCCCAAATGAAGAATTATCGAAGTCGTATACTATATAAAATGCGAAAAAGAAAATTTGGTAGTATTTCATGATTTGAAATCATGTAACTATAAATTCATTCATGATTCGACTATGTTTTGTTTTGAGCAAAAGTGCAATTCAGTACCAGACCATTATAAATGATCAAAACTCCAATCAGAGATGATAGTATTTCTTAATAAGTAATAGAATTGCAAAACATTAATATACATAATGTCGTATTAGTTCTTTATGTAGGTATAATCTCTATTCCATAAATACAAAAATCTGTAGAAAAAAGGAAAAAAAAATGTCCGTAATTGTAATAAGGAGGAAAAAAGTTCAGGGGGCTTAATAAAGGATTCATTAATTCATTACATCCTTTCACAAGTCCACAGCTGAACATATGCCTCCTCCAAAGAATACCAAAACGCACTATAAAGGGTAGGTACTAAAGCCAAGTTAGTTACCTTTATAATGTTTGTTTGTCTGTCTGTTTGCTGTGTATTTAAAACTCAGGCAATAAGTACTGGATGAGTTGCCATAAAATTTAATACGAAAGTGCAAAAAAGAAAGGTCTTTCCTTTCTTTACATGTGTCTTTAATCCATAATAACTGCTGATGATACTAATGGTCTTACAGCACTTTTTTTCCCCATTTATAAATCTATAAATGAATTATCAAATAGCTATTCTCTTAAAAATATTTTATGTATTTATTATCGCCGTATAGTTGCCGGCGTAAGAGCCATCCACTACTCCATCTCATTTCTCATTCCGTCGGTGTCGTAATAGACGACAGAGGGAAATCAAACAGTGCTGTGTGGCAAAGTCTTCCTGACAACAATTCTAAATAATAAACTACTGCATTTCTAACTCGCTATGCTATAAATTGATCTCCTTGCAATTATAACAAAACTCTCACTATCCTCATAATTTTAAAGATGTTTTAAATGTATAAATTTACAATTCCGACTTTCATTATTAAGACTGGTCATGGCGTTTAAGTTCTAATTTCCAAAGAGTAAATATAGACAAAAATATTATGTTTTATGATTCGGCGGAAGTATTTCTATTATAAAAAATGTTTGAATGAAAATGGGGGAAAACGAGATTAATATCATACATCTCAGTTTTCATTCCTGAGCTGAACCAAATATTTCATCTTAACTGATATAATGATAAAGAATGCAACCAAATGCCTATTCCGGCAGCATATAAAAAAATTAGAAAATATTAGAATTAAAATGTTCATACCCGGTCCGGTGGCCTTACTGGGGTGTTTTGCAGTAATCGCCACGCGTCGTAAAATATTTTGCAATATAATCAGCGATTAGCAACAGAATCTATCTATTTTATACATATAATAAAACTGTAGAAAAGTTGTCTGTAATTCTAATATATTCTTGAAAAAACAAGTGCAGGAGACTAAGTATATACTTATTTCTGAGCCAACCGCAATCACCAAGTTTTTGTTTAACGTGCGTGCAAAATCCGTTGAACCGAAATAAGGTCAAATACATCCAAGACTGTTATGTGATGCTGTGGGTTCCTCGCTTAGCATTGTCGATAGAGTTGTCAATCCTACTACGTAAAATAGTATCCAGGGTAAACGCGCAACTATTGTATTTAAATAAAGGCTTATAATTGATAATTGGTCTCGCCTTAGAGTTTACTCTAAGGCGAGACCAATTATCGATATTATTCCTTGTCACGAAATTCTGTCCGTCATAAACGCATCTTGATATCTACATGATTCAGTCAGTGTATAAGCGTAGTTTCGTTTTCTTTTGATTTCTACGCACATTATACGGAATAAAACACTGTACACGGTAAGTGTTTTAGTTATTGGTCTATAAACTCTGATGAAACCTTTCGAATTTTGGAATAATTAAACAAATCGATCTCAATTTTAATTAGAAAAAGTTTGAAATTTAAGATTATAAGTTGATAGCCCAACGATTAGTTAAAAGTCGCCGATACACGTGTCCATTTTCCATAACGAGACCGTCATTAACAGGTTAACGCCATCTATTGGTTTCTATTCGAAGATGAATGTCGAGAACAGATGTCCTCTCTGACATACACGCAAACTCCGGCCCGAGGCACAAAGGAGTGCTCCAATTTGTACCCCGGGTAGGAGAGATACGAAGTATCAGCCGGAGAGGACACCTGCGTCTCGGTCAGAAAGAGCTTGAGTTGAGATGGTAGTGGACGGCGTTTAGGTTCGAGTGAAGTCCCCTGATATTGCAGATTCACGGATAGTGTGGCAGGGGTCGCCTTGGTACTCAGCTCAGTTTGCCCTGAGCAGTTATGTTTTTGAGCGGAATTTTGCCCCCCCCCCCCCCTCCAGAATACGCAGGGCAGCCTGAGCACCCCCGCTCAGGAGTGGAATAACATGGTCGTGGATGCTCAGCGAGGGATTCTCCAGGGGTGCTGGTACCCTCTTGGGGTAGTCTTTCGTGTAGTTCCGCTACCATGTTGATGGGGGGGGGGGGGGGGGGGGGGAATTGGGCCTCCGGCCACTTGCACTCACCAGACGAAACGCAGAAGCAACCCGGCGTGGTACCAACCCGGCTCGAGCCGGCCCATACGTGCAACGGTAAAAACTGCCTCGTGGCTCTATCACCGTTAGAACAACAAACAAACTTCCATACTATAAAAACATTACTGAATTATTGTTAGTTGTTATATATATTTGAGAGTTTTCAGATTTTTCTTAGCATTATATTCTTGTGTTATTATATATTCTTACACATTTGGGGGTACTGTGGTTAACAACAATGTTGAAGCATTCTAAGAAAAATGTGGAAAAAAATTTAAGTATTTATAGTTTTTGAAATGGTTGTAAAGAAGTGCATTGTTACCCTAAATTGTTATCTCATAGAGAAACAAGCCTTTTAAGTATTTCATTAAGTGCACATTGCTACTAAGCCAAGTTTTAACTATCGACATTAAATACGCAACGAGTTGATTCATTTTCCTTTCCCAGACCGTGCTCGCGACATTATGTCGCTCCAGGGTCATTATGTGATAGAGCCACGCTACGGCTATGGTTCTTTCTTATGTTTGAAGTATGAATGGATCGACTCAACCGGGGAAGTACTACGCTCTTACAGGATACCAGTGTAAAATAGCAGCGTAATACTGCTGAGTTTTTTTAATTGTAGAAAACCGGGGATTGTTTTCATTGGAGACGAGGCATTCCATCTTAGCTCTCAGGGATATTAACACATCTGCATTTGATTCTCAATTGAGGATTTATACGTCTAGGCATCACCTACCATCAGGTGGACTAAACCTTCTTTTGTCACTCTTATTCGATAAAAAAAATTTTCGTATAGTTTCGATTTTTTGTGGTACGTGTGTCATACCCAACAAAATAATTGTCTCCACTGAAGCAAAATCGATTCTGAGCGACAGCGGAACTACATCTGCAACACAGTGTTACGACAACATACACACTTTGACACACGATCTATGATTCGAGTGACTAGTGTCAAGTATATATCCTTTGCAATAGCAAATAAATTTGCCTCTGAGACGAGTATCCGTATTCACCTTATAAGAATATTTTTTTTTTATCTGGAACATCGTTTAAGCGAAAGAGAATGCAGTATATTTTTTATATTGATTTTAATTTTGCAATTATCTACTCATTTACCGTTACAGCTTATTAAAGTCTACATCTGAACATAGGCCTCTATCATAGATTACCTCATAGGGAAGATATTTGCCATAGTTGTAACGCTTGGCAAGCGGGTTGGCAACCGTAGTTTGTTTTTATTTTTGTTATTATTAGGAAGACACTGCCCCCCATCTCTTGATTTATTTCCTTCTTTCGCCACTTACGATACCCATGTAAGTGGCGAAAGAGGGAAATTATCCATTTAGGGTAGTGGACATTTTTACACCGCAACAACACGGTTTTTACACATTTATTTTTAATAATTTCAATAAAAACTAAAAGTTAACTTAGTGTCATTACTTAGCGAGTTATCACTGGATATGAGTTTATATTATGTTCTTCATGTAATATTCTTTTATATTTGACACTGATGAAAACATAATAGGGCCTTTCGATAAAAGTTTCGTTAAAAGTGAAATTATAGTATCATTTTTGTACTCAATGAATATCTAACAAATGTTGTAGAGCAGTACACAAATAATAATATAATGTCCACCAGATCGATTTCGGTCACGCCAGCCAGTCTAAACTGGACTAGCCATTTGGGCAGGACAGGATTAAAGTGCACGATTGTGTGAGCGTACACAGGTGAACTCTCTATTTACTCATTCTCATAGTCCAGTGAGACGGCAATCTGAAATAACCCGAGATCGATCAGGCGCAGGACCAACGGCATTACATTTTTTCTGTAGCAAGGGGGTGAAACACCACCACATTCCTAACTCCAGCCTGCTACTGAAAATTTCTTGACAGAATAACCAATTAACTTATTTTAACCCAATTTCATGATCAGTACACACGCCTATGACCACTTGACTAATGAGGCAGTCGAAGCCCACAAGTCAAGCCCCGCTTTATATTCTCCACTTGTCAAAGAGACGAGCGTGCAGTGGAAATAGTTTAAAGTGGTCAACATTCTCGGGGTTTTGAAATTTTTTGCCAATCTGGAAAGGTCCAATGAGTAAGGGAGGTGCGGTAATATTTCCTAGCAAAATTCTAATAACATGTCACGTTACGTGTAATTATTGCCACGTGTGCTCAGGCATTATTGTGGAGGTAAATAAACTTAGTTCCATTGCGGACGCTTTGCCTCAATATTTTCAGCCAAAATCTGTAACCGTTCAGCGTACAATTGCGCAGTCATCGTCTAACCTTTATGCAGTAATGTAAACAATCCTTTAGCATTCTACCAACTACAATACAAAACCTTTTCTTGAGAAAGATTTGATTTCAGGGTAGATTTTGTGGTTTCGCTTTTATCCACGTCTATTGTCTTTTACGTGTTATAAAATTGCAGAAGACTCACTTTTTATCAGCCGTAACTAGATTGTATAACCAGCTAATGCAGTAAATTGCGTAAAGAAGTTTACGCGTAAATTTCGGTGCTCTTCCGATATTGTATACAGAACACAAGAATTTATTTTCCATGCAATTTCTAATGTCGCTAGATTTCGTGCTATAGTGGTCTCATCAGTGGCTAACATACTTTCTATTTCTCATTTATTTGGGTATGAATTCTCTTCAACAAGCTGAAACAAGTTGTCATCATCTAATTCTAATACATAGACGCGACTTTGTCGAGGTTCATCTTCGATTGTAAGTTTACTGTTAATATATATTAAACCGATTGTACAAAATCTATATGCTTATAACAAATTCATAAAAATGTTTCGCATATTTGCATAGAAAATGTGCTAGCCATAAGATGAAAAGGGAATTTGTAAAGTATACAACGTAGTTCACGTATAATATTAAAATTCTCGGCCATTATTACAGCAAACATATAAGAGGAGTGCGCTATAAGAAGCTTTCCAGACTACTTACTGCACTTATTCGTGCTACTTTACTTGTTCATGTATGAACCTAAAATTTTACACCACTGAAAGTAGTCTTTACCTCTCATTGTATATACAATACTGCAAAGACTCGTGCACCCAATATTACAATGTCCTAATCCGCTCGAGCTGTATTGGAAACATGCGCCACGCCTTATACTTTGTAGAAAGCTAAAACTGATGTCTCAGATAATAGGTATTTATGAAAATTTAGAATCAAATAATGTCCTCGTATCAACAAAACTACCTAGTCAGGTCATAAATTCTGTCATATGTTTAATATAAAATAATTGAAACAAGTTTATTCATTATGTAACCATTTATATACCAAAATGAACTTAACAAAACATAGATTCTTATGACACTAAAGTTTATTCAAAATGACCTCCGTGATTTTGAATACAGGCCTTCAATCTGCGCGGCCAGTCGTCTATCGCAGCACGAACGAGGTCCATGTCAATATCGGCGGCTGCCTTAATCAAGGATGTCTTGAGTGACTCCAAATTGGGATGAGGCTTTGAGCACGCCTTTTCCTCCAAGTTTTGCCATATCTTGTAATCTAACGGATTCAAATCTGGACTGGAGGAGGGCCAGTCTTCGTGCCGGATGAAGTCGATTTCACGCGCCGCTAGCCAGTCTTGTGTGCTCTTAGCTCTATGAGCTGGCGCCGAATTTTGTTGGAATACCCAGTGCCTATTATCGAACATGGTATGTGAAATAGGTTCCACAAGGTTCGTTAGGACTGTATTTTGATACACAACTGCATTCGTTTTTACACCTTTCTCACAAAAATGTACCTCTGTTAAGCCCCAATATAAAACTCCCAACCAGAGCGAGGATGGGAAATGACCTCATTGGACACGCGGAATACGGTTGCTCGCTTCTTCACTACTGTGTGCGTACACCTTATCATTTTGTTTATTGTAGCTCTCTTCTACGGTAAAAATTTTTTCATCCAAAAAAATAATTTCGCGATATTTTTTTCCCGCGTACCGCTTCAACAAAGCGCGGCATCGCTTCAGTCTCAGGTCCATTAGACGAGTATTCAAACAATGTCCTGTTTTTCTTCGATATTCCCAAAGCGCTAAGTCTTCATTTAACACCCTTTTCACCGTGGTTCTGCTTAAGCCCATCTCAAGGGCCAACAGTTTCTGCTTACGTTTGGGATTTCTTTGAATTCGCGCCTTCACAGCTTTTATCACTGTTGGAGTCCTAACAGACCGAGGGCGACCACTTCTTGACCTGTCATCTACACTAGAGTCTAAATTGTATCGTTTGATGGTACGATAAACGAATCTTTTGGTTATATTCAAATTTTTCAGTATGTCAAAAATTTGAATTGGCGCGTAACCGCAACGATGTAACGCAATAACTGCAACACGGTCTTCTTTAAGCGTCCACTCCATATTTAAAAATGAGTAAAATTCTAAAAAGTATACAGTTTTATTTTCATGAATAATTCGAAATTCGAATTCAATAAACTTTTTTGTGGCCAGCATTCTAAAAGAAAAGTTTTTACTGTGTGACAATACTTATGACCTGACTAGGTATTTCATCCTTGTATAAGAATATTGTGTAAGAAGCTTGTTCTACTGCCATCTATTAAAGGACATAAGCTCTTTTTGGATTTTCTCGCAGTCTACTCTTATGACACACATGGGACGATACGAGGTGATGGAGTTTTTTGCGCCGTCAGTTCATAAGTTAGGTTACATATATTTTATCCTTTGCTTGAATATTATTACAGGCAAAATAATTATAATAATGTTACGAACAGAAACTAATTTTTAATAAAACCAAACAGTATGTATGTTTATATTTCAAAATCGTGACTGACCAATAGAACCGCTATTAGTCAGTCACGATTTTGTCATAATAAAGAATGAGAGTTCACTATTTCAAACTCAAATAATAAAGACACCACTACGTTAATGCTTTAATTTTATCATCTACTTTGCTTGTACAGGCGAATGAGCTTAACTACATATACTACACATTAGCGTTTGATTTTGTGTTTATATTGAATTTGAAAGTATAAGTCTATTAGTCACTGGTAGTTCATTATGTTATTAATTTAACTTGATAACTGCCGGGAGTAGTAATCAGAGAAAAAAAAATGTTTTATTTCAGTAAATCTTTTACAGTTAATTTGTTAAGGCCTCCCAGAAAGTAATCATAAGATACTTATGGTGAGAGTGCCTCGCTCTTCCTATGTAATCATAACAATTTAGATTTACATCAAAATATCCAAATCAAAATAGCCGAATTTGACACGTAATAGTTAGTGCATTTCTTGATGCAGTACATACAGAAAGAAAGGAGTTTAGGAGAAATACATATATATAATCACTTCCCCTCACACACAAACACGCACACACACACAAACACACGTGTGTGTGTGTATGTATGTGTGTGTGTGTGTGTGGGGGGGGGGGGTGTGTGTGTCCACCAAATGTCCTCCACCACACCAAAATGTCCTCCACGTCATCGTAATTAAGAGTGGAGAGCCATTCGGTCAGAGTTTTTCTACACTCGAACATTTGCGTGAAGTAAATCTTAAGTAAATGTTTGATCTTGATATAGGCATGAGGGGCTTGAGCTATATTTTGTCGTTTGGCAAAAATTGTATCTGTAGGGTATGGGGGAGCCACGATATCGCACCGTCTTTTCATAAGTTTGGTATGGTCAAGAGGTAACGCTTTGTGATATCTTAGTATCATGTGTGAAATATAAAGTTTCCTAACAGAGAACAGCTTAGATATTTGTTATAGAGTTTCGGTCGAAAACCTATAGGGCCTACAGTGCATTACTTTAATCAAGGATCTTTGCACCCTTTCTAGAGAGATGCAGTAGATTATTATGGATTGGCCATGGCGTGTCTCTGAGATTTGAAAACCCACGTGAGCTTTCTTACCCTCCCTATTGTTAATCCTAGGTGTGAATACCAACTTAATCTCTGATCCACAATGATTCCGAAGTATTTAACACAGCTAACTTTCTGAATTATTGGGTAATTACATGTGTTAGGGTTAGTGGTACCACAGGAATTAATTTTGATTTCAACGCTCTCACAGAATACCGGCGTAAAATAGCAGCTTAATGCTGCTGTGTTTCGAATGGTGAGTGTAGAGAATCTGAGATCCTTTTTACTGGTAACGAGGTATTCCATCTTAGTCCTCACGGGTGGCAACGCATCTGCATTTTGATTCATAATCGAGGATAAATGTAGATGTCTATGGGCCAGAGCAACCACTTACCATCAGGTGGACTGTGTACTCGTTCGTCACCCTTATCTTATAAAAAAATCCAGTGACTAACTCTAGCTAGTCCCCTCTCAGCCTTCATTCTAATTTTGTTCCAGGTCTTAGCAGTAAAAAGAATAGCGGTGTTATCCGCATAGGACGTAGTAAATGATTACAACGTCATGAGTCCTGAAATTTCACATTTGACGTCAGAATTTAAATTTCATTTTTAAAACAACATTTAAGGGGGGGGGGGAACAGAATCCTTATAAGAACACTTTTTTGTCCATCCGTCCGTCCAAAAATCAAAACCCCTTTTCTCAAGAACCTTTACAGATATCAAGAGGAACTTGAAAGCTTAAAAATCAAGCTTCTAAACGATTTGCGCACATAGATTCACATCACAAGTCACAGCAAGTATCAAAAACGATAGCAAAACGTTTTTATCGATATTCACATTCCAAATTTTAAAAGTTTATTTAGGTCGCTTTTGTTAAAGCAATTTTATATTAAATTAACCTTATTAATGTAACAAGATCATTGATATATACTAGCAAATTTAACACAAACTCTCAACGTGGAGGGTTTTGCTAACATTCCGCTATACTTTAAATGAAAAAGGTTTACACAATCGCTTTATAATGTTTGAAATTTTGTAATTCACTCAATTTTTATGTAAACTAAATCCAGTGTTGACTGGTAAATAATGCCTTAAGGCATAAAATCCGTCCAAAATTCCAAGCAAACAATTAGTTTAATAAGTTTAAAGAAAAATTTAAAAAGTGAATATTAATAACTTTATAATATTAAAAATAGCAAGCAAAATACAGTCAATTGGTAGCAGGAATGGGTTAAGTGGTAGTTCCATTCCAGACGAAGCTTTGGAGCATATATTTTTATACACTTCTCATACATGCAAAACTCTTTCGACTTTTTATATAGAATGGGATATCATTAAAGAGGTCTTTCAAAATAATTTTCACAGCGTATATCTTGCGCATGTTTCACACCTAATTTTATTGAATTTAATTAAAATGACATGGTAAATATTATCTATAAATTATTTTTAAGGTTTAATTTTTTTAATGTTTTTGTGATGATAAGTTATAGTAAATTAAAAGACTGTAACATGAATATATATGCATATTGTATGTAATTCTAAGAAAACAGTTAATTCGTTTGTGAAAAACGAATGTGCATCGCAAATTTCATTTTGCGGAAGTGTACTAGTAAAATTTTGCTACTCTCTGTCTCTATTTACAACCCTCGCTAGAGAAATATTTACAGGGATAAAATTCTCGTGGCCACGTAGTAACGAGTCTGTTTATCTTTATATATAAAAATTACGTGTCACGTTGTTTGTGATGGAATCCTAAACTACTGAACTGTTTTCAATGAAATTTTGCACACTGTGTGTATTTTGGTCCAACTTGAGAGTTAGGATAGATTTTATCCCGCTAAATGACCCTCAATTTTTTTTATTGCGAATATAAGGATTTTTTATAGGAAGGGTCGTAGAAAAGGACAGAACGTCTGCCTGGCGAGCTAGTCTTTATATATAAAAATTACGTGTCACATTGTTTGTCCACGATGAACTCCTAAACTACTGAACTGATTTCAATGAAATGTGCAGTTTGGTCCAACTTGAGAGATAGGATAGTTTTATCCTGATAAGTGACACTCAATATTTTTTTATTACGAATTTAAGGATTTTATATATAAAGGGTCGTCGAAAAGGGCGGAACAACGTCTGCCTGGTCAGCTAGTGAAATATAAAACAATTTAATACTGAAATATTCTGTTTCATTGCATTATAAATTTAAACATTAGACGTAGGAATTCAGATCATAGACTTAAACTATTTTTGCCAAAAATTCAAAAACAGTATAAGTGTTTGTAATAATTTTCTACATTAAAAATAAAGCACTAAACTTATATCAAACATGACGGCTCCGTGGCGTAGTGGCTTAGCAATCAGTTGTTGCGCTGGGGGCCGCGGGTTCGAATTCCGCACGGAACAAGTATTTGTATGGCCTACAAATAATTGTTCCGGGTCTGGATGTTTGTCCTTGTGCAATTTATGTTTGTAAACTGCCTCCACGACATAGGAGAAAATCCTAGTGTGGGGGTAACGTTTTTTATAAAAGAGAAAAAAAAGAGAGAATAAAACAATGTAAATATAATATGACCAAATCCTCATAAATTTATTATTAATAAGATCTTAACGGATCATAACGATCTTTTTACGTATTTCTTACGGAATACGTAAAAAGATATCGTTATTAGGAGGCTTTCGTAACTTTTCTGTCAGTTATAATAAAATATTTTCCTGGTATTATTGTAATATGCTCAAATTATTTCTGCAGAAAATGCTTTTAAGCATAATATTCAAGTAATAAGTATACTTTTGAGAGTTCAGGAGATCTGGTGTTCTTAAAACAAAGTGACTAATTCCCATCATCAAAAAATATTTTAAAATGTATCATATATTTGGTATTTTAGTTGAGATTTTATTTATATAAAAAATAATTAACAATTTTAATAAAAGAAAGTACTGGGTAATTTAACATAAAGCTAGATGTGGCAAATATTATAACAGGATACGATTTAATATTTGTATAAGCATTAAGTTGTACCGCAGTTTAATGCAAACTGACTGAATAGTTAAATTTACCGTTTATGTACTTGTGATAACTTAAGCTTTGATAACCACTCAAGTCATCAAATTAGAAATTTAATAAATACTGTTTAAAATATATATTTGAAAGTAATAACTTTTTTATGTTATATCTTTGTCTTGTGTCACAACCGACCGCACAATAATGGTAAGGAATGTCGATGAAAAGTGTAGGCTAAAGTGTATGTTGTGGCCCATACGAACATATATCATTGATTAAGAATCAAGATACAGATGTGTGACCCCAGACAGCTCTTCATACATCCACTTAGGTATACATCGTTACTAGTAAAGATTCTCCTGTCCGTGCTGAAGGTACATATAATAGATCGCTCTACCGCATATATAATATTATTTTGTCATTAAATATTATTATGCAATACAAAAATTAAGAAAATTTATGTTGTATTTTCACTCATATATTTTACAATGAACAACGAATGACTTTTTATTACAAAAACTGTTATTCATATAGTACGTCCAAATCGTCTTATAACATAGCCTATTTTTTATTTACTGTGGTCGTTAATGATCCGCCATTACGTAACTACTCCCATTTCTTTCGTTCGAAAGTCCTAAGGAACTTTGGAAACTTGTTCCTCTTTATTTTTTGCTTAGTGGGTACTTTTTTCGTGTTATTGTAAAACAAATAAATGCCGACTCTGTTTCTTATATTATTAGGCGTCATCAGATTTGTTTACAATTACAGTTTATAACCGGACAACATTATTTTATGTACTTACCTTATAATACAATGATTGATATCATTATCAGCCGCTACGGTTACGGTTACAGCTTATTAAATTATAATGCTGAACATAGGCATCCCCCATATATTTACTCAGAGGGAGGATATTTGCCATAATTACTACGCTTGGCATGCTGGTTAGTAACCACAGTTTTTATTTTTAGTCGTTATTAAGAAGACGCAACTGTCCATCTCCTGTTCTTCTACCGACTTCAAAAAGGAGGAGGTAATCAATTCGACTGTATGTTTTTTATGTGTGTTGCCTCATAATTTATTTCTAGGTGAACCGATTTCGATGATTCTTTTTTTGGAACGAAGTTCCTTATGGCATGGTACGAATTTGACGAATGGGGTATAGGCATGAAAAAGTGTAAGATTTTTCCGTCTCGATATCATTTCTGTGGTGCTAACGAGATGGAATAATATACATCTCCCACGCACTTTTTCTTATCTTGCCATGAAAAAAATATTATTTTAAATGACGCCAGTAATTCATTCATTTGAATTTGTTAATCAATAATATAATTGGTTTATCAATAATAATATACTACGAAAGGCACTTCGTTCCAACCGAGTGTTCCACGACACTGACGCATGTTTTTATTTGAAAGCTGGTGCTTCTCATGTGTTTATGTTGTAGTCGGTTGTACAAAGTTTTCAATTTTTAATTACGTTTCCCTCTGTCGCCTCTTACGACACCCACGGGATGATATGGGGTAGTAGATATTCTTACACCGGCACTACACGGTAATCATTATCAACATATATATATATATATATATATATATATATATATATATATATATATATATATATATATATACATAATATATATATATATATATATATATTATGTATATCAAAGACACTTACAAATTATTTTTACAAAAAAAAAAGCAAGTTATTAGGACTAATATGATACCTATTCATTATTGGCAAAAACTTGACTGTTTAATAAAATTTTCTTCTTAACGGCACTTTAGTAAAATTACGTTTTAGAGAACATGAAACTAAGATATTTAAACCCAATTAAAGCAAAACAATAACACTTAAGGATAACTTCAGCAGATTTTAAGCATTATATTGCTGATTCCTTATATTTACGCGAACATTACACATTTAAATGAAACTAGTTTTACGGATTTTATCGCTTATTTTAACTTATTTTATATTTCCGACGTTTCGAGCACTTTACAGCACCCATGGTCACGGGGGGGGGACTGAGGTGTATGACATCCCAATGTCATAGTTAACCACGGCTACCTCCAGATAAAAATTATTAATAAAACGTCGGGAATTTAAAAGATGTTGGGAATTTAATATAAGAGAAGCGATAAAATCCGTAAAACTAGTTTTATTTAAACATTATATTGCTGTTACAAAATTGCATGTCTAAATAACAGCACAATAACATTGCTCAATTTCAAGCAATATCGTGTAGGAATAACTCTAAGGGGATAAAAAAGGGATTGTTGCCAGGTTTCCACAATATATCACCTTGAATTTATAACGCTATTTTGCCAGGACAAAATGGCCACGTATGCGTCTTACGATGTTATGTATTATTTTGTGCTATACGTAGACTAGGATATTGCTTCTGTAAATATCATTAAATATATTAATTTTGTGGAATTAAATTAAGTGCTAGTGATAACTTACAGCTCTCGGTTTAACTTACAGGTTTCCATTTCCAACAAAAACAATAATAAGTATAAACCAATGATAATGTGACCTTGAGCTTTCTGTAGTTCCTTTTGTTCCTGGCCAGGGGATATAGGCCATGTATAAAGTTCATATAACATCTCTGGCAAGACACGCTGGTTGTGCTCTATTTTTTTTTAAGATTTTGACAAAAATATGATATTATGATGTATGTATATCTACTAAAAATGTTTTTACAGCAATATCGAACAAAGGAAATTTATACCGCAATAACCGTTTACCATGTGATGACGATGTAAAAGTTTCCATCATTTCGCCAAACCCAATTCGCTTACCCCCATTTCGTTATGTGGATGTTGTTGAAAACGTCTAATAGCAACGCCAGAAAGATAATAATATATTGGCTTTCGTAGCATAATCGTACATATTTATACGTAGTAGAGCCATGCTGCAGCTATATTAGTAGTATATTTGTAGCACGAATTGGTCGGGTCGATCGGAGAAGGACCACGCTCTCACAGAATACCATCTTAAAATAGAAGCTTAACACTGCTATGTTTCGTATTGTGAGTGTAGAGATCCGGAGACCATTTTTACTGGAAAAGAGGCATTCCATCTTAGTCCTCACGAGTGACAACACATCTACATTTGGATTCACAAACGAGGATAGATGAAGATTTATATGGGCCACAGCAACCACTTACCATCAGGTGAACTGTGTGATCGTTTGTCACCCTATCCTATAAAAAAAAACACCCGAAAAAAACCAGAGTAGTGGTGTGGAGCACCCTCAAGGGTGGAATACGTCTGCTAATGCGATCGCCAATCCACCTACCAAGAGTAATTATTGAGGCAAATCCAGAAAAGATGATCAATAAAACACACATAGTTCAAGTCATGCTGTTTCAATTTCTCTTGAATTATTTATAAAAATGTTCACTAAACCTGAAGGTAGTCAATGAAATTTCGCTAAACCTGAAGGTAGACAGAAAAGCTCTGCTCTGCTTATTTTATCTTAAAAAGGCTTCTTAAGGCATACAAATTGCAAACGTTTCAAAAGATTTTATTATTATCAAAATGTCAATGCACGTCTAAGTTTATTTTATTCTCGAAACTTCTGTGCAGCTATATCATTTGTTGCATATTCTTGACTATTAGGTACTCGAATCAAAATTCAGTTGCGTTGTTAAACTGAGGACTAAGATAGAATACCTCGTTTCCGGTAAAAATGATACTCTGTTTTTAAACTCATCATTTGATACACAGTAGCATTAAGCTGCTATTTTACGCTGGTATTCCGTGAGAGCGTAGTCCTTTCTCGTGCAACTAATATAATTGAAGTCTCTACCACGTAAAAAAAAACATCCGGAAAGGGTATTGCTATGGCCAATAAATGATTGTTCTAATTCTGAGTACTTGACTTTAAATTACGTGCCGAAAAATCGGAAAAGCTTGGTTAGTTTATCAGTTAGACAGTAAACTTCTTCTTGATTTATTTCTTTGTTAATAAGCAATTTGCACTTTATGAACACACTTCTTACCTTAGCACGTATTGCTGTTATTTGGTCGTTACGGGGGATATTAATAGTTTTCTCGCTTAGCCAAGAGCTTCCACGATTTATTGTTTCCGCAGCGTACCATAAACAAGAAAAGTTAACGTCTTGGAAAGCAGAATAAACTTGCCTTTCTTCTAATGAATATGTGTTGTCATAATTTCTAACGTCATTTAATTAACCTGGTATAGCCACGTTGCAGTTGTATTATTATTCCAGCACGAATGACTCAGCTCGTATAGGGAAAGACCACCCTCTCACAGTGTAGTGTATTGTGTACGTGTAGTGGCGGTCAAGAATATCCACTACCCCATATCCTCCCGTGGGTGTCGTAAAAGGCGACAAAGGGAAACAGCCAGGAGATAGGCAGCAGCATCTTCCTGATAATAGCCAAATGACAATAAAAAAAACTGCGGTTGCCAACCCGCTCGCCAAGCGTGGCAACTATGGCAAATACCCCCCAATGATGAGAGCAACAAAAAAACGGCCCCCAGTCCCCGGCGGCCCCGCTATTCCTGGCTACGGTGGCGACCATGGTAACGGCGGGGCAGGGGGTGCTAAGAATCTCCGGTGGAGGTTCGGTTGCCACCTTAGACGACTCGACCTGGCAACGTACAACGCACGCACCCTGAGGACTGACGAGAAGATCGTGGAGCTGGAAGAAGAGATAGACAAGTTGCGCTGGCATATTATAGGATTATCTGAAGTCCGAAGAGAGGGGGAGGACACGGTAATCCTCGAATCCGGCAACTTGCTCTATCACCGGGAGGGCGACCATCTGTCCCAAGGAGGTGTCGGATTTATCGTCCACAAGTCTCTCGTTAACAACGTTGTAAAAATCGGGAGTGTGTCGACGAGGGTTGCGTACCTTATACTCAGAATCACCAAACGGTATTCGCTGAAGGTCATACAGGTTTACGCACCAACCTCGGCACACCCCGATGAGGAGGTGGAGGAAATGTATGAGGATATCTCTAGAGCCATGCATTCCTCCAAAACCCAATACACGGTGTTAATGGGAGACTTCAATGCAAAACTAGGCACAAGAGAGAACGGTGAGCTGAAAGTAGGGAAATTTGGAATAGGGCAACGGAACCCAAGGGGCCAGCAGCTGGCCGAATTCATGGAGAAAGAGGGACTCTTTATGATGAACTCTTTCTTCCAGAAGCGGCCCCACAGGAAGTGGACCTGGTCGAGCCCCGACGGTTCCACAAAAAATGAGATTGACTTCATTATGACGACCAGAAGACAACTGTTCAGTGATGTCTCCGTGATCGCGAGGGTGAAAACTGGTAGCGATCACCGAATGGTTAGAGGCACACTGAACCTAAACGTTAAGTTGGAGAGGTCTCGACTAATGAAGTCAACGCTCCGTCCCCCTCGTGCTCTGTTTCAAAGTCCCGAAACCTTTCAGCTCGAGTTACAAAACCGTTTTCAGTGCCTAGAAGACTGCAATGAAGTGGACGATATGAATGACAAGCTCGTGGAAACTGTCCATGCGGTTGGAGCTAAGTTCTGCAAGACCCGCCGCAGAAGAACACAAAAACTCTCCGATCACACTCTTAATCTCATGGCTGTTAGACGGGAGATGAAGCTACATTCTTCAACAGACTTAACAGCATACAGGCATCTGAACAGACAGATCTCCAAATGCATGCGGCGGGACTTACGCAACTTCAATACAGCTCGTATTGAAGAAGCGATCGAGCGGAACCAAGGCTCCAAAGTCTTTGCCAGAGATCTGTCTGCCAGAAAGAGCCAACTGTCAAAGCTGAAGACAGAATGTGGCAGCATCGTTTCCGGGACACCTGAGATTTTGAGTGAGATTGAGAGGTTCTATGGCAGCTGTACACATCATCGTTGGAGCCACACGCAAGTGTGAGTAACGATCCAAGAGCGAGTCTCATCCGACACTATTCCGAAGATATCCCGGATGTCAGTCTGAGCGAGATTAGGATGGCTCTCCAGCACCTTAAAAACGGTAAGGCCCCAGGCGAGGATGGAATAACAGCGGAGCTTCTGAAAGCAGGTGGAAGACCGGTACTTGAAGTCCTTCAGAAGCTCTTTAATTCCGTCCTCCATGGTGGCATTACACCGGAGGCGTGGAGCAGAAGTGCGGTGGTCTTGTTCTTCAAGAAAGGTGACAACGCTCTCTTGAAGAACTACAGACCGATTTCCCTTCTGAGCCGCGTCTACGTGCTGTTTTCGAGAGTCATTACGAATCGTCTCGCGCGCAGACTTGACGACTTCCAGCCTCCCGAACAAGCCGGTTTCCGAAAGGGCTTTAGCACCATAGACCACATACATACCCTTCGGCAAGTTGTACAGAAGTCCGAAGAGTACAATTTGCCACTATGTCTGGCGTATGTGGACTATGAGAAAGCCTTTGATTCCGTCGAAATTTGGGCGGTGCTGCAGTCCCTTCAGCGGTGCCAAGTTGACTGTCGGTATATCGAAGTGTTGAAGTGCTTGTACAGTAGGGCTACGATGGCTATCCGAGTACAGAACCAGAGTACGAAACCTATCCAATTGCAGAGAGGTGTAAGACAGGGTGACGTCATATCCCCGAAACTCTTCACCGCTGCATTGGAAGACGTTTTCAAGCTTCTGGACTGGAAAGGATACGGTATCAACATCAATGGCGAGTACATCACTCACCTTCGATTTGCCGACGATATAGTCCTTATGGCAGAATCGCTGGAGGACCTAAGCACTATGCTCAATGACCTCAATAGTGTTTCCCAACGGATAGGTCTTAAGATGAACATGGACAAAACTAAGATCATGTTTAATGTCCATGTTACACCTATGCCGATAGTTGTTGGGAACACTAAGCTCGAAGTTGTTGACGAGTATGTTTACCTGGGACAAATAGTCCGACTGGGTAAGTCCAACTTCGACCGAGAGGTCAATCGACGGATTCAACTCGGCTGGGCAGCGTTCGGGAAGCTACGACACATCTTCTCGTCAGACATACCTCAAAACCTTAAAACGAAATTGTACAACCGGTGCGTGTTGCCAGTGATGACTTACGGAACTGAGACGTGGTCCTTCACTGCTGGCCGTATGAGGAAGCTCAAGGTCGCTCAGCGAGCTATGGAGAGGGCTATGCTCGGAGTTTCTCTGCGTGATAAACTTAGGAATAAGGATATCCGCAGTAGAACCAGAGTGACCGACATAGCCCAACGGATTAGTAAGCTGAAGTGGCAGTGGGCCGGCCATATAGCTCGAAGAACCGACAACCGATGGGGAAGAAAGGTTCTCGAGTGGCAGCCTCGTACCGGTAGGCGAAGTGTAGGGCGTCCCCCCACGAGATGGAGTGACGACCTGGTAAGACATGCAGGAAGTCGATGGATGCAGGTGGCTCAGGACCGTGTTTTGTGGCATTCTTTGGGGGAGGCCTATGTTCAGCAGTGGACTTGTGAAGGGCTGTAATGATGATGATAATGATGACCCTCTCACAGAATACCGGCGTAAATATCTGCTTTACACAGCTGAGTTTCATATGGTGAATGTGGAAAATCGGAGACTTTTTAAATGATTATTAGGCATTCTATTTTAGTCCTCTGGGTGACAATGCATCTACACTAATGGATGTTAGCTGTAGTCACAATAAGTCAAACAGTACGTACCATCACGTAAATTGTGTGCTCGTTTGTCAACTTTATTACAAAAAAGAAATATAATTGTGTCCTTATGGTATTACTGACAGTCTGTAAGATTTCCTCAAAAAAGCAATGTATTATTTCAAGTGACGCTAAAACCATGCCCGACGTCTTGACAAATACTCATGCACATACCTTTTTAAATAACATTAATGACCTTTTAAATTATATGAAGCAATAGATACGCACAAATAATTTAAAAAAATATTCCTTAAAAATTGGACTATACATTTGTCAAGTCTAAACATAAACTTTAATGAAAAAGCCTTGGAGAAGTACAAACTACAAAATTTCTTGGAATGGGAAAAATGTAGAAAAATTATATAAAAAAAACCAGAATCAGCCTGGAATATGCACTGCTTAAATTATCTAAAAAAGTCAGAGTTTAAAGTTAGACGTTTTTTGCTCATGTTTGCCATAGTTGCCATTTTTCAAGAACAAAATCTTCAAGGCTCATAATAGATGTTTGAGGTCAATATACAGAAAACTAGCGATAGCTGCGTTTCCCATCCATTACCTACCTTTGTTGAGATTATTAACAGTACTGTTTAGAGTTGTGCATTTTTTAAATCAAATCAACATCTGTTTAAAAAATTTCACATTATAGAATAAAGTTAACATGACGGCTCCGTGGCGCAGTGGCTTAGCAATCAGTTGTTGCGCTGGGGGCCGCGGGTTCGAATCCCGCACGGAACAAGTATTTGTATGGCCTACAAATAATTGTTCCGGGTCAGGATGTTTGTCCTTGTACAATTTATGTTTGTAAACTGCCTCCACGACACAGGAGAAAATCCTAGTGTGGGGGTAACGTTTTTTTAGAACAGAAGAGAGAAGAGGTGAGCACAATAATGCCATGATAAGAAAAATTGTTATTGGTCCAAACCAAAAACCCCAAGGTCAGTTACATTTATAATAAATTGCTTAATTTTATACGTTGTAGAGCCATGATACAGTTATATTAATTGTATAGTTGTAGTACGAATACGTACTACGTACCGGTGAAGGACCACGCTCTCACAGAATACCAGCATACAATAGCAGCTTAATGCTGCTGTATTTCGTATAGTGAGTGTAGAGAACCAGAGACCCTTTTGACTGGAAAGAAGACATTCCATCTTAGTCCTCACGGCTGACAACGCATTTGAATTTTGATTCACAAATGATGATATATATAGATATCTATGGTCCAGAGCAACTACTTACCACCAGGTGGACTTTGTGCCTGCTTGTCACCCTTATCCTATAAAAAATGATTTTGATTTGTAAGTGTTATTTTACAATCAATAAATATTTAAATGACAATTCAATTGAATGGAATGACATGCATTAAATAGTTTTGTTTTTAATTTTATCTACAGAAATGCATAACATTATTTTAAATTACTTAATATTAGAATATTCACCTCACAATATAGTGCCAAGATTGCTGGTTTACTGCGACTCGCTATTTGGCTATTAAATAATTGAATAAAATTTAATTGAATGGCTGTGATTAGCCTTTGAGCGGGAAAGGATCCAGTCCTCTTATCACCAGCGGCGATGACAAGTCGCGGATAGAGTTTCTTTAGGAACTTCACCGCACGTGGACCCCAAAGACCAAAAGTCTCTATAGCAAACGGCACAAATATGTAGGCACTATGGACATTATGAAAAAATATTTCTGCACGGTCTATATTAACAGTGCTTTTGGTTAACTTCCAGTAGAACACTTTTGCTGGAAATATTTGCCCTATCTACCTTGCCTCCGCAGCAAATCATAGGTCTACTTTATTATCTACAGTTTACTTTGTTGCATGTTTATTATGTAAAGAATGGTTTTTAAATCATTTTTTACATAACATTTTAATAGTCAATAGGTCATTTTTTATAAAATAAATGTGGTAAAAGAGCACACAGTAAACCTGATGGTAAGCGGATGCTGTGCCACTTAAACATCCACATCTATTCTCGATTAAGAATTAAAATGCAGATGCGTTATCAACCCTAACCACTAAGGTGGAATGCCTCGTTTCCCTTAAAAAGGGCCTCTGGTTCTCTACACTCAATATTCGTACATTACACTACTAAACACCAGTATTAAGCTGCTATTTTACGTACCTTTGTACTCGACTTCAAAATTATTTTAAGAATATAAAATCAAATAATTGTTGTAAGTTGGAAAAAGGCATGTAAATCGGTTTAGTGAGGAATAAATATATAGGACGAATACGAAGTACCGTACTTCTGGTTTAGGCCACTTACATCTTAAGTGAATTATTTGAAGAATACTCGTTCAAAAACCACAGCTAATGTGATATAAGTAAAAATCGTATCTTTGTCCGAGTTTTGTATTAGAACAAGTTGTTAATATTAGATTCCCATATGAGTGTAAAAATACTGAGATATGAATTAATTTATCTGAATTTTAATTTAAATTTATCAAAAATTATAATTAGTGTTTTTTTTACATTTGTATTTTAGTATTTACAGACATATTATGCAATTTAAATTTTTATTGAATGTATAGATTTATTAAAGTTTTAAAGCAATATAACAAAAAAGTTCAAAATGCAATTCGATTCAACTACTTTTATAACTTCTTCTTATCTCCTCTTCTCTTCTTTCCTTTCCTTTGCTCTTTTATCTCCTACTTCCCTCTGATTTCCTCTTCTCCTTAATTTTGGTTACAAATGTCATTACCTTAATTACAAAAGAAACTTAAGCTTCTATGAAATGGGAGCACTTACATAAAATTCAAAAATTTTTTTTTATATTCTGACGCAAGAAGCCACTAGAAGATATAAATTTTCAACTACTAACTCGTATGTGGAAGTATCTCGTATACTGAAGCAAACGAGCAGCATCTTTACACGTAGCATTCGCTAGTAAAAATAAATTTTTCTCTGGTTTGCTATAAAATACTTAAAACTATGTTTTAAAATTGTAAATTTGTCATTTATAAAACAAGAGTCTTCAAAAATTTCATGTTAATGATTTTACTTTTAAATTTGAAAGAAATATAATGAATAATAACACTAATATAGGAAATATAAATAAAACAAAGGCATTAAACAAACATTTACATATGAATCTAAGTCTAAAGAGTAGAGGCCTTTTTGTTTAATACATTTAATATATAAACTAAACTATACATGGCGGTCAGTACTTACGAGTATTTATAGTGTGTTCCGGGATTAAGAGAAAATCTTGAGGAAATCCGTCTACGTGACGTCTACAAACGCAGTTTTAATGTGAAGCAACAGATTTGAGAATGGGTTAGCCAAATTTTATAATAATTGATTTTCTTTTTTATTATTCATTGATTTAAATTAAAAATATGAAAATTAATGTCAGGATCTAAAATAAGATCATGTCTTCTGCTAAAAACTGTTCAACCAAATAAAAGATTAAACTAAGTATTGAACTATTCGATAGCCCTAAATTTTATGGTACACCAGCAATTTTAATTCAATTTATTTGAAAATTTAATGTATTGTTCTGACTTAACATAATTATGGTTGAAAATTATATGTATAGTGGTAAATAAAAAAACGACTTTCAATAAGTTTTATCTAATAATCTATATTGAATAAAAATCATTCTATTCTATTATAATCTTCCAGACAGTTAAAAAGGCGCGCCACTGGTGGAAATCTAAAATTATATTTCTTTTTAAATAAAATTCTAATGACTTGTTTTGAGTACTATTTTAAAACAAGTTCTATTTTAAATTAAACTTTTAAAGACATTATATCTTATTAGATCTATTTAATACGGCAAAAGTACAAATAACAGAATAAATATAATTAGTCGAAGCAGGGTTTTGGTAACGATAAAATAATATTTTACTTCTGTCTTCTAAAATCGATTCTAAAAACAATCGAATTATTTTTAATTCACGTTTAATAATTAAATGTCTGGTTATTTCGGCCTTAACTTATTGTAAAAATTATTGTGGTAACCCGCGTCTCATTACGTCACGTATTTTACATAGTATTTGCGACAGTTATACTGCCAGCTTTTTAATCGATTTTGAGGTTGTCCTGAAATTTTCAATATTTAACACGTAGGGCACTCGTGCGATGAAATATAACAAAATATTTTCTTGCCGTTAATTTATGTCGGTGTCTATGGGCCATTGTATGCACTTACAATCAGGTAAAGTGTATGCTTGTTTGTCACCCTTTTTTGTTAAAAAATAATAGTCAGTCTTCACTCCTAATAAATATGAACAGTCACATACGCCGTTATACATACACACAGCATTAATACTATTAGTAAGTATATATACTCGTAATTTACACTGATTAACAAAGTGCACTTACTAGTATAAGGAGTCTGGTTTACTGTTCATCTTAACGTAAATTTTTGTTTTACTGCACTAAGCCAACTGTTGACTACTATCCTACCTGATGATAAGAGGTGATGCACGAATACAATTAAATTGAAACAGGTGTACTTTAAACTTTAAGAGAACTATTCTCTTTTAGAGAATATAATATGTTACAAAATATAAGCTAAAATATCTCGGTATTGTTCCCCGCGTTTTATTATTGTGCGAGATTCGTATTCATTCTATTGTGTGAGAGTAGTAAAGCGGAAAAGTCAAGAACTTACTAACGCTCTGTCCATTGTGTTAGACTACACGATTGTCACAACTTAGTTCCATTGTTAGATTTTACTTTAACCTGTCGTTTTTGTTATACTGTTTATGTTCGATAAGTTAAAGATATATACAAAGTACTTTTACTGCCAAGAACAAATTTTATATCACTTACTATTTTTTTATACTAATAGGGTGACAAACGACCACACACTCCACCTGATGGTGGACTTATAGACATCTACATTCTATATTTGCTTGCTCAATGTCTATCAAAAAGTTAGGGAAAAACAACCAAGAAGTCGCATTCTATTACACAATGACAATACTACGACGCTCACCGATAATAAGACAAAGTAATTTTTTAATTCTCAAAAGGTGGAGTTTGTAAAACATCCCGCACACAGTCCAGACCTCGAACCATGCGATTTCTTAATTTTCCTAAATTTCAAAGATTTAATGAGATTCGACATTTAAGAAGACAGAAAAGGCCGTAATAGTTTTAACCACCACGTGAAAAAAATGCCCTCAGTGATCCTTATGTATTCAAAAATGGTTTGAAAAAAGAATATTTTGAAAAGCAAGAAATGTATAAGTTTATATATAAATAGTTTTATATATTAATTCACGCAAAACTTTCAGTGTACCCTACGTAATTATATAAATTGTAATAGCGAGGATCTTATCTTGAAACTTTGTTGCATACACAGTTTGAAGTTGAAGTTGTAAAGAAAACAATGGGATAGGTGTTGAAATACCTAACCATGGTAATTTTTAAAAATATTTTGTAACAATATATAACTTATATATTAAAGACAAAATAATACCTCAGTGAGCTATTATGTACACGAAGTAAATATTAATTCAATGTTTTACCTATGAAATTGCCGTTCTGCAGTACTGGCCATTTAATGTCAAAACAATTTTTGTTTGGCTAGCAATTCTAATTTCAAATTATTTTTATTTAAAAAAAAAACATGAAATTTTTTTTTAAAAACAATTCATTTGTTTATTGATAAGCGTTAGATTTTCGTCACGGACATCATGGACACGTTAAAAATTCGAGTAATTCTGGAATATGAACCCGCGCATTCTGGTCTCTCGCCAAGGCTGTCCAAGGGAATTTCTGTAAGCCATCACTACCACCTCTGCACAGGGAGGACGACTCACTGGCCCACGACGCAAAAGAGAAAGCCGACCTTTTAGGCTCCCTTATTGCGTCCAACTCGACTGTTGATGACGGGGGGAACACACCGCCGACCATCCCGTGGTGTGAGTGCTCCATGCCGGATGTGCGGTTCTCACAGCGCTCGGTTCGCAGAGAACTCCTCTCCCTTGACATCCACAAGTCGAGTGGGCCTGACGGAAACCGCCCCAATTGTGCTGAGGACGTGTGCTCCGGAGTAAGCACCGGTTCTAACGCGTCTTTTCCGGTACTCCTACTCCCTAGGCGTAGTCCCGAAATCATGGAAGACAGCTTTTGTCCGCCCAATCCCTAAAAAAGGCGACCGCTCAGACCCGTCCAACTACAGGCCTATCGCCATCACCCCCTTGTTCTCCAAAATAATTGAATCCGTTATAAACTATAGTGGTAGAGCCACGCGCCAGCTTTGCTGTCGCACGGATGGGCTGGCTCGAACCGGGGTGGTACCACGATCTCACAGAATACCAGCGTGAAGTAGAGGTTTACCTCTGCGTTTCGCTTGGTGAGTGCAGGTGGCCGGAAGCCCTTTTTACTAGAAATGAGGCATTCCATCTTAGTCCTCACGGGTGACAACGCATCTGCATTTTGATTCGCAAACGAGGATAGATGTAGATGTCTATGGGCCGCAGCAACCACTTACCATCAGGTGGACTGTGTGCTCGTTTGTCACCCTTATCCTGTAAAAAAAAACTGCCACCTCATGCGGTACCTTGAGGATCACCAGCTGATTAGTGACCGCCAGTATGGTTTTCGTCGGGGTCGATCAGCTGGTGATCTTCTGGTCTACTTAACTCATAGATGGGCGGAGGCAGTAGAGTCCAAGGGGGAGGCATTGGCCGTTAGTTTGGACATTGTGAAGGCCTTCGATCGGGTTTGGCACAAAGCGCTTCTTTCGAAGCTCCCTTCCTATGGGCTTCCCAAAAAATTATGCAATTGGATCACCAGCTTTCTTACAGATCGGAGCATCAAGGTCGTTGTAGACGGTGCATGCTCGGACTACAAGCCTATTAACGCTGGTGTTCCACAAGGCTGCGTGCTATCACCAACACTGTTTCTTCTTCTTATCAATGATATATTGCAAGCCGGTAGCATTCATTGCTATGCGGATGACAGCACTGGTGATGCTCTATACACCGGCCGTGCCAATATTTCTCGGGAAAATGTCACCGAGTACCGAAACAAACTTGTGTCCGAAGTCGAGTCTTTGCTGGACAAAGTCTCGGATTGGGGGCGACTAAATCTAGTTCAGTTTAATCCTCTGAAGACACAAGTTTGCGCGTTTACCGCTAAAAAGAGCCCCTTTGTCGTATCGCCTCAGTTTCAAGGTACTCACTCCCCTTGTTGCTTCAGCCAGTATCGGAATCCTCGGCGTCGACATATCAAGTGCACGTGCAGTTTCGTGGTCACTTGGAAGAGAAGGCCAAATTGGCCTCTAAAATGCTTGGCGTGCTCAGCAGATTTCATGCCAGCATACCGCCTGCAACTTTACAAGGCGCAGGTTCAGCCTCACATGGAATACTGTTCCCATCTCTGGGCAGGGGCTCCCCAGTGCCAGCTCCTTCCACTTGAACGCATCCAGCGCAGAGCGGCACGAATCGTCGACGACCGAGTCCTTTCCGATCGGCTCGATTCATTGGCACTGCGAAGAGATGTTGCATCCCTTTGCATTTTCTTTCGCATTTAGCACGGGGAATGCTCTGAAGAATTGTTCGGATTAATCCCAGCCGCCAAATTTCACGAACGCACATCGCGGCAGAATTCCCGATACCATCAACACCATCTGGATGATTGGCGGTCCACCACTGTGCAATTTAGAAGATGTTTTCTTCCTCGCACGACTTATTTGTGGAATCGATTACCATCAGTGATTTTTCCGGACCGATACGACTTAGGGACCTTCAAGAAAAGAGCCTACTCCTTTTTAAAGGCCGGCAACGCATCTGCGATCCCCTAGTGTTGCAGTTGTTCATGGGTGGCGGTAGTCACTTACCATCAGGTGAACCGCATGCTCGTTTGCCCCGTTCCTATAAAAAAATGATGGTTTAAGTGAATACTGTTGATATTTTGGGACGAAATCATTAAAATAACTGTAGAACTCGGAAATATGCAAGAATGTATTTTATTAACAATGGCAAATTACACAGTACAGTACATAAATCATTAAGTAAGAGTTATCTATGCGAATGAGAATAGAGAAATAAGATGTTACTAATATAATGCATTTAAATTAGCAGTGAATGCAACAAAAAATATAAATGGTTGCGTTCTCATTTACTAACACTCCCTCTAAAACGCAATCCCATCTTACTAATACAGTATAAATGCTTGGCAAGTATTACAGCCTTTGTCAAATTGTCAGCTACCATGTTCAAGCCATTTATAAATAAAAATTTAACTTTACAATTAACAATATTTTCCCTGAGAAAATGCAACCTTATATCTATATGTTGTGTCTTAGCTTTATAACAGTCAGTTGATGCTAACCTTATCGCACTTTGATTATCACTGTAGATAAGTAATGCAAAGTCCAGGCCTTGCCCAGCTCAGCTTGTAGTTGCTGAAGCCACAACACCTCCTGGGTCACCGAAGCCATATATTCAGACTCTGCTGTCAAAAGTGCCACAGTCTGTTGTTTACAGGAATACCAAGATATGGAAGCATTTAGAAAAATAAAAATGTAACCGGTGTATGATCTTCTATCCTATGGATCACTAGCCCAGTCTGCGTCACAATACCCAGTTATTTCCTTGGAGTCATCTTTGACATAACAAACTTTAGTTTCTTGGTTCTTTGAAGGTATCTCATAACCCATTTTTAAATAAAACTAATTTTACGGATTTTATCGCGTATATTAACTTATTTTTATATTCCCGACGTTTCGGGTGCTTTCCAGCACCCGTGGTCACGGGGGACTGAGTTGTTTGACGTCCTGCTGTCATAGTTAGCCCGGCTACCTTCAGTTTTTTATTATATTAATTTTTGGTTCGATTTACGCAGAATGAGCTTACAGTATCTTGAAGTCTAGCAGTGGTATACTTGGGTTTGGATTTGATTTTATTAATTATGGGATCCCAAGCAGATGGCAGCACCCATCCATCTTCTCTATTGAAATTAGGATGTTTTTTAATTTCAATAGCCTCGCGAATCATCCTTGGGAGGAATCGGTGTTCTTTTGCGAGGATTTGTGGTCTATCAAATCTAATGTAATGACGGGGACGATCCTGAACATGTTCACAAACTGCAGACTTCCCGATACGTCGGTGCTTCACGTCAGCTATATGTTCTTTAACGCGGGTTTTAATAGATCTTTTTGTTTGTCCTATGTACGAGAGACCACATTCACAATCCAGCTTGTACACTCCTGCATCTTGTAGAGGGATATGACACTTGACGGATGGTAAAAATTGACCAATCTTCTTCAGCGGCTTGAAGTACGTTTTAATGGAAGCTCGCTTTAAGATGTAGCCAACCTTGTCTGTGACTCCTCTGACATAGGGTAGTACAGCAGGCACACGCTCGACTGTGGCTGGCTTCACTCGGTCACTGTGACGTAGGCGCGGGACCCGAAGCTTGTTGTCTTGCAGTACTTGCTCGACGTGCTGAAGCTCGGCGGCCAGATGTTTTCTGTCACAGATCCCTCGTGCTCTCTGAAACAAAGATTTTCCCACGGTAGCTAACTGTGAAGGATGATGGTGAGATTCACCATTTAAATATCGGTTGGTATGTGTATTTTTTCTGTACACAGTATGACCAATAGTGTTATCAGGATTTCGGATGACTAAAACATCTAGAAAAGCTAAAGTATTGTTTGCCTCTAACTCCATTGTGAATTGTATTTTAGGGTTTATGGAATTAAGGTGGTTTAAAAATGCAGTTACTTTGTCAGATGGTAAAATTGTGAAAGTATCGTCTACGTACCGCTTGTAGAATCTTGGATTTACAGGAGCAGTAAGAAGGGCTTTCTCCTCAAAGTCCTCCATGAATATGTCGGCGACTACGGGAGATACAGGTGAGCCCATTGCCACTCCATCTACTTGCATGTAGAACTCTTCTTTCCACAATAAATAGCCAGATGTGAGGCAGTGTTTGAGTAATACTGCATATTCTGTAGGCATGTTGTTATCTTCTAGCTTTCTAGTAACAATTGAGATGCAGTCTTCAATAGGTAGGCATGTGAATAGTGACTGAACATCAAAACTGACCATAGTTTCATTGTCAGCGAGATGTAGGTCTTTAATCTCACTAACAAATTGGTATGAATCCTTTGTGTGTGCTCTGGTATGTCCTCTTAGTGGTGACAGTATTTTTGCCAAGTGTTGAGCCAACTTATAAGTTGGTGAATCGATCTGGCTTACTATAGGACGTAGTGGAGCGTTTGGTTTGTGTATTTTCGGTAACCCATACAACCTCGGTGGTTTGGCACATGATGGTATTGTCGAATTCACGTCAAGATCTAATTTTTCGGAGTATTTCTTTATTAAATCAGTAGTTGTTTTGAGTGTATTAGTTGTAGGGTCTATTTTGACCTTTTTGTATGTACTTACGTCCGATAAAAGTTGTTGTATTTTGAAATTATACTCTGACGTGTCCATTATTACCGTAGCATTTCCTTTATCCGCGCGGAGAATCGTGAGCTCTGGTCTGTTGCGTAAGTTGTACAACGCTTTAAATTCGTCTTTGGGGAGGTTTAATTTCGGCGCTGAACTTCGACGTAACAAGGACGAAATGTCTTGACGTATAGCCTCTAAATCCTCTTTACCGATATTATTCTTAAACAGACAATCCTCAACACTACAGATAATTTCCTCGTACGGGATTTTTTGCGGCGTTATAGCAAAATTTAAGCCTTTCGACAATACTTTTATTGTAGGTTCGTCCAGTGTTTCTTTTGACAAATTATAGACCGTGCGTTGTTTATTGTTTGCGTCTGTGGTCAACGGTTGTTGCGTTTCGTTTCTACGTTGACATGGATGTTCGGCATTTGATTTGATAGTTAATTTTTGGTATTTTTCTATTTGTTTGTCTTTGCATTCATTATATTTCGATATTTCGCGTTTGTTTAAAGTTTCAATGCAATTATTAAAATCAAATGTCGTTAAAACTGTCTTTAACTCACTGGACAAATTGTCTATGGTATTATTTATGATTTGTAAATCGAACCGTTTTTGCTGAATCACCGTTCGTAACAACTTTTTACTTGCCTGATTTAAGATCTTAGCGCTTCCTCGAATGTCCTTTTTAGTAGATATTTTGACGCACGTAGGAATGAGCTGGTGGTCGCGGCACCTTTTCAGAAAATTCAATGATGTTACATATCTTGCGCGCTTGGTCATGAGATCTTCTAATCGGCGAATTTTATTTGCAATTACCAGTCCGTACTGGTTTACATAATGATTTCTTATATCTACGCGAACACTACACATTTTTAAATAAAACTAATTTTACAGATTTTATCGCGTATATTAACTTATTTTTATATTCCCGACGTTTCGGGTGCTTTCCAGCACCCATGGTCACGGGGGACTGAGTTGTTTGACGTCCTGCTGTCATAGTTAGCCCGGCTACCTTCAGTTTTTTATTATATTAATTGTTGGTTCGATTTACGCAGAATGAGCTTACAGTATCTTAAAGTCTAGCAGTGTTATACTTGGGTTATTACTTGGCCGGGCTAACTATGATAACAGGACGTCAAACAACTCAGTACCCCGTGACCACGGGTGCTGGAAAGCACCCGAAACGTCGGGATTATAAAAATAAGTTAATATACGCGATAAAATCCGTAAAATTAGTTTTATTTAAAAATGTGTAGTGTTCGCGTAAATATAAGAAATCATTATGTAAACCAGTACGGACTGGTAATTGCAAATAAAATTCGCCGATTAGAAGATCTCATGACCAAGCGCACAAGATATGTAGCATCATTGAATTTTCTGAAAAGGTGCCGCGACCACCAGCTCATTCCTACGTGCGTCAAAATATCTACTAAAAAGGACAAGCGAGGAAGCGCTAAGATCTTAAATCAGACAAGTAAAAAGTTGTTACGAACGGTGATTCAGCAAAAACGGTTCGATTTACAAATCATAAATAATACCATAGACAATTTGTCCAGTGAGTTAAAGACAGTTTTAACGACATTTGATTTTAATAATTGCATTGAAACTTTAAACAAACGCGAAATATCGAAATATAATGAATGCAAAGACAAACAAAAAGAAAAATACCAAAAATTAACTATCAAATCAAATGCCAAACATCCATGTCAACGTAGAAACGATACGCAACAACCGTTGACCACAGAGGCAAACAATAAACAACGCACGGTCTATAATTTGTCAAAAGAAACACTGGACGAACCTACAATAAAAGTATTGTCGAAAGGCTTAAATTTTGCTATAACGCCGCAAAAAATCCCGTACGAGGAAATTATCTGTAGTGTTGAGGATTGTCTGTTTAAGAATAATATCGGTAAAGAGGATTTAGAGGCTATACGTCAAGACATTTCGTCCTTGTTACGTCGAAGTTCAGCGCCGAAATTAAACCTCCCCAAAGACGAATTTAAAACGTTGTACAACTTACGCAACAGACCAGAGCTCACGATTCTCCGCGCGGATAAAGGAAATGCTACGGTAATAATGGACACGTCAGAGTATAATTTCAAAATACAACAACTTTTATCGGACGTAAGTACATACAAAAAGGTCAAAATAGACCCTACAACTAATACACTCAAAACAACTACTGATTTAATAAAGAAATACTCCGAAAAATTAGATCTTGACGTGAATTCGACAATACCATCATGTGACAAACCACCGAGGTTGTATATGTTACCGAAAATACACAAACCAAACGCTCCACTACGTCCTATAGTAAGCCAGATCGATTCACCAACTTATAAGTTGGCTCAACACTTGGCAAAAATACTGTCACCACTAAGAGGACATACCAGAGCACACACAAAGGATTCATACCAATTTGTTAGTGAGATTAAAGACCTACATCTCGCTGACAATGAAACTATGGTCAGTTTTGATGTTCAGTCACTATTCACATGCCTACCTATTGAAGACTGCATCTCAATTGTTACTAGAAAGCTAGAAGATAACAACATGCCTACAGAATATGCAGTATTACTCAAACACTGCCTCACATCTGGCTATTTATTGTGGAAAGAAGAGTTCTACATGCAAGTAGATGGAGTGGCAATGGGCTCACCTGTATCTCCCGTAGTCGCCGACATATTCATGGAGGACTTTGAGGAGAAAGCCCTTCTTACTGCTCCTGTAAATCCAAGATTCTACAAGCGGTACGTAGACGATACTTTCACAATTTTACCATCTGACAAAGTAACTGCATTTTTAAACCACCTTAATTCCATAAACCCTAAAATACAATTCACAATGGAGTTAGAGGCAAACAATACTTTAGCTTTTCCAGATGTTTTAGTCATCCGAAATCCTGATAACACTATTGGTCATACTGTGTACAGAAAAAATACCCATACCAACCGATATTTAAATGGTGAATCTCACCATCATCCTTCACAGTTAGCTACCGTGGGAAAATCTTTGTTTCAGAGAGCACGAGGGATCTGTGACAGAAAACATCTGGCCGCCGAGCTTCAGCACGTCGAGCAAGTACTGCAAGACAACAAGCTTCGGGTCCCGCGCCTACGTCACAGTGACCGAGTGAAGCCAGCCACAGTCGAGCGTGTGCCTGCTGTACTACCCTATGTCAGAGGAGTCACAGACAAGGTTGGCTACATCTTGAAGCGAGCTTCCATTAAAACGTACTTCAAGCCGCTGAAGAAGATTGGTCAATTTTTACCATCCGTCAAGTGTCATATACCTCTACAAGATGCAGGAGTGTACAAGCTGGATTGTGAATGTGGTCTCTCGTACATAGGACAAACAAAAAGATCTATTAAAACCCGCGTTAAAGAACATATAGCTGACGTGAAGCACCGACGTATCGGGAAGTCTGCAGTTTGTGAACATGTTCAGGATCGTCCCCGTCATTACATTAGATTTGATAGACCACAAATCCTCGCAAAAGAACACCGATTCCTCCCAAGGATGATTCGCGAGGCTATTAAAATTAAAAAACATCCTAATTTCAATAGAGAAGATGGATGGGTGCTGCCATCTGCTTGGGATCCCATAATTAATAAAATCAAATCCAAACCCAAGTATACCACTGCTAGACTTCAAGATACTGTAAGCTCATTCTGCGTAAATCGAACCAAAAATTAATATAATAAAAAACTGAAGGTAGCCGGGCTAACTATGACAGCAGGACGTCAAACAACTCAGTCCCCCATGACCACGGGTGCTGGAAAGCACCCGAAACGTCGGGAATATAAAAATAAGTTAATATACGCGATAAAATCCGTAAAATTAGTTTTATTTAAAAATGTGTAGTGTTCGCGTAAATATAAGAAATCATTATCTCATAACCCTTTTTACTCCAAGCCAATGTTGAATACCTGGGTCATTACAGTACTGACTCAACTTGTTCACTGCATATGTGATGTCAGGTCGTGTAACTTGTGCCAAATATATTAGATACCCCACCCCTTCTCTGTATGGGAAATTGCTATCTTCATTTTAAGGTTTCTTATCAAATTTCATATTTAGAGTGTGAACTGGTTTGCAAGCAGACATACCAAAGCGTTCTAACACTTGGTTTATGTACTTCTCTTGGTCCAACATGATCCCACCTGCCTTACGATCTCTATTTATATTGATGCAAATACACTGCTTTATCTCACCCAGATCTTTTATATAGATTTCTTTTTTAAGTTTTATATTGATACCTGTTGCCGTTTTCTTATCATGTGTAAATATCATGAAGTCATCTATCCATACTGCAATAAAAATAATTTTTGATTTATTTACGGAATAATAAATGCATGGATCTATTTTTGATCTTTTCAATCCGATTTTCAGCAGAGCATTGTTTAATTTAAGATTCCACTGACGACTAGCCTGCTTGAGCCCGTAGATTTATTTATGTAGGTGACATACCTGATCAATCTCTTTATAGCATATATCTCTTTATTTTTTTTATTTTTTTTTTAATATTTTTTAAAAGGCCGGCAACGCATCTGCGATTCCTCTGGTGTTGCAGTTGTTCATGGGCGGCGGTAGTCACTTACCATCAGGTGAGCCACATGCTCGTTTGCCCCCTCTCCTATAAAAAATAAAATAAAAAAAGCATTCTGGTTGTGACGTATATGTTTCAGTGTCTATGTCACCCTGAAGAAATGCGCTTATAGCATCCATCTGAAGCATTTCTAGGTCGTATTTAGCAGCTAGAGCAAGCAAGAATCGAACTGAGGTGTATCTTACCACTGGAGCATAGACTTCATCGTAGTCATTTCCTTTTCGTTGAGCACACCCCTTAATGACTAATCTTGCTTTAAAACCAACAATCATACCTTTATCATCCATCTTACTTTTAAACACCCATTTGCATGGCAAGGCTCTTTTACCTGATTGCAAATCTACCAGTGACCATGTTTTACTCTTTACCAAGGAATCATATTCTTCCTTCATGGCCTTCTTCCACTGATCAGAATGTGGAGATGAAAGACCTTCATGAATAGTGAGAGGATCGCATAAATTAAGAATTGGACAAAAGTTACTTAGATCGTGGACATCCTTTTCTGCATACTGGGCAGCTCTGCGTGGACGAAAGTTTATATTACATGCTGGTATCGAAAGGTCAAATGATTCTTCTGGTAAGTAAGATGAATCAAAATTGTCGTCTGATAGGTACTAATCACTCTCAGACTGTTCTAAGCTAATTGGTGATTCTTCTTTGCAGAGCTCTTCAGTTAACTGTATTTCAGGATCACTGTTGGTTAAGCAAGGTAAGTACACATTTTGCTCAAGTCTTTGAACATTTTCTAAAAATACTACATTTCTAATTTTGATAATTTTATTGGTTTCGGGATCAAGTAGCCGATATCCCTTACTAGAATCACAATAAGCTACAAATATTTTTTTTTAGATTAAGAATCCCATTTTTGGCGTTTTTCTTTAGGTACTTGAGCCATCACTTCAGAGCCAAAAATTTTTAGATTTGATAAGTTGAGTTTCTTGCCTGACCACATTTATATAGGAGTTTTGCCATTGAGGGATCTAGTGGGTGATCTATTATCTATATAGGCCGCTGTTACTAACGCCTCTGCCCAAAATTGCTTCGACAAATGAGCATCATACAACATACACTTGGCTCTCTCTACTAACGTCCTATTCATCCTTTCTGCTAGGCCATTCTGTTGAGGTGAGTACGGGATACTTATTTGATGTTCAATTCCATGCCTACTCAAATAACTATCAAATTCTTTGTTACAGTACTCCTTGCCGTTATCTGACCGAACAATTTTTATTTTAGTTTCAAGTTCATTTTCTACTTTACTTTTATAATCTTTGAACACTTCTAGTACACTTAATTTGTCTTTAAAAAAATAAACATAAACTTTTCAAGTAAAATCATCTATAAAGGTAATAAAATACTTCATACCTCCTAGTGAAGTTTGCTCCATCGGTCCACACAAATCGGAATAGATAAGCTGCAGTGGTCTTGAAGCTCTGGAGCCAATGTTCAAAAGGCAATCTGTTTTGTTTACCTTCTAAGCAGGTGGTACACGTGAATGGACCTTTACTTTGGTCAGGGAATAAATCGACTCCCTCTGCACACTCCGGTAACTTGTTAACATCTGAAAAGTTCAGGTGTCCCATGCATCTATGCCACAGGACAACATCATTTAAGTTATTTGAGTATGTTAAGTTAGAGAAAACTTCTCTGTAAGTGTTTAATTGATACAAGTTGTTTGCTAATGTGGCTGAACAGAGGAATTTATTACTTTGGTCATAAATATTGTTACGCGCCACTATTAATGTCTTGTACATGGCAACACTAGTTACACTAGCGCCCTCTAGTGTCGAGTAAGAGAAAGTGTTGCGCGCCACTATTAATGTCTTGTACATGGCAACACTAGTTACACTAGCGCCCTCTAGTGTCGAGTAGCAGAACTAGGAGAGTCGAGATCCTTCCAGAAATTTCGGGACCGATATGTACTCGAACATTCTAGATGTCGCTACAGTGGAAGGTTCTGGAAACTGTCTGAGGCTCTATATAAGGCCGGTATGGACCACGACCAAGGCAGTATTGAATTGGCGATACAAGAGAATACTTCGAAGCGAAATAACGGCGAACTGTGTTTTATTATTAGTGTGATTTTAGATTGTAATTAGTGTTGTGTAATTAAATTGTCAATTTTGGTAATCCAATCGGCAGTTTTTAATTGTCACGAACCCCAAGCTCGTAACAATTGGTGTCAGAAGTGGGATCAAATATGCCAATTTTACCAAAGGACGACATGGAGGGTATCCGTACCCGAAGTCAACGCCAGCTGGAGACGGACCAGAGACGATTTGGTAATGCATCGCCGCAAACGTCGGAGGGCCAGCTGCCGACCGAGGAGGCCGGGCCGTCAGCAGCTCCTGCATCTGCAGCACCTGACTTAGGTGCTCTGATGATGATGCTGCAGGAGCAAGTCCGCCGACAGGAGGAACAGGCCCGTCGGTTGGAAGAGCAGCTGCAGCGTGGACAGGAGGAACAGGGCCGCCGGTTGGAAGAGCAGCTCAAACGTGATAAGGAAGAGCAGATACTTCTCATGAAGGACCTTCACGCTACCTTTGGAAAAGAGATAAGGGAGGTGAAGGATTAGGTTGCACGATATGACAACCGCCTGTCCGAAGCTGAAACTCGAATCGACCAAGTGTACAATCGGGTTGACAACGTGATGGCTGACGTTAAGAAAACGCTGAACAACCTCAAACTTGGGGAAGGAGTTACAGTTCCCGTGGTAGCTACAACACCTTCGCTACGTGGATTCAAAGTACAGCCGTTCGACGGGAGTTCTTCCTGGTCGGCCTACAAAATCCAGTTCGAGGCTGTCATGAAAGCGAACGGCTGGAATAAAAGTCAGGCCATGACTGCTCTCACCCTAGGCCTACGCGACCAGGCCTTAACTGTTCTGGAAGCTGTCGGTAAGGAAGTGACTTACGAGCAGCTCCTTGAGGCATTGGAGGCGAGATATGGCGATGCTCACCTGGAACACGTCTTTCGTGCGCAGCTCAAAGATCGCGTGCAACGCAGTAACGAAAACCTGCAGCAGTGGGCCCTTGAGGTGGAGAAGCTGGTTTGAAAAGCGTACCAGTCTGTACCTGCGCTCATTGTAGGGAACCTGGTGCAGACATTCATCGACGGCATCCGCGACCTTGAAGTCAGAGCTGCTGTGAGGCTCGGGCACCACGAGACGCTTAAGGACGCCTTAACCCATGCACTGGAGGTGGAAGCCGTGCGGCAGGATCATCGTTCCCACCGCGTCAAGGAGGTTGCAGCAGCTACAGTTCAGGACCGCAATAAGGGCTACAGCCCTAGATGCTACGGCTGTGGGGAAAGGGGCCATCTTCGATCCAGCTGCCCTAAACGAACTGTAGAACGGGAAGGTGATCGATCTCGAGAGGGTAGTGCGGATAATAGCACCGCCCAGCAGCAGCAGGGAAACGAGTAAAAGCCAGGACTGCGGGGCGGGTGCTGGCTGATGTTAAAAGAGCCCCAAGGATTTCGATCTCACAAGCCCATGATGGCATGAACAGCCTAATCATCAAGGGCGAAGTCAACGGAACGCCGTGTAAACTGACCATAGACACTGGAGCCTCTCGCACGGTTGTCAGTTCCCAACTTATAAGTCGGTTCCTTGGGGACTCCGCATACAACCGAGAACGCATTAATTTGGTGACAGCCACCGGTCAGCGCATACCCGTCCGTGGAGAGAAGGAGATGGAGTTGAAGCTAGGCAACATGATCTACCTGCATAATGTCATCGTGGCTGATATAATGGACGACTGCACCCTGGGCCTAGACTTTATGAGGAAGAATTGTTGTGAGATCGACGTTAAGCAAGGTGTTTTGAAATGTGGGCAAGAGGAACTTTTCGTGGAAGGGGCGTTACCAGGGAATGTGTACAGCCTTAAGAAGATTATTCTTCCACCGAGATCGGAAACGATTGTGCCGGTTAGACTTCCACGGAATCCTGGGCAAACTCTTCGTTGTGTACTCGTGGAAAGGGTAGACAATGACCTTCCATGGAAAGTGGCTCGAACCTTGGTCAGAACCGGCGACATCTCAGGAGTACGTGTGCTGAACCTTTGTGATCAGGAACAGATTATAGAAAAAGGCCCATTGGTTGGTACTAGTGAGGAAGTGGATTGGTTGCGTCGGTGCGAATATCTATCGACTGGGACCCCCAGCAAGGATGGACAAACTAGAGTGACCACACTTTTAGAAGACTGTCGCAGCGTTCTCTCCCCGAATGAAACGGTCAAAGCGAAGAAGTTGTTACTCAAGTACGCCATTGTTTTCTCGTCAAACGAAGCTGACATAGGAAAGACTGGCTTAGTTCAACACAAAATAAACACAGGACAAGAATTACCTATTCGTCAGCGGCCAAGAAGATTGCCTGTAGCACGTGAAAAGGAAGTGGAAACCATGATTGAGGGAATGGTGAAGGATGGTGTTATTGATCCTTCATCTAGTCCATGGTGTTGACCTGTGGTGCTGGTAAAGAAGAAGGACGGCAGCATGCGGTTTTGTGTTGACTACCGCCGCCTGAACGACGTTACAAAGAAGGACAGCTATCCCTTGCCAAGAATTGATGACACGCTGGACATGCTTACAGGCGTAAAGTGGTTTAATACGCTGGATCTGAAAAGTGGCTACTGGTAGGTTGAAATTGACCCTAAGGACAAGGAGAAAACTGCATTCTCCAGAGGAAAGGGCCTGTGGCAATTTCAAGTCATGCCGTTTGGATTGTGCAATGCTCCAGCAACGTTTGAAAGGTTGATGGAGCTTGTACTTACCGGGCTAATTGGAGATGCCTGTCTCGTCTATTTGGATGACATCATCATCGTAGGCCGTACGTTTGAGGAACACCTTCAAAACCTGGAACGCTCTTAACAGTGGTAGAGCCACGCGGCAGCTTTTGCTGTCGCACGGATGGGCCGGCTCGAACCGGGGTGGTACCACGACCTCACAGAAAACCAGCGTGAAGTAGAGGTTTACCTCTGCGTTTCGCTTGGTGAGTGCAGGTGGCCGGAGGCCCTATTAACTGGAAAGGAGGCATTCTATCTTAGTCCTCACGGGTGACAACGCATCTACATTTTGATTTGTAATAGATAGATGTAGATGTCTATGGGCCGCAGCAACCACTTACCATCAGGTGGACTGTGTGCTCGTTTGTCACCCTTATCCTATAAAAAAAAAAACGCGTGCTCATGAAGATCTAGAGTGCCAACGTCAAGTTGAGTCCGAAGAAGTGCTCACTATTCAAACGGCAAGTTAGTTTTTTGGGGTATGTAGTGTCGGAAGAAGGTATCCGCACGGATCCAGAGAAAATTGCTGCTGTCAAGGAGTGGCCGGTCCCAAAAGACAAGACACAGGTTAGAGCATTTTTGGGTTTGTACTCTTATTATCGGCGATTTGTGAAGAACTTTGCAGATATAGCCAAACCTCTGCACAAGCTAACCGAGGAGAAGCGACAATTCTGCTGGGATGAAAGTTGCGATATTGCATTCCAGGAGCTCAAGGACTGTCTGTGCAAAACACCTATTTTGGGGTACCCTGATGCGGGCAAGGAATTCATAGTTGACACAGACGCAAGTGATATAGGACTTGGCGGTGTGTTGTCTCAACGGAATGGTGATCAAGAGATTGTGATAGCTTACTTCAGTAAGTCGTTGTCAAAGCCGGAAAGGAACTATTGTGTCACAAGACGGGAATTGCTTGCTGTGGTAAAGTCCTTGCAGCATTTTAGCAAATATCTTCTAGGGCGGAAATTCCACTTACGAACTGACCATGCTGCACTGAAATGGCTATTGCAGTTCAAAAATCCGGAAGGACAAGTTGCGAGATGGATTGAACTACTGCAGGAATACGACTTTGTGATCGAACATCGCAGCGGGAAATCTCATGGCAATGCAGATGCATTGTCATGAAGACCTTGCCCTGAAGATTGCAAGCATTGTACTAGGCAAGAGGGTAAGGAAGTGGTATCTGTGAGAATGCTCAGGACAGACCAGCTCAGCAATGAGTGGAAGGACAGCCTACAACATGCACAGCAGGAAGATTCGGACATTAAGCCGATTCTGGAATGGATGAAGGCCAGTGCTCCTAAACCCAAGTGGAGCGACGTCTCAGCAATGAGTTCGACCACGAAAAGCTATTGGGCCCAATGGGACAGCTTGCTGATTCAGGATGGAGTGCTGTGTCGTAAATGGGAAAATGGTCGAGGAGACAGGTGTCATTTGCAAATGGTTGTCCCTAAGGCTAAAGTGCCGGATATTCTACAGCTGTACCATAGTGGTTGTTCAAGAGGCCACCTGGGAGTTAAACGAACTCTCCTGAAGATCCGAGAATGGTTTTACTGGGTCCACTATCGTGACGATGTCGAGAACTGGTGCCGCAAATGTTCAAGTTGTGCGGCTGTAAAGGGACCTCAAATTCGTTGTAGAGGCGCATTGAAATTGTACAATGTTGGTGCACCATGGGAGAGGATAGCCATTGACGTTGCGGGGCCGTTTCCAGAAACTGAAAGTGGTAACAAGTATTTCATGGTTGTGATGGATTACTTCACTAAGTGGCCAGAAGTCTTCGCCATTCCAAATCAAGAAGCTTCAACAGTTGCAGATAAACTAGTTCATGAAGTCTTCTATCGTTTTGGAGTACCTTTAGAGATTCACAGCGATCAAGGAAGGAATTTTGAGTCTCAAATATTCCAAGAAACTTGCCGAGTTATGGGTACTCAGAAAACACGAACAACTTCTTACCACCCACAATCCGATGGAATGGTAGAAAGATTTAATCAGACATTGGAGAGGTACCTAGCAAAAGTTGTGGAAAAACGGCAACGAGACTGGGACAGGCACATACAACCGTTTTTGTTGTCATATCGAAGCGCTGTTCACGAAAGTACATCAGTGACACCAGCTTTCGTAAACTTTGGGAGAGAATTGCGGCTGCCTGCAGACCTGATCACCGGGATACCACCTGATGCCCCACGTAGTATAACCGATTATGCAAATGACTTGCGGAACAAAATGAATGACATTTATGAGCACGTCAGACAGACGGGCCAGCAAACGTCTGAGAAGATGAAAACACGGTATGACCGCAAAATGAACAACAAGGGGTTTGATGAAGGTTCACTAGTGTGGTTACACAATCCAATTCGCAGCAAAGGGAAATCTCCTAAGCTTCAACCTAAATGGGACGGACCGTACCGGATTGTGACAAGGATCAATGACGTAACCTACCGGATACAGAAAGGTGTCAGAGGTACTCCTAAGATTGTCCATGTGGATCGACTGGCGCGTTATTATGGGGCCAATAATGCTCGGGACGAGCATGTCTTAGGAGGGGGCAGTGTTACGCGCCACTATTAATGTCTTGTACATGGCAACACTAGTTACACTAGCGCCCTCTAGTGTCGAGTAAGAGAAAGTGTTGCGCGCCACTATTAATGTCTTGTACATGGCAACACTAGTTACACTAGCGCCCTCTAGTGTCGAGTAGCAGAACTAGGAGAGTCGAGATCCTTCCAAATATTTCGGGACCGATATGTACTCGAACATTCTAGATGTCGCTACAGTGGAAGGTTCTGGAAACTGTCTGAGGCCCTATATAAGGCCGGTATGGACCACGACCAAGGCAGTATTGAATTGGCGATAGAAGAGAATACTTCGAAGCGAAATAACGGCGAACTGTGTTTTATTATTAGTGTGATTTTAGATTGTAATTAGTGTTGTGTAATTCAGTGTCAATTTTGGTAATCCAATCGGCAGTTTTTAATTGTCTCGAACCCCAAGCTCGTAACAATATCATAATTTTTATCTCTTAAGTTTACCTTATAGCCACTTTTTACCATAGCGCTTACTGATAAGAGATTGGCAGCAAGTTTAGGTATGTATAGGACTTCTCTTACCTGAATTTTACCATTTATTTGTTAGTTCATTTAGTTGTTCATTACCATTTATCAATAAATTAACCTTTCCCATACTGTCCACAGGTAGTGGTGTCCTACTGGCAACAGTTATGGTGGGTATCGGTGGACTTGTTACATCATACATCCAGTCACATCTATTGGTCATGTGCATGGAGGCACCTGAGTCCACATACCAAAGGTCCGGATTCATTGTTTGTAAACATGCTGAAACTGCTGCAACAAAACTTTTATTTTCTTCTACTTTTTCAATATTCTTCTTCTTCGGAGCACGACAGTTCTTTGCAACGTGTCCGTGTTTGTTACAATTATAACATCGAGGCCCTTTCTGAGTACAGGCCTTTCCTGTAATATGATTTTTGTAAAAGGCTGTCTTCCTATTGAAGAATGCTGTGCTTTCTGAGCATTGAACTTCTTGCAGCAGTTTAGTTTTGATGGAGTCTGCACAGATCTTAATCCCTGAGCTCTCCAATCCCATTATCATTGGTTTATATACCTCGGGTAAGCCAGCCAACATCTGTGTTTCAAGCTATTCATCATCAATGTCAAATTTGATATTCGTAAGCTTATGAGCTGTTGGCATTATCTTATTCACATAATCATCTACATTTTGAGAATTGTCCAATGTAGTTGTGATGAAGTCTATCTATCAACAGGGCAGCTTTTCTGTATAACCCGCTGTCATCAAAAGCTTGCTGTAAGTTGTCCCAGACATCTTTGCATGTAGTTGCGCTCTGTAAATGCACGTAATTGATCGGATCAAACAGTAAAATAAGCTTAGATTTTGCCTTTATTTCTTTCCACGCACGCCGCTCCAGGTTAGGTTATGCGGTAGCCTCAAAATGTATGACGATGACGTGACGGACCAAATACGACGCCGCCGGATTTTGTTCTGCGTTTTTTTTTTTACTGTTTATGATTTTCATCAACCACGCTCTGTTACCATGTTGATATTTAAATTAGCAATGAATGCAACAAAAAATATTAATAATTGCGTTCTCATTTACTAACAAATACTCCAAATCAAAAGAGGTCCATATCCAGCAGCGAACATTTAGCGGCTGTTGAAGAAGAAATAGTGATAAAATATTCCTTATTATTATCATCTGATGCACCCGATGATTCCCGCTCATTCTTTTTTTATAAGATAGGGTGACAAATGAGCACACAGTCCACCTGATGGAAAGTGGTTGCTGTGACCCACAGACATCTACATCTGTCCTCGTTTGCGAATCAAAATGCAGATGCGTTGTCACTCGTCAGCACTAAGATGGAAGGCCTCTTTTCCAGTAAAATGGGTCTCCGGTTCTCTACAGTCACCATACGAAACAAAGCAGTGTCAAGCAGCCAATTTACTCTGGTATTCAGTGAGAGCGCGGACCTTCCCCGGTCGAGCCGACCTATTCGTGCTACAACTATACTACTAATATAACCACAGCATGACTCTACGACGTACAAAAATTCTACTACACCTATTTTAGTTAAATATATATATATATATATATATATATATATATATATATATATATATATATAAATATATTGAAGTTTATTCAGAAAATACTAGGGTGGTCTGAAAAGTTTCTAATCTCAACGTCAATATGACAGCACTCGTCAATAAAAGCTAGAGAATGTAGTTGTGCATCTTTAAACAAAAATTTCAGCCATTTTGGACACGTAGTTGTTATTTGACATTCGTTTGAAAGAGTTTATTTGATTTTTTTTGTGTACATTTTATGTATTTTTATGAAAAGCGCTTCGATATGACAACGAAAATGGTTATATGTGCCTAACCCAGTCTCCTTGCCGTCTTTCTACAATTAAAATTTACTTCGCATACATCCGCGCTATAATATAAAACGATGTGCCTTACCTAGTATGAAGAGCACCTCCCGCCCTCCCTCAATTGCTTGCACTATCCCCGTCACCACTAATCTCAGCACCGCTACTCCCAGCACCGCTATTCCCAACACCACTACACTAGGCAAGACACAGCACTGACGACAATACGATACGCGTTTCGCCTCTACACAAGGCATCCTCAGGTGATGTAGACTCTACGGTGGCTGACCGTTAAGTGTGTGGTGAGCCAAAACAACTACCTTTTATACAGACCGCTGACGCATCCGCTCCCTGCTTAAGGAGCGAGCGACCGCATCATGCGATAAAACATGCGACCAATCACCGCCGGACTTACGCAGCCGTTGGTAAAATTAAAAACAAACCGCCGCGCAACGCCCGCCTATCCTCCAACCACGCAACCAATCGCCGATCACCGTGAGGGTGACAAACGATCATACTGCGAGGGACCGTCTTGACAACGACTTGCTGAAGTACGCTATCGCAACCTCATGATCACCATTCCGTTAAGACAAAATACCACCAAGTCCTATACTACTTGCGTCTGTGTCAACTATAAATTCCTTGCCCACATCAGGGTACCCCAAAATAAGTGTTATGCACAGACGGTCCTTGAACTTCTGAAATGCGAAATCAAAACTTTCATCCCAGCAGAATTGTCGCTTCTCCTCGGTTAGCTTGTGCAGAGGTTTGGCTATATCTGCAAAGTTCTTCACAAATCGCCGATAATAAGAGTACAAACCCAAAAATGCTCTAACCTGTGTCTTGTCTTTTGGGACCGGCCACTTATTGACAGCAGCAATTTTCTCTGGATCCGTGCGGATACCTTCTTCCGACACTACATACCCCAAAAAACTAACTTGCCGTTTGAATAGTGAGCACTTCTTCGGACTCAACTTGAGGTTGGCACTCTGGATCTTTATGAGCACGCGTTCCAGGTTTTGAAGGTGTTCCTCAAACGTACGGCCTACGATGATGATGTCATCCAAATAGACGAGACAGGCATCTCCAATTAGCCCGGTAAGTACAAGCTCCATCAACCTTTCAAACGTTGCTGGAGCATTGCACAATCCAAACGGCATGACTTCAAATTGCCACAGGCCCTTTCCTGTGGAGAATGCAGTTTTCTCCTTGTCCTTAGGGTCAATTTCAACCTGCCAGTAGCCACTTTTCAGATCCAGCGTACTAAACCACTTTACGCCTGTAAGCATGTCCAGCGTGTCATCAATTCTTGGCAAGGGATAGCTGTCCTTCTTCGTAACGTCGTTCAGGCGGCGGTAGTCAACACAAAACCGCATGCTGCTGTCCTTCTTCTTTACGAGCACCACAGGCGAAGACCATGGACTAGATGAAGGTTCAATAACACTATCCTTCACCATTTCCTCAATCATGGTTTCCACTTCCTTTTTAAGTGTTACAGGCAATCTTCTTGGCCGCTGACGGATAGGCAATTCTTCTTCTGTAGTTATTTTGTGTTCAACAAAGCCAGTCTTTCCTATGTCAGCATCGTTTGACCAGAAAACATAGGCGTACTTGAGTAACAACTTCTGCGCCTTGACCATTTCATTCGGGGAGAGAACGCTGCGATAGTCTTCTAAAAGTGTGGTCACTCTAGTTTGTCCATCCTTGCTGGGGGTCCCAGTTGATAGATATTGACACCGACGCAACCAATCCACTTCCTCACATTTTCATTATAATCTGTTCCTGATCACAAAGGTTCAGCACACGTACTCCTGAGATGTCGGCGGTTTTGACCAAGGTTCAAGCCATTTTCCATGGAAAATGGCTCGAACCTTGGTCTTAGTACACAATGAAGAGTTTGCCTAGAATTCCGAGGAAGACTAACCGGCACAATCGTTTCAGATCTCGGCGGAAGGACAATCTTCTTAAGGTTGTACACATTTCCTGGTAACGCCTCTTCCACGATAAGCTCCTCTTGTCCACATTTTCAAACACCTTGCTTAACGTTGATCTCATAACAATTCTTCCTCATAAAGTCTAGGCTCAGGATTCAGTCGTCCATTATATCAGCCACGATGACATTACGTAGGTAGATCATGTTACCTAGATTCAACTCCATCTCCTTCTCTCCACGGACGGGTATGCGCTGACCGGTGGCTGTCACCAAATTACTGCGTTCTCGGTTGTATGTTGTAACTAATAAGTTGGGAACTGACAACCGTGCGAGAAGCTCCAGTGTCTATGGTCAGTTTACATGGCGTTCCGTTGACCTCGCCCTTGATAATTAGGCTGTTCCCATAACGGGTTTGTGAAATCGAAATCCTTGGGGCTCTTTTAACATCAGCCAGCACCTGCCCCGCAGTCCTGGCTGATGTTATAAGAGCCCCAAGTTTCCCTGCTGCTGCTGGGCGGTGCTATTAGCCACACTACTCTCTCAAGATCGATCACCTTCCCTTTCTACAGTTCGCTTAGGACAGCTGGATCGAAGATGGCCCCTTTCCCCACAGCCGTAGCACCTAGGGCTGTATCCTTTATTGCGGTGGCGAACTGTAGCTGTTGCAACCTCCCTGACGCGATAGGAACCGTGATATTGCCGCACGGCTTCCACCTCCAGTGCGTAGGTCAACGCTTCCTTAAGCATCTCGTGGTGCCCGAGCCTCACAGCAGCTCTGACTTCAAGGACGCGGATGCCGTCGATGAATGTCTGCACCAAGTTCCCTACAATGAGCGGAGGTACAGACTGGTAAGCTTTTCGAACCAGCTTCTCCACTACAAGGGCCCACTGCTGCAGGTTTTCGATGCTGCGTTGCACGTAAGCGTAGCGCGTCGAAAGTCGTGTTCCAGCTGAGCATCGCCATATCTCGCCTCCAATGCCTCAAGAAGCTGCTCGTAAGTCACTTCCTTACCGAGAGCTTTCAGAACAGCTAAGGCCTGGTCACGCAGGTCTAGGGTAAGAGTAGTCGTGGCCTGACTTTTATTCCAGCCGTTCGCCTTCATGACAGCCTCGAACTAAATTTTGTAGGCCAACCAGGAATAACTCCTGTCGAACGGCGGCACTTTGAATCCACGTAGTCAAGGTGTTGTAGCTACCACGGGAGCTGTAATTCCATCCCCAAGTTTGAGGTCGTCTAGCGTTTTCTCCATGTCAGCCATTACGTTGTCAACCCGATTGTTCACTTGGTTGATTCGGGTTTCAACTTCCGACAGGCGGTTGTCTTTCCCGAAGGCAGCGTGAAGGTCCTTCACGAGGAGCATCTGCCCTTCCATACCATACTGCAGCTGCTATTTCAACCAACGGGCCTGTTCCTCCTGTCGGCGGGCCTATTCCTCCTGTTGGTGGGTCTATTCCTCCTGCTGGCGGGCCTGCTCCTGCAGCATCATCATCAAAGTACCTAAGTCAGGTGCTGCAGATGCAGAAGCTGCTGGCGGGCCGGCCTCCGTGGTCGGCAGCTGACCCTCTGACTTCTGTGATCTTGCACCACCAAATCGTTACTGGTCCGTCTCCTGTTGGCGTTGACTACGGGTACGAATACCCTCCGTTTCGTCTTTATTTAAAATCGGCATGATTTGATCCCACTTCTGACACCAATTGTTACGACCTTGGGGTTCGAGACAATTAAAACTGCCGAGTGAATTACCAAAATTGAAACTTTAATTACAGAACACTAATCACAACTTAAGATCACCTAATAATAAAACACAATTGTTCTACTGATCACTTAAGTTCGCCGTTGTATTGCTTTGAAGTATTTGCTTGTATCGCCAATTCAATAATGATTCGATCGTGGTCTATACCGGCCTTATATAGGGTCTCAGATCGTTTCCAGAACCTTCTACTGTAGAAACATACTACTAGAATGTTCGAGTTCATATCGGTCCAGAAATTTCTAGAAGGATCTTGACTCTCCTAGTTCTGCTACTTGATACTAGAGGGCGCTAGTGGTAACTAGTGTTGCCATGTACAAGACAATAATAGTGGCGCACAACAATATTTTTATGGTCTGAAAATGAAGACTTAATGATAGCCATATGAAATTTTTTGTTTTTGAGGTTTGTAGAAACATGATCTATAATAGTTAATCAACGTTGGTGACACACGAGTGCTGTGCACTACACTAACAATTTTGTTAAATAATTTTAAACCAGTAGATCATTATACAGCGTTGTCTTAGTATCGCATAACAAAAGATCTACAAATATATTTTATGAGAACAAATTATAACAGGAAACTATTGAAACATCGGCCAGATGTTCTCACACATGAATATTATAAATTATTGTGAAAAAACCAGTTAATAGATATATATTTATTAACTCGTTTTTTCATAACTTAATTTCTTTGTTTTAAATATGTAATATAAAACATATTTAAAACAAATAAATTACGTAATTATACAAATAATTAGCAATATGACTTACCTCCACTGGTCGTGCACTCCATGTTTCATATTTCGGCCACAAAATGGCATAATGTCTTTGATTGTCAAGGACAACCAAGCTAAAAACATGTTACTAATGTATCCTCTAATCAGTTAACGTTGGCGCAAATTTTCGAAATATCTTAGAACAATTGTTATGTCCTCGTATGAGAATATTGTGTCACCAGGACTTCATTACACCGATTAAAGTATTTATACGTGGTAGAGCCACGCAGCAGCTATATTATAGTTGTACTACGAATGGCTTGGCTCGACCGGGATAGGACCACGCTCTAACAGAATATCAGCGTAAAATAGCAGCCTAATGTTGCTGTGTTTGCTATGGTGAGTGTAGAGAACTGGAGACCCTTTTTACTGGAAACATGGCATTAAATCTTACTCCTCAGGGGTGACAACATATCTGCATTTTGATTCTTAATTGAGAATAAATATAGATATCTATGAGCCACAGCATCCACATACCATCAGGTGGACTGTGTGCTCGTTTGTCACTAATATATATATATGGCTGGGACGAAACTAATTTTTAGTAAAGTCCTTGTAAGAGAACATTGGGGCGCAGTAGGTCATTACCATCACGACGACCACCACCACCACAGCCACCACCAATCATTACTATCATCTATATTTTTACAGCCACTAACAAGTAAAATGATGAACATAATATGCCCTCCTAAGTTATGTTCTCATCAAAAATTCCTATTCAATAATCAGGTAATAAGCATTTCCATTTGATAATATAAAAGAGCATATCTCTGTAAACTGTAACAATTCTATGCTATAACTCGATTTTGGGATATATGAAACTAATGCTTGAAATTGACGTTTGGAATTTATTTTTAATACTATGTTAAACTTGTAAGAATCTGCTCGTGTAAGAGAAATTGTATGAAATATTTTTCAAACAGTGAATAAATATCCCTATATTAAAGCTAGTATAAAATTATGTCTTACTATCTTCCCATTATTCTTAGCTGTGAAACGATATAAGGATCCTAGTGATAGTACCGATTTCTACTATGGCGAAAACTTCCAAATATTTTCGGGACCTGAGCAATGGCGTGGTACATTTACTGTGCTACGTATCCATTATACGTGCTAGGGCAATAACTCGTATTGCAACGACTCTCTTAATCAGCACCGTATTATTCGCATGCGTTGCACGCGTAAGTACTATTCTGCCATTCTGCCCCCCCCCCCCCCTTGATGATTGTCTCGACTGCGGAATTTGCGACCGCATTTTTTTTTGTTTAAGTTAAAGGTAAGCGTTTATCCCCAAAGCTACCACATATTATGCTGCGAACTGGATTGTGTAACCACACTAGTGAACTTTCGTCAAACCCTTTGTTATTCATTTTGCGGTCATACCGTGTTTTCATCTTCTCAGAAGTTTGCTGGCCCGACTGTCTGACGTGCTCATAAATGTCATTCATTTTGTTCTGCAAGTCATTTGCATTATCGGTTATACTGCGTGGGGCAACTGGTGGTATTCTGGTGATCAGGTCTGCAGGCAGCCGTAATTCTCTTCCAAAGTTTGTGAAAGCTGGTGTCACTGATGTATTTTCGTGAACAGCGCTTCGATATGACAACGAAAACTGTTATATGTGCCTGTCCCAGTCTGGTTGCTGTCTTTCCACAATATAAAAGCTTTTAAGAAATTTACTTCGCAAACATCCGCGCTATAAAATAAAACGATGTGCCTTACCTAGTATGAAGAGCACCTCCCGCCCTCCCTCAATTGCTTGCACTATCCCCGTCATCACTAATTCCAGCACCGCTACTCCCAGCACCGCTACTCCCAACACCACTACACTAGGCAAGACACACCACTGACGGCAATACGATACGTGTTTCGCCTCTACACGAGGCATCCTCAGATGACGTAGACTCTACGGTGGCTGACCGTTAAGTGTGCGGTGAGCCAAAACAACTGCCTTTTATACAGACCGCTGATGCAACCGCTTCCTGCTTAAGGAGCGAGCGACCGCATCATGCGATAAAACATGCGACCAATCACCGCCGGACTTACGCAGCCGTTGGTAAAATTAAAAACAAACCGCCGCGCAACGCCCACCTATCCTCCAACCACGCAACCAATCGCCGATCACCGTGAGGGTGACAAACGATCATACTGCTAGGGACCGTCTTGACAACGACTTGATGAAGTACGCTATCACAACCTCTTGATCACCATTCCGTTGAGGCAACATACCACCAAGTCCTATACTACTTGCGTCTGTGTCAACTATAAATTCCTTGCCCGCATCAGGGTACCCCAAAATAAGTGTTATGCACAGACGGTCCTTGAGCTCCTGAAATGCGAAATCGCAACTTTCATCCCAGCAAAAATGTCGCTTCTCCTCGGTTAGCTTGTGCAGAGCTTTGGCTCTATCTGCAAAGCTCTTCACAAATCGCCGATAATAGGAGCACAAACCCAAAAATGCTCTGACCTGTGTCTTGTCTTTAAGAAACGGCCAATCCTTGACAGCGGCAATTTTCTCTGGTTCCGTGCGGATACCTTCCTCCGAAACTATATACCCCAAATAGCTAACTTGCCGTTTGAAAGGTGAACATTTCTTTTGACTCAACTTGAGGTTGGCACTCTGGATCTTCATGAGCACGCGTTCCAGGTTTTGAAGGAGTTCCTCAAACGTACGGCCTACGATGATAATGTCAGCCAAGTAGACCAGACAGGCATCGCCAATTAGCCTGGTAAGTACAAGCTCCACCAACCTTTCAAACGTTGCTGGAGCATTGCACAATCCAAACGGCATGACTTTAAATTGCCACAGAACCTTTCCTGTAGAGAAAGTTTTCTCCTTGTCCTTAGAATCAATTTCAAGTTGCCAGTAGCCACTTTTCAGGTCCAGCGTACTAAACCACTTTACGCCTGTAAGCATGTCTAGCGTGTCATCAATTCTTGGCAAGGGAGAGCTGTCCTTCTTTGTAACGTCGTTCAGACGTCGGTAGTCAACACAAAACCGCATGCTGCCGTCCTTCTTCATGACTAGCCACAGGTGAACACCATGGACTCGATGAAGGTTCAATAACACCATCCTTCACCATTCCATCAATCATTGTTTCCACTTCCTTTTCATGTGCTACAGGCAATCTTCTTGGCCGCTGACGTATAGGCAATTCTTCTTATGTAGTTATTTTGTGTTCAACAAAGCCAGTCTTTCCTATGTCAGCATCGTTTGACCAGAAAACATAGGCGTACTTGAGTAACAACTTCTTCGCCTTGACCATTTCATTCGGGGAGAGAACGCTGCGATAGTCTTCTAAAAGTGTGGTCACTCTCGTTTGTCTATCCTTGCTGGGGTCCCAGTTGATAGATACTGACACCGACGCAACCAATCCACTTCCTCACATTTTCTATAATCTGTTCCTGATCACAAAGGGTCAGCACACGTACTCCTGAGATGTCGCTGGTTCTGACCAAGGTTTAAGCCACTTTCCATGGAAGATGGCTCGAACCCTACCACGGCTCCCACGGTTTGCTGATCTTGAGTAGGCTTGTGCATCTTAATCTGAATTGGTTTCGCTGGTGCTTGACGTCCTATTTTCCCACCTGATAACGTAAGGTGGGTCACGTGTGGCTTTGTCCGAAGGTTAAAATCTTCTAAATTCGAATCATATAGCAATTCTTCAATTTCTCCACTTCGCTATCCTAAAAAATTAGTAGTCATTAACGCTAACTGTTCTTGCCGGTTCGGTTTAAAGATCTTAATTTACTCATTAATACAAATACATGTCACTTACACGAGTACATTATACAATTTTAAATAAGTCACACAGAACAAAATAATACAAAAAAAAAGTGAAAATAAATTAGGGCAGATTAAAATTAAATATAACTAGCAAGTTAGCTGCGTTGTGCAATGTATCAAGTACTGACGATATAAGGCGGCGGTTTAAGTTATAAAATGCCTGTTTTTTAATGCGGTCCAATATTTTTTTTTTAAATATTGAGCGAACTTGCATCTTTTACATTTGAAGGGAATTTAATTATTATACATCTGAGCTCCTTTGTGCAATATTTGGTAAAACGCGGAAACTGATAAAAACAGAGCTGCTGTGAGGCTCGGGCACCACGAGATGCTTAAGGAAGCGTTGACCTACGCACTGGAGGTGGAAGCCGTGCGGCAATATCACGGTTCCTATCGCGTCAGGGAGGTTGCAACAGCTACAGTTCGCCACCGCAATAAAGGATACAGCCCTAGGTGCTACGGCTGTGGGGAAAGGGGCCATCTTCGATCCAGCTGTCCTAAGCGAACTGTAGAAAGGGAAGGTGATCGATCTTGAGAGAGTAGTGTGGCTAATAGCACCGCCCAGCAGCAGCAGGGAAACTTGGGGCTCTTATAACATCAGCCAGGACTGCGGGGCAGGTGCTGGCTGATGTTAAAAGAGCCCCAAGGATTTCGATTTCACAAACCCGTTATGGGAACAGCCTAATTATCAAGGGCGAGGTCAACGGAACGCCATGTAAACTGACCATAGACACTGGAGCTTCTCGCACGGTTGTCAGTTCCCAACTTATTAGTTACAACATACAACCGAGAACGCAGTAATTTGGTGACAGCCACCGGTCAGCGCATACCCGTCCGTGGAGAGAAGGAGATGGAGTTGAATCTAGGTAACATGATCTATCTACGTAATGTCATCGTGGCTGATATAATGGACGACTGAATCCTGAGCCTAGACTTTATGAGGAAGAATTGTTATGAGATCAACGTTAAGCAAGGTGTTTGAAAATGTGGACAAGAGGAGCTTATCGTGGAAGAGGCGTTACCAGGAAATGTGTACAACCTTAAGAAGATTGTCCTTCCGCCGAGATCTGAAACGATTGTGCCGGTTAGTCTTCCTCGGAATTCTAGGCAAACTCTTCATTGTGTACTAAGACCAAGGTTCGAGCCATTTTCCATGGAAAATGGCATGAACCTTGGTCAAAACCGCCGACATCTCAGGAGTACGTGTGCTGAACCTTTGTGATCAGGAACAGATTATAATGAAAATGTGAGGAAGTGGATTGGTTGCGTCGGTGTCAATATCTATCAACTGGGACCCCCAGCAAGGATGGACAAACTAGAGTGACCACACTTTTAGAAGACTATCGCAGCGTTCTCTCCCCGAATGAAATGGTCAAGGCGCAGAAGTTGTTACTCAAGTACGCCTATGTTTTCTGGTCAAACGATGCTGACATAGGAAAGACTGGCTTTGTTGAACACAAAATAACTACAGAAGAAGAATTGCCTATCCGTCAGCGGCCAAGAAGATTGCCTGTAACACTTAAAAAGGAAGTGGAAACCATGATTGAGGAAATGGTGAAGGATAGTGTTATTGAACCTTCATCTAGTCCATGGTCTTCGCCTGTGGTGCTCGTAAAGAAGAAGGACAGCAGCATGCGGTTTTGTGTTGACTACCGCCGCCTGAACGACGTTACGAAGAAGGACAGCTATCCCTTGCCAAGAATTGATGACACGCTGGACATGCTTACAGGCGTAAAGTGGTTTAGTACGCTGGATCTGAAAAGTGGCTACTGGCAGGTTGAAATTGACCCTAAGGACAAGGAGAAAACTGCATTCTTCACAGGAAAGGGCCTGTGGCAATTTGAAGTCATGCCGTTTGGATTGTGCAATGCTCCAGCAACGTTTGAAAGGTTGATGGAGCTTGTACTTACCGGGCTAATTGGAGATGCCTGTCTCGTCTATTTGGATGACATCATCATCGTAGGCCGTACGTTTGAGGAACACCTTCAAAACCTGGAACGCGTGCTCATAAAGATCCAGAGTGCCAACCTCAAGTTGAGTCCGAAGAAGTGCTCACTATTCAAACGGCAAGTTAGTTTTTTGGGGTATGTAGTGTCGGAAGAAGGTATCCGCACGGATCCAGAGAAAATTGCTGCTGTCAATAAGTGGCCGGTCCCAAAAGACAAGACACAGGTTAGAGCATTTTTGGGTTTGTACTCTTATTATCGGCGATTTGTGAAGAACTTTGCAGATATAGCCAAACCTCTGCACAAGCTAACCGAGGAGAAGCGACAATTCTGCTGGGATGAAAGTTTTGATTTCGCATTTCAGAAGTTCAAGGACCGTCTGTGCATAACACTTATTTTGGGGTACCCTGATGTGGGCAAGGAATTTATAGTTGACACAGACGCAAGTAGTATAGGACTTGGTGGTATTTTGTCTTAACGGAATGGTGATCATGAGGTTGCGATAGCGTACTTCAGCAAGTCGTTGTCAAGACGGTCCCTCGCAGTATGATCGTTTGTCACCCTCACGGTGATCGGCGATTGGTTGCGTGGTTGGAGGATAGGCGGGCGTTGCGCGGCGGTTTGTTTTTAATTTTACCAACGGCTGCGTAAGTCCGGCGGTGATTGGTCGCATGTTTTATCGCATGATGCGGTCGCTCGCTCCTTAAGCAGGGAGCGGATGCGTCAGCGGTCTGTATAAAAGGTAGTTGTTTTGGCTCACCACACACTTAACGGTCAGCCACCGTAGAGTCTACATCACCTGAGGATGCCTTGTGTAGAGGCGAAACGCGTATCGTATTGTCGTCAGTGCTGTGTCTTGCCTAGTGTAGTGGTGTTGGGAGTAGCGGTGCTGGGAGTAGCGGTGCTGAGATTAGTGGTGACGGGGATAGTGCAAGCAATTGAGGGAGGGCGGGAGGTGCTCTTCATACTAGGTAAGGCACATCGTTTTATATTATAGCGCGGATGTATGCGAAGTAAATTTTAATTGTAGAAAGACGGCAAGGAGACTGGGTTAGGCACATATAACCATTTTCGTTGTCATATCGAAGCGCTTTTCATAAAAATACATAAAATGTACACAAAAAAAATCAAATAAACTCTTTCAAACGAATGTCAAATAACAACTACGTGTCCAAAATGGCTGAAATTTTTGTTTAAAGATGCACAACTACATTCTCTAGCTTTTATTGACGAGTGCTGTCATATTGACGTTGAGATTAGAAACTTTTCAGACCACCCTAGTATTTTCTGAATAAACTTCAATATATTTATATATATATATATATATATATATATATTTAACTAAAATAGGTGTAGTAGAATTTTTGTACGTCGTAGAGTCATGCTGTGGTTATATTAGTAGTATAGTTGTAGCACGAATAGGTCGAAGGCGAAGAAGTTGTTACTCAAGTACGCCTATGATTTCTGGTCAAACGATGCTAACATAGGAAAGACTGGCTTTGTTGAACACAAAATAACTACAGAAAAAGAATTGCCTATCCGTCAGCGGCCAAGAAGATTGCCTGTAGCACATGAAAAGGAAGTGGAAACAATGATTGAGGGAATGGTGAAGGATGGTGTTATTGAACCTTCATCTAGTCCATGGTGTTCACCTGTGGTGCTGGTCATGAAGAAGGACGGCAGCATGCGGTTTTGTGTTGACTACCGACGTCTGAACGACGTTACAAAGAAGGACAGCTCTCCCTTGCCAAGAATTGATGACACGCTAGACATGCTTACAGGCGTAAAGTGGTTTAGTACGCTGGACCTGAAAAGTGGCTACTGGCAACTTGAAATTGACCCAAAGGACAAGGAGAAAACTTTCTCTATAGGAAAGGTTCTGTGGCAATTTAAAGTCATGCCGTTTGGATTGTGCAATGCTCCAGCAACGTTTGAAAGGTTGATGGAGCTTGTACTTACCGGGCTAATTGGCGATGCCTGTCTGGTCTACTTGGCTGACATCATCATCGTAGGCCGTACGTTTGAGGAACTCCTTCAAAACCTGGAACGCGTGCTCATGAAGATCCAGAGTGCCAACCTCAAGTTGAGTCAAAAGAAATGTTCACTATTCAAACGGCAAGTTAGCTATTTGGTGTATATAGTTTCGGAGGAAGGTATCCGCACGGAACCAGAGAAAATTGCCGCTCTCAAGGATTGGCCGTTTCTTAAAGACAAGACACAGGTCAGAGCATTTTTGGGTTTGTGCTCCTATCATCGGCGATTTGTGAAGAGCTTTGCAGATAGAGCCAAAGCTCTGCACAAGCTAACCGAGGAGAAGCGACATTTTTGCTGGGATGAAAGTTGCGATTTCGCATTTCAGGAGCTCAAGGACCGTCTGTGCATAACACTTATTTTGGGGTACCCTGATGCGGGCAAGGAATTTATAGTTGACACAGACGCAAGTAGTATAGGACTTGGTGGTATGTTGTCTCAACGGAATGGTGATCAAGAGGTTGTGATAGCGTACTTCATCAAGTCGTTGTCAAGACGGTCCCTAGCAGTATGATCGTTTGTCACCCTCACGGTGATCGGCGATTGGTTGCGTGGTTGGAGGATAGGTGGGCGTTGCGCGGCGGTTTGTTTTTAATTTTACCAACGGCTGCGTAAGTCCGGCGGTTATTGGTCGCATGTTTTATCGCATGATGCGGTCGCTCGCTCCTTAAGCAGGAAGCGGTTGCATCAGCGGTCTGTATAAAAGGCAGTTGTTTTGGCTCACCGCACACTTAACGGTCAGCCACCGTAGAGTCTACGTCATCTGAGGATGCCTCGTGTAGAGGCGAAACACGTATCGTATTGCCGTCAGTGGTGTGTCTTGCCTAGTGTAGTGGTGTTGGGAGTAGCGGTGCTGGGAGTAGCGGTGCTGGAATTAGTGATGACGGGGATAGTGCAAGCAATTGAGGGAGGGCGGGAGGTGCTCTTCATACTAGGTAAGGCACATCGTTTTATTTTATAGCGCGGATGTTTGCAAAGTAAATTTCTTAAAAGCTTTTATATTGTGGAAAGACAGCAACCAGACTGGGACAGGTACATATAACAGTTTTCGTTGTCATATCGAAGCGCTGTTCACGAAAATACATCAGTGACACCAGCTTTCACAAACTTTGGAAGAGAATTACGGCTGCCTGCAGACCTGATCACCAGAATACCACCAGTTGCCCCACGCAGTATAACCGATAATGCAAATGACTTGCAGAACAAAATGAATGACATTTATGGGCACGTCAGATAGTCGGGCCAGCAAACTTCTGAAAAGATGAAAACACGGTATGACCGCAAAATGAATAACAAAGGGTTTGACGAAAGTTCACTAGTGTGGTTACACAATCCAGTTCGCAGCATAATATGTGGTAGCTTTGGGGATAAACGCTTACCTTTAACTTAAACAAAAAAAAATGCGGTCGCAAATTCCGCAGTCGAGACAATCATCAAGGGGGGGGGGGGGGCAGAATGGCAGAATAGTACTTACGCGTGCAACGCATGCGAATAATACGGTGCTGATTAAGAGAGTCGTTGCAATACGAGTTATTGCCCTAGCACGTATAATGGATACGTAGCACAGTAAATGTACCACGCCATTGCTCAGGTCCCGAAAATATTTGGAAGTTTTCGCCATAGTAGAAATCGGTACTATCACTAGGATCCTTATATCGTTTCACAGCTAAGAATAATGGGAAGATAGTAAGACATAATTTTATACTAGCTTTAATATAGGGATATTTATTCACTGTTTGAAAAATATTTCATACAATTTCTCTTACACGAGCAGATTCTTACAAGTTTAACATAGTATTAAAAATAAATTCCAAACGTCGATTTCAAGCATTAGTTTCATATATCCCAAAATCGAGTTATAGCATAGAATTGTTACAGTTTACAGAGATATGCTCTTTTATATTATCAAATGGAAATGCTTATTACCTGATTATTGAATAGGAATTTTTGATGAGAACATAACTTAGGAGGGCATATTATGTTCATCATTTTACTTGTTAGTGGCTGTAAAAATATAGATGATAGTAATGATTGGTGGTGGCTGTGGTGGTGGTGGTCGTCGTGATGGTAATGACCTACTGCGCCCCAATGTTCTCTTACAAGGACTTTACTAAAAATTAGTTTCGTCCCAGCCATATATATATATTAGTGACAAACGAGCACACAGTCCACCTGATGGTATGTGGATGCTGTGGCTCATAGATATCTATATTTATTCTCAATTAAGAATCAAAATGCAGATATGTTGTCACCCCTGAGGAGTAAGATTTAATGCCATGTTTCCAGTAAAAAGGGTCTCCAGTTCTCTACACTCACCATAGCAAACACAGCAACATTAGGCTGCTATTTTACGCTGATATTCTGTTAGAGCGTGGTCCTATCCCGGTCGAGCCAAGCCATTCGTAGTACAACTATAATATAGCTGCTGCGTGGCTCTACCACGTATAAATACTTTAATCGGTGTAATGAAGTCCTGGTGACACAATATTCTCATACGAGGACATAACAATTGTTCTAAGATATTTCGAAAATTTGCGCCAACGTTAACTGATTAGAGGATACATTAGTAACATGTTTTTAGCTTGGTTGTCCTTGACAATCAAAGACATTATGCCATTTTGTGGCCGAAATATGAAACATGGAGTGCACGACCAGTGGAGGTAAGTCATATTGCTAATTATTTGTATAATTACGTAATTTATTTGTTTTAAATATGTTTTATATTACATATTTAAAACAAAGAAATTAAGTTATGAAAAAACGAGTTAATAAATATATATCTATTAACTGGTTTTTTCACAATAATTTATAATATTCATGTGTGAGAACATCTGGCCGATGTTTCAATAGTTTCCTGTTATAATTTGTTCTCATAAAATATATTTGTAGATCTTTTGTTATGCGATACTAAGACAACGCTGTATAATGATCTACTGGTTTAAAATTATTTAACAAAATTGTTAGTGTAGTGCACAGCACTCGTGTGTCACCAACGTTGATTAACTATTATAGATCATGTTTCTACAAACCTCAAAAACAAAAAATTTCATATGGCTATCATTAAGTCTTCATTTTCAGACCATAAAAATATTATTGTGCGCCACTATTATTGTCTTGTACATGGCAACACTAGTTACCACTAGCGCCCTCTAGTATCAAGTAGCAGAACTAGGAGAGTCAAGATCCTTCTAGAAATTTCTGGACCGATATGAACTCGAACATTCTAGTAGTATGTTTCTACAGTAGAAGGTTCTGGAAACGATCTGAGACCCTATATAAGGCCGGTATAGACCACGATCGAATCATTATTGAATTGGCGATACAAGCAAATACTTCAAAGCAATACAACGGCGAACTTAAGTGATCAGTAGAACAATTGTGTTTTATTATTAGGTGATCTTAAGTTGTGATTAGTGTTCTGTAATTAAAGTTTCAATTTTGGTAATTCACTCGGCAGTTTTAATTGTCTCGAACCCCAAGGTCGTAACAATTGGTGTCAGAAGTGGGATCAAATCATGCCGATTTTAAATAAAGACGAAACGGAGGGTATTCGTACCCGAAGTCAACGCCAACAGGAGACGGACCAGTAACGATTTGGTGGTGCAAGATCACAGAAGTCAGAGGGTCAGCTGCCGACCACGGAGGCCGGCCCGCCAGCAGCTTCTGCATCTGCAGCACCTGACTTAGGTACTTTGATGATGATGCTGCAGGAGCAGGCCCGCCAGCAGGAGGAATAGACCCACCAACAGGAGGAATAGGCCCGCCGACAGGAGGAACAGGCCCGTTGGTTGAAATAGCAGCTGCAGCATGGTATGGAAGGGCAGATGCTCCTCGTGAAGGACCTTCACGCTGCCTTCGGGAAAGACAACCGCCTGTCGGAAGTTGAAACCCGAATCAACCAAGTGAACAATCGGGTTGACAACGTAATGGCTGACATGGAGAAAACGCTAGACGACCTCAAACTTGGGGATGGAATTACAGCTCCCGTGGTAGCTACAACACCTTGACTACGTGGATTCAAAGTGCCGCCGTTCGACAGGAGTTATTCCTGGTTGGCCTACAAAATTTAGTTCGAGGCTGTCATGAAGGCGAACGGCTGGAATAAAAGTCAGGCCACGACTACTCTTACCCTAGACCTGCGTGACCAGGCCTTAGCTGTTCTGAAAGCTCTCGGTAAGGAAGTGACTTACGAGCAGCTTCTTGAGGCATTGGAGGCGAGATATGGCGATGCTCAGCTGGAACACGACTTTCGACGCGCTACGCTTACGTGCAACGCAGCATCGAAAACCTGCAGCAGTGGGCCCTTGTAGTGGAGAAGCTGGTTCGAAAAGCTTACCAGTCTGTACCTCCGCTCATTGTAGGGAACTTGGTGCAGACATTCATCGACGGCATCCGCGTCCTTGAAGTCAGAGCTGCTGTGAGGCTCGGGCACCACGAGATGCTTAAGGAAGCGTTGACCTACGCACTGGAGGTGGAAGCCGTGCGGCAATATCACGGTTCCTATCGCGTCAGGGAGGTTGCAACAGCTACAGTTCGCCACCGCAATAAAGGATACAGCCCTAGGTGCTACGGCTGTGGGGAAAGGGGCCATCTTCGATCCAGCTGTCCTAAGCGAACTGTAGAAAGGGAAGGTGATCGATCTTGAGAGAGTAGTGTGGCTAATAGCACCGCTCAGCAGCAGCAGGGAAACTTGGGGCTCTTATAACATCAGCCAGGACTGCGGGGCAGGTGCTGGCTGATGTTAAAAGAGCCCCAAGGATTTCGATTTCACAAACCCGTTATGGGAACAGCCTAATTATCAAGGGCGAGGTCAACGGAACGCCATGTAAACTGACCATAGACACTGGAGCTTCTCGCACGGTTGTCAGTTCCCAACTTATTAGTTACAACATACAACCGAGAACGCAGTAATTTGGTGACAGCCACCGGTCAGCGCATACCCGTCCGTGGAGAGAAGGAGATGGAGTTGAATCTAGGTAACATGATCTACCTACGTAATGTCATCGTGGCTGATATAATGGACGACTGAATCCTGAGCCTAGACTTTATGAGGAAGAATTGTTATGAGATCAACGTTAAGCAAGGTGTTTGAAAATGTGGACAAGAGGAGCTTATCGTGGAAGAGGCGTTACCAGGAAATGTGTACAACCTTAAGAAGATTGTCCTTCCGCCGAGATCTGAAACGATTGTGCCGGTTAGTCTTCCTCGGAATTCTAGGCAAACTCTTCATTGTGTACTAAGACCAAGGTTCGAGCCATTTTCCATGGAAAATGGCTTGAACCTTGGTCAAAACCGCCGACATCTCAGGAGTACGTGTGCTGAACCTTTGTGATCAGGAACAGATTATAATGAAAATGTGAGGAAGTGGATTGGTTGCGTCGGTGTCAATATCTATCAACTGGGACCCCCAGCAAGGATGGACAAACTAGAGTGACCACACTTTTAGAAGACTATCGCAGCGTTCTCTCCCCGAATGAAATGGTCAAGGCGCAGAAGTTGTTACTCAAGTACGCCTATGTTTTCTGGTCAAACGATGCTGACATAGGAAAGACTGGCTTTGTTGAACACAAAATAACTACAGAAGAAGAATTGCCTATCCGTCAGCGGCCAAGAAGATTGCCTGTAACACTTAAAAAGGAAGTGGAAACCATGATTGAGGAAATGGTGAAGGATAGTGTTATTGAACCTTCATCTAGTCCATGGTCTTCGCCTGTGGTGCTCGTAAAGAAGAAGGACAGCAGCATGCGGTTTTGTGTTGACTACCGCCGCCTGAACGACGTTACGAAGAAGGACAGCTATCCCTTGCCAAGAATTGATGACACGCTGGACATGCTTACAGGCGTAAAGTGGTTTAGTACGCTGGATCTGAAAAGTGGCTACTGGCAGGTTGAAATTGACCCTAAGGACAAGGAGAAAACTGCATTCTTCACAGGAAAGGGCCTGTGGCAATTTGAAGTCATGCCGTTTGGATTGTGCAATGCTCCAGCAACGTTTGAAAGGTTGATGGAGCTTGTACTTACCGGGCTAATTGGAGATGCCTGTCTCGTCTATTTGGATGACATCATCATCGTAGGCCGTACGTTTGAGGAACACCTTCAAAACCTGGAACGCGTGCTCATAAAGATCCAGAGTGCCAACCTCAAGTTGAGTCCGAAGAAGTGCTCACTATTCAAACGGCAAGTTAGTTTTTTGGGGTATGTAGTGTCGGAAGAAGGTATCCGCACGGATCCAGAGAAAATTGCTGCTGTCAATAAGTGGCCGGTCCCAAAAGACAAGACACAGGTTAGAGCATTTTTGGGTTTGTACTCTTATTATCGGCGATTTGTGAAGAACTTTGCAGATATAGCCAAACCTCTGCACAAGCTAACCGAGGAGAAGCGACAATTCTGCTGGGATGAAAGTTTTGATTTCGCATTTCAGAAGTTCAAGGACCGTCTGTGCATAACACTTATTTTGGGGTACCCTGATGTGGGCAAGGAATTTATAGTTGACACAGACGCAAGTAGTATAGGACTTGGTGGTATTTTGTCTTAACGGAATGGTGATCATGAGGTTGCGATAGCGTACTTCAGCAAGTCGTTGTCAAGACGGTCCCTCGCAGTATGATCGTTTGTCACCCTCACGGTGATCGGCGATTGGTTGCGTGGTTGGAGGATAGGCGGGCGTTGCGCGGCGGTTTGTTTTTAATTTTACCAACGGCTGCGTAAGTCCGGCGGTGATTGGTCGCATGTTTTATCGCATGATGCGGTCGCTCGCTCCTTAAGCAGGGAGCGGATGCGTCAGCGGTCTGTATAAAAGGTAGTTGTTTTGGCTCACCACACACTTAACGGTCAGCCACCGTAGAGTCTACATCACCTGAGGATGCCTTGTGTAGAGGCGAAACGCGTATCGTATTGTCGTCAGTGCTGTGTCTTGCCTAGTGTAGTGGTGTTGGGAGTAGCGGTGCTGGGAGTAGCGGTGCTGAGATTAGTGGTGACGGGGATAGTGCAAGCAATTGAGGGAGGGCGGGAGGTGCTCTTCATACTAGGTAAGGCACATCGTTTTATATTATAGCGCGGATGTATGCGAAGTAAATTTTAATTGTAGAAAGACGGCAAGGAGACTGGGTTAGGCACATATAACCATTTTCGTTGTCATATCGAAGCGCTTTTCATAAAAATACATAAAATGTACACAAAAAAAATCAAATAAACTCTTTCAAACGAATGTCAAATAACAACTACGTGTCCAAAATGGCTGAAATTTTTGTTTAAAGATGCACAACTACATTCTCTAGCTTTTATTGACGAGTGCTGTCATATTGACGTTGAGATTAGAAACTTTTCAGACCACCCTAGTATTTTCTGAATAAACTTCAATATATTTATATATATATATATATTTAACTAAAATAGGTGTAGTAGAATTTTTGTACGTCGTAGAGTCATGCTGTGGTTATATTAGTAGTATAGTTGTAGCACGAATAGGTCGTAGCGAAGAAGTTGTTACTCAAGTACGCCTATGTTTTCTGGTCAAACGATGCTAACATAGGAAAGACTGGCTTTGTTGAACACAAAATAACTACAGAAAAAGAATTGCCTATCCGTCAGCGGCCAAGAAGATTGCCTGTAGCACATGAAAAGGAAGTGGAAACAATGATTGAGGGAATGGTGAAGGATGGTGTTATTGAACCTTCATCTAGTCCATGGTGTTCACCTGTGGTGCTGGTCATGAAGAAGGACGGCAGCATGCGGTTTTGTGTTGACTACCGACGTCTGAACGACGTTACAAAGAAGGACAGCTCTCCCTTGCCAAGAATTGATGACACGCTAGACATGCTTACAGGCGTAAAGTGGTTTAGTACGCTGGACCTGAAAAGTGGCTACTGGCAACTTGAAATTGACCCAAAGGACAAGGAGAAAACTTTCTCTATAGGAAAGGTTCTGTGGCAATTTAAAGTCATGCCGTTTGGATTGTGCAATGCTCCAGCAACGTTTGAAAGGTTGATGGAGCTTGTACTTACCGGGCTAATTGGCGATGCCTGTCTGGTCTACTTGGCTGACATCATCATCGTAGGCCGTACGTTTGAGGAACTCCTTCAAAACCTGGAACGCGTGCTCATGAAGATCCAGAGTGCCAACCTCAAGTTGAGTCAAAAGAAATGTTCACTATTCAAACGGCAAGTTAGCTATTTGGGGTATATAGTTTCGGAGGAAGGTATCCGCACGGAACCAGAGAAAATTGCCGCTCTCAAGGATTGGCCGTTTCTTAAAGACAAGACACAGGTCAGAGCATTTTTGGGTTTGTGCTCCTATCATCGGCGATTTGTGAAGAGCTTTGCAGATAGAGCCAAAGCTCTGCACAAGCTAACCGAGGAGAAGCGACATTTTTGCTGGGATGAAAGTTGCGATTTCGCATTTCAGGAGCTCAAGGACCGTCTGTGCATAACACTTATTTTGGGGTACCCTGATGCGGGCAAGGAATTTATAGTTGACACAGACGCAAGTAGTATAGGACTTGGTGGTATGTTGTCTCAACGGAATGGTGATCAAGAGGTTGTGATAGCGTACTTCATCAAGTCGTTGTCAAGACGGTCCCTAGCAGTATGATCGTTTGTCACCCTCACGGTGATCGGCGATTGGTTGCGTGGTTGGAGGATAGGTGGGCGTTGCGCGGCGGTTTGTTTTTAATTTTACCAACGGCTGCGTAAGTCCGGCGGTGATTGGTCGCATGTTTTATCGCATGATGCGGTCGCTCGCTCCTTAAGCAGGAAGCGGTTGCATCAGCGGTCTGTATAAAAGGCAGTTGTTTTGGCTCACCGCACACTTAACGGTCAGCCACCGTAGAGTCTACGTCATCTGAGGATGCCTCGTGTAGAGGCGAAACACGTATCGTATTGCCGTCAGTGGTGTGTCTTGCCTAGTGTAGTGGTGTTGGGAGTAGCGGTGCTGGGAGTAGCGGTGCTGGAATTAGTGATGACGGGGATAGTGCAAGCAATTGAGGGAGGGCGGGAGGTGCTCTTCATACTAGGTAAGGCACATCGTTTTATTTTATAGCGCGGATGTTTGCAAAGTAAATTTCTTAAAAGCTTTTATATTGTGGAAAGACAGCAACCAGACTGGGACAGGCACATATAACAGTTTTCGTTGTCATATCGAAGCGCTGTTCACGAAAATACATCAGTGACACCAGCTTTCACAAACTTTGGAAGAGAATTACGGCTGCCTGCAGACCTGATCACCAGAATACCACCAGTTGCCCCACGCAGTATAACCGATAATGCAAATGACTTGCAGAACAAAATGAATGACATTTATGGGCACGTCAGATAGTCGGGCCAGCAAACTTCTGAAAAGATGAAAACACGGTATGACCGCAAAATGAATAACAAAGGGTTTGACGAAAGTTCACTAGTGTGGTTACACAATCCAGTTCGCAGCATAATATGTGGTAGCTTTGGGGATAAACGCTTACCTTTAACTTAAACAAAAAAAAATGCGGTCGCAAATTCCGCAGTCGAGACAATCATCAAGGGGGGGGGGGGCAGAATGGCAGAATAGTACTTACGCGTGCAACGCATGCGAATAATACGGTGCTGATTAAGAGAGTCGTTGCAATACGAGTTATTGCCCTAGCACGTATAATGGATACGTAGCACAGTAAATGTACCACGCCATTGCTCAGGTCCCGAAAATATTTGGAAGTTTTCGCCATAGTAGAAATCGGTACTATCACTAGGATCCTTATATCGTTTCACAGCTAAGAATAATGGGAAGATAGTAAGACATAATTTTATACTAGCTTTAATATAGGGATATTTATTCACTGTTTGAAAAATATTTCATACAATTTCTCTTACACGAGCAGATTCTTACAATTTTAACATAGTATTAAAAATAAATTCCAAACGTCAATTTCAAGCATTAGTTTCATATATCCCAAAATCGAGTTATAGCATAGAATTGTTACAGTTTACAGAGATATGCTCTTTTATATTATCAAATGGAAATGCTTATTACCTGATTATTGAATAGGAATTTTTGATGAGAACATAACTTAGGAGGGCATATTATGTTCATCATTTTACTTGTTAGTGGCTGTAAAAATATAGATGATAGTAATGATTGGTGGTGGCTGTGGTGGTGGTGGTCGTCGTGATGGTAATGACCTACTGCGCCCCAATGTTCTCTTACAAGGACTTTACTAAAAATTAGTTTCGTCCCAGCCATTAATATATATTAGTGACAAACGAGCACACAGTCCACCTGATGGTATGTGGATGCTGTGGCTCATAGATATCTATATTCATTCTCAATTAAGAATCAAAATGCAGATATGTTGTCACCCCTGAGGAGTAAGATTTAATGCCATGTTTCCAGTAAAAAGGGTCTCCAGTTCTCTACACTCACCATAGCAAACACAGCAACATTAGGCTGCTATTTTACGCTGATATTCTGTTAGAGCGTGGTCCTATCCCGGTCGAGCCAAGCCATTCGTAGTACAACTATAATATAGCTGCTGCGTGGCTCTACCACGTATAAATACTTTAATCGGTGTAATGAAGTCCTGGTGACACAATATTCTCATACGAGGACATAACAATTGTTCTAAGATATTTCGAAAATTTGCGCCAACGTTAACTGATTAGAGGATACATTAGTAACATGTTTTTAGCTTGGTTGCCCTTGACAATCAAAGACATTATGCCATTTTGTGGCCGAAATATGAAACATGGAGTGCACGACCAGTGGAGGTAAGTCATATTGCTAATTATTTGTATAATTACGTAATTTATTTGTTTTAAATATGTTTTATATTACATATTTAAAACAAAGAAATTAAGTTATGAAAAAACGAGTTAATAAATATATATCTATTAACTGGTTTTTTCACAATAATTTATAATATTCATGTGTGAGAACATCTGGCCGATGTTTCAATAGTTTCCTGTTATAATTTGTTCTCATAAAATATATTTGTAGATCTTTTGTTATGCGATACTAAGACAACGCTGTATAATGATCTACTGGTTTAAAATTATTTAACAAAATTGTTAGTGTAGTGCACAGCACTCGTGTGTCACCAACGTTGATTAACTATTATAGATCATGTTTCTACAAACCTCAAAAACAAAAAATTTCATATGGCTATCATTAAGTCTTCATTTTCAGACCATAAAAATATTGTTGTGCGCCACTATTATTGTCTTGTACATGGCAACACTAGTTACCACTAGCGCCCTCTAGTATCAAGTAGCAGAACTAGGAGAGTCAAGATCCTTCTAGAAATTTCTGGACCGATATGAACTCGAACATTCTAGTAGTATGTTTCTACAGTAGAAGGTTCTGGAAACGATCTGAGACCCTATATAAGGCCGGTATAGACCACGATCGAATCATTATTGAATTGGCGATACAAGCAAATACTTCAAAGCAATACAACGGCGAACTTAAGTGATCAGTAGAACAATTGTGTTTTATTATTAGGTGATCTTAAATTGTGATTAGTGTTCTGTAATTAAAGTTTCAATTTTGGTAATTCACTCGGCAGTTTTAATTGTCTGCTGCCGACCACGGAGGCCGGCCCGCCAGCAGCTTCTGCATCTGCAGCACCTGACTTAGGTACTTTGATGATGATGCTGCAGGAGCAGGCCCGCCGACAGGAGGAATAGACCCACCAACAGGAGGAATAGGCCCGCCGACAGGAGGAACAGGCCCGTTGGTTGAAATAGCAGCTGCAGCATGGTATGGAAGTGCAGATGCTCCTCGTGAAGGACCTTCACGCTACCTACGGGAAAGACAACCGCCTGTCGGAAGTTGAAACCCGAATCAACCAAGTGAACAATCGGGTTGACAACGTAATGCCTGATATGGAGAAAACGTTAGACGACCTCAAACTTGGGGATGGAATTACAGCTCCCGTGGTAGCTACAACACCTTGACTACGTGGATTCAAAGTGCCGCCGTTCGACAGGAGTTATTCCTGGTTGGCCTACAAAATTTAAATACAAAAGTGCTAGAAATACTAGATAAGAATAACTCTGGCATAATTATGTCACTTGAATCTGGATTTTCTCTGTAACTTGCAATCCTATTCTGGAAAGCAGTAGCTATTAAATGAACATTATTAAACTCAGTTCTAAGTAAACAATTAATTTTATATATATTACTCTTTTTATGTGATGAATAATTTGATGTATATGCATTACAGTCCTGGCAGAATTTCATTTACAATCATATATCTATTATTGACGTTTAGTGTAATACTGCTCAAAACTTGTATACAAATATGTATTTCGATCTTTATTTATATTTGTCTTATAGATTTAAATTCAAATTAACAACTCTAACTTATAATTACTTTGTCTAGATTTTAAGTATTTCAAAATTTAAGTTTCAATCCAGCTTTTTGTTTTTTTAGATTCAGATTTTAGTTTTTAATTTTTTCGTTGCTGTAAGGAGAGACACAGTTTTGAAAAAAAAAATGGTATATCGCTTAATAATATAATAAAATGATTCACAACTTTTAATTATAGTTACTTTATCTAGGTATTTCAAAAAAATCTAACTTTCAATATCTGGCTTTTTGTTTTAGATTCAAATTTTCAATTCTTAGTTTTATGTTGCTGCAAGTAAAAATAAATGCAATTTTTGAAAATTATTACTTCATTAAGGTATTTTAAAATTAAACTTTCAATATCTGGCTTTTTGTTTTTTAGATTCCGATTTTAATTCTTATTTTTTCTTTGCTGTAAGTAAAAGACATAAGTTAGGAAAATAATGTGCTACAAGTCAATAACATTTAATATTAAGCCATTATGAGCGCAATTACTTTATTATAGGTGCCTAAACAAAGTAAGGAAACATTAACAGGGTATAAAATTGGCTGTATAGCAGCGTACTCATCCTTTGCCGCTACTACTAACTTTGTCACAGCTTTCCACGTAAGGCTGTTGTCTTCTACAGCAGACTTCAGAGTGACGAGCGAACGCTTTCACCGATCGGAGCCAAGCTTTTCGGCTTCTTTCGTGTTGTACACACGCAGCTCTACATAGTAGTCGCCCGTCTTTGCAGGATCTGCCCTCTGCAGCGTGTAGCCCGGACCCACACGCCGCGATAAAAAACTTGTCAGCGCCCCCGCTCTAATAGGTTCTTGCAACTCGTTATCTCCTTGTAATTATTTCAAATATTAATGTTAGTATTGTATAGGAAAATAGGCTCATAATATTTATAACTAAAAAAATATTATAGTGCTGTTTGATATCGGTAAGAAATAAAATATTGGTGATGGCGATGTCGATGATAATACTCAAAACAGAGGTTTTTCAAAAGCACTAATTACTAATATGAATAAACTAAAAATAAAACTAAATAAAAACGACAAAGATCCATGACCTGAGTACAAATATTTATCTGTGAAATAAATATCTGCGTCGACCGGGATGCGAACTCACGGCTCTCAGCTTGGCAATTTGGGTCACTGACCAAGACTACAATTGTATTAATAAATTTAAATTGAACTTACCTCTAAATCAAATGCAAACGAAGACCTCTTAAGTCTTTTCTTTTTTATAGACTTCGACCGATTCGCTATCTGAATCCAGAACGACATTCCTCTTCTTAATATTACTATCTCCACAAGACTTTTTCAACGTTTTCTTTTGTTTGGATTTCGTAATGAGAGTAATACCATCATCCGAGTCAAAAGGGTTGACAATTTTGCTAATCAACGTCCTGAAAATCAGTGATTCTATAGTTAATATAACAGGTCATAGATCACTTGTACACATATTATTTTATTACATATTTACGAGTATATACATAACTAGCTCACCCAAAGTTTCATAAAAAAGGTCCAGCCGTTTGATCTCTAACACTGTGACACGAGAATTTTATATATTAGATTATATAGTATGAACTCAATAAAAAATAATAAAAATAATAAAAAGACACATACATACTTACAGGTTTGATTAACACGTTCGCGTCACTTCAATTTAAAAAGAAAATTAGGAATTACTTGCAGCGCATTATAGCTCTCCTCATATATGCAGAATTCTAAAGCCCATTACACAATAATACTTAAGCCAAAAACTAATTATTATTTTTTGTTAATCCACATTTATTACCATTCCTATGAATGCTCTGTATAAAGTCTAAAATTCATTAACTAAAAATTTATCAATGTGTCTACACCTTAACCTAATAATATGATACAGCTTACACTGCAGACGCTACTCTGTCGCAGATATTTGAGATCAAAATTTGTTTAAGGAAGTTGCATTCATAAGAGGGTTCTTATTATATTGGTGATCTGGTTTTATGTTATAAAAACCAATAAACTTTGAGCTATGTAACTTACGATTTTCTTTTAAGGTGTTTTTACATTTTTTTAGCTACTACAAGTATTACTTTTATTCTGATTAGATAACCAGATAAAGCATTATTCATTAAAAAGTTTAATTTTGAAAGAAATAAAAACATGACCGCTCAATTTATGATGGCATTAGTAGTTTGAACTTCGTAACCAAATACATTTGAGCTATCTAGTATGCAACAGGCTCCTACAGGTTAACTTAAAATCCATTTTTTTTGACTTTTCTGAAAGTTTGAAATGAAAACTTTTCTATGCTCATCGATGCTTGATATAGGTAAAATATTTTTTATATGCATTTACTGTTTAAATAAGTTACATAAGTATTTTACGCCTTTCAGTCTAGTTGGTATGTAATAACATACTTATATTTAGGTACTTACCTACCTACACTGCAAAATTCCTTTATTGTGAACCACTTTTATTACAAAACGAAAGTATTGTATAATTGTACCAATAAAAAAAACCTTTTTATCGCTGGATTTAGCTGCAAGAAATAAAATATTTGACATAAGTTAAGCTCAGATATATAAAATGTGTCAAATATCCATCTCTAGTACGCAAGTCCAAGAATAGATAGGATATTAAAAACGACTGCAAGTAGCGATCGCTTCTAGACAACCAATTGACCAATATAAAAGAAATCTCCCTATCGTCCTATAATTAATAATATGTAATACCTAAATGCTAGCACACTAAATACTATAATAGTTACCCTATATAGATAAGGTAAGTTTAAATAATTATGTTATTTAATATCTTAATTAATAGCATGCATAAATACTTGCTTTAAAAAAACCCTCGGAAAGGTTCTTGTTCATTCATAATTAATTCAAAAATCATGAAGACTGAACACAATGCTGTTTTCATATGGGAATAATATGTTATTAGCTAGGTATGTTTGTATATCTGCACAAGCGAGCGCTAGGGCTGGAGTCTCAATTGATCTACCATGGTAAAGTCTCCCTGAATCATATGAAAAAATCCAACATCGTTATGTTAATCTAGCTATTACAGTATTGGTCTACTAAAAACTTATCAATCAAACATGCATGACAATTGCAATCATCAATAATATCGATCGATATCAAATACAATAACATGAGCGCTGCGTCCATACGTGTTTTAGAGTAACCAGCTATCTCAGCGAGAATCAGATTATTGAATCCCACACCGTCGCGCATCGTGTTTGGTAATGTAGAGCTGTTTAGTGTAATATTGCGGCAAACTGCATTGCGAGCGGTAGAGTGATGCAGAAACCGCAATAATATTGGGGCGAACTGCATCGCGAATGGACGTGAGTGATGCAGCAGCCCCAATATTACCCTACTTCTAAGTTAATCCTTATATCATCAGCTATCTGCCAGTGAAAGTCCCGTCAAAATCGGCCCAGTCGTTTCAGAGATTAGCCGGAACAAACAGACAGACACACAAACAGACCGACAGACAGACAAAAATTTTAAAAATTGTGTTCTTGTTATTAGTACAGTATAAACTTTCATATGCATTTAGTAAAAAGCTGTTATTTTAACATTACAAACAGACACTTCAATTTTATTTGTATAGATGACGGTGCCTTGTCGCATCAATACCCGATACTCGATCTGCAATACACACAATGCAAGCAAATAAACGGACTGAATTGAATTGCAGCACGCGTACTCTGCATAAATGGAATGCTGCGAGAGCGTTGCGTCTACCACGTTAAGCCGACCGATTAATGTGTCATTGCTTTGGTTTGGTGTTCATAAAAAAAGACATTGTGTCATCAAATATGTCGATAGTTTGATAACCTTTATACCTAAATGACATTTGTTATTATGCCCACGTAGTATTTATTCCTTTAAAAATGCCTCTCTGTAGTTGAACTTATAGTTGGTTTTAATGGACGCTCACTTTAAGATGTAACCAATCCTGTCTGTGACTCATCTTGTAGTACAGCAGGGAGACGTAAGTGCAGGACTATGTTATGCTAATGCATAACATTTTCTATGTTATGCTAATGCATAATATTTTGCAACGAATATTGACTATTCACATTGTACCATAATCAATAAACAAAATTATTGAGACTCGACAGTCCAAAGCCTGAAAAATGTGATGGAAAGATGCAATCAAATGTTTACTAGACTTTTTCGGCACTAATACCTACAGTTGTGTCAAGCGGAGGCGGCGTTAACTCGTCGCGAATGCAAGATAATACCTACTAGGCTAGTAAAACCCTCATACCTATACCTAGGTGTACGACTGTGTGCGTTCGTGTATTTGTACTGTGACCACAACATTCTTCCGGAATTAGTATAACTAATTTAATAAATAATCAATGCATAAGTCAGTGTATGTATTATGATTATAATTATATTAATTGGGGTATCTGAGGGTGTGCGTTAATTACTTTACATGTTGTACATATATTTATGGCAATTAATTGAATACTTTAACCTTTTTGTGTAAAAAATGTGAACTACAATAACTCTTCTTAAAATAAATTGTTTTAAATAACCACTTTTTTATAGAAATCACATCTTTTTAGAATTATGAATTTAAAAAAAATAAGCCGAGTGCGTGTTGGACCACGCACAATTAAGGGTTCCGTAATTGCCCGTCATAATATCTAAATTTAGAAGGAGCCTTCTTGACACTATGAGCATATTAAATAAGTTGGCGGTTTGACCCCTATCACGACTAAAAATAGGCCTAAATAAGACTATGGTAACTGTAGGGCGTATTTTTGAAGCAGAATTATAGGGAGTGGTATTCAAAAATCATTAAAAACTTTTCTAATATGAAAATAATACCATCTCCATCAAATAATTCACATGCCAAGTCCGTACAAAAATGGTCATGGTTCCCTATCCATTTACTTCCCAGCAGTGCAATCCTAAGAAACACATGACTGTAACGCACCTTCTCTTAGGTAGTAGTAGTTACTACTACCCTAAACTATCCTGAGATTTGCCCGCGTAAACCAAGAGTACCACGAATGAAACTGCACGTCGAAAATAAATATTAACTAAGAAAAAATGCTAAAGTGGTATGTCAAGATCGGTCACTTGGCGATCGATTTTCCTGCCTACTTCGCACAGTAAAACGTAAAGCGTCTCACTCACAAAGGTAGTGGTAATGCATAAAGCTTGCCATATAATACGCAGATACGATAGGGTATCTGTATCTCAGCGCATATCTTTCAATATCGCTCTCTATGAAATTCAATGAACTAACTAACACACAGAGCAGATAATTTATATTTTATCGTTAAATATCTATAAGCACCGACATACGAGTATATCGAAAGATAATGACAATATTATCTGATCGTACATATATATCTGCAGATAATATTTGCATTTTACATGCAGATAAATACATAATGGTTGCTGAAAAAATGCGATCAAATTCGCCTCGGTCATTTCTAAGCTTCATATGATGTTTTATCCAAATTCTTCGACTTTTAGTAAATGCTAATGAACGCATGCTGAATCTAATTCTGACGAGTATCTAGCAAATCTAGAAGCAATATACGCCAACTCATTTTAGGTAACATCTGTATAAACAATCCGCTCCAAAAAACACGTCTTGTAAGTTAGAAGGATTGAATGTATAATTACGTATATTATTGTATTTGCGCAGGGTGTGATAGTTTCAGATAATTAAGTTTTTATACGCAGATAAAGTTATGATCGTATCTGCGAAGTATGTGACACGATTAAGTCGTTTTCTTAAAAAAACAATTTTACAATTTACAATTAAGTAAAACTAGCTTTTACAGATTTTATCACGTATATGAACTAATTTTATATTACCGACGTTTAGAGAACTTTACAGCACCCATGATCATTGGGGGGCTGAGGTGTTTGACGTCCCAATGTCATAGTCAACCACGGCTTCCTCCAGATTAAAATTATTAATTTGTGTTCCGATCTACGCAGTACGAACTTGCAGTATCTTGAAGTCATGCAGTTTTTACTTGGATTGGGGTTTAATTTTATTAATTATAAGATCCCAAGCAGATGGTAGCACCCATCCATCTTCTCTATTGAAATTTTCTATGGAATTGTAACGAAATTTTTATGAATTCAAGTGCATTTTTGAAGTTGGTCAACTATTACCCGTTGACTTGTCCAGCCTACTTAGCTGTAATAGTTTTACTTTTAACTTCATTATAAATCATACTACTACTATGTGTACTTTTAACATTTCCAAAAACAGTGGTTAAGTTGGTAGGTATGTTGGACACATGACTCTAATAAAAAATACCACTTTAAAGTTATTACTATTAGTATTATTTATACACACACCTGACACCTGAATCGAAAAAATATTTTTTCAAACCCGCAATATTTTTGAAAGCTCTATCCAATGACACCCCACACGATGTATAGACGGATAAAAATAACTCCTCTATGGGAGGAACCCAAAATAAAAATGTTGTCAAGATTTGATTTCACATCCGTGTAGGCGTAATTAATATCAATAACTATTCCATGTTACAGCTTTGTAGCACCTAGGGTCCCGTAAATGAAACCGCGGACGTTCTTTGTTGTTTAATTCTTATTTAAATCTTTTATACGTGGTAGAGCCATGCTGCAGTTATATTAGTAGTATAAAGTTGTAGCACGAATGGGTCGGCTCGACCGGAGAAGAACCACGCTCTCACAGAATACCAGCGTAAAATAGTAGCTTAATGCTGCTGTGTTTCGTATGGTGAGAACCGGAGACCCTTTTTACTGGAAACGAGGCATTCCACCTTAGTCCTCACGGGTGACAACGCATCTGCATTTTGATTCGTAATCGAGGATAGATGTAGATGTCTATGGGCCACAGCAACCACTTACCATCAGGTGGACTGTGTGCTCGTTTGTCACACTATCCTATAAAAAAATACGGAACCCTAAAAATTGCTTTACCTTTTAGTCACAAACAACTCCTATTTTAGATTCGTTTTAGCTAGTAAAATTTTTTTGGATATTCAGTGCTTGCCTATCGAAACCACTCATGCTTTAAATATTTAGCGTTTTTAAAAACGTAAAATTAATCTTAGGAACTCAATTCCGAAAAAGTCATAGATATGCTAAATTCTCTTCCTCCTTTCTTCAAAGTCAGAATGACGCCATACCTGAAACTACTTCTAACTTTAAGTCAAAAGTACATAAAAATATATAAAAATAAAAAGTATTTTATTTGCATCCGTGGCTTTACAGTGATAAGAAAAAGCGAATTATATTTATAGCTGATGGAGGAAGGTGTGCAAAATCTAGTTAAAATGTAAACTTTTCAAAGAGAAGTGAAAGAGGAATTCCGAAGTATCGCAACAGAAATAATGACTCTCGATACTACTTTTTGAACTTTTATTTAGAATACATATTTATAATTAAGTGAACTTGTAGTTAGGTCTAATGATAAAAAAAATGCATGAAGTATTTTTAGTACAGGATTTCATAACTATATCTTCCTGAATAAATTAAGAATTTAAATATTAAAAAGTATAATGGGAATGGGAAAAAGTGCCAAGTAAACAATATTCTATAAATGTTTACGTAAATACTCTACCAATTCAAACTTCAAATTATACTATAAGTATGGTAGGTACATGAATTTCCTTGGTTTCTCAAAACCTACTTCATCTTTTGTTTTTATCGATCAGTAAAAATTCATTGCTCGACGTCTCGCACCTTTGATGCTACTGCCCGTCGCTGGTCTGGGTATTTTAAATCTAACATAAACAAGATGTTTATGCGTATCTATCTGAATTCAGTAGCAGTAAACTCATAAAGCACTCATGGAACTTTCGAGTGACAGATTACTTCACACAAGGATCCTCAAGACTCAAACTCAACTGCAGAAAAAAATTTAACTTAAAAATTGACAATTCAGAAATGAAAAATTCAAACATTCTTAATTAAAAATTTCATTCCAGACATTTTATCTTCAAAAATTTACCTAAAATGTATAACAAATTTTTGAAGATAAACTACAAAAATTTGTTATACATTTTTGAACAAGGAAGTTCTCGTGAATATAGCTAATTTTATTTCATTTAAAATATTTCAGTCCATCAATATCCAAGGGAACAAATTATAATATGATTTTTTTCTCTGTGATGATAATGTATAAAAGAATTAAAGACTACGGTACATTTCTAATTTCACTACAAATAATAGCATTGGATTAAGTAACTAGCATGGCACTTTTTTGTTTCATATTATCATAGTTATTAGGTATTAAGTTAAAAATATTACAAACTTAAAGTAATTTTATTCATTTTACGATTATATCAAGCTGTTATTAGCGCCAAACTTTTTCTGTTCAAAAAGTCGAGTCTACAAAAAAACTGAGGTTTGAGATCTTTTTAATATAGAAAATTCTATTTTATATAGGTAATAATTGATTAGAATAGAATAGAATAGAATAGAATATTTTTTATTCAATATACATTACATGTGTAATTCTTATTGAAAGTAATTTTTTACTTTACCACTGGTTGGAAAAAACCCTCTGTCCTGGGAAGAACTAGCAAGAAACCCAGCGGGACTTTTTTTTTAAATAAATTTTACAATATAAATGATTACGAACTATTTACAAAATTTATTTTAGAAACTGCTTGGAAGCGATCACCTCATTCCCAGGGGTTATTATCAACCATGTATTCATTTATACTATAATAACCCTTTTTATACAGTTTCAGCTTAATAAAACATTTAAACTTGGTAATAGAGAGAACCTGTACACTTTTCGGGACCTTGTTGTAATAGCGTATACATTGCCCCAAGAATGAATTACTGACTCTATGGAGTCGAGAAACTGGTATCACTAGCTTGTGTTTGTTCCTAGTGTTTACAGAATGTATATCACTTCTTTTACTAAAACTATCTTTGTTTTTGTGAACATACATTAAATTTTCGTAAATATACTGAGAGGCCAAAGTTAATATATTAATTTCTTTAAATTTATCTCTAAGAGACTCTCTCGGTTTTAGATTGTAAATAGCTCTAATGGCCCTCTTCTGTAAAACAAAAATAGTTTCTGAATCAGCCGCATTTCCCCATAGCAAAATCCCATAAGATTATAGAATTATATATCACAATGTTATATAATGTGTTACTAGATGTATTAATTATTCACCAATGACACGTGTTCAGATGTATTCTTAAAAATTATATTTAATATTTTTGTATATTTCATCAGAAGTTTAGTTTTTGCGAACCTAACATCGTGAATATCGTTATTATTGATTATAATAATGAATTTCGGTTACGGCGGTCAGCCTCAACGGAGACATTGCGTCAAAATTCACTATACCATCCACACCATCTGGATGCTTGGCGGTCCACGACTGTGCGTTTTACTAGGAGTTTACTTCCTCGTACAACTTCTCTGTGGAATTGTTTACCACCTTCAATTTTTTCGGACCGATACGACTTAGGGACCTTCAAGAAAAGAGCTTACACCTTTTAAAAGGCTGGCAACGCATCTGCAATTCCCCTAGTGTTGCGGTTGTTCATGGGCGGCGGTAGTCACTTACCATCAGGTGAGCCGCATGCTTGTTTTCCCCTCCTTCTATAAAAAAAAAAACACTAGCCATAGGCGCAGGACAGGATTAAAGTGCCCAAGTTTATGCGCAAGCACAAGTGCACTCTCTATTCCCTCACTCTCCTAATCCGATGGGACAGTAAACCAACACTACCGGAGAGAGATAAGGCGCAGGAACTACGGTTTTAAGTACTTTCCGTGGCACTGGGGTTAGACACCGCTAACTTCCTCACTCTGGGCAGCCACTGAAAATTTCTTGACAAAAAACCCAATAACTGATATTTTTTGCCCAACCTGGGATTCGACGTCAGAACCTCATGATCAGTAGTTGCACTACTACAACCACTAGTTCAACGAGTCAGAGAATTGATTATATTAAATGTATCAAAATTGTAATTGAAGTTTTACATCGTATATTTTTTTAAAGAGTTCCCTCAATGGCTCTTGAACAATCTTATTTATGCTCTTCTAACTATTTACTTCTGGAATGTATACTCGTATTAAAACGAATTCTAAATAGCTTTCAATGCAGAACTAAGAGCCATTCTATATACATAACATTGTGTAAATGGGTAGTTACTAATTTTATGTGCTGTGCGCTATTTGAATGTGTTTTATAACAAACGAAAATCATCGGCCGTCATAACTGACCAAAATGTAGAGCTGTGGCCATGTAATATGAAACTACAGGAAGAGACGAAATAGTAAAAAAAGAAAATACTAATTTATACGGTTAACTATTTCTACTTTTATAAATTCAGCTTGTTATTTATCTTTTTTCGATACGTACTCTCCGTTAAAGCGTATAATCAGCTGTATACGGACAATTTAAGGAGTATTATTTTAATATAAATAAAAAGAAAATTAATTTATTTTCTTTAGACGTCAGGAATTTTTTTTGAGTTATATTCAGTTAAGTTAATTTATTAAATACAATATTTATTTTCAATACCTTTACATTTGAAGGAAATAAGAACACGACAACAAATTACTCCATTGCCCAACAAGGCCCTGCATAATGTTAAAATGGGCATTAGCTATCATTATCATAAACCACTTTTTTTATAGGATAGGATGACAAACGAGCACACAGTCCACCTGATGGTAAGTGGTTGCTGCGGCCCATTGACATCTACATTTATCCTCAACAAAGAATCAAAATGCAGATGCGTCGCCACCCGTGAGGACTAAGATGGAATGCCTCTTTTCCATTAAAATGGGTCTCCGGTTCTCTACACTCACCATACGAAACAGAGCAGTGTCGAGCTGCTATTTGACGTTAGTATTCTGTGAGAGCGTGGTCCTTCCCCGGTCGAGCCGACCCATTCGTGCTACAACTATAATAATAATATAGCTGCAGCATGGCTCTACCACGTATAGTACTTAATAGCCTTCAAAAACGAGGAGGATCTCTATTCGAGTGTATGTGTCTTTTTCTTTGTGCGTTACGCGATATCTTCGCAGATTGTAAACCAATTTTGATGATTCTTCTTTTTATTAAATAGTTTATACTGCAACGGTGGTCCTATGTGAATTTGGAGAAAAGTTTTTACTCCTAAAGGTAGCAAATAAATAACTTACTTTTTAGCAATTTGAAGTCGGTTTTTTGTTATAAGTTATAATTATTGCAGCCTAAAAGTCTACTTTCCACAGTCAATACAGTCAACAAGATTACACCATATTACATTTCATTATTAACTTACAGGTCATAATTTGACCCTGAAAATGACATAAATAGGAGAAGTGTCTCCAAACGCCATAGCCGAGGTATTTACGAGTATTTCAAGGATTCTATTGTTGTTGTCCCATTCGTCGCGTTATCATCCTGCTTGTGAGAAGTACTATATTTGAGATAACTCTGCGCGTAATTGATATATGATTGATATGTTCAGTATGTTTTAGATATATATGAATATCCTCTATTAAAAGTTTATTTATATAAGTATTTATTACAAGATATTCTTACTTTTAATAAGTACAAATTTTTAAAGGCAGCGGTGACACAACCCACCTGTACACGCCTTACTACGTATCAACCAAATACAAGTTAGCACAAAAGAAAAGACACAAATTAAATTAACAAATAACTAATACTAGTGCGATCAAATCAAGTTAAATTCAAATGGCGCAAATACAAATTACTACTCTTTAGTTCAAATACAATACAAACGAAGATACACATCACGGTGGATCAATAAAAAATGCCTAGCTCGGATATGTACCCTTCGATAAGCAATCTACAACAACTATCCGACAACGATAATTAATCGATTACGTAAAAATAACTACCTACATGACGTATATCTCTAGAAAAATTCCTACTTGCGCAACCTAGGGCGCGGCTTTTCAATCTACCCACTAACCAAAAAAAGGCAAGCAACAAAGGAAAATAATTTTATTATTACGTACAAACAAATATTTTTACGTATTACTGACGGGCGTGATTGTAGATACAAATTAAACCAATCAAACCAACGCTCCCTGCCGCCAGAATTGTTTAATTTTTATCAAACACTATGGTCGGGATCGACCGGGGAATCGAACCCGAAACCACGCTCTGCTACCAGTTTGTACACGCCCCTAGCTGCCCCAACCAAGAATGACGGGATTAAGGCCCATTAGTAATCCCATCGACGAGCAGCAGAGGGACGGGGCCAGAATATGGCCACGTGGAATTTCCTAATTACAATAAACAATATGGGAGGAAGCTAAAAACACATAGTACTTACCATTCCGAAGCTAACTTCGCACCAAGGCTTGGGCAGGCCATGAGTGTTATACAGATTCCGAGTCAAACCCAATGAGTCCCGGGGAAGCTCTACAGCAAGGAATACGCGTCACAAATCCTAGACAGTACATTTACGAGCCGCGTCTAATTATTCCGAGTTCCCGACAAAAAATGACAGCGTACTGCCCCAAGCACCGCTGGCAGACGACTCTTTCGCCTTTACGCGTTCTCAACCCACCGCCCGGCCGACGTCAAAACCGGTACCGGTAGCGAGGCGCGCGCCCTCTCGCGTTAGTTCCTGAAATTAGCGTTTGGCGCGAACACCACCTAATGATACTCGTATTTAAATGTAGCCCATAGACCATTACATCTAGTCTCAATCAACAATCAAGATGTAAATGTGTTGTCGACCTTAAGGATTGAGATAAAATACCTTCTTCCCATTAAAAAGTGGTCTCCGAATCTCGTCACTCATCACATGAAACTATTCTTCCCAGTTCAAGCCAATCCATTCATGCTACATACATATAATACAGCTACAGTGTAGCTATAACAAGTAAACAATTGATTTATTTTCATATAAAGTAGTTATCATAATCTTTTAGGCCGTAGTAATAGACTTGAATTTTGAAATAATTATTGGCATATTCACGACCTTGTTCCTGTGATTCAGTCATTTGCACAACTTTTAAGCTTTTACTAATGACCCATTTTCTAGTTTAATTAACTATTTACTTCGTTAAATATTTCATTATCATGTAATGATATGTGCCCATCACAAGTCTACTGCTAAACATAGGCCTCCCCCAAGAAATGCCACAAAGCACGGTCCCGAGCTACCTGCATCTATTGACTTCCTGCATGTCTTACCAGGTCGTCACTCCATCTAGTGGGAGGACGCCATACACTGCTTGCCGGTACGAGGCTGCCACTTGCTACTTGATAAATAATTAAGCAAAGTATATTAATACTAAAATTATTACGTATTATAGTCACCGGTTATAGGCCCAGTGTTAGTCTAGGACTTAAAGGTCATCTTGTTTATACAGGACTTATAACGAAAAGATTGTGCCTAATATTGTACATACCCACCATGTCGTAAAATGCAACTAATGGGTTTGTGATAGTGTAGGCGATGAGCTAGCAACCCATCACTTCTGTAACAATTTTCCATCTAAACACACTTTTTAGCTGAACGTGGTTCGATTAGTTCGCTGCTCTTTGGACTCTGCATAACCCCCCTTTTACTGGCGTGAAGCTATGTAAATGTATATGTATATGAATAGTTACCGACCGTAAAGGTAATTTTCTAATATTCAGTCTTATTTCTTCTTTTGCTAACAGATATTATTTTTTATTAATTAAAAGTGTATGGTCCTACCATAATATCTATTCAAAATAAAAATATAAAGTTACAACCTATATACGTCCGTTACATACACACAAGTCTCCTCTTATTACTGAAAGGGTTTTTAGGGAAATTCAGTGTCCGCCGTACTGCCCCAATGCGTGTTGGCGGACGTCATATGTCTTTAAAATGTTTTTTCATTTATTTCTCAGATATGATTAATAATTTCATAGGTAATTAAGATGTTTGCCTATTGTTTAACTAACCTTGTCACTAAGCTACCGCGGCTGTATCTTATATTTAATAATCTGACATAAAAGTTATATTTTACTGTCTTTTATTTTAAAATGTCGTTATCAATTTAGCGAGAAACTAGTTCTCGCGATAGAATTGATGGACATTTTTGTAGTGCTTAATAATTTTATTTTTGTGTGATCAATTATATCAACGTGATAGAGCCACGCTGAAGCTATTATGGTTTTATTATGAATGGGTCGGCTCGACTGGGGAAGGACCACTCTCTCACAGAATACTAGCGTAAACAGCAGCTTCATGCTGCTGTGTTTCGTATTGTGAGTGTAGAAAAACATAGTCCCTTTTTACTGGTAACGAGGCATCCTATCCTAGTAATTCTATGAACCACAGCATGCATTTACCATCGGGTGGACTGTGCGCTCCTTTTTTATCCCCATTTTATAAAAATGCTACGTATTTTATAAAACCTATAAATATTTACTTAACTACTGATGATAGTGCATGGGATTGACAACTGTAGAAGTCTCGCACTTTTGACGCTACTCCCCATCGATGTAATGTTTTTTATGGAAAGTTATTAAAAAACATGATACAGAAAATACAAGCGACATAGCAATGTCGCTAGAGTGTACACATGCACATTTTTTATTCATGAATACACTTAAAATGCATCGAATTTTGAAAATGAAAAAGTTTGTACTACAAATATTGTCATATTTTTCATTGTTCAATCACCAATAAGTTTTCCAAGCTATAAGCAATACCTTGCAGTTGAGTTATGATAGGTAAACATGTATAATAAAATAAATATAAAATCTATACTTACTTTTAATAAAAATGTAATTTTTAAGTGTTTACACATTGTATATTTTTGTGAAAAAAAATAATAGAGAGGGACTAAAAATGAGCTTAAAAATAAAAATATTATATTATGTTTCTTTAATTTTTTTGATTAGTTGTTTGTCTATGTGTTTATTTATGAAAGAATCACGTTCAAAGGACTAACATTTTTCAAAAGAAATGTTAAGAAAATTATAAAGCGTATCTTTGAATTTCTGAATTTAGTCTTTGTTTTATTAAAATCATTTCATTCAATCAAAAGTTATGATTAATATTCTGAACTATGGGTATGTGATGAAATGGGTAGTAGGTAGTTATAGATACGAATTTGTTCAATGGTGGCGTTGAGCCATAAAGTATATTATAATCTAATCTCAGAAATCAAAATTAAATGATGTAAGTTAATTTTCAGTTTGAAATACAGTAAACAAAAACCGGCCAAGTGCGAGATTCGCGCATGAAGGGTTCCGTACCATCATACAAGATTTAATACTATGTAGGTAAAAATACGTTTCTAGTAGGGGGGCTCCCTTTAATTTTCAATTTACTTTTATTTTTAATTATTATAGCGGCAACAGAACTATACATACTGTGAAAATTTCAACTGTTTACCCTTTAAGAATCATAAGATACAACCTGCTGACAGACTGCACTAAGCCTAATATATGTATAATCAGCAGTATAAGTAACCACAATCTTCGGTAATAAGAAACAACCTCATAGAGCAGAGCGCCGCATGCTGTCACTATCGCACACCAGGCGGCGACATAGACCAGCTGTAACGTGGCTTGCAGGAGAAGCTCGCTAATTTTACTCTAAATGATTATTGCATACTTATGATAGGTGATACTGATTTTAAGGTTTCAAAAAATTATAAAAATATTGTCTATATGTTAAAGAAACGAATCTTGGCTGTACAACACACAAACATTATTATTTGTTTACCGACATATCAATATAGCTATAATTTTAATCTCTTCAATAAAAGAATTGAACAATTCATTAATTTGTTATACTCGGATAGTAAAATACACAAATACTGCTGTATACTGGACTCAAAAAACATTTAGAATACACAGATACAGAAAACATATACTATGGTTTCGCAAAATAAATATAAATGGTGTTTATATTGTCTTGAATGACTTATATAAATTAATGTCAGATATTGCAAAAGAACAGCCAAACGCAAATATGTTTGTAAATGTAAATGTGTTTAAAAGTACCTCTTGTCCTGTTAGTCCGGTGAAGGAAAGAAAGACACCTTGTTGCTCCTTTCGTTCCTTTACAGGATACTAACAATAAACTAAATAATGTGCAAGCACAAACAGTTCTATTAGGTCCTAATATTCTTCACCAGAATATTCTGGGCATAAGGTCTAAACTCAACCAGATAGAAGTTCTATTAACTATGGAAAACATTGATATTATGTGTATTAGTGATACTTTTTTAAAGAAACAAGATGTTTGTTAATTTTCTAAAAATTCCAGGCTATAAAGTTGCTGACTCTTATTGTAGAAATGAGTCCAGAGATGGGGTCTGTATTTATGTTAAAATAGTATGGATTTTATTACACTTCCCTGTATAAATCAATTAAGCTTAGATAAAAATCTTGAGTGTAATGGCATACTGTTGCCAGAATTAAATTACATTATTGTTTGCTGTTACAGAACTCCAGACTCAAATTTTGAAATATTTATAAAAACATTGCATTTGTTATTACACAGAATTACAGTACGTTCAAGATATATGACTAAAAAAGTAATAATAGCCGGTGACTTTAATATTAATCTACTTGAAAATACCCCAAAATGCTTACTTTTTAAAAATACTGTATTAAAATATAACTTAAAACTAACAATAAATGAACCAACTAGGATAACAATAAAATCGAAAACTTGCATAGACAATATCATAACAAATATTAAAAGTTGCAGGTCAAAAGTTTTACATTTAGTATTATCTGATCACTCTGCACAATACATAAAAGTACCATGAAATCAAGGTTATATTGAAAAATATTGGTATGTACATAGGAGGAACGAAAATAAGTATTTAATTATCTTTCTAAAATATCTCTCTCATTTCAGTTTTTCTGAAGTTTTCTCGTGTTGTGATGTCAATCAGGCGTATAATAGTTTCATTAGCTTATTCAAATTAATATACCATCTTTGCATACCTGTAGAAAAATTAGAATTTCTTTTAAGGAAAAGTCAAATTGGCAGACAGTTAGAATTAAAAGAGCGTGCAAAACTAAAAGAAACTTATACCAAAAAATACTGAAATGTAAGAACAACGAATTGATACCGTATTATAAGAAATACTGCAAAATATTAAAATCTGTAACACGTTTAGCAAAACAAAAATCAAATATAAAATTAATTAAAAACAGTAATAACAAAAATAAAGCTACATGGTACTTAATAAAAAAGCAGACCACATCACAAACATATTCAAAACAACTATTAAAAATGTGACCCTTGATAATACAAATACCACGGATGTAGGTGCTATAGTAGAAGTTTTAACACTCATTTTGCTACCATTAACACAAGCCACAGATACCCATCCTCTACCTTCTACACATCTACATAGCCTATATTTATCACCCGTTGACGCAAATGAATTGAAAAAAAAATCATAAACCTTAAAAATAAAAAGAGTTGCGGCTACGATAACATATCGATCCAAATTATTAAAAAACCCATAGAGTATATTAGTAAGCCGCTTGTTTATTTACTTAACTTAATGATAGAAACTGGTACCTTTCCACATGAATTAAAAATAGCAAAAATCAAACCTTTGTTCAAAAAAGGTTTAAAATATAATATCAAAGAATATAGGCCCATATCTATTTTATCCAACTTCTCAAAAATATTTGAAAGAATCATCTACAATAAGCTTATAGAGTTTTTCACAAAATATAGTATAATCAATAAAAATCAATTTGGTTTTCAGAAAAATAAATCCACTACACTTACAATGTATGAAATACTTAAGGAAATCTGGGAATCTTTAAATAATTAAACTTCTTGTGTAGGTTTGTTTTTATATATGTCAGGGCATTTGACTGTGTAATATACGATGTACTATTAAATAAACTTGAGAAATTAGGTATACGTGGTTTGGCATTAAAACTGTTAGAAAGCTATTTATAAGACAGGGAACAACTCACAGCTATTGAAAAATTTGACAAAATCAGTAAAACTTTCGAAGAAGTTCAGTCTAAGCCAGTTAAAATGACACTAGGTTTGCCACAAGGGAGTATTTTGGGCCCTCTGTTATTCTTAATTTATGTGAATGATTTGCCAAATGTCACTGACAATATATGTGTTATGTTTACTGATGATGGAACTATCTTTATACCCGATACTCAAATGAATTTTGAAAATAACATAAATAAAACCTTAAAATAGCAGTCGAATGGCTTAATAAATTATTTTAAACGTAAATCTAACAAAAACTAAAATTATTCAGTTCAGAAATTACAAAACAAAATCTTAAAATTTAAATATTGCAGATAAAGACATCCAAATAGAAACTGTTGATAACATCAATTTTCTTGGAGTCACCATAGATAGAAAATATCTACCTACAGTTACGCATTATCCATATTAGCAGAAACAATTTCCGTTGCAACTTCCGTTAATGGATAATTTATAATATGTACTCAGACGAAGCTCTAAGAAATGTATTCAAAGAAAAAGGCTATCTCACTCTTACTAATATTTACATTTTAGAAATTTCATTTTTTATCAAACAAAATAACAATTTTCAGATTAAATCTAACTTGAATTCACGTCCAATAAGCAGTCAATATAAGAACAACAGTTTTAACAGTGGTAGAGCCACCCGGCAGCTTTTGCTGTCACACGGATGGGCCGGCTCGAACCGGGGTGGTACCACGATCTCACAGAAAACCACCGTGAAGTAGAGGTTTACCCCTGCGTTTCGCTTGGTGAGTGCAGGTGGCCGGAGGCCCTTTTTACTGAAAATGAGGCATTCCATCTTAGTCCTCACGGGTGACAACGCATCTACATATTGATTTGTAATAGAGGATAGATGTAGATGTCTATGGGCCGCAGCAACCACTTACCATCAGGTGGACTGTGCGCTCGTTTGTCACCCTTATTCTATAAAAAAAATATAAGAACAATATATTTACACCTAAAATTAATAATTACATGTATTATAAGAGCACTTTTCGTACAGGTATTAAAATATTTAATCATCTGTCACCTGATATAAAAGCTATGGACTTGCCAAGATTTAAAATACACCTCAAGAAGTGGTTAATATATAATGTGTTTTATAATTTAAATGAATATTTTAATACCAAATATTAATTTATGTAAAGTTTTATTTCTTAATTGTTGCATACCCGACATGGGTAAACTGTGTAACATTTAATTGCAATGTCACCCGCAAATTTTACATACACAGCTTATTTCTGATTCTGCAGACGGACGGACGGGTGGACTTGTAGTGTTAGGGTTCCGTTGATTACCTCTTTGGTACGGAACCCTAAAAAGGATATGTTTTCTCAAAAATACTTACGCTAATACATCTATACCGTCTTAGAAAAAAAGTACAATAGTTAAGCTGTGTCACAGATGGTATTATGCAAAAAGAATGCAAAAAAGGCGGGCTGTGTTTTCCTTTACCGTATTCGTAGATGTGCCTTCATAATTGCCGATCCTTATATTACTCATAGGCGGAATAACTCATATACAAATGTGAATTAAAAACTTTATTATGTATTTTTTAAATATATTGACAATAAAGACGTTGTCATGTAGAGCTTAGTATACCAATCAAATCAAAGATTTAAGTTGTATTTTTTTAAATAGTGCTTATCTATTACACGGACAAAAAGTAAGATATTGTACTTTAATAAAAGAGGAACCTAACAGCCTTCATACGTACATTATGTTCCCTCACCATTGAAAACTTGGTACCTAAATATATAATTAAATTTTATTAAAGTACTAACGATTTCGTCGTGCTGAAGCTCAGCGGCCAGATGTTTTCTGTCACAGATCCCTAGTGCTTTCTGAAACAAAGATTTTCCCAAAGTAGCTAACTGTGATGGATGATGGTGCGATTCACCATTTAAATATCGGTTGGTATGGGTTTTTTCCTATACACAGTATGATCAATAGTTTTATCAGGATTTCGGATGAATAAACATCTAGGAAAGCTAAAGAATTGTTTCCTTTTAACTCCATTGTGAATTGTATTTTAGTGTTTATGGAATTAAGGTGGTCGAAAAATGCAGTTACTTTGTCAAATGGTAAAATTGTGAAAGTGTCGTCTACGTAACGCTTGTAAAATCTTATCTGCTGTACTACCCTATGTCAGAGGAGACACAGACACGGTTGGCCACATCTTGAAGAGACCTTCTATTAAAGCATACTTCAAGCCGCCAAAGAAGATTAGTCAATTTTTACTATCAGTCAAGTGTAACATCCCTCTACAAGGTGGAGGACTGTACAAGCTTGATTGCGAATGTGGTTTCTCTTACACAAGAAAAACAAAAAGATCCATTTAAACCCGCGTGAAAGAACATATAGCTGACGTTAGGTACCGACGTTCTGGGAAGTCTGCAGACTGTGAGATGGATGGCTGCTGTCATTTGCTTGGGATCCTATTTAACAAAATTATGTTCAAACCCAAGCATACCACCGCAAGACTTCAAGATACTGTAAGCTCATTCTGCGTAGATTGGACCAAAAATAAATATCCAAAAACTGAAGGTAGGCAGGCTAACTGTGATGTCAAAAAAGATGTCCAAAAATTTCAGTCCCTCTTGTGGCCATGGGTTGCTGTAAAGCACCCGAAAATTCGGGAATTAAAATAAGTAAATTAAACGCGATACAATCCGTAAAAAATAGTTTATTCAATGTATAGTGTTAAAACGAAGGTGCTAAATTTTATAATTATTTAAATTACAATTTGAGACAAGAAAGCTTACTTTTAATATTAAGGCATTCACTTAAAAAGGATTTTGGAAAATTCAAGCTGTAAGAGGGTAAAATAGGCTGTTACAGTTTGTATGAAACGTTTTTTATTGTACGGAGCGATTATATTGTTAATGAAATAAAGGAATACGTATTTTTAAATTTTTCAATACAACCCCGAACTTTAATTACTTGTTCTAAACCACGCGACGGCTTTTCATACAGTTTTCACAGTCATTATAGATTTTTTCACAGAAGGTTAGTACGTAAAATACATTCTAATAAATTTTTAAATAGTAGAGAAAATTCAATCGATTTTCGGGCGTTCTTATCGCTGGCTAAACCTTAACAGATACATCAAAATAATGTACCAACGAATTGAAGTTCTTCAAAAGGCTAAGGTAAGCCTCACAGTAAACCTGTTTATTTTTAAATATTATTTAAATATATAAGCTCATTTGTGAAGCTGTTTTCTCCATTTCAGTATTAACATTTATCCAAATAAATATGTTTGTTACCTTGGCCATGTACTGTAAATTAAAATTATCCCTTACATGTAGAAAATAACACAGATACAAAAAATTACAAAAAAGTACGCTTGGCCAGCACGCTACCGCCGCAGCCTCTTTCGTTGCCTGCACATAAGAACTGTCATTTTGTGGAGTTTTTGCCCAAATGTCATATGCCACAAGACAATGGAAGAATTATTAATCTTAACAGTTGAAATCCTTGTGGTTTAGAAAATAACCTTCAAGAATTAGTCAACAATGTTTATCCCGAAATTAATTAAATATACATATAGGTATATACCTTCTATTAATCAATTTCGAAGATTTAACGATTCTCTCGAAAATCAATGCACCGACGCAAATGAAAACTTTTAGACACTGTGCTCGACTTGGATGATACTATTCATTTCCCAAAAGAATTTTTCAATTCACTGCAGCCTTCTGGATCGCCCCCAAAGAAATTTATTTTAAAATTAAGGTGTCCGTTTATTATATCACAGAACCTTAATCCACTCAAATGGTGCAATAGTAGGTACACTTTTCTTTAAAAACACTCATAATAAAGTACTGTACCTGTAACTGTACAACACTGACCGGATATGGATTTAGAAAAGTCGTTTTAATTCTTCGGCTTCCACTAGTAGCAACGGATCTACCATTCAAATTTAATCTATTGTACTTTCTCCAAAATTGTCACTTTCAGTTTCACTTCAAATCACAAGGTCAAAAATTCAACGGCTTAGACCTGAGAGTTGATTGTTTTTCTCGTATTACAGACAACATTTTCGTATTGTTCGTATTGTGTATCTTTTTCGCTGTAAACATGCGATACAATATCCATTCACAACGGCAGCCGAGGCTGGAATGACGAATGACGGAGTGAAACAGTGTATTTACAAAATAAATTAATACGAGGCTCACAAACCACCAAAAATTTCGCCATTTTTTAGCCGAGAGAGAATGAATTATAACTAAACAAAACAAAATTAAACTGCCATTTAAATTCCATGGCTTCCCACATGATAGATCAAGAGTTTTAAAAATAGATTAAGTTGAACAATCGATATTTTCAAAAATTATCGTGTTTAGGAAGCCATGCGAACTTGATAAATCCACACCATAAACCACTAAAACCCCTTTTTTATGTAAAAATAGCAATTAATCGATTTAAAAAAATACAAATAAGTTCAACAATAATTTATCTTTCTGACAATGGGTTTTTTATATCATTTAAATGTATAATATGATTGCACGAACTCCTGTTTCACAAAAATTTAGTTTGATGAGTATTGCGCTGTGCAAGAGTCGGCAAGCCAACTGTATTAGATCACGTAGGCTAGTTTAATTTGTTTGCAATTGTTCTTGTTCACTTTCTTTCTTATCCTGGAATGTGTTTTACGTTAGTTTCCGCTTTCTAAAAGAATACGTACCTAATATAAGTTTGAAACAACACAATTTAAGACACGTCAAATAAGAGAAGTTGTATTTATTTGGTTTCTTTCTAGTGTACTATAGTAAAAAAAACCGTATAGAGACTAGGCCTCGTACTCTGCGGGCTCCGAAAAACGTTATTATGTACGTTTGTAGATTAATACATCCCGGAAATAGAGTCGCAACGATTTTTGCCTATTTTCGTTACCGTTATCTACACAAATACCGTAAATTAACATAGATAAAACTTATGTATATACAATAGATACGTTTAAAAGTGAAAGAATTAAGATAAGTACCTATTTTCAACAAAATAACTAACTATAGAATTACGTAAATCATAGATGTGGTAGGTACCAAAAGTCGGATTTAAGGACAAACTAACAGTTGATGCTCCGACGTAAGTAAAGCAAATGTGGTTAAGCAAAAAACATTATTGATATCACTGAGAGACCTTGCTTCTTGTCAAATTTTATGACACTAGGTGAACGGGAAGTACAGATGATGATGACTGAATAAACCGTTACTGGTATGGTGATCTCTACCCGTTCTCGAGAAAAAGGGTGACAGACGGACTCACTGACAGACGGACAACAAAATAATCCTATTAGCGCTTTTTTTCCTTCAGAGATACGGAACTCTAAAAACAGAAAAATAAAATCACCTTGGTATTTATCTGTTTGTGTATCACAGACATAAATATCAAAAATTCATATATATATATATATATATATATATATATATATATATATATATAAATAGTATTATACGATTTTTTCGACATTATCTTCCATACCGAAAATATTTACTTCATTATAAGTATATATTTTTATAACCTTGTGTTTTATTTTATTTACTATTTTTCAGAAAAAAAAAATGCATTGCAATAACTATAATATTTTTACAGGTGTTGTACCAATCAATAAATCAATAATTCAAATACTTAGTTCAGATCACTGTGGACAATTGGTTTCGTTATGCACACCATTTTACACATTAAAACCATTGATGTAAAGAAAACCGCAGATTTGTGGAGGATTTCCTTTACAGTTATTGCGTCTATAATAGATTTAATTACACCTCATCTTGCTATTTCCTGATTTAATGAAGTATAATAAAGTAATACCTTTATTTAAATCTGGTAGTACATTGAACCCCGCTAATTATAGAACTATATCTTTACTAACAACTCTCATTAAAATTATTGAAAAAAAAATTTCAATCAACAAATCAATTGTTAATTTTTTTTAACACAAATAAATTACTTCATAAAAACCAATTTGGTTTTACAAGGGCTCGCTCGACGTCTGACGCCAGTGTTGAGCCTATGAAATATATTTTTAATGCCTGGGAGAATTCACAAGATGCCTTAGGTACTTTCTGTGACCTTTGCAAGGCGTTCGATTGTGTTGATACATTAATCAGGAAACTACAACATTACGGTGTAAAAATTTTGGCGCTTAGACTTATTACTTCATATTTAAGTAACATAACTGGTGATCAATGGTAAAGGTTCCTCCGGATCGGTAGTATCAATGGGCGTTCGTCAAATCAAATCAAATAATCAAATCAAATAATTTATTCAGTATCAGAGTTTTTACATAGCACTGTTATGATTGAGGATTTCTTTTAAGTAAATAAATACTTGTGTTAGAAATCCCCCCTCTCCGTAACATTGATTATCGAATACTAATGTGATACCTACTTACTTCAATACTTAATCTAAAAACATATTTTTAATTTTGATTTTTAAAGTTGCTCCACAACAGACAAATTACAGTAGATAAAAATATATGCTTTCTAAACAAATATTACATGATACACAAAGGATTTACAATATTACAAAATAAGTGTGTGTGTGTGTGTGTGTGTGTGTGTGTGTGTGTGTGTGTGTGTGTGTGTGTGTGTGTGTGTGTGTGTGTGTGTGTGTGTGTGTGTGTGTGTGCGTGTGTGTGTGTGTGTGTGTGTGTGTGTGTGTGTGTGTGTGTGCGTGTGTGCGTGTGCGTGCGTGCGCGCGTGTGCGAGAGTGTGTGTATGTGTGTGTGTGTGTATGTGTTTAAGTGAGTTTTATCATTTCTATTTTAATAAATAAATATTATTTATTGTGAATTCTTACATAATTTAGTTTAGGTGAGTTTTATCATTCCTATTTTATTAAATACAATATTTTTTTTTATTCAAACTTCTATTATATGTAAAATATAATCCAAGAAAGTGTTAGTTTTGGTTCAGCAAGAAATTCTCAGTTTTATCATAACTCCAAGTTTTTAATAGTGTTGTCAAAGTCATTTTGCAATTGTACTTAGTCATAGGGTAAATGTTTAAAACTTTATTAAATTTATTATATAAATAAGCAGATCGAGTCATAAATTGCCTCTTAGCATAACTTGACTTGACTGTAGCAATGGGAACTACATTATGCTTTCGTCTCCTAGATATTATAGAAGGATCATATGGGAGCGTTTTGTGACGTTTTAGAATTATATTTAATATATACAATTGTCTAACTGTAAGAACATCACACATTTTGTATAGGTTATCAGTGGGAAACCAATAAGGTTTAAAGCTCATTACTTTTAGCAGTATTCTTTGTGCTCTTTCTAAATCGAGGAACTTCATCTTACTAGCATCTCCCCAGACTGGGATACAATAGGCCAATAGTGACTGAGCCAATGAAACATAAATTAGTTTTAATAGTTTTTTGTCAGCAACATGTCTCAGCTTTTTAAACACCCATATGAGTTTTCTGACTCTTCCCATCATTAGTTCTAGATGGGCGTGCCAGGATAGCCTCTGGTCAACTACAACTCCCAAATATTTTGTGTTGTTAACTTTGGTTATGGCTTTGCAAGAGCAATTATTTTGAATGTTGTCACAGTCATGAAGTTGAATTTTGAAATTATGTTCAGGTTGCGTTGAATTATACTTTGTGAATGCTATGTAGTTTGTCTTGTCCGTATTCAATGTTAAAAGGTTAGATTTTAACCAGTTAGCTACCCTGACTAGCCCCTCTTCCGTGACATGGCGTACGGAATCCCACGTGTTGCCAGTGAAAACAATGGCAGTGTCGTCTGCATAGGAAAAAACTTGTCCCGCGTTGATACTCATATTACAGAGACTGTTGATGTAAATCAAGAACAGAGTCGGCCCAAGTACACTTCCCTGTGGTACCCCATACGTCACATCACATTGGTTACTAATAAATTGGCCTATTTTCACGCATTGTTTGCGCTCATTGAGGTAGTCTGATAATAGCGCAAGTGCCACTCCTCTTATGCCAATACTCTCCAGCCTTTGTATAAGAATGGGGACAGAGACAGTATCAAATGCTTTTTTTAAATCTAAAAACACTGCAATACATTTCTTTCCCCTGTCAATATTGTTGACTATATGAGCTGTTAGAGCAGTGACTGCATCTTCAGTTGAAAGATTTTGACGAAAGCCATATTGTGATTTTGAAAGAAAATCAATTTTATTTAAATAGTTTATAAGTCTCTTGTTAATTAATTTCTCTAAAATTTTTGAAATGGTGGTTAAAACTGAAATTGGTCTATAGTTGGATACATCTTCTCTGTCACCATTCTTATACACCGGCGTTATTATTGCCTTTTTGAGCGCAACTGGGAAAACTCCATGTTCAAAGCAGAGATCAGCAAGGTGCGAAATTATGGGTACTACTTGCTCATTCGCCTGTTTCAAAAACTGAGTAGATACATTATCCCAGCCTGGAGCGCTCTCAGATTTTAGGCTCATAAGAATTTTGTGAACTTCTTCAGAATCGGTTTCCTGAAAAAACATGGACGCAACAGGTGAGTTAAAACAAACATTGCTAGCACCAACTTGTTGTGTATAAGTGTTTCTTAGAATATCCTCAGCTAGGGTTTTACCAACATTAGTGAAGTATTCACACACATGATCAACAGACAACTTTGGGGAAGCGTGTATGTCTAGCAACTCCAGACTATTTGCTTTTCTTTTGTTACCGCTTGTTATGGTATTTATCGTATGCCATAAAGTCCTGGGGTTTTTCCTATGTTTAGTTAAAAGTTCTTTATCATATTGAATCTTAGATTTTTTAATTATGTTATTACAAAAATTACGGTATCTTTTGTAAGTTATTTTTAAGATATCATTATATGGGTCAACACGTAATTTTCGTTGCATGTCGTTCCTATTACGGATGCACCTTAAAATACCTGGTGTAATCCATGGTTTAATTAATCGATCCTTGGAGGAAATGCGTTTTGAGATGGTGTTGTCCATTAAACATTGCTGCAACTTATTAATAAGGGTGTTACTTAATTCTGTGGGATTCTCATATAATATTAAGTTAGCTAGATTACTATCTTTTAGGCTTAAGAGTGCATTTTCATAATTTGTAATTGTTTTGTATGTAATATTATTGTTATTTTTATTTTGATTTATATTTTTTGTATCGGTATTTGTCAATTTTAGGAATATCATCTGATGATCAGTTATAGTGGTGTCAAAGACTATAATGGACGCCAAGTGTATATTAATATCTATTTTCAGCATAAAATGGTCCAAGCAGTTGTTTTTCCTTGTAGGCAATACGTGGCCTGGAAGTATGCCATGCATTGCTAACATATTGAGGTATGCCAGTCTATTTGTACGTTCGTGTGATTGTTCAATGGTTTTATTTATAATATTAATATTAATATCACCGGTGATAACTATATTTTTATGTCCTTTTATAGTGTCTAAATATCTGCTCAATGAGTTTATAAAAAGTTCAGCATTTCTAATTGAAGGCGAGCGATAAATGCAAAGAATTGTATAGCTGGGTAATACAACTTGCACGCATGACGCATTTATTAATTTAATTTCTTTTATATTGCTTATAAGTCTGTTTTTTACATAAACGACTACCCCATCGCACTGATTAATATGATTTGTGGTCGAGAAAGAGATATAATTATTCAGCTGAGGTATTGCTTCATTACCGTCAAGTCTACATTCACTTAATACCAACAAGTCAACCTCAAAGTTAAAGTTCGATAGCGAAATGTAAAAGTCGTCGAAGTTTTTAAATATGCTTCGGATATTTTGTGAGATTATAGTGAAGTCAGTGTTTTTTACATAATGCAATATTTTCGAGAAGTTATGAATTGATTCTAATTTTGACTGTGCAACTTGGATTTTATCTATTACTCCCAGATTAATGAGAGAACTATCCATTTTAGTTTTCGTATATAGGGCTGATTTTACGTAACATAAAGAATTTAGTTTTATTTTGATTTAGTTTAATTAATATTACGATTTCTTTTGATTTACTTATAATTTGATAAGGAATGTACAAAAATATTGTAAGTATGTGTATTGTGTGTGTGTTTGTGTTGTGTGTTATGTATTTGTGTTTACTTTTACATAGTGGGCCTTGCCCGAATATGGAACAAGTTAACTTAAACAAAGCAAATAATGGAATATAAATAATATTGAACAAAAAAGAGAAATCTCCAATGCATACCGTATAAAGCTCAACGTATAGTCATGTTTTCTGCATCAAGCCATTTATTTGGGCTTCACTTTTAACCGTTATTACGGGGGACGTATCATGCTCTCGCAGGTACACTCGGCCATACGCACTCCAACAATACTTGAAGGTATTTGTTTTGGCGAGTTCCCGTGCTAAAAAGTACAGACGAGCTCCTTTGGCGGTTAGCTGCTCCGACACGAAAATAGGCGTATCTTCATTCCTCTTAAACCCAAGATGTTTGGCACAGAGCTTTTGTTTATTTTTCCTATTAAAGGCCTTACACATAGCCAAGAGTTCAGTCTTCACGATTGAGGATGAGGTCTCGACTATGATTGGTGAGTCACCCTTCGCACCCTTTTTTCCTTTTACTCGAAAGATGTCCGTGATATGTTCTTCATTAAGCTTGCATCCGACTGTTTTTGACAATGTTATCACCATTCCTATCAAGTTTCCTCTTGCCTCTTCGGTTGTTTTAGGTACGTTCTTAATCTCAAAGTTGGCCTTACGGCCTTCGCGCTGCATATCTTCCAATTTTTGTTCTAAAATAGCTATTTGCTGTTTATTATTTATTATTTTATGTTTATTATTTATTTTCACGTGGTAGAGCCATGCTGCAGCTATATTAGTAGCATAGTTGTAGCACGAATGGGTCGGCTCGACCGGGGAAGGACCACGCTCTCACAGAATACCAGCGTAAAATAGGAGCTTAATGCTGCTGTGTTTCGTATGGTGAGTGTAGAGAACCGGAGACCCTTTTTACTGGAAAAGAGGCATTCCATCTTAGTCCTCACGGGTGACAACGCATCTGCATTTTGATTCACAAACGAGGATAAATGCAGATGTCTATGGGCCACAGCAACCACTTACCATCAGGTGGACTGTGTGCTCGTTTGTCACCCTATCCTATAAAAAAAAAAAAAAAAAAAATCCTTTTTGTTTTGGTTTTCGAGATGATCCAGTTTTTTTTTAAGATCTTCATTTTGATTGGCTAGGAACGATATTGTCTTTTCTATGCTAGAATTTGTGTCTTTAATTTCTAAAAGCGTCGGGGTAATTTTATTTATTTCACGTTCTTGCACTTTAAACATGGTATTTATCATGGTCCTCATTTCCTCTCTAAACACATCAAACCTATCAGGTTCAATATCGTCCTCCGGGCACTTTCTTTTGCAGCGCTGGGCAATGAAACTACTATCCAAATGATGCCCTGTCAGGTCTAGATGTGATTCGGAGTGAGATTTATTCAACATATTAACTTCCATTTGTGTTGTAGTGTACGCTGAGCCTTAAATCAAACGCCACTATTATATGAGGCGGGGTCAAGTAAGTAAGCAGGTAAAGATGTTCTCTGCTGCGCGCACGTCGATACGTCAGTGGGCGGGGCTACTATTGCAAGTGCAAGATGCCATTAATCTCGCAAGCGCTGATTAGTTGAAGTTAAACAAAAGGTCTCACGGTACCTTGCGAGCGTTGTACCAGGGTGCCAGATGTTACTCGGCGCTGCACAAGTTATGTTGACGCTTCTTAATCCTTATACACTCCTAATATTTTGTGTTGATTTAATTGAGTTAATTTTGAATAAATATTTTTGAATAAAAGTTATAAAATTTCTGTATACGTCTATTCCTAGCGGAGGTCCGGAGGGAGAGGAAAGTCGTCAGGGCTCGATTCTTGGCCCATTCCCGAAGTGTAAGACAGGGTGACGTTATATCCCCGAAACTCTTCACCGCTGCATTGGAAGACGTTTATAAGCTACTGGACTGGAAAGGATAAGGTATTAACATCAATGGCGAGTACATCACTCACCTTCAAATTGCAGACGATATAGTCCTTATGGCAGAATCGCTGTAGGACCTAAGCACTATGCTCAATGATCTCAATAGTGTCTCCCAACGGATAGGTCTTAAGATGAACATGGACAAAACAAAGATCATGTTTAATGTCCATGTCACACCTATACCAGTAGTTGTTGAGAGCACTAAGCTCGAAGTTGTTGACGAGTATGTTTACCTGGGACAAATAGCCCGACTAAGTAAGTCCAACTTCGACCGAGAGGTCAATCGACGGATTCAACTCGGCTGGGCAGCGTTCGGGAGGTTACGGCACATCTTCTCGTCAGGTATACCTCAAAACTTGAAAACTAGACTGTACAACCAGTGCGTGTTGCCAGTGATGACCTATGGAACTGAGACGTGGTCCTTCACTGCTGGCCGGATGAGGACGCTCAAAGTCATTTATATATTCGTTTTTGAAATTTCTTTTTTGATAACGGTCCATGTTGCTTTATATTTATTATAATTTTTATTATAAACATAATATTAGTATTCTTTTTTATTTACCTTTTTATTTATTCTGTTAATGTTACTTTTATTTTTATAATTTTTAAATCTTAACATTCCTTTACAACTCACTTTGAGGCCTTTGCTTATCCAATTTTGTTTTTATTTTTTTATTTTGTAAATTTATTTTAATTCGGTGCTTTAGAAAACAGATATAGTAGAAAGGGCAAAATAATTAATGAAATCAGTTGAATGCTGTGTTACCGTCATTTTCTATGAATGCTTCTGACCATGAAAAATTAATTAGGCATTCTTTAAACTTCCTAATATTATTAAGACTGTAGACCTTGAGCGTGGTAACTTCTAATAGAAAACCTACATTGATATATTCTAGTCACACAGACGCATCTCACAGTGTTAGTATACGCACCCTGGACATGAATAAATTACTTTTGGTGTTTTGCACAAGTTACATATTCATCACACGTTCGTCTTCGTAGGATGTTCATGGATGTCTCAAAAAACACGCATTGTATGTAGCCATTTGCAATTTTTTTTGTCATTTGTTTATCACATTGCGAAGTACGCAAGCCCGTAATTAATAGCTGACGGCAAAGGGTGGGGCTAGACTCTAAGCTTTCTAGGTATTATTATAATTATTACTTTTTATTTATGAACAAAATTAAAATATTATCAATGTTTTGTGTAATATGGGAAATGTGGCTTTCATAAGAATGATTTTTTATTAAAAAATAAAGGTTAATAAAGATTTAAACAGTCACAGTGGATTAAACAATTTATACGGTATGTAACAAACAATCCGTTGGTCGTTTCAGGGACGTATAGGTGTACTATGAATGGGATTTTAGCGATTTGAGGTCTTTGACATGGCAGATATATTATTTTTTTAAAGCGAGCCGCTGCGCAAAGTGCGCACCCCCAAGTTTTGTGTGTGAATGATCCAAGTGAATGATGACAGTATCTTTCAAGATGGCGATATATCTTATATGTAGCAACCATTGCGGCTATTTTTTACTGCTAAGAAGAAAGAATTTACTTAAATCGTGTTTTCTTTAAATAAATAGGTATAACGTTATTGTTTATACAATAAAGTAGTTATAATAAAAGTTATTTTCGTCTAAATGTACCTAGTCAGGTCATAAATTCTGTCACATGTTTAATATAAAATAATTGAAACAAGTTTATTCATTATGTAACCATTTATATACCAAAATGAACTTAACAAAACAAGGATTCTTATTACACTAAAGTTTATTCAAAATGCCCTCCGTGATTTTGAATACAGGCCTTCAATCTGCGCGGCCAGTCGTCTATCACAGCACGAACGAGGTCCATGTCAATATCGGCGGCTGCCTTAATCAAGGATATCTTGAGTGACTCCAAATTGGGATGAGGCTTTGAGCACGTCTTTTCCTCCAAGTGTTGCCATATCTTGTAATCTAACGGATTCAAATCTGGACTGGAGGAGGGCCAGTCTTCGTGCCGTATGAAGTCGATTTCACGCGCCGCCAGCCAGTCTTGTGTGCTCTTCGCTCTATGAGCTGGCGCCGAATCTTGTTGGAATACCCATTGCCTGTTATTGAACATGGTATAAGAAACAGGTTCCACAAGGTTCGTCAGGACTGTATTTTGATACACAACTGCATTCGTTTTTACACCTTTCTCACAAAAATGTACCTCTGTTAAACCCCAATAAGAAACACCCAACCATACCATGAGAGAGGATGGAAAATGACCTCGTTGGACACGCGGAATACGGTTGCTCGCTTTTTCACTACTGTGTGCGTACACCTTATCATTTTATTTGTTGTAGCTCTCTTCTACGGTAAAAATTTTTTCATCCGAAAAAAGAATTTCCCGATATATTTTCCCGCGTACCACTTCAACAAAGCGCGGCATCTCGTCAGTCTCAGGTCCATTAGACGAGCATTCAAACGATGTCCTGTTTTCCTTCGATATGCCCGAAGCCTTAAGTCTTCATTTAACACCCTTTTCACCGTGGTTCTGCTTAAACCCATCTGGAGGGCCAACAGTTTCTGCTTACGTTTGGGATTTCTTTGAATTCGCGCCTTCACAGCTTTTATCACTGCTGGAGTCCTGACAGACCGAGGGCGACCACTTCTTGACCTGTCATCTACACTAGACTCTTCATTGTATCGTTTGATGGTACGATAAACGAATCTTTTGGTTATATATGGAGGGTAATAATAATATATAAGGAAGGATGTATGTACACATTATAAATTTATACGTTCATGATTATAAATTATAATTTTTATGACTTTATAAACAGAACAGATGTGTCTGCACAGAGTACATTTGGGTGAGAGTAGATAGCGCCATATTCATAGGTTAAATATGAAATGTTTTTCCTTTAATGTCTACGTTCATACATGTATCGGTGCCTACCGGGCTTTTGGCCGAAAAGTAATATTTGAATAATTTGTGATTTTTTTTTTCTCTTTTCTTGTATATTAGCAATTTTTTTTTCTGTGCTGGTTAAATTCAACATGCTGTTCAGCTTATGTTGAATTTAACTCACGCTACCCATGTAATGATGTTATGACCCTGTATCACGTCATAATTATGAATTTTGTAGACGCCTTATTTGCTTATTGTAAACAGTCGACCGGCGGGTTAGTACCTATATTAACTGCGTGCCGTTATATTTATATATTTTTAATTTATATATTTATATATTTCCTATCTATTTTATATACATTACATTAATTCGTTATACAATACAATGTCTGACGATGGTTCCTTTCACTCAGTTTCTGACTCAGATTTATCATTCAAGTCCACTGAAGATTCGGTAATAGAATCGGTTAGCCTAAAGACGTTTATTGCTCAACAAATAACAAATTCCTATAAACATTTTAATGTTTGTCACATCAATGCGCAGAGCCTACCTCAACATTTCTCAGAACTTTTGCATATTTTTACTGATACGATCCACGCTATTCTAATCTCCGAAACCTGGCTCAAACCTTCTTTACTCTCGACTTCATTTAGTATGCCCGGGTTCGTGCTATTACATAATGATAGATTAGGAAATCGAGGTGGTGGAGTGGCGATCTACCTTCGCTGTGGTATCCCTTATAAAGTTATTGCATCTTCTCCCTCTATAGCGTCTGGATCTCTTGAGTATCTCTTTGTAGAAGTTCTCCTAAATGGAAACAAAATTATTCTTGGAGTTGTGTATTCTCCGCCCTCAGTTAACTACTTTCATGACCTTGAGTCCGCTCTCTCGAAAATTGCATCTGAGTACGCACATCACATAATTATGGGCGATTTCAATACGGACCTTTTGCACAGCTCCTCTAGATCGCGAGAACTACGAATGATCATGAATTCAGTAAATTTCTCTATTCTCCCGCTTGGGCCCACGCATTCTAATATTAACACTGCTGATTCATGGTTAGATTTGATAATCGTTTCGTCTACTGAACATGTTGTAAATCATGGGCAGTTTCCGGCTTCTGGCTTCTCGCGGCATGATTTTTTATTTATTACCTATCGAATCAAATCGCCAAAAGTTACCGCACCTGTTTTGCGCCTGCGTAGCTTTGCGACTATGGATGTGGAGTTATTGAAACGGAAGGCTGCCTCGATTGACTGGTCAGATATTTTTTATACATCTGATGTAAATCATATGGTAGAGACACTGACTAGTAATATCCTTCAGTTATTCGATGCAGTAGCCCCGATACGCAATGTAAAGATCAAGCGCCCTCCAGCACCGTGGATGGACAGTGATATCCGTAAAGCAATGGCAAAACGTGATCGGGCTTTTGTAAGATTTAAAAACAATCGCTGTGATGCCAACTGGAATATATATAAAGCTACCAGAAACAAATGCAATCAGATGGTTCGAGCTGCAAAACGCCGACATATTCATAAGAACATTTTAAGCTCTTCGCCAGCCGGCATTTGGAAGTTTCTTAATTCACTTGGGTTAGGTAAACAAAGGAATTGCCCTGATATAGGGGCAATATCTCTCAATGATCTTAATAAGCACTTCTCCTCGGCACCTATAGTCGACAACTCAACTAAATATAAAACCATTTCACTCATCTCATCCCTTCCTAAAATCGATGCAAACTGCTTTGCTTTTTCTCCAATAACTGATGAAGATGTTCGTAAAATTATTTTTTCCATTAAATCTAAAGCAGCTGGCTATGATGAAATAAGTAGAAATATGATTATTCCCGTAATTGATTACATTCTCCCAATCATTACCCACATCATTAATTTTTCTTTTTCTACTGGGGTTTTTCCATCTTTTTGGCGTAAAGCATTTGTTCTTCCTCTCCCCAAGTTAAATAATCCCACTTCTTTAAGCCATTTAAGACCAATTTCTATACTTCCCTTTCTTTCAAAGATTTTAGAATCAGCTGCACACAAACAGCTATCCAGCTACATATATAAAAATAAACTTCTTAGTCCCTTACAATCTGGTTTTCGTCCCGGACATAGTACAACCACAGCTCTCCTTAAAGTTCTCGAGGACGTACGAGAGGGTATGGAGGAGTCAAAAGTAGTAGTTCTCGTATTAATTGACTTCTCTAATGCTTTCTGTACAGTCGATCATGACATTCTTCTTGCTATCTGTAAATACATGGGTTTCTCTTCGTCTGTTTTGGATTGGTTATCAACTTATCTTCGTGGTCGCCAGCAAAGAGTTAAGGTCAATCAACAGTCTTTCTCTGATTGGTCTGATCTTGCTACTGGCGTGCCACAAGGCGGAATTCTTTCTCCTTTATTATTTTCTATTTTTATAAATCTCATAACTGTAAATTTCAAATGCTCCTACCAGCTGTATGCTGACGATTTACAGCTGTACGCTCAGATTGATCCAGCAGAGGTTAACTCTGCGATTGAAATTTTAAATATAGATCTTCAGGCTATCTGCGACTGGTGCACAAGTTATGGAATTGCTGTCAATCCTGCTAAATGTCAAGCCATAATTCTCGGTAGCCCTCGTCGTCTAGCTAATTTAGACTTCAATTCACTGGAGCCTATTGTTTACAATAGCACAAATATTCCTCTTAGACATGTAGTTAAAGACCTTGGGCTAATGATTGATGCTAATTTAAGTTGGCAATCTCAGGTAGCTGAAATAAGCCGGAGAGTGACAATCACCCTGCGTGGCCTATATCGTTTCAAGAATTTCCTTCCAACCGAGACTAGGGCTATGTCGGTGCGAACACTCGTTTTACCAGTTATTGATTATGCTGATGTGTGTTACCCCGATGTGAGTCAAATACTTCTGTGCAAATTGGATCGTTTGTTAAATAATTGCATCCGTTTTATTTGTGGCCTTCGTAAATACGATCATGTATCCTTATATCGTTCCAAGCTTAAATGGCTCCCTATCCATAAGCGTAGATGCATCAGAATTCTTCGCACGCTATTTTCAATCCTATATGATCCATGCACTCCTCAATATCTGAAATGCAAGTTTCAGTATTTGGGTTCTTCCCACGATCGTAACCTGAGATCCTCAGAGGGAACTACTTTATGTGTTTTTCCTCGTCGTACTAAATTTATGTCTCAGTCGTTCGCCGCTGAGGCCATAAGGCTATGGAATAAATTACCTCCTCATATCAGGAAACCGACTTCTGTTGCAGCCTTTAAAAGAATGGTGACTGATCACTACCTTTGTTCTTTCAGCAATTGACCTTCTTAATTAAATGTTACTGTATAATGAGTATTATAAATTACTTAAGTTGTTTTTGTATAATATGTTTGTATGTAAGTATGCTTAAAATGTATGTATTATGTATTGTTTAAAATTATGTATGTTTATGTATCATGTATAGAGTATAGTATTTATGTTATTTGTAGTTATATATGTTTATTTTTGTATTTACAAGTATAGTATGTATATGTTTATATTAACATTCACGTATATATTCTCAAGTTTTTATGGCACCTCCTTAAGTTTCTCTGTTTAGCTCGTGGTTGACTGGTAGAGAATGCCTAAAGGCATTAAGTCCACCAATTGTACATCTTAAGTGCAATAAAGATTTTTAAATAATTAAAATAAAATATTCAAATTTTTCAGTATGCCAAAAATTTGAATTGGCGCGTAACCGCAACGATGCAACGGAATAACTGCAACTTCTTTAAGCGTCCACTCCATATTTATAAATGAGTGAAATTCTAAAAAGTATACAGTTTAATTTTTTGAACAATTCGAAATTCGAATTCAAATTTAATAAATTTTTTGTGGCTAGCATTATAAAAGAAAAGTTTTTACTGTGTGACAATACTTATGACCTGACTAAGTATATATTAATGTAACATTAGTGCTAAAAGCGAAGTTATTTCCAATATTTTTTTCTAGATACAGTTATTCTCAGAAACTTTAAATTTAAATATAATAGAAATAATAATGAAAATATTTTAATAATGTGCTGGTAGTTCATGAAAATTCCATATCTCTTCTTGAATACCTAATAAAATTTAATACGTTCATATTTATTTTATATTATAAATTATCTTACAAAAATCATTTTACGAGGTCACTTAACGAGAAAAAATCTTCGTTCCTCTACGTAGATGACGATGTTTTGGAGTGATCTAACAGTTTCTAAAATTATGTTGAGATCAAATAGGTATACATTGTTTATTTATTCATTACCATCTATCAAAGTCTTCTACTGAATAGGCTTATGCTATCCAACGGAAAGCCTCATAAGGGGGTATTTTTCATAATTTCCACTTTTGTTATGCGGGTTGAAAACCGCATTTTTTTTCCTTGGAACTAGTTGTTGTTAGGAAGATGCCGCTACCCATCTCCTGATTTCCATCTGCCTTTTAACACACTCACGAGATTAGACCACATTTACACGTGGTAGAGGCATGCTGCAGCTATATTATGGTTGTAGCACGAATGGGTCGGCTCGACCGGGAAAGGACCACGCTCTCACAGAATACCAGCGTAAAATATTCGTATGGTGAGTGTAGAGTACCGGAGACTCTGTTTACTGGAAACGAAGCATTCCATATTAGTCCTCTTTTAATCGAAGATAGATTTAGATGTAGGGCCACAGCAACCACTTACCATCAGGTGGACTGTGTGCTGGTTTGTCACCTTTATCTTATAAAAAAAAATATTTAGAGTAGTGAATATTCTTTCACCGTCAATACACATTTTTATTGGATAGTTATGTTGTAAATCACATTATTTCTAATTAGAGATTTGGAAAAAATATTTAAATAAAAGGTTGTTTCAAGTATAAAATGTCATGATTAATTTCAAACTTGCAACTATTTGTAGGATAAATGTATCATCCTTCATGTGAAACTTCATTCGATAAAGAATATGTAACAGAAATTATTATTAAATACATTCACATTAAAATAATCTAATAAACAAAATAAACTTACTATAAAATAAGCCGCGTTTAACACGCTCCTCAAACTCAAACCCGCTACCTGCTCGTCATCGTAGGACTTTAGAATAGGAAAATCTCCAAAATATATAATATTTTTTCATTAGTTACATATTTAAAAATGTTAATTAAGGTTTTTGTGTTTTATAAGATAATCAATTCACATACAATTTACAAGTATTCTTTTATTTAAATTTTATCTGATTATTTTTATATTGATTTTTCTGAATAAAAATTATTTATATACGTTTGAATACTGATTTTGATAACTCACTTAAAGGGAACCACAAAGTTATTGTTACGTATTGTATTTTGTCAGCACTAATGAAAAGCCATAACATTGGAAGACAGCCTAACGGACTAGATAACTTCTATATAATAAATATTAGTTATCAATCTAAATTTAACTACTGCAATAATAACCTCGGCACAAGATATTACTAAAATAACCTAAACGTCATCGTAATCGCATGGTAACCTCAACAAAGAACCGGACGAGTCAATCAGGACAGAACTATTCCAGAAAGTCTGAAATGATATCGCAATGGGTGGACTCCACACAGGGTAACCCAATGATCAACAATTCACTTAAGGTCCAGATCATGGATCCCCACTGGACCGGTGGTTGAGTCAAGTCCTGAAAAAGACTGCTTGCTTAGCGAGTTTCTGAGTGGTTCACTTCATATGCATACATTATTAATTAGATTTTAGATTTTTTAAATTCTAATAACATTCTTTGCGTTTTCCTATATTATCTAACTGAAATAGATATTAAAGTAAATTACTATTTTATTAAGTACATTAACTTCTGATAATTACAAAAAAAAATAATACATAATAAAACTCACATACCTTGTTAGTCTATTTACTCAAAGAATACAAATAATAAAAATACGAGTAATGTCCGACACTCGCGATCCACCCTTATGCTGTGTCAAACAATAGATGTATCGACTCGACTTGTCAAATCGGGCTACAAACGGACGTGTACTCGCCTCGAAAATTGAGGCGGCACTGAATTTTTTTCACGCGTGTTCTCTAATATAAAGCGACTTACGGAAACCTAACCGTTTCATACTAAAATATATGGACGATTTCTGTTAAAAAATGAATCATATTTAGTCTTAGATTGTTGCTTTTTGGTTTAAATTAGTAAAAATAATGAACGGTGAATGTGTTATCTATACTTTTAGCTCACGTTTTAAACAAAAAGAAAATAATAACGAAATGGCTTAGAGATTTAAAATAGAAAAGGCCGTTTTAAGTGTTTTTACCATTGTTGAAGATTTTTTTTCTCGAAAATCAAGATGTTTTTTTATAAATAACACACGGTAAAAGTGTAGATCCATCTATTAACTAATTGACATTTTTTTGATGTGTCATTCAATGAAGTCAGTTCTTTAATATTTTTAAAACCGTAACTGCCTATTTGCGTGTTTCTTAAGGACTTGCCCCTTAAAGTTATAGTCTCTCTTGTAAACATAATATATCGCATGTTTATGTGGCTGAAATTTTATACAAACGCTAAACAATTGTTCTGTCATGACCGGAAAGATATAGTGGTAGCAATGTTGCAGTTGAATTTCGAATATTACTTAATATTATATGATCAATGCAAGATGACTTACGTGTATAACTTATTAGACAAGAAAAATGTAGAAAAAATTTATAGTTAATATCAAAATCGCGTAGACAGAATTTATTGTCGTACGTATACGTATACGTACATATGTACGTACGTACGTATTTATTGTCTTCTGCTTATAACGATCATTTTATTGATTTGACCCATGAATCAAAAACACACATTACAGCAAAAACCTAAACAAAAAAATAGTATTGTCAAATATCAATAACAATAATTTTACAAGTATTTTACTATATAAAGACTATTTTTTGACCTATATATGGATGTAAAGGAGGCAAGAGAGGTGTGTCAGGATCGTGCCAAATGGAAGTCCGTAGTTTCTGCCTACCCCTCTGGGTGACAGGCGTGAGTGTTTATGTATGTATTTTTTACCTATAAGGCGTTGACCTAGTTTAATATGACCTATTGTTACAAAAATCAGAAAATATTGGAATCAGAGGTCCCTACACTTCAGTGGATATCATCATATATTTATAATAGGTAATAATGCGTCATTGATACTAAAGCAGATGTAAATGAGGACATTGTACATTACTCGTCCGAATACTGAAATAATATATATGGCATTCCACAGGCAAGTGTTTTCGGGTTAATCCTATTTCTGTCTTACATAAATGACATTGTAAATATGACGAAGCATAAGTGTATTCTCTTTACATAATTTAAAAATTAATTAAGATAAATTTTTATATAAACAATTGAACAAATGCACTAATAATAAACATAATCTTACTTAATATACCAAAACTGGATATGATTTCATGTAACAAAACGATGGAATCTTAATGTTTAGGCTCTAGCAGAACATACCTGCGCGATTCGCGCCAATAAAAGCAGCTGGGCATACGAAATTTTTGGGTTCAATTATAGATGACGAAATAAATTAGAAACGATGTTTCTATCAAAATAATTAAATTCGTGTATGCTCTTAAACAAAAAAAAAACAACAAAAACATATAAACCGCTGTCTTGTCCTACCATGCATACGTAGAATCATTACTACGCTATTGTCTTATAATGTGGGGCAACAGCACTGATCAAAATGAATGTGATTGAAAAGTTGTTTATATAAGTGACGCTTATATAATAAGAGAAAGATACCTAATTACTTAAAAATTTTAAATATCAGATTATTTAAATTAAATTTGTATCAGTGGTTAAATGATGGTAGTTTCTATAGTATTAAAAATTTTTGTAGCCACAAACATTAACGTTTAAAAAAATTGTAAGCTCTGTATAACCGTAGCAAAATATGCTGATCTGAAACGTTGTGTAACATTTTTTTTATACCATGATACCCTATTACTGTGATTATGTTGGAAAGGTGGCCTTTTTCTTTGATTAATTTTTGCATGATTATGTGTATTTTTTTCCATAATAATGTTTGATTTTGCGTATGGTAATGCACATACAAACAAAATATATATTATTGTTGCAGGCAAAACGAAGACACCAAACTACAATTTTTTTTTTATAGGATAAGGGTGACAAACGAGCACACAGTCCACATGATGGTAAGTGGTTGCTGTGGCCCATAGACATCTACATCTATCCTCTATTACAAATCAATATGAAGATGCGTTGTCACCCGTGAGGACTTAGATGGAATGCCTCATTTCCAATAAAAAGGGCCTCCGGCCACCTGTACTCACCAAGCAAAACACAGAGGTAAACCTCTACTTCACGCTGGTTTTCTGTGAGGTCGTGGTACCACCCCGGTTCGAGCCGGCCCATCCGTGCGACAGCAAAAGCTGCCGCGTGGCTCTACCATTGTTAAAATTACACAATGTGGTTGAATAGAATTATTGTGAAGCAGCTTAAAGCAATTTCGGAATGGAATTAACACAATTACATATGGCGTTGTCCTCCGTTACACTGTTATAATATTATGTATTATGAAGATAAGAATAACTGAAAGAAATTTATGCTTTTTCAAATATGTTTTGCCTACAAAATTAAATATAACATTACTCCAATATAAATTTATAAAACAAGCTATTCTCCGTAAGATCATGTTATGTGATATATTTTCCAAATATTGCACATGACAGTGTGTGATATTGAAAAAAAAAATAACCGACCGCATTAGTAAAAAGTTATTTTATAAAAATCGTATACATAGTCTTGTAAAAGTGTATAATTTTCTATAACGTATCACAAACCGAATTAATAAGTTCATTACTTCTTATCCGTAAAAGTCTGCTTCTAATTCGCCAAATTGTACGTAACAAGATAAGAGCTCCGGGTAATTTCTATGAATGACAGTTTAATAACATCGGAACAGAGAAATAACGAAGTCATATAATACAGTCGTTGGACCATAAACACGTTATGCTGTCTCAGATAAGAGGACCTTGCAAAGGAATAGGATTGCACGATGTAGATTACATCTTTACATCTTTAGTTTGATATTTTAACCGTTTTTATTATTATCTTTAATTTAGTAAGATTTGTTAGGATTAATTCTAGCCGCCAAATTTCACGAACGCACATCGCGTCAAAATTCACGATACCATCCTCACCATATGGATACTTGGCGGTCCATGACTGTGCGTTTTACTAGGGGTTTTCTTCCTCGTACAACTTCTCTGTGGAATTGTTTACCACCGGCAATTTTTCCGCACCGACTTAGGGACCTTCAAGAAAATAGCTTACACCTTTCTAAAAGGCCGGCAACGCATCTGCAATTCCCATGATGTGGCGGTTGTTCATGGGCGGCGGTAGTCACTTACCATCAGGTGAACCGCATGCTCGTTTGCCCCCTCTTCTATAATAAAAAATAGTACGTATTACGTTGGTGAAAGACAAAATAACAATAAAATGAATAAATTCTCACAAAACAATATAAGCCAATAAGGATTTATAAATGTATAAAGCGATTTAATGTGACAAAAAGGGTCGGCATTAAGGTCCCTCATGCATGGTTTTATATTTTGTTTCAGATGTATTAAGCATGTTACTGTTACAAAAACTTTGAAATTCAGTGAGGTGAGATTACTGACGAACTGTTTCCGCAATTCGAAATAGCAAATAAAGTTCTTAATAAAATTTGAGTGAACGAGGCCTACTAAACAATTTTATTTTTACCCTACTTTCCCATTAGGAGGGTAATGTTTTTCGAGATTATATAAGTATGTTATGTATTCATATTCTATTTATTTGGCATGCTCTGTAGCCTAAACGGCTAGATGGATTTTGACATATGAGATTTCGTTAGATTCGTCTTAATTGTGGGAGTATCGTAGGCACTGGTCTAAAAGGATTTCAAACGCCGTAGGCTATATAATATTTATATATCATATTTCCAAATACATAAAAATGGGAGCAAAAGACTTTTTTTAATATTTTTAACGTAGTTTCCTTATTAAATTACTGTTTTAACAATTAAGCTTGTAATTTCTACATTATTTTATTGACTCCCTCGTTGGTGTAGTGGTTGTAGTAGTACAACTGCTGATCATGAGCTCCCGGGTTCGAATCCCAAGTCGGGCCAAAACAAAAATCAGTTATTGAATTTTTCCATCAAGAAATTCTCAGTAGCTGCCCGGAGTCAGGAAGTTGGCGGTGTCTCAACCCCGTGCCTCGTAAAGCACGTAAAGCCGTTGGTCCTGCGCCTGATCTCTCTCCGATCATGTCGGTTTATCGTTCCATCGGACTATGAGAGTGAGGGAATAGAGAGTGCACGTGTGCTTGCGCATACATTTGGGCACTATATTCCTGTCCTGCGCCGATGGCTCTTCTCCGTTGAGACTGACCGCCGTGACGAAAATACGGTTTGGAGGACATTATTTTATTACGACTGATTGACTGATTGATTTTGGGGAAAAGATTTACTAATTATGCCTTACATGGACAACTATAAATAATTGTAAGATATTTATTTAATATTCCATATATTTTTTCATAAAACTGAATCCACAAAAAGATACCCATAGTAAAACGAGCCATATTGGCTTGTAAAACCAAGGCTGCCAATTAAATACAATAAAAACTATAAAATACGCAGGCATTCTATGAATGTAGATGGCACTGTACTCTGTATGGCTAGGCGTAAAAGTGTTCTGTGGTAAATAGTAAAAATTTATTAATTAGGTACTTCTACGTGATAAAGCCACGCTGCAGCTATAGTATGGTAGTAACACGAATGTGTCGGCTCGACCGAGGTAGGACCACGCTTTCACAGAATACCAGCGTAAAATAGCACATTAATGCTGTTTTTTCGTATGGTGAGTGTTGAAAACCGGAGACCTTTTTTACTGGAAAAGAGACATGTCATCTTATTCCTATGGGATAACAAGCTTGACCCTAGGTGGACTGTAAAATCGTTTGTCGCTTCAGTTTAAGAAAAGAAAAGAAGAAAACATAACATGTCCAATGTAAATCCTTACTTTTATTGTTGTATCCCAGTACCTGCCTTTCGTGCCATGGCAGCAGTCTAGTCGCAGCGGTGAACACCATGATTTTAATGGACTAAAAAATGTTAGTTAAAAAATTCAATATTTTCTTTATTACAAGTCACTTTTTTTAATTATTGTGACAGAAGCTATTAACATTATTAGTTATAAGCCGCTTCGGATAGTAACCGAGAGATAATTAATCTGTCTGCCGAGTGTGACAATTGCAGCAAATTCTCCCTAGACCACTCTAGAAACCCCCTATCCCTAGAGACTAAGAGAACTGTGCTCGGCAGTGATCTTTTACGAATGCGTAGTTATAAAACGCGCTTACTCTTATACAGAAATGAGGTTAAAACAAATGAGATGGAATATTTTCTATTAAATGGAATTGATTATAGTAGTAATTTCAGATAAAAAAAGGAAAGTTCATACTAAATTGAACTCTAGCTCTTCTTAGAGCTAGAGTTCACCTAAGGGTAAAGTAATATTGAGGCACGGAACACTTTCCTATATTTATAGTTCATATAATTTATTTTATAATACATATAATAGGTACATGTACACAAGCATTCAAGTCTGTCAACTGGAATGTTAAGCCTAAAACGGATTTCCATTTAACACGATACTGACACACCTCTCTCGCCTCGTCGTGGGGGCTGCCCTACACTTCGCTTATAGGATTAAGCTGTCAATCGAGAACCTTTCTTCTCTACTGGTTATCGGTCTTTACCTATTGCTACTTCACCTAACTAATCAATCTAATCGAACCAGAGTACTCTGTTTTCTACTGTTTAATTATGAATTAAATTTAGGAATGCGTGAAACTTTGAACGTCTAATTATTTAGAAACTTTCCAAAACTTTCCAATAATTTTTGTTTGACTGAGTACAATAAGCATTTTTACTTTAGTTGTCAATTAAAATCTTCTGAGCCACACAAGATTTTAATACTTATTTTATCCCGGCCATATAAAACGAAATAATTTGTAATTTGTGGGTTAATAGTAATAATTAGTCTTCAATATATTCATATCAGGACCGGAATATCTAATATCTTTGCTACAAAGTCACTAAATTAATTGCTAGCCTTAAGTAGTTAACCCCGTGTAGTGGCGGGTAAGAATACTCACTACCCCATATATTCCCGTCGGTGTCGTAAAAGAAGGAAACTGAGGCAGAAGATGGGCAGCAGCATCTTTCTGATAACAGCAAAAAGCAATAAAAAACTGCGGCTGCCAACCCGCTCGCCAAGCATGGCAACTATGGTAATATACCCCCCATGAGCAATGATATGGCTACGGTGGCGATCATGTTAACGGCGGGGCAGGGAGTGCTAAGAAACTCCGGTGGAGGTTTGGTTGCCACCTACGGTGACTCGACCTGGCAACTTATGAGGCACGCACCCTGAGGACTGACGAGAAGATCCTGGAGTTGGAAGAAGAGATAGATAAAGTGCGCTGTAATATTATAGGATTATCGGAAGTCTGAAGAAAGGGGGAGGACACGGTAATCCTCGAATCCGGTAACTTGTTCTATCACCGGGAGGGCGACCATCTGTCCCAAGGAGGTGTCCGATTTATCGTTCACAACGTTGTAAAGATTGGGAGTGTGTCGACAAGTGTTGCGTACCTTATACTCAGAATCACCGAACGGTATTCGCTGAAGGTCATGCAGGTTTACGCACCAACCTCGGCACATCCTGATGAGGAGGTTGAAAAAATGTATGAGGATATCTCTAGAGCTATGCATTCCTCCAAAACCCACTATACGGTGTTAATGGGAGACCTCAACGCAAAACTAGGCACAAGAGAGAACGGTGAGCTGAAAGTAGGGAATTTCGGAATAGGGCAACGGAATTCAAGAGGCCAGCAGCTGGCGGATGATGGAGAAAGAGGGACTCTTTATGATGAACTCTTTCTTCCAGAAGCGGCCCTACATGAAGTGAACCTGGTCGAGCCCCAACGGTTCGACAAAAAATAAGATTGACTTCATTATGACGACCAGACGACAACTGTTCATTGATGTCTCAGTGATTGTGAGGATGAAAACTGGTAGTGATCGCCAAATGGTTAGGGTCACACTTAACCTAAACGTTCAGTTATAGAGGTCACGTCTAATGAAGTCAACGCTCCGTCCCCCTCGTGCTCTAATCCAAAGTCCCGAAATCTTTTAGCTCGAGTTACAAAATCGTTTTCAGTGCCTAGAAGATTGCAATATAGTGGACAATATAAATGACAAGCTGGTGGTAACCGTCCATGCGGTCGCATGAACGACAGATCTCCAAACACATGCGGCGGGACATTACTAACTTTAATACTGCTGTTATTGAAGAAGCGATCGAGCGGAGCTGGGGCTCCTAAGTCTTTGCCAGACATCTTTCTGCCTGAAATTGCCAACTGTCTGAATGTGGCAGCATCGTTTACGAGACACCTGAGATTTTGAGTGAGATTGAGAGATTCTATGGACATCTGTACACGTCTTCGTTGGAGCCATACGCAAGTGCAAGTCTTATCAGACACTATTTCGATGATATCCTGGACGTCAGTCTGAGCGAGATCAGAATTGCTCTCCAGCACGTTAAAAAAGGCAAGGCCCTATTTGAGGATGGTATTACAGCGAAAGTATGAAAGTGGGTGGAAAACCGGTACTTAAAGTCCTTTACAAGCTTTTAAATTAGGTCCTCCATGGTGGCACTACACCGGAGGCGCGGAGCAGAAGTGCGGTGGTCTTGTTCTTCAAGAAAGGCGATAACGCTCTCTTTATTTATTTATTTAACAATTATACATTGTTAAATTAGCTAGAGTTTCATTTTATTACAGCTACAATGCTGTGATTTATTAGCACTATTCATATCAAATGAATATAATATGAGGTCATAGTGATTAGGTTGCCTTTAAAATTCATGGCGCAAAAATAACAACAAGTGAACTCACTAGCCCCAACGTAGTAAACGTAATCCCGTAGTCCAATGCAACGCTTATTATGCTTAAAAATCAAAGATAAGATTGAACACTAAAAAAATTACTGAATTCAGAAACTAAGATAATAATATTATATTTACATACAGCTTAGATAGTTACTACGAATCACTATTTAAATATTCTGGCTATCATGGTAGTGATGATGATGATGGCGATGACTACTAAGGGCCATGGCCACGACATATGGATGACAGATAACCGTTGTCTTATTTTATTAATTTTTTTTTGGGGACTAAGGAGGAATGCTCAGTCTTTAATATTACTGATACACTACAGTAAACATACAAATTTTGGCGGCAAAATCAGATAAGATAGTGCTACCAGCCGGACAATTCGCAGAAAAGGAACACCTTAAATAAGCATAGCGCGGCCAATTTAATTAAAACTTAAACAAGGAATTGCTCCTATGTTGTAACGGTGTTTTGCATACGAAAATAGGACTTGCATAAACATACAAGTCGCTTATTTTTTGTAGATTTGTAAGACTTGCAAATACTTGTTCTGCACGAAAATAGAACTTCAATGCTTACCTATCTGTCTAAAAGAAACCTAGATCCGTAAGCTGATAAAAGCTTGGGACTTGATAACCATTATTATTACTGAAATATTTACGTCTAAATCATTGTAAATTTAATGGAAACCAGAAGCATTGCACATCAGGGAGCTAGTTATAATCGAGGCAGAGAGCATAGGCCAGTGCTTATCAACTTTCATGTACCCCTCGGGTACATTAAATATTACCTGTTTTTGGCGTTTAATGTTGCAACGGAAAATTATGTTTTTAAAGGCAAAAATCCTTACAAATCTAATTTTTTATCAACACTAAATTAATGTTATGTATGAACGTAGCCACATGATGAACTTTAAAAATATCGCACTGCTGTCACAGACCTCCTCTCAATTCTGAAAGGGTTTCAGGGCAAGGAAATTTCCGCCACATTGCCTCGATGCGTGTTGGCAAACTTTGAATTTCTTCAAAATATTTTTTTTCTTATTTCTCGGACATACAGGTTCCCTCACGATGTTTTTCTTCATCGCCATCACGTGGTAATTAAGCACTTAAAATTGCAATTAAAAATTTTAGTTGTGACGGTGGGTATCAAACCCGGGTTGCTCGCGTACTGTGAAATTTACAGCTAGCGCTTAGCCCCTTTTTTTTCGAAAAGTGTATACTGTTTGTGCTGCGGCCTTTACAGCTTCATCGAAATAGTCTTCTAAGCGAGGACTTACGAGCTATTGAGTGCAATGATTCCGCCGCCGTGGAACGATGCCGCCTGTAGTCCGGAGGCACCCCGGCCCCTGTTTTTTTGAGTGAGCACCCGTGAGGACTAAGATGCCTCATTTCCAGTAAAAAGGGTCTCTGGTTCTCTACACTCACCATGCGAAACACGGCAGTGTTGAACTGCTATTTTACGCTGTTATTCTGCGAGAGCGTGATCTTTTCCCGGTCGAGCCAACACATTCGTGCTACAACTACCTATACTACTAATATAGCTGCAGTATGGCACTACTTAAAAAAGAGGATATCCGCAGTAGAACCAGAGTAACCGACATAGCCCAAAGATTTAGTATGCTGAACTGGCAATGGACCGGCCATATAGCTCGAAGAACCGACAACCGATTAGGAAGAAAGGTTCTCGAGTGGCAGCCTCGTACCGGCAGGCGAAGTATACACTTCGTCCCCCCGCTAGATGGAGTGACGACCTGGTAAAACATGCAGGAAGTCGATGGATGCAGGTGGTTCGGGACCATGCTTTGTGGCATTCCTTGGGGGAGGGCTACGTACAGCGGTAGACTTGTGACGGGCTGTAATAATGATGATAATGGTGATGCATACTTTACACATGTAAACCTTTTTTTTTAAATATTCTGTCTATTAATGAAAACCGCATCGAAACTCGTTGCGTAATTTGAAAGATCTAAGCGTACAGACTTTGTTTTGTACTATGTTTTATAATAATAATATTTAAAAAAGTTGAATATTGTTATTTTATCAGGGTACCATGAAGTGAATTATATAAAAATTAAAACGATGGAAGGTAGGGAACCTTATGAAGATGCAAATAGAAATAAATGGCGTGTGTCAGCATCAAAAAAAATTGCACGTGATGCCTTAATTGCGCTTTTGATGTTTCACAAAAATTCAACAATATAATGGTTAAACCTAGTAAAATGTTGAATTACCTATTACATTAATAAATATAAATAATGATATGCATATATAATACTCGATAATTTATCATAATGATAATTTGCGTAAAATTTGCGGGAAATTGATAAAATAATAGCGATAAAAATAGAGCTCACAGGCCAATAATATTACTACTTCTGTTACAAATAATGACGGGACAAGTGAAACGGAAATGTTATGGAGACCTCTTACGAGTAGGACTTAAGTTAATTTAATTAGGTAAATATGACATTTTCCTTTTTGCAAAAAATATTAAGCTTATTCTTATCGCGGAGACAGTAATTAATTGCACAAGAACCAACCCGACCGATACCATTGTTTGTTAGGCATGCAATTACTTGTGTCATGCGGGGTTTAAACAGCTCTCACCAACGCAATTTAATGCTAAGCTATTGTGCCACGGAGCTATCAAATTATTGGGTTAAAATGACACACAAGCACATATGTGGCTGTTTAAAAATATTTATAGGTAAATCTACACACTTTTTACTATTATAAAGAGGAAAGATTTGTTTGTTTGTTTGTTTGAATTGAATAGGCTCTGAAACTGTTTGACCGATTTGAAAAATTCTTTCACCATTAGAATCCTACATTGTCCCTGATGAACATAGACTATTATAGAATATTTTCAAAAAGTTAGGAATCCGTATGAAAACTTCGTTAATGTAACCCAAGGTGAAAAAAAAAACAAAAAGAATCCTTATATCGCGTACGCTGCGGAAACTATTGATAATAGAGCAAATTAATGTACTTCAGTTTTATAGAGGATATCAATATCTACAAAAATGTCTGCAATACCATATGTTTAACTATTACAGTTATGTCACAATTACACAATTATGTCACAATCTACTTTTTCATGTTAAAATGTGAAATAGTAACGCCGGTACAAACTGGGCCATATGGTGTGTGGTGAGTGTAGAGAACCAAAGACCCTTTTTACTGGAAATGAGGCATCTTAGTCTTCACGGGTGAAAACGCATCTGCATTTTGATTTGTAATAGAGGAAAGATGCAGATGTCTATGGGCCTCAGCAACCACATAACATTGGGCGTACTGTGTGCTCGTTTGTCATCCTTATCTTATAAAAAAAGAGAGCTTCCTCACATGGCCAACAGTAAAGGACCACGTCTCAGAACCATAGGTCATCACTCACATCACGCACTGGTTGAACAATCTAGTTTAAGGTTTTGAGGTATTTCTAATGAGAAGATATGTCGTAATCTCACGAACGCTGCCCAGCCAAGTTGAATCCGTCGATTGACCTCTCGCTCGAAGTTGCATTTACCTAGTCGGACTATTTGTCCCAGGTAAACATACTCGTCAACAACTTCGAGGTTAGTGCTCCCAACAATTACCGGCAAAGGTATGACATGGATTTTAAACATGATTTTTGTTTTGTCCATGTTCAGCTTAAGACCTTTCCGTTGGGAGACACTATTTAGTTCATTGAGCATAGTGCTTAGGCAAATCGAAGATGAGTGATGTACTCGTCATTGATGTTAATACCGTTTCCTTTCCAGTCCAGTTGCTTAAACGTCTTCCAATGCAGCGGTGAAGAGTTTCGGTGATATTACATCATCCTGTATTACGCCTCTCTGCAGTTGGATAGGTTTCGTGCTCTGGTTCTCTACACGGATAGCCATCGTAGCCCTACTGTACAAATACTTCAGCACTTTGATATACCGACAGTCCACTTGCCACCGCTGGAGGGACTGCAGCCCCACCCAAATTTCTACGGAATCAAAGGCTTTCTCATAGTCTATATACGTAAGAAAAAGTGGCAGATTGTACTCTTTAGTCTTCTGTACAATTTGCCGAAGGGTATGTATGTGGTCTATGGTGCTAAAGTCTTTTCGAAAATCGGCTTGTTCTGGAGGCTGGAAGACGCCTAGTCTGCATGCGAGACGATTCGTAATGACTCTCGAAAACAGCACCAAAACGTGGCTCAGAAGTGAAATCGGTCTGTAGTTCTTCAAGAGAGCGTTGTCGCCTTTCTTGAAAAACAAAATCACCGTACTTCTGCTCCACGCCTCCGGAGTAGTGCCTCAATGAAGGATGAAATTAAAGAGCTTCTGAAGGACTTTATGTACCGGTTTTCGACCCGCTTCAGAAGCTCCGCAGTAATTCTCGTCCGGGGACTTGCCGTTTTTAAGGTGCTGTAAAGCCATTCTAATCTCGCTGAGAATGACGTTCGGGATATCATCGGAATAGTGTCGGATAAGACTTTCTCTTTCATCGTTACTCACACTTGCGTATGGCTCCAACGATGAAGTGTACAGCTACCCATAGAACCTCTCAATCTCACTCAAAATATCTGGTGTCTCGGAAACGATGCTGCCACATTCGGTCTTCAGCTTCGACAGTTGGCACTTTCTGGCAGACAGATCTTTGGCAAAGAATTTGGAGCCCTGATTCCGCTCGATCGCTTCTTCCCTACGAGCAAGAGTTGCTGCGCTGGGGGGCGCGGGTTTGAATCCCGCACGGAACAAGTATTTGCATGGCCTACAAATAATTATTCCGGGGCTGGACGTTTGTCATTGTGCAATTTGTGTTTGTAAACTGCTTCCACGATACAGGAGAAAATCCTAGTGTGGGGGTAACGTTTTTTAAAAAAAAAGAAGCAGTATTAAAGTCGCGTAGGTCCCGTCACATGCATTTGGAAATCTGTCTGTTCAGTTGCCTGTATGCTATCAAATCTATTGAAGACTGCAGCTTCATTTCCCGTCTAACAGCCATGAGATTAAGAGTGTGATCGGAGAGTTTTTGTGTTCTTCTGCGGCGGGTCTTGGAAAACTTAGCATAGACAGTTTCCAAGAGCTTGTCAATTATATCGTCCATTGCATTGCAATCTTCTAGGCACTGAAAACGATTTCGTAGCTCGAGCTGAATGGTGGACTTTGGACTAAATCACGAGGGGAACGGAGCATTGACTTCATTAGACGACATGTCCCCAACATTAATACATGCATATTATCTTTATATTTAAAAATTTCGTGTCACATTCTTTGTCGGCGATGAACTCCTAAACTACTGAACTGTTTTCAATGAAATTTGCATACTCTGTGCAGTTTGGTCCAACTTGAAAGATAGGATATTACTTATCCTGATAAGTGACAATTAATATTTTTTTATTACGAATTTAAGGATTTTTTATATGAAGGAACATAGAAAAGGGCAGAACAACGTCTGCCTGGTCAGCTGTATATTATATAATTCTTCTGACAGTGTGTACGTGACCGAACTTCTCCTTAACCGATTTTGATGAAATTTTGTGTCTGTGATTAAGTTCATTAGAGAATGATTACGACTCACAATTAGACCCGGTAGGTGATGTTATTGTCGAGATCCAGAAGTCAACCGTGCGAAGCTGGGGTGGATCGCTAGTAATGTATAAAAAACTACGAAGGTTTATTGCCAAATGTTCTCGTAAATATTCCAAAAATAAACTTATTCCGCCCGAGTTCTATTCGCAATACCAATGTCATCATTAATATAATATTAGACATATGTCATACCAAGGCGGCGTCATGTTAAATGTCAAATTTGTTGCTTTCCTAACGTCGGTATAAAGCTGTCAATTTTATTTAGCTACGAGTGTTTGTACTCCTAGGGGATATTAAGTTTGCCGTTGCTAAGTTTTTTCTGTTGTGTTGGAATATGATGGTGTAAAGTCAAGCTTTTTCCAACAATAAAGACGTCTACATCTTGCCCATATCCGGAAGTGGATTGTTACTGGCTGAGCATTAAAAAAAATGGATATTATTGCATTTACATTAACATTTTTTTTCTGGTCTCTTGCTCGTTTATAATTATTGTATTAAGCTACAAAAAGTAACTTTTGAGGTATTTTCTATTGAATTTTGATGATAGACTACGATCAGACAATGCGTTTGTTTATAAATGAACATTCTAAAGTCATTAATTTTGACAAAAGTTGTATAAGTCTTATTGTGAGTAGTCTTATGTATTATCCTGCGAATAAAATCACTAATTAATTACTCTAGAGTAAGAGAACTTTTCGTCTTTCCGAGAGTAAATCGCGTTACAGCGCCAAAATTCATGGAGTAAACTAATTATCCCAAATTATTTTAATAGTGGCTCTTGTATTTTAATAGCTCTTTTCGTATGCTTTGTTGAAAAAATAGGATATTTTACTGATGTGCGTTTATAATTTTTGTGATAGATGTAATGATTTTTTTTTTTATAATACAACTCTTACAAAATATGATCGATGATACTGTCAGTGATGGAGAATATGGTTTAATTTTTTTTTTGCTGTGACACGGAAATTTTTTTTTCCTCGAGTTCCAACAGCAAGTTTTTTTTTTCAGAAGATAACAAATTTGGGCTACGTTCCCTTATTTCTTAAAACATTTTATTTATTTACAATTACCACAACATGCAACACAACAACTCTAAAAGATAACTTTACTGAACTGATAATAATTCAAGTAAATATATCGATGTTCAGTGACAGTTCACACTATTATAATCCGGAAAATTACGTGAACGCAAGACTATGTCGACCATGGGCACGCATAGTCTTACGTTGCTATTACATAAACAATTGTATTTTGAATTTAGTTGGCTTACATGTTCATTCATTATTCTTTCACCAACACTAGATTAACGTTACCCACTATTGGCTACTCTAAGTTTGTGATGGAAAAAAGCAAATTAAGTTATCTGAAAGTGTAGTGTGTTTCTACAGTTTACAAGATGGGTGCAAAGCGAGATGTAAGGGAAAGCTAATGTACGAAACAAACCCAATGAAAGTCGTTCTAACACTGATTTTATTGTAAAGGAATATACTTTATATAGTTATATGATTATTATAAAATGATGTGGAAGCAGAAGTACGGAAGTTATAAATGTGGGCGTAATTAACAAATAATATTGTTTCTAAGTAACCTAAATTAACGAGTAATGCATGTTTTATTAACTATTGTGCAGTAACCCGTACATCCTGTCGGCCCAAAAGAGGGAAATTATGAAATAAGTACACAAAAACAAGTATATAACAATCTTAAATAGAGAAAACAAAGTAAAATAATATAAATTCTTAAATATTTCATCACTGCACTACACTTGTGACGGAATGTTGCACGGATCGCGGTCGGGACTTCAGGGTTGTGACAGCCACTTAGTCTCCGCTTCTTACCGCCGCCAGCGGGATTGAGGTTGCTGGTGTGTTTGTCACAGTCAAGTTCAGTGCTCCCTTGCTTCTGCGACATTGCATGATCACACAAATACATCCCGCTATAACGATCAGTCCCAATATTGAATACATAACTGAGTACTATTGTACGTCATGTACGCTGAATGGTGCGTTTTCTTGTTTGAGGTTTGTTATCTGAGTCCTCATTCGGCGCCACTCATCTTCATGGTTTTCGGGAATAAACTACTCGAAGTTGAAATTATTGATAATGGAATTCAGTACCGAAGTGTATGGGGTCGGTATGTTCCCTTGAACTTTGACTTGGCTCAAGTAGTTGTTGTGACCAAATATAGAAAAGATGTCACTCTTTATTGTATAACCTTGACCGATATATAGTTAACCATTCCGGGCCAGTGATTTCATTATCTTTCGGTATCGAAAAATCAAAATATGCGCACTGCCCATTTCCCACAGCAAGAGAATAGCCACTTTTTATCGCAATACTTGACCGAGAGCGATGGCTCTCGACATGGCGCCTCCCTTGTACTGCACATTGGTTTATTATGTATGTTAAAGTTACAAATTGCTTGTGTTATTTGTAACTCATAAATCGGTTTATCTGTAGATTATAATAATCTGTCTGTCTGTATATGGATACAATTTTGAATGCTTAAAATTTATTGTAGTACTGTGTATCTGAACCTTGAAGAATATGATCGATTTGTAGATGCAAAGCGTTGATTGCATTCCAGGGTGTCTGGATATTGCGTAACTCATCTTCCAGCTTCCACTTGTCTCGTATCTCGGTAACTTGCAAGCTACTCACTTGTCGTGGAAAGCTCTAAAATTAGTTAGTTGCAGAGATAGCAGTTCTGCTGCCTGGTCTTGATCTGTAGGCGACGTCATCATTATAGATGACGTTGATGGTACTGTGAGTCTCGGGTGTAGCTTAGATGAAACCGTAATTTGAGCTAACTCTTGCGCCACGATGGTAGGCAGAAATTTTGGTTTTGGAGGTGCAGAAATTTCACAAGGACCACTGTACCTAAATTTTTCAAATGTCAATGGAATCCACAGATTCAATCTTGTGTCTTTAAAGGTCCAAAGAAACTTTTTATCTCGAATGTCGATGAGAATGGGTTGAAGGGCCAAAGAAACTGTAGTGTGTCTACAGCTTACAAGATGAGTGCAATACGAGATGTAAAGGAAAGTTAATGCACGAAACAAACCCAATGAAACTCGTTCTAACACTGAATTTATTGTAAAGGAATATACTTTATACAGTTATATAATTTCAAGTTCGAAAGTTATACATGTGAGCGTAAATAACAAATAATATTGTTTCTTAGTGACCTAAATTAATGACTAATGCATGTTTTAACACAAAGAGTAAAATTATTCCAGAGTTAGTTACTCTTTTATAACATGGTGCTTCGTGAAATCCACCCTTAATCAATTCATTAGTTTGTTATTAGCCGATTTCAACAAAAGGAGAAGGTTTGACTGTATTTTTGTATATAATGTAATATAACAGTTATTATATTGCGTATCGTAATTCACCCAATTATTAATCGACTTTCATTATTCCTTTTTTTATTAAATAGTCTAAGTCTCGTGAGCCCCATTAAAATTTGAAAAAATATTCCTCATCCAAGGTGGAGAATATAGATGAAAAAAATTTGTAAACCTAGTGTTTGAAACATTTTTCAGTCCATTTAAAAGTGTTAAATATTTAGATTAACTAGTAGAAAAAAAAATGTGCAACGGATATCATAAATAAAATGAGAACATCATCAATGTAGTCGAAGTCAATTAAATACGCATTATTAACGATAACTCACAAACTGCTGGTCAGATTCTGATGAAATTGATTGATTGAGAATAGCATTAGGGTTCAAATAAAAAATAGTCATCAAAATCGGGTCACCTAGAAAAAGTTCTTAAGTAACATATATGAAAAACAATACAGTTGAATTGAGTTCCTCCTCCTTTTTTTGAAGACGGTTTAAATAAAGTCAAAACCGACTTCGGAAAATAAATATATAGGAGAGGGAGTTAGCGCGTATACGGCTCACCTGATGGTAAGTGACTACCGCTTCCCATGAGCAACTGCAACACCAGCGTAATTACAGGTGCGATGCCGGGCTTTTAGAAAGGAGTAAGCTCTTTTCTTGAAGGTCCCTAAGTCGTATCGGTCCGGAAACATCACCGATGGTAAAAAATAAAACAAAAAACAAAATAGTATTGACGTAATTTAATAATCCTTTTATAAAGTTTTAGTTTGTTCTAAAGTCAGAGTTTTAATTCTTATATAAAGTTTTGCCTGATCATCGACTTCAGAAGCTAATAAATGATGTGTAGTTATTTTGTTCTTATTAGTTTTTTGAAGAAGGATTTCATATTTTTTAGTTTTTTTTTTATGAATAGCGATGCCATCGCGAATTGTCTTTACTATGTCCTTAGGATTAAATATTTTTGTATGTGAGATAGTCTTTTTTACCCGAGCGAATGTGGAATCTTTTTTCCACAACCTTGTCTAATTATGACAGTAACAAAGATCGTTTTGAAAATTAAACTTGTTGTTTTTATAGGGGTGTTATTTAAAGGGTAAGCATGCATTTCATGTTTTTGTCAGCAGAGAAATGTAATCTAGTAGCAGAAATAGATAATTGGTCAGCAAACCATGGCTAGCAAGCATTATTAAATCAATCGGCAATTTTTGACATTCTGGACGGCTGTAGTTTTTTTAGCATATTAATTATATAATTTGAGTGACTCATGTATATAAAACTTTGATAAGCTCTTAAAAGGTAAGCAACCAAAAAATTATCTTCATAAACATTTAAATTATCATTAAAAATGGACGCGGCTTTGGCCGCACCGCACCTTAGCTTACTGTCGCTGATATTACTTGATACGTATTTCAGTATTTTTACAAATTTAACAGAACCCCTAAATTTATTTGCCGGTTACTACTAGGTGTAACCACACTTCGTCTTTTAGATGTAAAATATTTTTACAAATTTAGCAGCACACCTAAATTTAACCAGTTATTGCTGGCAGCATTAGTTGGTTAAATTTAGGTCTCTGCTTATAGACATATGCTGATTAAGTGGTTAATTTGTGGATTGACTGTTTCTTAGGCAAACTCATATTATTGTAAGCTGCTATTTGTGATTCAACTACCGAATATAAGGTAATATACTGTTTTTTGTGGCTAACCAAATTTTATTACGGCTTACGTAATAAAATTTGGTTAGTCACAAAAAACAGCATTTAAATCATTTGGTTAGCATTCAAAGATTCTGTTTGCAAAAAAAAAAACATTCGGCAATTCTTGTTTCGCAAATAACCTTGATAATATTCGGTAACTTAATCACAAAAAGCAGCTTACAATAATATGAGTTTGCCTTACATTTAATTACTTCTCTTTTTATAATATGATCGATATTTGAAGCATACTCACTGTTACCCGTAAATAAGCTTCAAATATCTTAGTGATTAAAGTAATCAATTTGAATTATGATGATTAAAAAAAATCATTATAATAAAGTAATTCTTTTCGCTCTAAATTCTTCACTTGAAATTTTAAAAGTGAACATATAAATTATAATAATTTTTGCTACACTACTAGTCTAAATTTGATAACAGTTCAAACAATCCAGGCGTAAGTAGTATGAAAAAACGTATATCTTCTTTTTCGTTACATGTATCACATTACTTGTTTAAGTTTTAGTAAAAATTGAACTTGTGTTGAAATAACACTTACTTGCCATTTCCACTCCGCGTTACATAATATTTTAAAAAACACAAAATTAGTTCATTTAAAAAAACGCAAAATTTTAAAAGCGTACAAGAAAAATTATATAATATTAAAACAGGCCTCGTGAGGTTAGTAGCTTTCAGACGTTCTCGACCTAGTAAATTCCTACAAAGGACTTCTGAAAATATAATTCGAGATCGTGAAGTACATTTTCAGACTAGCGTTTAATATTCTCCACAGTAAGTTACGAGGCAATTCGGCAAACAAACAATAAAATATTGTTTCAAAAGTCGTTGTCTTAAAAATTCAACAAGGCTTCATATACATAACTGGTACTAGTAGATGTTGATGTGCTTTTGGATGATTATTTACCATGGTGACGGAAGCTATCAAATACTTTGGAAATATAATATTGGCATCAGCCAGCATATGCGCAAACATAAAGGCACGCATACATTCAAGTCTTTTTTTATATAAGACAAAGGGAGCATGCGGCTTACCTGTTGGTTAGTGACTACCACCACCTATGAACAATTACAATACACGGAGAATTGCAACTGACACGACTCGACACTTATGCAATAAAATAGGAGGTCGAAAATTGAAATTTACTATTTACTTGACCTGTGTAGTTCACGTAAATTACTACAGATATTATCTCATTTCTCATTAAAATACAATGTAAAATAAAACCTTTACAACTTAATAAAACTGCGTTGATGGTAAATTATCATTTGATAATTTACCATCAACACTCAGCACCAATCAGCAATAACAAGGTTAAGGTAAAACCTGAGTGTAAAGCGTACATGTGACGCTCAGAAACTAATAGCAATAATGGTGTCTTGAAGACCAGACACTAAAGTCAATTAAAGCAGTTTCTGTTTTACAGCTCAAGGACACCGTTCATCTGAAACCAATTAGAATTTGTGTCGAACGTTACAATGCTACACTCTTTGCAGAATGCTTAAAAAGTCTCACTAATTAACTGGTTACCATTTTCACATGTCAGCGTAGCGGGTTATCCCAGTCGGAAAATATATCTTAATCGTTCCTATTGCAGTAATTTTAGTCATTATTTTTATCTCCTTACATATATTGGATGGCAGGAGTCCTAAAATGTCTATTACGACGGCAATCCAAGACTCAACTAGACGTCCTCGTCTCTTGGGCGTTGGGCGGATGGGATGGGTTTGCATGTGAGTGGTTGAAACCGGGATTTCAATATGTTATGTAAATTGTATTTTAAAAATTATTTTTCTATAAAACTGAAGTGACAAACGAACTAACAGTCCACCTGATGGTAAGTGGCTACTGCAGTCCATGAACACCTACACAACTTCAAGCAAAGAAGGCTACAGGTGCGTTGTTACCTTTGGGAACTAATATGGAATGCCTTATAGCCTGTTATTATACTGTTGTACTCTTCAAACTTCAAGCAATCCAAGCAACATTATTAATTTGCAAGTCCATACCAAAGCATTCCTACCAATACCAAGAATTACTCGTTGAAATATAAAAAACTTATTACATTACGGGAAAAGAGCTGAATGCTGGCAGCGCTTTGAAATTATGTAATTATGTCTGACGATACTTGCAGCAAGTCAAACACTTTTACATAGTTCAAAATAAATAAAGTTAGAAACGCGACATCATCTATTAAATAATATTATTAAATGGTAAATTGAGTTTATATGTTGAGCATAGTTTCACGACACATCGTTTTAGGTAATAGAGCCACGGTGCGGCTGTGAAAGCTTTACAAAGCTGCAGGATGAATCGGTTGGCTCGGCCGGGATAGGACCATACTTTCCCAGAACACCAGCGTAAAACAACAGAATTATGCTGCCGTGTTTAATATTAAGGTGAATGTAGAGGGTCTCAATTTTGATAACGAGGAGTTCCATTTTAGACTTTAAAGATGAGAACAAAACTTCATTTTGATACGAGTGCTTAATCAATGATAAGTAGATGTATGTGAGCTATAGCATCTACTCGTACTTTCTATCAGGTGTACTACGTCGTTTGTCACCATTTTTCTGAAGAAAATAATAATTTTGAAAGAAAGAGTTAAGCAAGCAACTGAAATTGATTTATCCAGTCAAATATTTATGATATAAAATGACGGCTCGGTTACAGTTTGAATATGGCTTTGTGGACCACAGATTTTAATCGTTTATGGAATAGCTATTGGCATGGTCTACAAACACTATTTTCGGGTATAGATAAGTATTATTTGGCCAAATTAGCCTCTAAAAAGCTTGGCGTGCTCAGCAGAGCGGGACTGTATTACATGCTGGCACACCGCCTGCAACTTCATAAGGTGGAGGTTCGGCCTCACATGGAATACTGTTCCCATCTCTGGGCTGCTCTGTAGAATTGTTCAGATTAATCCCAGCTATCAAATTTCATAAACGCACATCACGGCAGAACTCCCGATACCATCCACACCATATTGATGCATGGCAGTCGATCACTATATGTTTCATTAGAAGTTTTCTTCCGCGTATGAACTCTGTGTGGAATAGCTTATAACCGGCGATTTTTCCGGACCAATACGACTTAGGGACCTTCAAGAAAAGAGCTTACTCATTTCTAAAAGGCCGGCAACGCACCTACTATTCCTCTGGTGTTGCAGTTGCTCATGGGCGGCTCAGTTGAGCCGTATGCTCATTTGCCCCCTCTCCTATTAAAAAAAAAAACCTTGTTTAATTTATGTATGTAAACCGTCGCCACGATACCAGGAGAAAATATTACTACGTGGCTAACATTTTATTACAAAAACATGTTCTCTTGCTTGATATATCGCCAGCATTTACATTATATTTAAAATTGGTTTATTATTTTTATTTTTGTATCTCTCAATCAAATACAATATGTACCTTCACTTTACATTTACATTATATGTATAGAAGCTATTCTATGAGATAGTGACTTTCTCCCAATCACGCCAACTCATACACGCTGCTGAAGCCCTGATACAGCTCCACTGTGGATGTACCTCGTATAAAATTCATCCAGCCCCACTGTGATATCATTAGTGTCAATGTATATTTACTCCTGGTTTTTATCTTATTCGTCGGGTCGGCTTGACCGGGGAAGAACCACGCTCTCTCAGAATACCAGAGTAAAATAGTAGCTCAATGCAACTGTGTTTCATACGGTGAGTTCAGAGAACCATAAACTCTTTTTACTGGCTACGAGGCATTCCACCTTAGTTTTCAGGAGTGACAACGCATCTGCATTTTGATTCTTAATCGAGTATAGATATAGATGTTAATGGGACACAGCATCCACTTACCATCAGGGGGCTGGGTGCTCGCTTGTCACCCTCATTCTATAATAAAACGCATGCAAGCAATCACACGCAGCACACAGTCATGCACGCACCTACTCCCGCACACTCACTCACTCAAGCACGTTTCAAAATATCCGCTCCATTGCAAATGAAACAAATGAAAACCATTTATTTATTTTCAAAATGAAAATTACTTATTAATTTTTATTTTTTATTTAATAAAGTAATGTAATAAGTAAAAGACAGGTTAATAAGTGACAATTATGTAGTCATACCTTTCTTCCCCATCGGTTGTCGGTTCTTCGAGCTATATGGCCGGCTCACTGCCCCTTCAGCTTACTAATCCGTTGGGCTATGTCGGTTACTCTGGTTCTACTGCGGATATTTTCATTTCTAAGTTTATCACACAGAGAAAACCCGAGCATAGCCCTCTCCATAGCTCGCTGAGCGACCTTGAGCTTCCTCATATGGCCAGCAGTGAAGGATCACGTCTCAGATCCGTAAGTCATCACTGGCAACACGCACTGGTTGTACAATTTCGTTTTAAGGTTTTGAGGTATGTCTGACGAGAAAATGTGTCGTAGCTTCCCGAACGCTGCCCAGCCGAGTTGAATCCGTCGATTGACCTCTCGGTCAAAGTTGGACTTACTTTGTCCCAGGTAAACATACTCGTCAACAACTTCGAGCTTAGTGCTCCCAACAAATACCGGCATAGGTGTGACATGGATATTAAACATAATCTTTGTTTTGTCCATGTTCATCTTAAGACCTATCTGTTGGGAGATACTATTGAGGTCATTGAGCATAGTGCTTAGGTCCTCCAGCGATTCTGCCATAAGGACTATATCGTCGGCAAATCGAAGGTGAGTGATGTACTCGCCATTGATATTAATACCGGATCGTTTCCAGTCCAGAAGCTTGAAAAAGTCTTCCAATGCAGCAGTGAAGAATTTCGGGGATATAACGTCACCATGTCTTACACCTCTCTGCAAATAAATGAGTAGTAGTTTCGTACTCTGGTTCTGTACTCGGATAGCCATCGTTGCCCTGCTGTACAAGAACTTCAGCACTTCGATATACTGACAGTCAACTTGGCACCGCTGAAGGGACTGCAGCACCGCCCAAATTTCGACGGAATCAAAGGCTTTCTCATAGTCCACATACGCCAGACATAGTGGCAAATTGTACTCCTCGGACCTTTGTAAAATTTGCCGAAGGGTATGTATGTGGTCAATGGTGCTAAAGCCCTTTCGGAAACCGGCTTGTTCGGGAGGCTGGAAGTCGTCAAGTCTGCGTGCGAGACGATTCGTAATGACTCTCGAAAACAGCACGTAAACGCAGCTCAGAAGGGAAATCGGTCTGTAGTTCTTCAAGAGAGCATTGTCACTTTTCTTGAAGAACAAGGCAACCGCACTTCTGCTCCACGCCTCCGGTGTAATGCCACCATGGAGGACGGAATTAAAGAGCCTCTGAAGGACTTCCAGTACCGGTTTCCACCCGCTTTCAGAAGCTCCGCTGTAATTCCCTCCTCGTCTGGGGCCTTGCCGTTTTTAAGATGCTGGAGAGCCATTCTAATCTCGCTCAGACTGACGTCCGAGATATCTTCGGAATAGTGCCGGATAAGACTCGCTCTTGGATCGTTACTCACATTTGCGTGTGGCTCCAACGATGACGTGTACAGCTGTCCATAGAACCTCTCAATCTCACTCAAAATCTCAGGTGCCCCGGAAACGATGCTGCCACACTCGGTTTCAGCCTAGACAGGCTCTTTCTGGCAGACAGATCTCTGGCAAAGACTTTGGAGCCTTGATTCCGCTCGGTCGCTTCTTCAATACAAGCTGTGTTGAAGTTGCGTAAGTCCTACCGCATGCATTTGGAGATCTGTCTATACAGTTGCCTGTATGCTGTCAAATCTGTTGAAGAATGTAGCTTCATCTCCCGTCTAACAACCATGAGATTAAGAGTGTGATCGGAGGGTTTCTGCGGCGGGTCTTGCAGAAATTAGCTTCGACCGCATGGACAGTTTCCACGAGCTTGTCATTCATATCGTCCACTTCATTGCAATCTTCTAGGCACTGAAAACGGTTTTGTAACTCGAGCTGAAAGGTATCGGGACTTTGGAACAGAGCACGAGGGGGACGGAGCGATGACTTCATTAGACGAGACCTCTGCAACTTAATGTTTAGGTTCAGTGTGCCTCTAACCATTCGGTGATGACTATCAGTTTTCACCCTCGCGATCACGGAGACATCACTTAACAGTTTTCGTCTGGTCGTCATAATGAGGTGATTCTCATTTTTTGTCGTACCGTCGGGGTTCGACCAGGTCCACTTCCTGTGGGGTTGCTTATGGAAGAAAGAGTTCATCATAAAGAGTCCCTCTTTCTCCATGAAGTCGGCCAGCTGCTGGCCCCTTGGGTTCCGTTGCCCTATTCCAAATTTTCCTACTTTCAGCTCACCGTTCTCTCTTGTGCCTAGTTTTGCATTGATGTCTCCCATTATTACTGTTTATTGGGTTTTGGAGGAATGTATGGCTCTAGAGATATCCTCATACATTTCTTCCACCTCCTCATAGGGGTGTGCCAAAGTTGGTGCGTAAACCTGTATGACCTTCAGCGAATACCGTTTAGTGATTCGGAGCATAAGGTACGCAACCCTCGTCGACACACTCCCGATCTTTACAACGTTGTTAACGAGAGACTTGTGGACGATAAATATGACACCTCCTTGGGACAGATGGTCGCCCTCCTGGTGATAGAGCAAGTTGCCGGATTCAAGAATTACCGTGTCCTCCCTCTCTCTTTGGACTTCGAATAATCCTATAATATGCCAGCGTAACTTGTCTATCTCTTCTTCCAGCTCCACGATCTTCTCGTCAGTCCTCAGGGTGCGTGCGTTGTACGTTGCCTGGTCGAGTCGTCTAAGGTGGCAACCAAACCTCCACCGGAGATTTTTAGCACCCCCTGCCCCGCCGTTACCATGGTCGCCACCGTAGCCAGGAATAGCGGGGCCGCCGGGGACTGGGGGCCGTCTCCTTGTTACTCTCGTCATAGGGGGGTATTTGCCATAGTTGCCACGCTTGGCGAGCGGGTTGGCAACTGCTGTGTATTTATTGTAATTTTGGCTATTATATATATGATATAGGAAGATGCTGCTGCCCATCTCCTGCCTGTTTCCCTTTGTTGCCTTTTACGACAGCTACGGGACGATATGGGGTAGTGGATATTCTTAATCGCTACTACACGGCAAAATTGAATTGTCTGCCTGTAATATCAAAATAACTGGCTTTTATCGAGCGCATGTGCCATTAAGATATACAATATACAATTAGAATAGTGATTTGTAAAATATTTGTCTGTCTGTCTCTCCTGGCTAATCTTCGGAATGGCTGAACCGATTGTGATGAAACTTCAAAAATAGATAGGTTAGACAAGGCAAAAAGTGTTCTAGGCTATATTTTATCCGAAAAACATGGAGGATTTCTTATGAAATATAATAAAAAAGTAAAATAACACGATACATTTTAAAATAAATATACAAACTAACACTTATAAAGAGAAAAGATACGAATACTAGTAAAAAAATTAACACAGTTGCACGAGAGACATTGTCAAGCATTTTTTTAGTCGATATGCTGAAGATAGGCCTCCCACGTTGTATATAATGTAATCATCACAATTAGCAACGGACTAAAAATCAGTGCCCGACTGTGGCACTTGTGACGTTGCTTCCCGTCAATTATTGGTTATACCACCATCAATCGGAAGCTATGACATGTTCAACAAAACTTATAGTTATTGTAAAAAATATAAACGGAATTATCGTTTTCTACGATGCGCAACTGCGTATTAGCTCCATTCAAAAGCAATCCATAGAATTACAAGCGCTATACCAGGTCATATCTACTCCATTATCATTATAGATATACAGAAGCGAGCAAAGATTACTGTGAATTATCTAGTACTGGATGAATGAAACAAGTATCTATAAAGGCTTAAGACATACTGAGATTCGGCATCAATACTTAAATCGTTACGTATCGTATCTTAAATATTATCTTTGGACTAGCTGTGTTCCGCGGTTTCGCCCGCGTATATCAAGCGTCTAAGCCAAGCGATATGAAAACTCGCTTAAAGTTGAAGTTAAAGCCTATAAGGTCCTATATAGGTCCAAAAGTTTCTGGCCTAAACTTTAAAAGAAAGGATAAATCTCAAACCACTAATATTATTTTTAGATATAATTTCCCGTTATTTATACTTTTTTTTTAATTTTTGACCTCAAAATGTGATAAAACTGCTGAATAAACCTCATTTTTCTCCGTAATTTGGATTTCTATTTTAAGAATAAATAATATAATAGGAGTTAAGTCGAGGCTATATGGTGAATGGTCGAGTTCAGTGAAACGGTTTTCTTAATTACAGCATTGGAAACACCCGTTATGTAGTTAGTTTGTTTCGGAGCGTTGTTATGAAGAATGAACCCTGCTCGCGACAATTTTTCTCGTCATTTTTCTTTACTAGCATCTCGCAATTGATGTAGCAAGAAAACATAGTAATAACCTATTACTTTTATATTGTGTTCTTTAAAATCTACCAGTAAAATTCCTTCGTAATTCAAAAAGATTATAGCCATAAATATTATCATGGTAAGGGCGGGGCAGGGGGTGCTAAGAATCTCCGGTGGAGGTATTGTTTGCCACCTAAGACGACTCCGCCTGGCAACATATAAGGCACGCACCCTGAGGACTGACGAGAAGATCTTAGAGCTGGAAGAAGAGATAGACAAGTTGCGCTGGAATATTATAGGATCCTTCGAAGCCAGAAGAGAGGGTAAAACGGTAATCCTTGAGTCCGGCAACTTGTTCTATCACCGGTAGGGTGACTATTTGTCCCAAGGAGTTGTCGGATTTATCGTCCACAGGTCTCTCGTTAACAACGTCGTAATGATTGGGAGTGTGTCGACGAGGGTTGCGTATCTTATACTCAGAATCACCAAACGGTATTCGCTGAAGGTCATACAGGTTTACGCACCAACCTCGGCACATCCCCATTAAGAAGGTGGAGGAAATGTGTGAGGATATCTCTAGAGTCATGCATTCCTCCAAAACCCACTATACGGTGTCAATGGGAGACTTCAACGCAAAACTAGGCACAAGAGAGAACAGTGAGCCGAAAGTAGGGAAATTCGGAATAGGGCAACAGAACCCAAGAGGCCAACAGGCCGACTTCATGGAGAAAGAGGGACCCTTTATGATGAGCTCTTTCTTCCAGAAGCGAGCCCAAGTGAAGTGGACCTGGTCGAGCCCCGATGGTTCGAGAAAAAATGAGATTGACTTCATTGTGACGATCAGACTACATCTGTTCAGTGATGTCTCAGTGATTGCGAGGGTGAAAACTGGTAGCGAACACCGAATGTTTAGAGTGCTGTTCTTACAGCGCTCGGTTCGCAAAGCACTGCTCTCCCTGGACATCCAGAAGTCGAGTGGGCCTGACGGAATCCCCCCAATTGTGCTGAGGACGTGTGCTCCGGAGTTCGCACCGGTCCTAACGCGTCTTTTCCGGTACTCCTACTCCCAAGGCGTAGTCCCGAATTCATGGAAGACAGCTTTTGTCCACCAGATCCCTAAAAAAGGCGACCGCTCAGACTCATCCAACTATAGGCCTATCGCGATCACCTCCTTGTTCTCCAAAATAATGGAATCCATTATTAACTGCCAGCTCATCCGGTACCTTGAGGATCACCAGCTGATTAGTGACCGCCAATACGGTTTTCGTCGGTGTCGATCAGCTGGTGATCTTCTGGTCTACCTGACCCATAGATGGGCGGAGGCAGTAGAGTCCAAGGGGGAGGCGTTGGCCGTTAGTCTGGACATTGCGAAGGCCTTCGATCGGGTTTGGCACAAAGCGCTTCTTTCGAAGCTCCCTTCCTATGGGCTTCCCGAGAAATTGTGCAATTGGATCACCAGCTTCCTTGCAGATCGGAGCATCAAGGTCGTTGTAGACGGTGCATGCTCTGACTACAAGCCTATTAACGCTGGTGTTCCACAAGGCTGTGTGCTATCACCAACGCTGTTTCTTCTGCATATCAATGATATGTTGCTAACTGGTAACATTCATTGCTATGCGGATGACAGCACTGGTGATGCTCTATACACCGGCCGTGCCAATATTTCTCGGGAAAACGTCGCTGAGTACCGGAACAAACTTGTGTCTGAAGTCGAGTCTTCGCTGAGCAAAGTCTCGGATTGGGGGCGACTAAATCTAGTCCAGTTTAATCCTCAGAAGACACAAGTTTGCGCGTTTACCGCTAAAAAGAACCCCTTTGTCGTACCTCCTCAGTTTTAAGGCACTCCCCTTCTTGCCTCAGCCAGTATCGGTATCCTCGGAGTCGACATATCGAGTGACGTGCAGTTTCGTGGTCACTTGGAAGGGAAGGCCAAATTGGCCTCTAAAAAGCTTGGCGTGCTCAGCAGGGCGGGACAGTATTTCATGCCGGCACACCGCCTGCAACTTTACAAGGCGCAAGTTCGGCCTCACATGGAATACTGTTCCCATCTCTGGGCATGGGCTCCCCAGTGCCAGCTCCTTCCACTTGACCGCATCCAACGCAGAACTGCTCGAATCGTCGACGACCGAGCCCTTTCCGATCGGCTCGATTCATTGGCACTGCGAAGAGATGTTGCATCCCTTTGCATTTTTTTTCGCATCTACCATGGGGAGTGCTCTGAGGAATTGTTCGGATTAATCCCAGCCGCCAAATTTCACGAACGCACATCGCGGCAAAACTCCCGATACCATCCACACCATCTGGATGATTGGCGGTCCACCACTGTGCGATTTAGAAGATGTTTTCTTCCTCGCACGACCTCCTTGTGGAATCGATTACCATCAGCGATTTTTCCGGACCGATACGACTTAGGGACCTTCAAGAAAAGAGCGTACTCCTTTTTAAAAGGCCGGCAACGCATCTGCGATTATCCTGGTGTTGCAGTTGTTCATGGGCGGCGGTAGTCACTTACCATCAGGTGAGCCGCATGCTCGTTTGCCCCCTCTCCTATAAAAAAAAGACACACTGAAACTAAAAGTTAAGTTGAAGAGATCACGTCTAATGAAGTCAACGCTCTGTTCCCCTTGTGCTCTAATCCAAAGTCCTAAATCTTTCAGCTCGAGTTACAAAATCGTTCTCAGTGCCTAGAAGATTGCAATGAAGTGGACGATATAAATGACAAGCTCGTGGAAACCGTCCATGCAGTTGGAGATAAGTTTTGCAAAACCAGCCGCAGAAGAACACAAAAACTCTTCGATCATTATCTTAATTTCATGGATGTTAGACGGGAAATGAAGTTGCAGTCTTCAGTAGGTTTGATAGCATACAGGCAACTGAACAGACACATCTCCAAACGCATGCGGCGGGACGACTTACGCAATTTTAATACTGCTCGTATTGAAGGAGCAATCGAGCGGAACCAGGGCTCCAAAGTATTTGCCAGAGATCTGTCTGCCAGAAAGTGCCAACTGTCGAAGCTGAAGACTAAATGTGGCAGCATCGTTTCCGGGACAACTGAGATTTTGAGTGAGCTTGAGAGGTTCTATGAACAGCTGTACACGTCATCGTTGGAGCCACACGCAAGTGTGAGTAACAATCCAAGAGCGAGTCTTATCCGACACTATTCAGAAGATATACCGCACGTCAGTCTGTGCGAGATTAGAATGGCTCTCCAGCATCTTAAAAACGGCAAGGCCCCAGGCGAGGATGGAATTACAGCGGAGCTTCTGAAAGCGGGTGGAAAACCGGTACTTAAAGTCATTCAGAAGCTCTTTAATTACGTCCTCCATGGTGGCACTAAACCAGAGACGTGGAGTAGGAGTGCAGTGGTCTTATTCTTCAAGAAAGGCGACAACGCTTTCTTGAAGAACTACAGACCGATTTTCCTTCTGAGACGCGTCTACGTGCTGTTTTCGAGAGTCATTACTAATCGTCTCGCAAGCAGATTCGTCGACTTTCAGCCTCCCGAACAAGCCGGTTTCCGAAAAGGCTTTAGTACCATAAACCACATACATGCCCTTCGGCAAATTGTACAGAAGACCCAAGAGTACAATCTGCCACTTTGTCTTGCGTATGCGGACTATAAGAAATCCTTTGATTCCGTTGAAATTCGGGCGGTTCTATAGTCCCTCCAGCGGTGCCAAGTGGACTGTCGGTATATCGAAGTGCTGAAGTATTTGTACAGTAGGGCTACGATGGCTACCCGAGTACAGAACCAGAGCACGAAACCTATCCAATTGCAGAGAGGTGTAAGACTGGGTGACGTAATATCCCCGAAACTCTTCACCGCTGCATTGGAAGCCGTTTTTAAGCTACTGGACTGGAAAAGATACGATATCAATATCAATGGCGAGTACATCACTCACCTTCGATTTGCCGACGATATAGTCCGTATGGCAGAATCGCTGGAGGATCTAAGCACTATGCTCAATGACCTCAACAGTGTCTCCCAACGAATAGTTCTTAAGATTAACATGGACAAAACAAAAATCATGTTTAACGTCCATGTCACACCTATGCCGGTAGTTGTTGGGAGCACTAAGCTCGAAGTTGTTGACGAATATGTTTACCTGGGACAAATAATCCGACTAGGTAAGTCCAACTTCAACTGAGAGGTCAATCGACGGATTCAACTCACCTGTGCAGGGTTCGGGAGATTACGACATATCTTCTCGTTAGACCTACCTCAGAACCCCAAAACTAGATTGTGCGACCAGTGCGTGTTGTTAGTGTTGACCTACGGATCCGACACGTGTGCCTTTACTGCTGTCCATATGATGAAGCTCAAGGTTTCTCAGCGAGCTATGGAAAGGGCAATGTTTGGCGTTTGTCTGCGTGATAGACTTAAAAACGAGGATATCCGAAGTAGAACCAGAGTAACTGACATAGCCCAAAGAATTAGTATGCTAAAGTAGCAACGGGTCGGCCATATAGCTCGGAGAACCGACAACCGATGGGGAAGAAATGTTCTCGAGTGGCAGCCTCGTAACGGCAGATGAAGTGTAGGGCGTCCTCCCACTAGATGGAGTGACGAAATGCAGGAAGTTGATGGATGCAGGTGGCTCGAAACCGTCTTTGTGGTATTTCAGAGGCCTATGTTCAGCAGTGGACATGTGAAGGGCTGTATTCATGATGATAGCCTTAAGCTTTTTTTGAGATATAGTTACCTTTGCTTTTCTGACCGCGTTGAGCTCGGACTACGCCGCTCCATTCATTCCTTTTATGAAAGATTACTAACATTATTCATACCCAATTGTTCGCGTAGGATTCTGTTGTTCGTGCAGAGAGACTGTTGTTTGTATTAGTCCCGTCATAGCTGCAAATTTTTTCGTATCTTTCCGTACTGTCTTCTCCACAAATTTTGTATTTTCATCCGTAAAAGCCTCGGGTGCTCGTCCTGGGTGCGGTTCATCATCAATTGATTCCCTTCTAAAAAGAAATTGTTTCTGTCATTCTTTTATGGTGGAGTACGAAGGGAATGTGTACGGGACACAGCATACAAACGCTGTTTGATTTGCGCTGGTGTCTTCCCCTCTTTTGTTAAATACTCTTAATTATCACAGCTTGATACACAATTTTATACAATTCAAAATGTTTAATCGACAGTCTGACTTTATGAATCTATATGACTGCAAAAAAAATTAAATAATTTTATAATTTTTTTGTTGCAGTAATAAGGTAACGAATATATTTTTGAATGTTTGATTAACCTAATGTGCGTGGGCCAGAAACTTTTGGATGTTACCTAACACGTCTCATTGCTGGGCACAGGCATCTTCTCACTTTTGAGAGGTTTTTGGGCAAGGAAGTGTCCATCGCGCTGCCCTAATATGTGTTGGCCGACTTCACATGTCTTCGAAATTTTTTTTTATTTTTCAGACATGCAGATTTGCTCTCGGTGTTTTACTTCACCGCCGAACACTTGGTAAATGTAATGGCACATGCACCTCAATTACGCCTATATATTTTGACATCTCGCGCACCGGCGTTCACTGATGGTTTCTCTAAGTTCTCGGCCGCATGCTCGGTTTTAGCTAGTATGCAGCCTATCGGCAGAGTCTAACTACTACTAACAGTCGGTCATCAAAGGCGTCTAGACGGAGCAATTTATGCGTCGTTCGCGCACCAAGCCTAGTGTAAAATTATTTTAATTTTTTATTTTATCTTAAACTACGCGTCCAGGTAACGAGCTATAAGGATCAAAGTTTATATCCATAAAATTGTGTTTATGATGTAGTAACTTTCGTTCGTAAGGATTAATATACAACGCCTAATAAAAATGAACATAAATCATTTTTAATTTTCAATATTTTTTATCACATAATACCTTATTGTTGCTTATGTATAAGAGATAGGCATATGAAGTCGCTGACTTTTTTTATAAAAGGTGTAATAGTCTATACTTTTGTAGAGCATTGTATTTACGTATCACAAACCACTAAACCAGAGCACGCGATATTTAAGGCTAGCCGTGAGGTGATGTCGTAAAGCGTATACTATTCTGCATAAATTTGGCTATAATATACCAAAAGAATTTTTCAAATCAGACTAGTAGTTCCAGAGATAAACATGTTTAAACAAACAAAAAAAACTCTTACGCTTTATTATTTTAGAATAGACCTAAAGCTTCATCCGTTTAAAATACTGCTCGTCCAAGAATTTAATGAAAATTATTAAGTTAGAAATTTGGATTTTACGTCTGAAATGTTCAACCAGTTCCATAACTTCAATAACATACATTAATTACGTTAACTGCAGCCGAAGGACCCAAAAAAAACCGAAACTAGTTTAAAATACTTTATTATAATATAAAAATTACAATATAATTACTATAACTAAAATATAAGTGAATCAGATCGATGCTAGATCTAGAATGAATTTTAATTATTACAGTAAAAATAAGGTAAAGGTAAGGTATACTCGGACTACGCCGCTCCATTCATTCCTTTTATGAAAGATTACTAACATTATTCATACCCAATTGTTCGCGTAGGATTCTGTTGTTCGTGCAGAGAGACTGTTGTTTGTATTAGTCCCGTCATAGCTGCAAATTTTTTCGTATCTTTCCGTACTGTCTTCTCCACAAATTTTGTATTTTCATCCGTAAAAGCCTCGGGTGCTCGTCCTGGGTGCGGTTCATCATCAATTGATTCCCTTCTAAAAAGAAATTGTTTCTGTCATTCTTTTATGGTGGAGTACGAAGGGAATGTGTACGGGACACAGCATACAAACGCTGTTTGATTTGCACTGGTGTCTTCCCCTCTTTTGTTAAATACTCTTAATTATCACAGCTTGATACACAATTTTATACAATTCAAAATGTTTAATCGACAGTCTGACTTTATGAATCTATATGACTGCAAAAAAATTAAATAATTTTATAATTTTTTTGTTGCAGTAATAAGGTAACGAATATATTTTTGAATGTTTGATTAACCTAATGTGCGTGGGCCAGAAACTTTTGGATGTTACCTAACACGTCTCATTGCTGGGCACAGGCATCTTCTCACTTTTGAGAGGTTTTTGGGCAAGGAAGTGTCCATCGCGCTGCCCTAATATGTGTTGGCCGACTTCACATGTCTTCGAAATTTTTTTTTATTTTTCAGACATGCAGATTTGCTCTCGGTGTTTTACTTCACCGCCGAACACTTGGTAAATGTAATGGCACATGCACCTCAATTACGCCTATATATTTTGACATCTCGCGCACCGGCGTTCACTGATGGTTTCTCTAAGTTCTCGGCCGCATGCTCGGTTTTAGCTAGTATGCAGCCTATCGGCAGAGTCTAACTACTACTAACAGTCGGTCATCAAAGGCGTCTAGACGGAGCAATTTATGCGTCGTTCGCGCACCAAGCCTAGTGTAAAATTATTTTAATTTTTTATTTTATCTTAAACTACGCGTCCAGGTAACGAGCTATAAGGATCAAAGTTTATATCCATAAAATTGTGTTTATGATGTAGTAACTTTCGTTCGTAAGGATTAATATACAACGCCTAATAAAAATGAACATAAATCATTTTTAATTTTCAATATTTTTTATCACATAATACCTTATTGTTGCTTATGTATAAGAGATAGGCATATGAAGTCGCTGACTTTTCTTATAAAAGGTGTAATAGTCTATACTTTTGTAGAGCATTGTATTTACGTATCACAAACCACTAAACCAGAGCACGCGATATTTAAGGCTAGCCGTGAGGTGATGTCGTAAAGCGTATACTATTCTGCATAAATTTGGCTATAATATACCAAAAGAATTTTTCAAATCAGACTAGTAGTTCCAGAGATAAACATGTTTAAACAAACAAAAAAAACTCTTACGCTTTATTATTTTAGAATAGACCTAAAGCTTCATCCGTTTAAAATACTGCTCGTCCAAGAATTTAATGAAAATTATTAAGTTAGAAATTTGGATTTTACGTCTGAAATGTTCAACCAGTTCCATAACTTCAATAACATACATTAATTACGTTAACTGCAGCCGAAGGACCCAAAAAAAACCGAAACTAGTTTAAAATACTTTATTATAATATAAAAATTACAATATAATTACTATAACTAAAATATAAGTGAATCAGATCGATGCTAGATCTAGAATGAATTTTAATTATTACAGTAAAAATAAGGTAAAGGTATATTGCAGAGCTCCGGTTGCATCCGTTGACGTCAATGCTCACGTTCTGCTGAGTTGCGCCTCGTGCCGCTGCAATGTATCGGGGTCGCTGCTGTGTAGGCTCTTTACCTATGAGGCTATGTTATAACTCCTCCACCCTCAGATCAGCAACTATTTTAGAACCTTGAGAGAAAAAGTTGCTGGTAATGCCTTTTTGACTTCAGATTCTTCGGGCTTTTCATAGCTATGTTGGGTGCTATTCTGGATCTGTTCTTGCTTCTTAGTCTTGTAGTAATAACGAACTGAGATTATGATAGCGAATATTGCAATGCTTGATAACACGGCGTAAAAGGGAATAGTGGTGTGATATAAAGTTGGGAGATCCATCTCTCTCAGATGAAGTGGTGGTTGCATCATGAGTTGGTCCTGGGCTGCGTGGAGTCCTTTCAGGTTAATTGTATTAAGGCTGATTCGTGGTACTGCTGGGTTGCCTTTTGCGTTTATATCCATTGGTATTTTCATTAGTTTCAGTGGATGGCCTTCTACTTGATCGTTAATATTGGTGATGGTGAATTCTTGTGTTCGCAGGAAGCAATTAATTGGTATTGTAGCTAAGTAACTACCTTGTAATGTAGTAATATCTTCACGCCCGCATACTGTATGGACTTTAGTTGGTTGAGGGAAAGAGATGGTGTAGTGCTTGTCGTCAAGACGTTCCATGGCTTCTTTTGATAGTGCAATGTCGGTTATCTTACAGGATTTTGATATAGACTGATTGATGATGAGGTTCTGGATACAGTCGGATTGTGTTCGAATTTGGGTGTTCGTTTCCTTTTCGCATAGGTACCGATTACTCAACTTCGGACATTCTGTCTCCATGTACACGAATTTTTCTCTATTTGTTGCTATTAAAGGATAGGGTGGAATAATAGATTGGTGGTTTTGTTAGGTACAATGGATAAGCGGAATAGGTCGAAGGTGTCTTTGGAAATAACAGGGAATTTCAGAACAATTACTATTTGATTTTCTGTAAAATAATAACCTGACTTAATGATATCGTAATATTCTCTAGTCTCTAAATTTAATACATGTTCCTTATCATAAATTTGTCTTAATCTTACTAACATAGACTTAATTACCTTAACACTTAACGTAGAATGGTGGGTGATCGATGCACGACTAAATGCTAATATATTTTCTATCCTATTAAGCTCATTGAGCATATCATCAATATTTTCTGTTAAAATTGTTAGTAGTTGGGCAAACTTAGCATACTTGATGAGGCTACTGTCTTTATAAGCGGCTCTATCTAGTAATTGGATAAGCGTTGAGTTAATTTTGTTCTCGTTTTCAATTATCTGGGATATCACACTATTATGTTGTAACATCCACTCTTTACTAATGCTAATGTGACTATTGGATTCAGATTCGATCCTATCTTGGTTATCATTTAAAACTTTTATGGCATTATTATATTTCGCGGCATCTAAATAATCTAGATTACCGGTTACGCTTTTGATCACTGAGCCTAATCCGTCTACTAGACCTCTCTTAGTGCGACTAGGCTCTAAGCTATTTAGTTGTAATAATACTTTGTCTAGTTTGCTAGAAAGATAGTCCATTTGTAATTCGTACAGTAAGTTGGTGTCATTATCAAGTCTGTTCTTGTAGTTCTGTAGCTGTACCTGCAATAAGGTTACTTTGTCTCTGATGTCGTCAAGTTTTACATATTGAAGAAATGTATGATAGTGAGTTATGAGAGTCGTTGGTCCAAGTCTAAATGGTAGTAGGCCTGGTCCGTCTTCAAGATATTCAAGTTTTATCTCCTGGGCTTCGATCGTCAGCATGGTCAGTACAGTCAGTAATTTTAGAGTTCTGTAACAAATCGGCAGTTTTAGGTACACGTTTAAGTCTAGACTTCCCTATCGGACCGCGTTTCCTAGACGTGTAAATGTGTATTGGTAAGTCAGCTAGAACATGATCATGGGTGTAACGTGGGGCTAATTTTTGTCGGCTAGCTAGGGGGTTGGAAACGAAAACTTGTTGGTTTGGTTGGTATTCAACCTCTGGTTCCCGTGATTTATTCCGATTATTTATTAATGCTGAGCGTTCGGAGAAAGAATGTTCGTTAATTATTTCATACACTGTTTTCATTCGATCTCGGTGTGTTAGTATGTATTGCTGCAGTAAATGTTTTGTCAAGTCGATGTCGATTGGGTCTCTTCGGTTGAAATGTCCATTGACAATATCGTAAGGCCTACATTTAGTGAAACTATGTACAGAACTATTGTATCCTAGGATAGCATAGGGCATTAGATTTACTACATGCTCGTCTTTCTTTTGTAGTTTTAGGAATCGCAGATGTTCCAGTATAGTCGAGTGGAACCGCTCTATATTACCGTTGTCGTTGGGACAGTGGGCTAACGTTCTATGATGGTTAATTTTGTGTAATTGTACGAACTCAGTAAATAGCTGGTTCGTAAATTCGGTCCCATTGTCGGTGACAATAGAAAGAGGAAGACCATGATGCGTACAGAAGGTAAGTAGGCTTTGTAAAATGCTCAATGCTGTTCCGTCTCTTAAATGATACGCTTGAGCATATTTGGAGAATACGTCTATAAATGTGTGATACTTTTTCATTATGTACTGTGAACATGTCCATATGGATAATCTCGAAAGGTTTGGTAGCGGGGGGAACGATATTGAATTGAGGTTTTAGAGGTTTCCTATCGTACTTAGCCTGACCACATATGGTACATTCATTAATATATTTCGTAATGTGTTCCCTCATTTTGGGCCAATAGTATCGTTTGGAAAGGGCCAGGAAACTTTCGTTGATACCGCGATGGTTAGTTTTACCTTCGTGGTAGTTCTTTATTATTTCTTGTTGTTGTAAATATTCTTTTATATTTTCGACCTCAACTTTAGTTAATACTAGATTCATAGACGAGCTTCTGAATTTATCTTGTAAGATTGGAATGACGTCATACATGCAAAGAGGGGGGTTAATTAATAATCCGGTTTTGACTTTTGGGTTAACGTATTCTTTTGTGGCGTTGACAAGGTCTACTTCCATTTCCGGTTGTCTTATCTGTACAGCTGTTCGAGTATGTGTATCAAAAGGTTTGGTCACTATTGGTCGTCTTTTTATGTCGCCTACAATTGTTAATATTAGTTGTCTGTGGAATTTATTAAGAGGTTCGTCGGTAATAGGAATTTCAAGGATCGGATTTTCTTGGCTTGTGTGGGCCGTTTGAGTAGTCGAGCCAGTGTTAGGGGCTGTTTTTACTGATGGGTTAGCTAACATAGAACACGATTCTTCGTTATGTATTTCCACCCGGGAAAGCGCATCGGCATTGGTGTTATTTTTTCCTTTTTTATATATGACAGAAAAATCGTATTCGCTTAATTTTAATTTCCACCTAGTAAGTCGCGAGTTCGGTTCCTTAAGATTCATTACCCACTGAAGGGGTTTATGATCAGTTAAGATTTTTAAAGTACGGCCAAATAGGTAGGGTCTAAAGTACTTGGTTGCCCACACGATGGCAAGGAGTTCTTTCTCTATAGTGCTGTAGTTCACTTCGCTCTCATTTAGAGTTCTAGAAGCGTAACATACAGGTTTGTCTGATCCTATGGGTCCTTGAGATAGGATGGCTCCTATCGCTACATTGGATGCGTCAGTGGTCAGGATGAATTCTTTGTTGAAGTCAGGATATTGAAGGATTGGGTCGTTAGTCAAGAGAGTCTTGCACTTTTCGAAGCAGTTAATATAGTCTGTGTCAAGAGTTATTTTTCGTCCCTTTTTTAGACATTGTGTCAGAGGTTTAGTAATTCGTGCAAAGTCTGGGATGAACTTCCGATAATAACCTATAAGGCCTAAAAACTGTTTAATCTCTTTTGCGGTTTTGGGTAATGGATACTTTTCTATGGCTGATATTTTACTAGGATTTGGCTTAATGCCATCTTTACTAATTATATGTCCTAAATAAGCGGTTTCCAATTTAAGAAACTCGGATTTATCCATTTGTATTTTAAAGTTAGATTCCCGTAGTTTCTGATATACTTTCTCAAGATTTACCATGTGTTCTTGCAAGGAAGTGCTGAACACAATAATATCGTCTAAGTACACGAGACAAACTGTATTCTGTAGGTCACGGAGCACGTTATCCATGACACGCTGAAACGTGGATGGCGAGTTCTTCAGGCCCATGGGCATCCGTAAGAACTCGAAATGCCCATGTTCAACGTTGAATGCTGTTTTCGGTATGTAACTAGGGTTCATTTCGACCTGGTAAAATCCACTGGCTAAATCCAAGGTTGTGAAATATTGGCAATTTCCTAACTTATCTAGTACATCCGATATATTCGGTATTGGGTATTTATCACTAATGGTTTTTTCATTTAGCTTCCTAAAGTCGACTACGAGTCGCCATTTAGTCTTGCCAGAAGCATCAACCTTTTTAGGAACTATCCAGATGGGAGAGCTCCATGCAGATTCGGACGGACGAATTATACCTTGCTCTAACATTTTACTGATTTGTTGTTTAACTTCGTCTCTATGAACGTAAGGGTACCGATAGCTTTTAGTATATATCGGTATCTCATCAGTGGTCCGGATGCTATGCTTTAATTTATTTGTAAATGTGAGCTGTTCGCCTTCTATATAAAAAACGTCGGCGTATTTGGCACATAATCTTTCTATATTAGCGCGTTCTTCGGCATTTAGATGATCGGTGCGTAAACGTGATAATACTTCTTTGTAATGTGGGAGTGGTTGAACGTTGTGAGAGGACTCGATGTTATACGTCTCAGCACATATTGGACGATCTAGGGAGAAAATTATATCGTGCGGAGTCGGGTTAAATACCTCTATAATACCGCGGTTATTTGACACTACTGTTAGACATTCGTTTATCACGCAATTAGAGATGTATTGTTCACTAACTAAGGCTTCTCCGTCATGGACATTAATAGGTACTTTTATTAATTTTGAAGATTGGGATGGTATCACGTCCTCGTAAAAATTAACATTTCTAGAGTTATACATTAAGATGGGGTTGTAAGCTAATCGTGTTACAAGTAATCTATCCTTTAGATCTATTCTAGCTTCCCATTTCTCTAATAGGTCGAGACCAATAAGGCCATCAAAGTAATCGTGAAATTTATAAATATATAATTTAATACTATCAGGCTCTTGGAATTCGGAAAAGCATGGAATAGTTATCGAATAATTATTCCTAGTTGTAGCATGCACATTCGTTACCTCGAACGGATCATAATTTAAAGGTATATGTGAAAAATATTTTTGTATAGCTTCCGGATTAATGAAGGACTGATTCGCTCCGGTATCGATTAGAAATTTTAACGGAGGGTTAGAAATACATATGTATGGAAGCTGTCTCTGCGTATGTAAGTTAACTTCTATTTTGGCTTTTTTGAAAAACGAGTCTTTTGAAAATCCTGAGGCGAACTGCTTGTAGAAGGTTGGCAGTCTATGTTATCTTGTTCGTTTATCTCAGTTGCGTCATGGTATTGGTAATGCTGTGTGTCGTCATAGTCATAGGTCACAGTATTGGTATAGTCGTCATTATCATTATAGTCGTAATAGTCGTATTGGTGTTCAGGATAATAGTAACTATCGTAATCAGCACATTCGTTAAAATTCATTTCCCTACTTTTGAAGAAATTTGAAGGCGGCGGGTTACCGTATTTGCGCCAGTCATGACCGGTCAGACCTGTCGGAGGCATTGGTTTAGGTACGTAATGGCTAACCCCACTCATAGGCTTCGGACCTGAGTCATGGGGTGGATTCCTATTTGGTAATCTAAACGTATTACTATGGGGTTTATAATTAGGTGGCAAAGCGCGGAACATTTGTTGAGTTCTCGTAGGCATGTTATACTGTGGTGGCACGTTAGGCCTAAAACCTTGCTGCTGTGGTACATGTAAAGGTCGCTGTAAATTGGGCATTGGTATCGGTGCAGGAAAACTGAATGGTTTTTGCAATGGTAAGGTCATGTAGCTAGGTTGGAGAGGCTTAGGTGCTTGAAGTTTCCTCTCGGCGAAAGGTTCACCGCGTTATTGCAAGTACATAACATTCAGTTCTTCCTGTACAAACTCCAAGGCTTTTTCAACGGTATCAGGACGCATGCAACGTATTCGTGAGCCCAGTGGCTCCTTTAAACCGCGCACGAAAGCTTGCTTCGTTAGATTCTTATATAATACACGTTTGGCTTCTATTGTAGTAGGCAAGGTTTCATGAAGCGTAACATACGTCATGATAGTGCTGAACAGTGTCTGACATCGTGCATAAAATTCTTGGGGAGAGCTGTTCCCCTGAGTAGCTAATGAGAGGTCATTATAGAGCGCCGTTTCGTCTCTTTGGTCCGAAAAGTTATTGATTAAAGCTGTACGAATGCCATGCCAGCTTTCAGGAATACCATTTGAATTTAAAGTAGTCGCGGCGGGTCCAGTTATTTTATTTAATATACCGTTAAGCAAACATAAGTTCGATAGTTCACTGCCAGGTTCATTACTTAGATATGCAGCACATATTTGGTCACATAATTTTATAAACCTAGTTAGTACATTAGGATTACCGTCAAACTCTGGCACTGGGCGTAAAACTTTGAAAATAGTGTCAGGGTCTTGGGCCATTTTTGATTCCTCGGTAATTATATCTAGCTCTAAATAACAACTTAAATCTCTATTATAGTCTAAACTTTCTCTACGTGGCTGCCTACGCGATGTAGGGTCACAGTGGGATGATTTCCTTGGATAGAAAATGTTGACAGGAAAGATTTACATTAGGAAAAGGAAAGCAACACTAGATAAAATTCTGGTGTACTTACATAAATTTCATCTCGGTTTTCTCGGGATCGATGTCTTGATGTATCCTCTTGGCTTGCAGTTGACCCATAGTAGATTCGAATACTCGTTTAAAGCTTGAAAGCTACGATAGCCTAACTAACTTTTGAGTATCCTACCGACTGCGCCAATTACGTTAACTGCAGCCGAAGGACCCAAAAAAAAACCGAAACTAGTTTAAAATACTTTATTATAATATAAAAATTACAATATAATTACTATAACTAAAATATAAGTGAATCAGATCGATGCTAGATCTAGAATGAATTTTAATTATTACAGTAAAAATAAGGTAAAGGTAAGGTATACTCGGACTACGCCGCTCCATTCATTCCTTTTATGAAAGATTACTAACATTATTCATACCCAATTGTTCGCGTAGGATTCTGTTGTTCGTGCAGAGAGACTGTTGTTTGTATTAGTCCCGTCATAGCTGCAAATTTTTTCGTATCTTTCCGTACTGTCTTCTCCACAAATTTTGTATTTTCATCCGTAAAAGCCTCGGGTGCTCGTCCTGGGTGCGGTTCATCATCAATTGATTCCCTTCTAAAAAGAAATTGTTTCTGTCATTCTTTTATGGTGGAGTACGAAGGGAATGTGTACGGGACACAGCATACAAACGCTGTTTGATTTGCACTGGTGTCTTCCCCTCTTTTGTTAAATACTCTTAATTATCACAGCTTGATACACAATTTTATACAATTCAAAATGTTTAATCGACAGTCTGACTTTATGAATCTATATGACTGCAAAAAAATTAAATAATTTTATAATTTTTTTGTTGCAGTAATAAGGTAACGAATATATTTTTGAATGTTTGATTAACCTAATGTGCGTGGGCCAGAAACTTTTGGATGTTACCTAACACGTCTCATTGCTGGGCACAGGCATCTTCTCACTTTTGAGAGGTTTTTGGGCAAGGAAGTGTCCATCGCGCTGCCCTAATATGTGTTGGCCGACTTCACATGTCTTCGAAATTTTTTTTTATTTTTCAGACATGCAGATTTGCTCTCGGTGTTTTACTTCACCGCCGAACACTTGGTAAATGTAATGGCACATGCACCTCAATTACGCCTATATATTTTGACATCTCGCGCACCGGCGTTCACTGATGGTTTCTCTAAGTTCTCGGCCGCATGCTCGGTTTTAGCTAGTATGCAGCCTATCGGCAGAGTCTAACTACTACTAACAGTCGGTCATCAAAGGCGTCTAGACGGAGCAATTTATGCGTCGTTCGCGCACCAAGCCTAGTGTAAAATTATTTTAATTTTTTATTTTATCTTAAACTACGCGTCCAGGTAACGAGCTATAAGGATCAAAGTTTATATCCATAAAATTGTGTTTATGATGTAGTAACTTTCGTTCGTAAGGATTAATATACAACGCCTAATAAAAATGAACATAAATCATTTTTAATTTTCAATATTTTTTATCACATAATACCTTATTGTTGCTTATGTATAAGAGATAGGCATATGAAGTCGCTGACTTTTTTTATAAAAGGTGTAATAGTCTATACTTTTGTAGAGCATTGTATTTACGTATCACAAACCACTAAACCAGAGCACGCGATATTTAAGGCTAGCCGTGAGGTGATGTCGTAAAGCGTATACTATTCTGCATAAATTTGGCTATAATATACCAAAAGAATTTTTCAAATCAGACTAGTAGTTCCAGAGATAAACATGTTTAAACAAACAAAAAAAACTCTTACGCTTTATTATTTTAGAATAGACCTAAAGCTTCATCCGTTTAAAATACTGCTCGTCCAAGAATTTAATGAAAATTATTAAGTTAGAAATTTGGATTTTACGTCTGAAATGTTCAACCAGTTCCATAACTTCAATAACATACATTAATTACGTTAACTGCAGCCGAAGGACCCAAAAAAAACCGAAACTAGTTTAAAATACTTTATTATAATATAAAAATTACAATATAATTACTATAACTAAAATATAAGTGAATCAGATCGATGCTAGATCTAGAATGAATTTTAATTATTACAGTAAAAATAAGGTAAAGGTATATTGCAGAGCTCCGGTTGCATCCGTTGACGTCAATGCTCACGTTCTGCTGAGTTGCGCCTCGTGCCGCTGCGATGTATCGGGGTCGCTGCTGTGTAGGCTCTTTACCTATGAGGCTATGTTATAACTCATTCAATAACGGCGCCGTAAATAAACAGAACTAGCGCTATTGGAGTAGAGAACAGCCAAGACTAAAACACCAGAAACCACTCTATTCTGCACGAGTCACGGTATAGGCAGCTATTTCTGCGGGCGGAATAATAGGCCCTTATTTCTTTGAGAATGCACGGGGTAGAGCAGTTATTGTCAACTTTGAACTATATACTATAATATAATAGAATAGAATAATTTTATTCAATATAGATTATTACATAATACTTATTGAAAGTAATTTTTTTATTTATCACTGGTTTGGAAAATACCTCTGTCCTACTGAGAACCAGCAAGAAACGCAGCAGGACTTTTTAAAACATATTTCACTTTACATTAATTTTGTTTTTAGTTTGTACAAATTTTAAACGAGTTTTAATAGAACGACTATGGTGTCGATCACCTCATTCCTAGGGTTTTTTTTTCACTTATTTATTCTTTGATATTATAATAACCCCTTTTGTACAATTTTTCTTTAATAAAATATTTGAACTTATATAATAACAAATTTTGTACATTTATTGGGATTTTATTGTATAAGCGTACATTGCCCATAAATGAATTACTAATTCTGTGGAGCCTAGTAACTGGTATTATAAGCTTATGTTTGTTCCTAGTGGTTAAAGTATGAACATCTGTATACATAACATTTTCAAAAATATATTGCGATGCTAATGTTAATATACTTATTTCTTGAATTTTTTCTATAAGGGACTCATTGAAATTTAAGGTACGAGTATAAATCGCCAGTACGGCTCTCTTTCACAAAACAAATATTAAGCTATATATATATATATATATATATATGTTAGTCGCATTACCCCATAGCAAACTTCCATAATACATCACGTTATGGAAGTTACAAAAATATATAAATCTAGCTCATAATATCTCATAATTGGTGAAACTTCTAATCTTTCTTACAGCATATGCTGCAAAACTAAGTCTGCTTGCTAATTTAGATATATGGGGGCCCCATTGAAGCTTCGCGTCAATAGTAATACCAAGAAAAACAGTGGTATCCACAAGACTCAACTCCTCCCCATTTAAAAGCACATTGCTATTTGAATGTTTAACATTAGGTATTTTAAATTTAATACATTTTGTCTTATTGCCGTTTAAGAGTAAATTGGTCGCGTAAAACCAATGTACTAATTTCGATAGAGCATTATTTACATTCTCAAAATTGACTGTCGTTTGAGTTTGAAAATTAAAGAGATATCATCAGCAAACAATACTATGTCGTGATTGTCCCCTACAAGACAAGGTAAGTCATTAGTTTAAACTAAGAACAGGAATGGGCCATGAATCGAGCCGTGAGGAAACTCTACTACTACTAGAGCGACTCTCCTCCCTGAGTAAACTCTACTACTACTAGAGACTTCTCTAATGCTGAGGCACTATTTGAGAGCAGAGTTGCAAGAATTTCATGGGTATAATTCCATAACATGGTCCAGCAAGACGGGGCAACTTATCAAATATCAGTTTAGGCGTAGTTCACAAAATGGGCTCAAGAAAAGTAATTTCTCGAAGGTATAATATTGACTAGTCGCGTCGAAGCCTAGATTTGAGCACAGCAGATTATTTCTTGTGGGATTATCTCAAGAGCTGCATTTATGCAAATAATCCTAGGATTACGGATCAAATAAATCAAAACATCCACCAGGAAATTGCAGCGATTCCACAAGCAACCTGCAGGTGGTGGAAAATTTTAGGGCGTGCTTTCACGAATGCTAGCGTCGTTATGGTGGTCATCTGGATGACATTGTGTTCAAAAACTGAATTTGCATTCATTGTTTTAAACTTATTACTTTTTTATGATGAAATTATCAAAATTTAAATTACTCATTGCCACCTTGTATAATAAGCTATTATATACGCCCCGGCTTTGCCTTGAAGTGTCTATATTAATATGGCGTTATTTAGTTTTAAGGCAATCAAAACCTATGAAATGTATATTTTTTTAACTTTATGCATAGGGGATGAAATATAGTCTAAATTACTCCTGGCATTATGCTCTATATGTACATAAATATTCATCATAATCGGTTAAGCAATTCCGAAGATTAGCCCGGACAGGAAAATAGACAAAACAAATTTTTAAAAATTGTTATTTTTGTCTTAATAGGATACAATTATCCCCTGAGCCTAAAAGATGCCACTTATTTTACACATTTTACATTTCTCTTAGACATCTCTTATGACAGCGACGGGAAGGAATGCCGTGAGGAATTTTCTGACACCGTAACCACACGGCCCAATTTCGCTTATATATTGAACAAATAAAATAATCTTTAGAAACATAATAATTTTACAAAATTTTATCATTCAATTTATTTAAAACAATTCGAATAGCAATACAAATTCAAATGTTTTCCCAGTTAAATTTCTAGCATGTGAGTATCGTGATATCCCCGCAGTGTTTTCAATTTTGCGCTATTTTACAAAAGTCAATACAAAGTCTGGCATTTTCAGTAGTAACGCGCGTACGCGTTGAATGCAATTATATTATCATTTAGCAATCAAATAAAACTAGGTATAAAATTAATAATTTTTGTTTCACCAATTCAGTTTACCGCTAAAAAGGAATCCACGGTGCCACAGGCGGTGGCACAGCTGTCCCGCGATGAAGGGCCGGCCCGAGGTGGCCTCTCGAGCCGCCTTCGCATGTCTGTTGGAGGACTATGGCAAGAGAGGTATCCTCTCCCATCGTCGTTCCGGAATCGTTGGGACAGAAGTTTCTCGCGACTCTGGCAGAAAAAGAGTCTGTATGGCGATGCACCGATTTCGCTACCCTCCGCTATCGAAACTTGGTTGGCGATGGAGCTATATACCTGATTCTCTCTGGGGTCAGGAAGGCTGGTGCTTCCAGTTATTTATTTTTAGTTTTAAAGAAAATTATCGTTTTTAAAAAAATTACAATATAGCAAATAATATACCTGAACAAAAACGACAGATTATTAATAACAGACTATAAGCTTGTATTAAATATTATAACCTTAAATAAAATTTATTGCCTATTAAAACTTGCCAAATTACAGAGATCTCAACTCTTTTATCGGCTACGAGAACCTGTCGACCTCTCCCATCCCATGGATATCGTAAGGGGCGACTAAGGGCAAGTTAAAAGCCCGAAAAATCTTATGGCTTCAATGGACAGCGACCGCCATCTCCTTTGGCGATTCATCCATGACGAATGCGGAAAATCCTTACTTCTATAAAAAAGTTTAAAAGTGTTCATCCAATTTCAGTAACCAATTGATGAAGATATTTTCCACTACGAAACTATTTCACTACTGTTGTAAATATTAATAAAAATATAGTGAGTGTTAAAATACGCGTAAATAAGCCGCGGAACTTTGTTAAAAGCATAATTATATGAATATGATGCAATACATGTTTAAAATATTTCTCCAAAATTTTGGTAATAATATCCGCAATATTTCACAAATCAATTTGCTTGAGAAATAAATAAGATTACTTTATAGCTTTATTGCCCCATCAAAGCTTTAACAACTTCTTAAATACACAAAATTTTTGATTTCGCAAAACCATGCTTAAACATTAATATCTTATGGATGTTTGCTACATTTATATTCGGAAACAATGCAAGTACAACCGTCACTGTTACAGGGTATTAAAGTCATCTGCTGAACCTCCCCCATAGATTGTCTCATAGCGGGTATATTTGCCATAGCTGCAACGCTAGGCAAGCGGGTTAGCAACAGTTTTTAATTATAAATGTTATTTGGAAGACTCCGCTAACCATCTCCTGATTTGTGACGCTCTGTAGCATCTTACGATACCCACGGGATGGTATGGGGTATTGGATAGTTTTACACCGCCACTACACGGTAAACAACATCTTCAAGCATTTAAAAAACTCCAAGGAATGTTTGAAAAATGTTTTATTTTATAACATTAATAAGCATATACAAAGTTCTAACTTTTTCACTTCATATTTATTATTTTAATATATTTTGTAAAAGTACTGAAATACTTTTCTCTTATTTGTTTTCCGTAAAATAGTAAAAGTCCGGTTTATTCCCACAAATGATAGTTTGATGTCAATGTAATAGAGATATAACGAAGCCATGTGTAGTCGTCAGATCATAAACACGTTACGCTGTACTAGATAAGAAAACACTAAAGTTAATAGAATTGCGCTACTACATGGTGCCCATCTATACGCAACTTGTTATTATTCCCTTCTTTTTCCGAAATATCAAGCAATATTAAATATTGTATTTAATATTATATCTTGTATCATAATAGTATATATTATATCATAATAATACTACTACAAAACAATCAATGCCAGTAAAGTATAGTAACATCACTGATACAACATATTATAGATTTAAACCAACTTAAAAAAGAAGAAGGTTATCAATTAGACTTAACGTATTTTTTATTTTTTTACGCGTATTTTATTAATTGTGAACTGATTTTGATGATACTTTTTTTATTTCTGTAGGGTATTAATATAATTTTGTCATCTGTATAAATATATTAAAGTTAGTAAAATCAATAAATAAAATACATACAAATAAATAAAAGCCAACCAGAGTCGGTAACCTCATGAGCCAGGTCCAGATATTACGTTCGCTTATTTGTTTCGGCATTCACGTTATACGATATGGTAATGTCGACCAAAAATATCCTTGAATGTGCCCGGTCCATCAGCACAATATCAGGCTTATTCTCAAGAATAGTCCTGTCTGTGATGATGGCCCGCTCCCAGTAGAGCCGTGCACGGTCATTTTCGAGCACGGCTTCTGGCAAGTACCTGTAATACGGCAATTTCCGGTTCACGAGATCGCATTTCAGAGCGAGCTCCTGGTGTAGAATTCTGGCTACTAAGATGTGCCTGTGCAAGTACTCAGAGTTAAAAAGCGCCGAAAAATCAGAGATGACATGCCACATGACAACATGTCACTGGGATAACGACAAGCTCGACAGATGTCGAGGGTGCCATCCCTTAGGATGTATTTCCGGTAGTTGTTGGTCTTAATAACCTGATCCTGTCGCACAGACAAAACCCTCAGTTTCCCCAAAGAGGTGACCAAAACGTAGTCAGTGAAGGGAGGCAACTGTAACAGCGAAAGCCTAATGTTCTACAAGGTAGAAGCCTTGTAAAACTTTCCGTGCAGCTCCTTCTTCTTCCATACGGTCTCCCGGTCGCAAATGCTCTACCATTGCCCTTTGGCTAAGGATAGAAGGGTAAGTACTTTATCACAAGAAATGATGCCCCTATAGAACGCATCATTCGTTCTCGTCAGAAAGTAATTACGGAAGCTGCAAACTTCGCGATTATGCATGGTTAGCGCGCTTAAAAAGCCACGCCCACCATGTTTCCGCGGCAAGTACAGCCTCATAATCGACGATCTCGGGTGATGCATCACCTAGTACGTCATAGTAGTGCGGACTTTTCTATTCAGGGCGTTAAGTTCAGTTTGAGTCCACTTAAGTATGCCAAAGGTATATATGAGAACAGGCATGACCCAACCGTTATATGCGTGTGTCTTATTCAAACCGGACAAAAGGCTGTTAAGCACTTTGGTCAAGCGTGCATATCCAAGGCCATTTCCAAGGCCTTCGACTGCGTTCACCATAAGACATTAATCAGAAAGCTACAGTACTATGGTGTCAAGAACACAGCGCTTAAACTTATTTTTAATAAATAATAAATTTCATATTTAAGTAATAGAATGCAGAAAGTTATTATCAATGGTAAAGGTACTTCAGGCTCACCTGTACTAATGGGTGTACCTCAGGGCTCGATTCTCGGCCCATTCCTATTTATAGTGTATATTAATGACTTACGTTTTCTTGTAGAGGATAATCATGATATAGTATTATTTGCTGGTGATACTTCCTTGATTTTTAAACTTAAACGTCAATCATTTAAATGTGACGAAGTGAATAATGCTATATCAAAATTAGTGCATTGGTTTAACGTAAATAATCTACATTTAAACGGAAATAAAACTAAATGTATTGAATTTACAATAACGAATGTTAAAAATCTGAGTACCAATATGTTTTAAATGGGGAAGAACTGAGCCCTGTTGAATTCACTGATTTTCTTGGCATCACTCTCGACGCAAAGCTTCAGTGGGGCCCCCATATATCCAAACTAGCAAGCAGACTAAGCTCTGCAGCTTATGCTGCAAAAAAGATTAGAGATCTCACTAGAGTCGAGACAGCTAGATTAGTTTATTTCAGTTATTTCCATAGCATAATGTCTTATGGGATTTTGCTATAGGGAAATGCTGCTGATTCAGAAACTATTTTTGTTTTACAGAAGAGGGCCATTAGAGCTATTTACAAACTAAAACCGAGAGAGTCTCTTAGAGATGAATTTAAATATATAAATATATTAACTTTGGCCTCTCAGTATATTTACGAAAATTTAATGTATGTTCACATAAACAAAGGCAGTTTTAATAAAAAAAGTGATGTGCATTCTGTAAACACTAGGAACAAACACAAGCTAATGATACTAGTTTCTCGACTCCACAGAGTCAGTAACTCATTCTTGGGGCAATGTATACGCTATTACAACAAGGTCCCGGAAAGTGTACAGGCTCTCTCTATTAGCAAGTTTAAATGTTTTGTTAAGTTGAAACTTTATAAATAGGGTTACTATAGTATAAATGAATACATGGTTGATAATAACCCCTGGGAATGAGGTGATCGCTTCCAAGCAGTTTCTAAAATAAATTTTGTATTTATATAGTTTGTACAACCATTATTGTAAAATTTGCTTTATAAAAAAAGTCCCGCTGGGTTTCTTGCTGGTTCTACTCAGGACAGAGGATTTTTTTCGAACCAGTGGTAAAGTAAAAAAATGACTTTCAATAAGAATTACACATGTGATCTATCTTGAATAAAAAATTATTCTATTCTATTCTATTGTATTCTATTCTATAGGAGTCAAACACATCGCAAACTGACTGTTTCATACTCGCCGCAACTATATCGATGTTCTGTGACATACCCAGGTATCGGAATGTTTCAGCCTCGGAAAAGGTCCTGATGTTGATGGGCATAGATCAGTCTATGCCCTCAGAGTTAGCTAACCTTCCCCTTTCAACATGGAGGACCGCACACTTATCCTTCCCCAGCTCCATTCTAATAGAATTACTAAAATCACAAGTGATGTTTAGCAATTCTATAAGATTAGAGCGACTGGAGGTGAATAATTTGAGATCATCCATATAGAAAAGGTGGGTCACTTTTGTCCCTCCTTTCTGAAGCTGAAATCCCCTCTCAGATTCCTCCAGTAAGGTACTAAGAGGGTTCAGGAAGAAGCAAAACCAGATTGGACTCGAACAATCGCCCTGGAAGATACCCCTTCTTATCTTTATGCGGCTTTTCGCACCCGTCATTCGCTCGCCTAAATGACAAAGGATTGTACTCCACTGCCCGAGGAAGTCACTAACTGAATAGTCAACTTTGTACAGCTCAAGGATCCTCTTTAGAATCTCTGTGGAATCCCGGTCTTTAGGAACCAAATGAGTGATTCTAGTAGTGAAGAGGCTCGGGAGTGACTTTTGGTCGAGAGTCGCTTGAAACTGTCGGGTAAGCACAACGTGACACACCGCGAACCCCTTCAGCTAGTAGTGATGCAGTCCGTCGAGTCCTTGACTTTTCCAGTTCGAGGCCCTACGGGCCGCCTCAGCTAAGTCATGCGGCGTTATGATGACGGGGTCCATGGGCGTAACACTCGGACACTCGCTACAACTTCCGTCCAAGGGTCCTCGCTGTGGTTTACGGGCTCTGACCACAGGCCGTACCAGAACGCGACAGTGTCGACCTGATTTAGTGCTGGGACCGTTCCATGTACCATTGGTCGCTCCAATGATTCAAAGAGCTTCTTCTGATCACTCTGGAAGAGACGATTCTTGTTAAACCGCCTTGACCTCTCGGCATATCGCCGAATCCGCTTTCCCCAAAAAGCGATTCTCTGCTTCAGGTAGTCTATGCACTCCGTCAGTTTTTGCGTTATATCCGGTTGGGACAAACTGACATTTATCCTAGCAAACCCCATCCTGATAGTGCGCTCAATTCTTGGCCTATTTTTGCCTGACCTGAAGCATATCAGTTTGCCGATGAGGGCCTTAGTCTTGGCGATACGTTCCTTAATTCTTTTTCTCTAGGTTGAGATGGCGCTACTTTGTCTTGTAGCACGTCCAGCCAAGAGGAGTTTGGAGCAAATAATACGGCATACTACCATTGCGACGCCAAAAAGAATTGAGTCCGTCTCGCAAAGTTCCCGGCCGGCTTTCAAATAGGTCACCAGCATTGGGTTTCGAGCCCTCACAGACAGCCCGATTCTGCTTGCTTAGGGTCGATTTTGGAGAGGCGTACTGCGCGTTTTCTCAATCGCCTCTTCCAATGTACTCCTCATTCGCTCTAGTTCTAGATCCGGGGCGACTGTTCCATCATCGTCTGAACCAACCATAACTGAAAGATTTACGGCGGTATCCACGTGTGCTGGTTGCTTTGCAACTTGTGGCGCCGCATCCTCAGCCGTAGCATTTTCATCCGATGCGGGAACAGCCTCACGTCGTAGCCGTTCGAATTCGGTGCCATCAAATATGTTTGAGCGCAAAATATACCAAACTCGGTCTGCCAGGTTTTTCTCAGTGACGGTTGCAGAAGGCTCCAGCTCAGCGAAAAGTCGATGCATTCTAGCCCGATAAGCAAAACCTCCAATTGCTCCCTCTTTCGCCCCAAAATACGCCCGCAATGCATTGCTGTTCATCTGCATTGATCAACGCATGCGGCGTACTCCATCAGTTGCGGGTGCTGATTGCAGGGCCTGCGAAGACCCTGCCGACACCAAGCCAGCTGGTGGGGATGATGAGATGCGAGGGGCTGCTATGTGGTCGTGCACTACCTCGCGTTCGGCTGGCGGTTTGCATGCTGTCGCGTCCAGCAGCAGCTTCAGATGCGGCCTGGCGACCTCCAGGCAGCGGCCCTTTGCGCATTCTCGCACGTCAGTTAAAGGGAGACGCCCAAACCGGGCACCGTTTCATGGTAAGGCCATGTGTACAAGCGGGCCTTTGCACCTTCAATTTTGTCGAGGCACGGCGCTAACACCTCTTGGCAAGGTGCTGACTGACTGCGCTGACGTAGCAGTTTTGTCACATAACCGTTACTTCTGCGGGCGATGGGGTCGTCACTTCCCTACGCCTTATAATTATTAGTATCAATATTATTTTATTATTTTAAATATCTTTGTCTAAGTTCAGATGATGAAACTTGATATTCTACTTGCAACAGTTCCTCTTCCCTTTCACTTGCTGATGCTTCGGATGAGTCATTAATATATGAACTACATTAATATATGAAGAATCACAAAAAATGTTAAACTGTTTTCACATTTGCCATTTAAATGCACAAAGTAATCCTCAACATCATACGGAGCTCCTGGATACTTTTTTTTCTAGTGCAGTTCATGCTATACTCATATCGGAAAGCTGGCTTAAGCCAGAACTCTCGTCCACGTCTTACGGTCTTCCAGGTTATATTTTACACCGTTACGACCGCACCGGTTAAAGGGGCGGAAGTGTCGCTATATACATAGGCTGCACTAAATGTATCGGGAATGGAATATTTCCACTGTTCCTGTCATATTACAATCTTTTTAATTAAAAAGTCCTTGGTTTTATAAAATTGAATACTATTTATTTATTTTAAAAAAGATTCTCGGTCTTGTCACAAGGTTTTGTCAAACTTGTTTAGGCGTTAAATTCAAGAGCGATGATTTATTATGACTTTCGAAGTGGTTTAACACAAAAACAGTGTGTTGACCGGATTATTTCTGCATTTGGTGATAAAGCCCCATCCAAAACCACAATTTATCGCTGGTTTGCTGAATTTCAACGTGGACATGTCAAGCTCAGTGATGATCCCCGTCAAGGTCGTCCAAAAACTGCAGTCACCCAAGAAAACGTTGATGCTGTGCGTAAGCTGATTGAGGAAGATCGACATGTGACATACCGTGAAATTCAGGCAACTTTAGACATTGGCATGAGTCAAATACAAATAATCTTGCATGAACAATTAGGTGTAAAAAAGTTGTTTTCCCGATGGATACCGCATTCGCTCTGTGAAGAGCAAAAAGCGGCTCGCGTTACTTGGTACGTCAGAACTCTCAAAAGATTCCACGCAGGATCCTCAAATGCTGTATACAACATTGTATCAGGTGACGAATCCTGGATATATGCGTACGAATCCGAAACAAAAAACCAGTCACGAGTTTGGGTGTTCGAAAATGAGTTAAAGCCAACAAAAATTGTTCGTTCACGGAGTGTTGCAAAAGAAATGGTGGCCACGTTTGTCTCCAAAACCGGCCATGTTTCGACTATTCCTCTTGAGGGACAAAGAACGGTTAATGCAGAATGGTATGCTAGCATTTGTTTGCCACAGGTCGTTTCTGAACTCCTCACACCGCACACAGAACAAAAGAGATTTTAGAGCAAGAAAACATAGAATTATTAGACCATCCGCCGTACAGCCCCGACCTAAGCCCTAATGATTTCTATACTTTCCCTAAAATAAAGAATAAATTGCGTGGACAGAGATTTTCATCAACTGAAGAAGCTGCGCACGCCTCCAAAACGGCCATTTTGGAGACCCCAACTTCCGAATGGAATGGTTGCTTCAATGATTAGTTCCATCGTATGGAAAAATGTGTCAAATTTCGCGGAGAATACTTCGAAAAGCAATAAATACATTTTTAAATAGTAATGTTGTGTCACTCCCTTGATTCCCGAAATTTTAGTGTAGTGATATACCTTATAAAATATTAAACACGTTTTATTCTCTATATTCCAGTTCAATGAAATACATTTTTGTCGACGTTAATATCAAGAGTGTTAAAGTGTTTATTGGAATATTCTACTATCCACCTCAAGGTGACTACTTCTCCGATTTGGAAGAAAATTTGTTGCCTTTCAGTTCTGCCTACACACATCACATTATCATGGGAAATTTTAACACTAACCTATTAGGGGTTTCACTCAAATCTTGCAAACTAAGGTCGATCATGATGTAGCATAATTTGACTATTTTGCCTCTAAATGAAATACATCACAACTTTCACTCTGCTGATACCTGTATCGACCTTATAGCCGTCTCTTCCATGGAACGAGTTGTCATTTGAAGACAATACCCTGCTTCTGGATTTTCACAGCATGACCTGCTTTTCTTTTCATATAGTGTCCCAAGCCATTATCCGTGTCTATCGCTATTCGAAGTCGTGCTAGACTAGATATAGACAAGTTTAAGTGTGATTCGGATGCTATTAACCGGTCATCTGTATATAGTGCTTCCACAGTTGATGAAAAAGTCGGCTTTTTTAACAGTAACATATTAGGACTGTCTAATGAACATGCCCCTAAGCGTGTCGTTCAACTTAATCGTCCTCCTGTTCCATTGATCACGACTGAGATAAGAATGGCTACGGCAAAACGCGACAGAATGTTTCGTGCTCTTAAGGAGTATCGCACTGATATAAATTGGCAGGCATATAAAGCTGCGAGAAATCGATGTAATTAGATGGTGAAAGATGCTTAACGCCTATATATCCACAAGCAAGTACTTAATTCATCTTCGACTGATGTACGGAAGTTTCACAAAATGCTTGGATATGGAAAATCGCAATTTCTCTTGTTCACACAATAACGTCACCTTTTTTACTGACGATTTTAGTAGTCATTTTTGGTCTTCTTAAATAGTTTCTGATAATTCTAGAGATAATAATATCTTATTTATATCCTCCATGCCTCTTTGTTTTCACGAAACTTTCACTTTTTCTCCGGTAGACGAAGACAAGATATGCAAAGCACTTTCTTCAATTAAATTGAAAGACATTGGTTGTGATGATATGAGTAGAGTAATGGTTATGCACGTGTTGGATGCTGTTTTACACCTGATAACTCATATTATTAAAATAAAACTAATTTTACCGATTTTATCGCGTATATTAACTTATATTATATTTCCGAAGTTTCGAGCACTTTACAGCACCCATGGTCACGGGTGGACTGAGGTGTATGACGTCCCAATGTCATAGTTAACCACGGCTACCTCCAGATTAAAAATTATTAATTTTTGTTCCGATCAACGCAGTATAAACTTACAGAATCTTTAAGACTTATAGTTGTATGCTTGGGTTGGGATTTAATTTTATTAATTATAGGACCCAAGCAGATGGTAGCACCCAGCCATCTTTTCTATTGAAATTAGGATGTTTTTTGATTTTAATAGCCTCGCGAATCACCCTTGGAAGGAGTCGGTGTTCTTTAGCGAGGATTTGTGGTCTATCAAATCTAATGTAATGACGGGGGTAATCCTGTACGTGTTCACAGACTGCAGACTTCCCTTTTTTTTATAGGATAAGGGTGACAAACGAGCACACAGTCCACCTGATGGTAAGTGGTTGCTGCGGCCCATAGGCCCATTACAACTGTAATACTTCAAGAGACTGTAAGTTCATACTGCGTAGATCGGAACAAAAATAATGATTTTTAATCTGGAGGTAGCCGTGGTTAACCATGACATTGGGACGTCATACACCTCAGTCCACCCGTGACCATGAGTGCCGACAGTGCCGTATAATGACAGGTAAAAGTGCTCGAACCGTCGGGAATATAAAATAAGTTAAAATACGGGATAAAATCCGTAAAATTAGTTATATTTAAATGTGTAGTGTACGCGTAAATATAAGAAATCATCATATCATTAACTTTTCGCCGACAAATGGTGCTTTCCCAACTCTAAGGCGTAAATCCCTTATTATTCCCATTCCAAATTACACCGATTGCAGCGCTATATCCAATTTCAGACCAATTTGTATCCAGCTTTTTCTTTCTAAAGTTCTGAAAGCTGTTGGTCATAATCCTTATCAGTCAAATTTCTGCCCTGGTCATTCTGCAACTACTACTCTTCTCAAGGTGATGGAAGATATCTGAGAGGGGATTGAAAAATCAAACCTGACCGACCTCATCTTAATTAATTTTTCTAACGCATTTAATTCTGTTGATCATGATATCTTGTTGACTCTTCTTTCTCATTTTAATATCTCGTCTTCAGCTCAGGAATGGTTCTCATCATATCATCGAGGGCACCCACAGGCCGTGCGCACTGGATATATAATATCTAACTGGTGTGATGTGTCTACTGGCATACCTCAAGACGGCATAGTCTCTCCTCTTCTGTTTTCAATTTTTATCAATCTCATCACATTAAATCTCAATTGCTCTAATCATCTGTATGCCGATGATCTGCAGTTATATGTGCAAGTGGAACTATCAAATATCTCTAATGCTATCTCATTATTAAATGATGACTTGGAATACATCTCTGAGTAGTCCACTGTCTATGGCTTAAACGTGAACCCATCTAAATACCGAACGATAAACTTAGGTCGTTCAAATATGATTAAAAATAATGTCATACCATTACTCCCCATGTAAAGAACCTTGGACTGTATTTTGATGGTTGCTTAACATGGAATAAAGATATACAGGAGGTGAGTTGCAAGACTACTGGAACTTTGCGATCTCTATATCTATTAAAAACTTTCTTCCCACCAATACTAAGATTTTACTAGTACAGTCACTTATTCTACCGATTATTGATTATGTCGATGTGTGTTGCTCAGACCTATCTCTTCCTCCCGGACCTCTGAGGAGATTACACGTATTAAATGCTTAAACCGCGATACTATTTTGATTTAATTATTAAAACAAATTTGCAAAGTAAATCAAGCCAAAATAATAGGAGTGTATAACTGCGAGTAGATCTTTATGCTAGCTGCGCTGTCCTTGTCTTCTTTGCTGTGTCATCACCTGGAACAGCAACGCCCAGTACCTTACTGTTAACGCCTCCAGAGGTGTTACGAGGATTGTCCAATAACGGAGGAGCGCATCAACCAAAACTGTAAGAACATTCATTACTATTTGTCAAAGTACAGAGGTCTAGGTATACTGGACGTAAATAATATTTGTATGAAAACGTCGATTGCCACCAGAATACGTTGATCCCTAATCTTATAGGGTTAATTAGATTGCGTACACTAATTACACTACGATAACTGTTTGTGCTCTCTTATACCCTGGTACACGATGCCGCTAAAGAAAACTCCACCGCAAAAACCTATTAAAAAAAATATGCGCTCTGAGACAACACAGTTGCCGCCTTCTCTGGTGAAGGATGTACCTCCTAGCAGTTCTATCAACTTAGTAGAAACGGACATTATTTTAAACAAATCTGCGTCAGAGTCGGATATATCCCGCTTTTCACCGCCAAAATTTGTTTCTCAACGTAATAAGAGATGTAGGGACCAGGTAGAAATCTCGATTGCTGATCAAATGGATGATTTTAAAGAGGAAATGCGAAAGTTAATGACATCCTTTTCTGCCTCGCAAGCTGCAGAGCTCAAAAATGTCAATACCTTACTTAAAGACATACAGCAGTCAAATTATAATATTGAAAATTCGATTTCTTACCTTACTACGCAAAACGAGGAACTTTGGAAGAGAGTTAACGAATTGGAAACTCAAGCAAAGCAGGACAGGAACCATATTACTATGCTAGAAACTAAATTGGAGGAATTGCATATAGACAGTAGAAAATCTTGTCTTGAAATTAAAAATGTCCCGAAAAAGCCTAGCGAAAATAAAGAAGACCTTATCGAGATGGTTATTAACCTCTCGAAGACAATTGATTACAACATCTCTAAATCAGATGTCAAAGACATATACAGAGTAAAGCCAAAAACAGCTGACAAAAAAAACTCACCTATTGTTGTCGAAACTAACTCAACTATATTAAAGAACAATATATTAAAATCTGCTAAATCCTTCAACGTGAAACATAAAAGTAAGCTGTGTGCTAAACATCTTGGATTTAAAACCCAAGAAGACACCCCCATATATTTGTCAGAACACCTAACCCCACGAGGAGCACGCCTATACTTTCTAGCACGAGACTTAGCCAAATCAAAACAATACAAGTTCTGTTGGACCGCTTACGGCAAGGTATATGTAAGAGAAAACGAACACTCTCGTATTATTATGATTAAAAACGAGAGTCAAATACAGCAATTATTGACAGGCCAATCCCCAGCACCACCTGCCATCTGACTACCTGAAACCTTATCTCTCAACCAAGGTACACCGACTGTAATGTTTCTTACAATGTCGCTATTACATGCTATTTTCTATTTAATAATAATTATTATCCTAAAATGTGTTCCATACCATTCGTCTCTGTTACTGTTATTGATTTTACCTATGTTCAAGATGTATACTAATTTTGTTATTTTATTATTCTTACAATCCTACACAAATATTTCTCAGCAACAAACAAATATACACAAACTCACACGTTCACAGAACACAATCATACGATTAATGTCTCTTCGAAAATCATTTTTCAAATATATATATATACATCAAAACATAAACACTTAGAATTAAGACACGTATTCCAAATTATATATAAAGTATCTAGATCTAATACTGATAATGGATAGTTCCTTAAATACTTTACATGAATTAGACAATATAGTTATTGCACAATCCAGTGAATGTCGTGTCCAAGACTTTATAACACAGCACATAATACATAAATCCGATATAACTATTATATCACAAAATATACGGAGTATTTATAGAAATTTTGATGACTTACACTTAAATCTTATTCAACTTAAAATAAAGCCTGATTTTATTATCCTTAGCGAGTGTTGGTTAGACCAGAACAAACCTGTTCCCATGTTAAATAATTATACGTCCTATAATACTACACAACACATAAATCACTGTGATGGCGTGACTGCTTATATTAATAATATGCATTCAGTGAGTGTCAAGGAAATTTCGCTATTAGAAGCGTCTTGTCTGCAAATTCAATTTAATGACTACATTATTATTGGTATTTATCGCTCACCATCTAACATCCATGCTGAAAGTTTTATCAACTCTCTTAGTCTTTACTTAGAGTCCTTAAAAATGTGTAAGCTTATTGTTTTGACGGGTGATATTAACATTAATATAATACACAAATGTAATGAAAGTACACATGAAAGGATGAATAGACTAAACTATTTAAATATGTTGTGTACACATGGCTTGCTTCCAGGACACTCGATACCTACGAGAGGTAACAACTGTCTTGATCACTGTATGTTAAAAATAGATACAAATAAATCGAATGCAACAATCATAGTGATAAACACAACTATCACAGATCATTACATGACTTTCCTGAAGTTAAATAATTTTTGTAATAAAACTGCATTTAGTAATAAATTCAAAAGGTCAGTCAATTATGAAAATATTATTAATAGCCTGAAAAGCACTAATTTACAAGATCTGCTTTTATGTTGTGATTCTAACATTTTAACTGAACTCTTCACAAATAAAATCCAAACACTTATATTAAAAAATACCTCTTTAAAATTAGTCCCCAAAACAAGTCGAACAATAAAACCCTGGATGACACAAGGTGTCCTACGTTGCATTAGGAACCGTAATAATATGCAATTAAAATTAAAATTTAATCCAGAAAATGAAGTGTTAAGGATCACGTATAAACGCTATAGAAATCACTGCAACAGTTTAATTAAAAAACTTAAGCGCAAATATGAGCGAGAACAGATAATGAATGCCACCGGAAACCCTAAAACGCTCTGGAAAGCTATAAATGATATCACACATCGCAAGCAATTATTACATAAAAATATAGAGTTGTTAAAAATAGGATCGACCCCTCTTGAATCCGTTAATTTGATTAATAGTTACTTTGCTAATGTTGGGAAATCCTTGGCGGAGGATATTTTATCAAAATTTTACTCTATTAACATTTCCACTGCGGATAAAACAGTAAGCTCACATGCTTCATCTTTTGCTTTGCTGGAGACTGATGATTCGGAAGTTAGGAGTATACTGATGAACCTTAAAACAGAGAGTGCCCCTGGATATGACAATATTACCACCAATTTTCTAAAACAGGCCCATATGATATTAGTACCTATAATAACACACCTGGTTAATCTTTGCTTTAGGGATGGCGTTTTTCCTACAGCTCTAAAGTTGGCTTTAATTACCCCTGTATATAAAGGTGGAGATAGATGTGATCCAAGTAACTACAGACCTATATCAGTTCTCCCCGCAATATCCAAAATTTTAGAAAAATTGTTAAATAACCGTTTGATTAATTACTTAAATAAATATAACATACTTTCAATGTCACAATTTGGCTTCAGACGAGGACTTTGCACAGAAGACGCTATTTCAGGGCTGACGTCACTCATTATTGACCAAGTTGACAAACGAAATAAATGTTTAACAGTTTTTCTCGATATAAAAAAAGCCTTTGATAGCGTCTCTGTCCCCACTCTTGTAAATAAACTTGAACATATAGGCATACGAGGTAAACCCCTAGACTTATTTAAAGACTACTTAACAAACCGTAGACAACGGGTAAAAATAGGAGAGCACTGTAGTCATGACTCTACCATTACCTACGGTGTTCCACAGGGGAGTGTTTTAGGCCCGACTCTATTTTTGGTTTACGTGAACAGCCTTTGTGATATATCGCTTCAAAATGGGCACTTATTCTCGTATGCAGATGACACTGCTTTGGTATTTTGTGGTCGAACCTGGAAAGACGTTCGGCACAGCGCTGAAGTAGGGTTAGCCAAGGTTGCGGAGTGGTTAAGAATACATTTGTTAACTCTGAACACATCTAAGACAAACTATATATGTTTTACTAACTACAATAGGACTCAACCTAATTTTAATATTAAAATTCATTCATGTGTTGACCATAATAGCTCTAACTGCTCATGCCCATATATAAACAAGGTATCCAGCACAAAATATCTTGGAATAATATTGGATCAGCGTTTATCCTGGCATCTACATATCGAACTTTTAATGACAAGAATTAGAAAATTCATATGGTTTTTCAAAATTTTAAGACATCTCACAACAACTCAGATATTAAAACAAGTGTATCTTTCTTTAGTTCAATCAGTTCTGGCATACTGTATTAGTATATGGGGAGGTGCTACGAAAACAAAGTTTTTGGATTTAGAGAGAGTTCAAAGATCATTACTGAAAGTTATGCATTTTAAGCCTTACAGATTCCCAACACAAGATTTATACGACCTGTGTGATCTTCTTACAGTTCGCAAGTTGTACATATTAAATATAGTTCTTAAGCTACACAAGTCCCTTGCATATAATCTTGAAGTCAAAAATAAAAGGAGAAAAACTAACATAGCTCCAAGTGCTCCGGTTAAAACAGCATTTGCTAGAAGGCAACAGGCAAAAAAGTCGTCTTATTTGTACAATTACTTAAACAAAGAATTGAATATTTATTCAAAAACTAGTAAAGAATGTAAGAAACTTCTTATTGAATGGCTCAAGAGGAAAGATTATCACGAAATCGAAAATGTGTTAAAATAACACGGCCTACAAAGCACGTGCATACACGTGCAATCACTCAAACACACACAAACGCACGCATACACACAAACACACACACACACACACATATATTTTTTTTTTCTTTTTAAATTAATTTATCAAAGGGAAAGGAATTTTATGTTATTCTTGTAACTACAAGTATTGTATGTTAATTATGGAAGAGCGAGTTTTCCTGTCACAAGTATTGAAAAATACTTAAAAGGAGAACTTTGTGTACTGCTGATGATGTAAATTTATTGTTACAGAATAAACATTTTTTTGATTTTTTTTTTTGATTTTTTTTTTGAATATCTCAACATCATCTAAATACATTGGATCGACTACTTAACAACTGCTTCAGATACATTTATGGACTTCATAAATACGACCTTTTTTTTCTTGCTCAGATAAATTGGCTGCATATCCGTCAGCACAGATATGTTACAATACTCTGCACCTTTTTTACAATTCTGAACAATCGTTGGATCCATGTGCTCCTGAGCATCTGAAATCCAAATTCCAATATCTAGAAAAATCTTATAATTGTTCTCTCCGTTCTTCGGCTAATCTTAAGTTGCTCACTCCTTTACACCGTACTAGTTATTTATCTCACTCTTTCGCCTTCACGGCCATCAGACTCTGTTCAAAATCGGTTCACTTATAAAAATGTTCTAAAGGTAAAACCCATATAAAACAGTCCAATTGAGAACCACCTCCTTTTTTTGAAGTCGCTTGAAAATTATCTTATTCTTTTTAGTACGTTGAAGTTAGCTTTTACTTTTTTTTATTAGTTCACAACGTTAAACGTACACTTTGTAACCTTAATACTTACAACAACTGGCTGAAGAATTTTCTTTAGAACTAATATAACAGAAGTCGTGTGCTCGAATCACTTTACCTTTCAGCGGTTTTATATCTACTTTAAAACGGAAAAGAAATAACAATATTACGATTTTCTTCGTAAAACTGTAATCTGTTTTAATGCAATGTCACTTTTATAAAGTGATGAATTTCTCCCCAAAGTTTATAACAGAAAAATACGAAACGAATTGACTACACCGCCAATACATGTTTTTTTTTATAGGATAAGGGTGACAAACGAGCACACAGTTCACCTGATGGTAAGTGGTTGCTGCGGCCCATAGACATCTACATCTATCCTCTATTACAAATCAAAATGTAGATGCGTTGTCACCCGTGAGGACTAAGATGGAATGCCTCATTTCCAGTAAAAAGGGCCTCCGGCCACCTGCACTCACCAAGCGAAACGCAGAGGTAAACCGCTACTTCAGGCTGGTTTTCTGTGAGGTCGTGGTACCACCCCGGTTCGAGCCGGCCCATCCGTGCGACAGGAAGAGCTGCCGCGTGTACCACTGTAAAAGCAGGTTGTTTTAAGCATGCCACTACCTGGTATTTTAATTCATAATCAAAGATAAATGATAGTGTGCTTGTTTGTCTTTTTCCCATCTATAGTAGAAACTGATAGTTGATTTATAAATTTTATGAATGTGTATATGTGTACAAATGTGTGTAATTATCAATTACGTTTTAATATATAACCACAGTTTAGAACTTACTTCAAATGTGATAAACGTATAAACAAACATAATAACTAACATAATATAACTAAAAATAAATACTACATTATACTATTTGTATACAATATACTATTATATATGTATACTATTACAATAATTACTATATGTGTATTTCAAGTATTTAAAAAAAATTCCTCCGAACAACCTATATACTCTAACTAAACCTTCACGACAACTCATCCTCATGTTATTGTTATGGATGCGGGCGAACTACCTTCTTACTCTAAATAATATTAAAAGGTTTACGCTTGAAACACGGCGAACTGCTACGTACGGAAAAATCTTATACAGTTTTATGTTGCACTGTACTTATGAACTGTGTATAACATTTATTTTTGTTGTTGTAAAAAAAACTATCATATAATGCACTTACTTATTAGGGCACTCGCTGCAAGTCTCCATATACCTTGCGTCAGTGAAATTAGTGTCAGGATGTTTAAAGGAAAGGACGCACTTGTTAGGTAAATTACAAGGTGCTGGTGGCGGGTCCATTTTATCGAATTACAAGCCTCGTAATTATTACTCGTAAGTACATTAAAAGGCTTCGGTTCAGTGAACTAGGTCAAAGCTTGTGTCACTGTCACAAACCACACATTATCCCTAAAATAAAAGAGAACGGCTTTTAGAAAATATTTTATTTTATAAGTACTTACCCGTTTTGTTTTCTAAATATTGACGAATATGAATTCAATAAAAACAATCATAATAAAATAATTACAAACTTCATACGTATCCTTTTTTTGTTCTGTGTTTTTTATCAATAAAATAACAGAATAATATAAGTATAATATAATAGAATAATATAAAAAAATAATATAAGAGTTTAAAAAAAAAACTTAAACTGATCAAAATAGTAGGAAGAAGTTATTAAATTATTGTATTACCTTTGGTCCTCGATACGCCGTTTTATACGTATTTGTAAAGACTTCATCTCAATTATTTCCAACAAACATAATTTATTTGGAAATTTATCAAATTACTTTTGGGAGATCTATGGAATAAAATTCATTCCACTTTTAAGTTCTAGTCATTATTTAGACGATTTAACTCCTTTTATACTTTATCTTTACATTTAAATTAATAGTGGTGCGAAAACTCATTTACTTTCAAATTAGCCGTCTAACGGAGAAACTTGTGAAGCCCTTGTTCGAGCTTTTTAATTTGGAACTTACGCGAAAATTACTTAACCAAGGATAACCACAGTAGATTTTTTATAGAATAAGGGTGACAAATGAGTACACAGTCCACTGGTGTAACTAGAACTGTAGAACTGGAGTAACTTGTCTTTAACACATCACATAATCAATCGGAAATATAGATGCTGGAAAATTATTTCACTCCGTTGCTGGGAGAAATACTTTGCCATTAGCAGGCGTTGAAATCTGGCCGAGTGTCTGGTTGTCCACTGGGAGGAATTAAATTCACGTGATAAATTAAGATTTAAAGGTATTTATCATAATTAATAGTTAGATTTTTTCTCATCCATCCATAACAACCTATAAAAGTATACGGCTGAATATTCTACTCGGCAATATTTGTATGACTATTTCATTAATACTGGCTGGTATTAAACTCTAGTTGCTCATACTATAAAAGTTTACAGTGAAAACGCACCCGTTTCACCATGTTTATATAGTTAATAACATTATATGTTTAAAGTAAAGTAATAAATTACTTTTAATTACAACATATTATATGATGGTACGAAATAACTTTAATTAATTACCTCATCCGCGTCGTAGTTGAATAATGCGCATTGATCCAAATAGGGGCAGTGTTCACCCTCAAAGGACTCAATATAATGCGCGTTGAAGGGTACCTCCCACGGACCTAGTCAGATAACAACTTTATTAACTTATTTACCGATATCGTCACTGCTGGCATTTATAGATCCCCAAGGGTCTTGAATTATTTGTCGTATAACATCGAAGTAATCTTCTAATAGATTATTTGGAAATTTCCTTTAGCTACTATCATACATTACTGAATTGTAATATCATTTCTATTCCAATAGTAATTCGCAATGATAAATGCCGAAATAAAAATTACAGTAAAATTTTTATATTACAGATCCATTTAAATAATAACACTCTATAGTGACTTACAATTATTTTATATTATTATTAAAAACTTTTTCTTCTGCGTATAAAATTTCATTGCTGGACATGGATTTCTCCTTTTGTGTGGTGGATTTGCCATAATCGCCAAGCTTGACAGATGGACGATCGTAGTACCAAACGTCTCCCACAGTTGCGTTTGCTCACCGTCGCTGGTCTAGCTATTGAAGTGATAGTCCATCTAGAGATTGAACATATACATTTAATGACATTTTCATATTTCTTTTTATTATTAACTAGCTGTTTCCCGCGACTACGCTCGTGTGTTAGGGTTTTTATGTTTTTGCGCGGAGCCCTAATTATTTTTCTTAAATAAAAGTAACCTGAGTTACTCCTTATGAAATCAGCTATCTGCCAGAAAAAGTCCCGTCAAAATCGGTCCAGCCGTTTTGGAGATTAGCCGGAACAAACAGACAGACAGACAGACAGACAAAAATTTTAAAAATTGTATTTAAGTTATAAGTACCGTATTTACCGTACTTCATATGCATTTAGTAAAAAAATGTTATTTTGACAAACAGACACTGCAATTTTATTTATTTGTATAGATAAGACCTTTTTTACTGGTTACGAGGCATTACGTCCTCAGGGGTGACAACGCATTTATATTTTGATTCTTCATCGACGATAAATGTAGATCTAAGGGCCATAGCATCCACTTACCATCAAGTGGACTATGTCCTCGTTTTTTTAACGTACGTTTGAAAATGTGGCGTTGCCATTATTGCCATACACTACAGGCGACACGATAATAGTAGTACCTGATGTTTCATAACTTTGACGCTGCTCCGCGTGGCTTGTCTTTGTGTTCTGCCATCTATTGGCAACCACAAGATCTTTTTGACGTATCCCGTAGTCAACTCTTTCGAACCCCACGAGGTGAGCTGATAATTTCTCATACACCGCAACTATGGATTAAAAGCATGTAAACGTTAACTTACCTGCGAAAGATTTAATTGGGCATGCGTCTGACTTGCACACATGGGGTATATTATAATCCAAAGTATACGGCTTAACTAGTATCGCAAGTAGTGACACATCTACTGAACTATCGTAAATGTATCCAAAGTCTTCCAACACCTGAAATACTTAACATCATCATCATGAATAAATAGCAGCATATGTCATTCCCATTCGTGCTGCAACCATAATAGAGTATGACTCTGCCACATCAAACTTTGGGGAATTATATAGGATTGAACATCAGCTTTAATAAAAAAAAAATGCCCCGGGAGTTCCCTTATTTATACAACGGAACGGTTTGGTGGTAAATATTTAATATTAACAAACTAAAACAATGATATTAAAATTCGTTTAGCTTGTTTTGGCAACAGTAGGGTTAAAACAACAAAATCTTTTTTTTTATTTGATCACCGTTGATGAAAAATCGATGTGTACGACACTAACTTTTGGAAATATTTGGGTTCAATCACGAACAACCTTCACTTACAGTGCGAAACACGGCTTAAACCAAACAAGATGATATAGTGTATACAATGCAATTTCAAGAATATCTAACTTAACTGCTGTACAAATTCATCAATTCTGATTGAGATTAAGCAATTGGACAAAAAGACAGATACAAAAATAAAAAGGGCGTATGCATTTTTTCATAAAATCAGACCACACACGTTTTTAGCAGAACTAAACAAAAACTGTACTAAAATATATATAAAGCTATGAAGTAAAGGACTGGGAAGCGTGAACGCATTATGTTATGGCTTTTAGCCATGTGCCGTACTGTGTCACGTCATATCACGCTCGCTTTGAAAACGTATCGCTGTAACTGTTCAAATTCCCACATAACCTTAAAATCACCACCGTGACCTTAAATCTGTGTAACTTGTGCAAGACAATAGGAAGTGCGTCGTTATAGTAAACTTGAAGTACGAGAAGAAGCTGCCAGCGTTCACCATGTGTTACGGCCTACGGCTGCTCCCTTAAAGAGCCAAATCCTCAGGGGCCCATGAGCTGAAGACTTTCCGAGCAGACGTAGGTCGGGCCTTAATGTGGCCACGTGGAAATTCCTAATTACAATAAACCAGATGAGAGGACGCTGGAAAGACATAGTACTTACCATTATCCGAAGCTAACTTCGCACCAAGGCTTGGGCAGGCCGTGAGTGTGTGTAATAGTGGATGGCGAGTAGTGTACAGTGAGGTGTGAGTGTTTGGAGCCTTCTCAAGCATAGGCGACCAGCCGCGGCCGAGTTGGAGGCTGCTCCAAAATGCTGCACCGCTTCAGACTGCTTCGGCGCCGGACCACAATCACTTTCCTCTTTCATCACGATGACAGTCAATTAACTCTATCGTGCGTTTAACTAACTTACAGAAGCCACTAACTATCGCGGAGTATAAGGTTACCGCACAAAACGCACACGGAGCCTCTGGACCAAAGGTCGCTACCGTTTGGCGTTGCAACAGTTAGTTCTAGAATATCAGAGGCCGTACTAGCAAATATTGTCGAATGCACTTATATAGATTCTGAGTCGGACCCAATAAGTCCCGGGAAGCTCTCCAGCAGGAATGCGCGTCACAAAATCCTAGACCGTATATTTACGGGCCGCACCTAATTATTCCGAGTTCCCTAACAAAATGACAGCGTGCCAATCGTTAGCACTGCCTAAAGACGACTGACTACCCTTGGGCGTTTTACGCACGACCGAATGTCAAACCGGTATGACACTGAGCCGCGCGCCCTCTCGTGTTCGTTCTTGAAATTAGCATTTAGCGCGAACAAACCCCCGTCCCGGACATAAGGATTTAGGTCCGCGAGCAAACCGGGCAGCGGGACAAGGTCGCGACGGCAAGTTGCAAGACCGAATCTACAACCAAACTAGGCCACCTTAGGCAACCCATCAGATCTTGCAACCCTAACCAACGCCTCAAAAGATAGCCCTAATGTGGCAAGCCGGAGGGTCAGACTCCACTGGATGCCCCTCCTGGGCATCGCAGCACTTTAATAAGTCCTGTACTGGACAGAAGTCCGACGACCTGTTTCAAACACCTATCTGTGCCCCTATGATTAGTTCCGCAATCCGACCGGATCAGCTCTGCAAACAGCGACGCTACACGAAGCTGCCCAGACAAATTTTGTGCCAGCAGTTGCTTCAGTAGAGAGCACACCCACAAATTCCACATGAACGTCGTCTGTGGAGAGCCGAACGAAACCCACAGATAGTTCCTAGTATGAATTCTCAACAAGTAGGCCTAGCCAGGCCACCCACCATATTATCATTTACTAAAATAGTGCGGCAGCTGATTTCAATCTGATAATCTCCAAAACTAGCTAGCCTGTTAGGCAAGTAGTCCTATGCTCATATTTCAACAAATTTTTCAAAAGCATCAATGTTCAACTACAGAATTAATTCAACCAAATTAATCACCGATGCGCATAGGTCAACTTGCAAATTAAACAAAACAATAACGTAAGGGACAGCCCTACTTCTTCGCAAAGCAAAATGATTAAACACTATCATAAACATATACATAATTTTTCAAATAGCGCGCCATTCAATTTTCTTTCAGCAAACAGACGCAACAATCAAATACAGTGATTAAATATATGTACAAAACACATGCAGTAGCATTTAAAGGAGTAGATTAAATTCAATTCTTTTAATTTAAACCGCTACAAATAGGAAAATTTCGCGGAAAGCCCAAAGCATTTTTTAATTTTAATTCAAGTATTTTTTGACTAAGTGCTCGACCAAACCAAATCTAATACCCCTTGACAGCGTGATTTAACGCTCCAGAGGGGCCCTAATCTTCCCACCACCAAGGGGAGGCCACATGGCGTGAACCCGAAATCAATAGAGCACAACCGCTAACAGTCGCCACTCGGGTTGTACGCCTTCACTGAGGCCGTCGGCAACAGAACATTTTGACAAGTGGACTGTTGACGGCTTAAGGCTCAGTGGAGGTGGCCGTGGTGGGAGCTAAGGCGGCAGCTAGCCAGGGCCGCCTCCATCAGATGGGGAACAGTGGTACACCAGTCGCGGCCACTCAGCTAACGGGAGTGTGAAGGGTCCAGCGGACCAATGAGTGGCCGTGAAGTTCCTCTCCACACGCTGAGGGGGGGTGATGACACCCCCGCCCCTGGGGGAATTACCCCCCGACTGGTCGGGGGGGGGGGGGGGGGCTTTCAAATTTAGGGGCCTGGTGGCTGGCCGGCTGGCGCCGATTTTCGCCCGGCAGAGGGCGTGGCTGAGCGCCCCCGCCCGTGGGGGTCGAGGGCCTGGCAGAGCCCCGAGAGGAGACGCCGTTCGCACCCAGGCACAAAACTGCATGGTGTTTGCCCTGGCAATGCAGACAGGGCCGTCGATGCGGACAGTCTCGCTGGAGGTACCCTCCCAGACATGAACAGCACCAGCGGCGCTCCTTGGCGATAGTTCGCCTCGCCGAAACCCGCTTACCTAATAATTTCGGGCACGACGTTACCCGATGATCAGACGCTCGACAACAGTAGCAGGGGGGGGGGGGGGTTGACGACGACTTGCCTGGAGGATTCAGCCTCTCACTGGGCACGGCTCGTAAGTCGTCAACAGTGCCCGCCGCGTTCTCAATCTGCCGGCACTGTTCCTCCAAAAACCGCAGCAGGTCATAGAAGGGCGGAATATAGGAGGCCTCGTCCCCGCCGTACCTCTCCTCAAAATGGATTAGAAGGTCGAGAGGTAGACGGGATAGCACGATGCGAAGCAACAAAAAAGCCCATTCGCCCACTGGTAAACCCAGCCGCCTCAACGTATTATAGGCCACCAAGACTGGATCCAACAGGTCCGGACGCAGTCTGGCCCGGTCACTAAGCAGCGGGAGGCTTAGGAGCTGCTTAACATATTCGTCCGCAATTCGCCGGACGTTGGCGTATCTTCTGGCTAGGAGGTCCCGAGCAGTCTGGTAGGCGTCGTCCGACAATCTCAAGTGGCCGACGACGCCCAGGGCCTCCCCCTCCAGTGAGGCCAGGAGGTACGCCATCTTTTGGCTCGTGGTCAGGTCACTCCGGGCGTCCACTAGGCTGTCGAAAAGACCAACGAAGGTCAGTCATTCGGAAAGGACCCCGGAGAACTTTGGCAGGTCCAGAGTTGGGAGCCGTCCCAACAGCTCCGGCTGAAGCTGCTTCCGAGAGGACTCGGGCAGGCCACTCATCCGAGCTTCACGCGCCTTCTCGGCATACCTGCCTTCAGCCTCGATCAACTCGTCCATGAGCCAAAGGAACTGCTCATAGTCCGCGAAGCATGAGTCCAGGACTCCCTTCTCCACATCCGAATCTTCGAGCTCAGCGTAAGCCTCCTCCACTGCGGCCCTTCGAACATCCACCTGCTCGAGCCGCTTCATCAAGTTATGGATTCTATCCGGTCTACCTATCAAAGCATGGGTGCTTATGGCCCAGCGCAACTCAGTCCGCAGACAACGGATCAGTAGCTTGGGCGATGACATCACTACTAAATACAAATTACGACGCGGCTCGAGCTCAGATTACAAAGATAACAAATAAAAAATACAACAAAAATTAACAGTTAATAAATGCAGTTCCTATCAAATCGCGTTGAATAGAAATTACACAAATACGAATTACTACGTATCAACCAAATACAAGTTAGCTCAAAAGAAAAGACACAAATCAAATTAACAAATAACAAATACTAGTGCGATCAAATCAAGTTAAATTCAAATTGCGCAAATACAAATTACTACTCTTTAGTTCAAATACAACTTACATAATGCCTAGCTCGGAAATCGACCCTTTGATAAGTTATCCACTACAACTATCCGAAAGACGATTATTAACCGATTACGTAAAAATAACCATCTACCTACATGACGTATATCTCTAGAAAAACACCCGCTTGCGCAACCTAGGGCGCGGCTTTTCAAACTACCCACTAACCAAAAAAAAGGCTAGCAACAAACAACAAAGGGAAATAATTTTATTATTACGTACAAAAAAATATTTTTACGTATTACGGACGGGCGTGATTGTACATACAAATTAAACCAATCAAACCAACGCTCCCTGCCACCAGAATTGTTTAATTTTTATCAAACACTATGGTCGGGATCGACCGGGGAATCGAACCCGGAACCGCGCTCTGCTACCAGATTGTACACGCCCCTAGCTGCCCCAACCAAGGCTGACGGGATTAGGGCTCATGAGTAATCCCATCGACGAGCAGCAGAGGGACGGGGCCAGAATATGGCACCGTGGAAATTCCTAATTACAATAAACCAGATGGGAGGACGCTAGAAAGACTTAGTACTTACCATTATCCGAAGCTAACTTCGCACCAAGGCTTGGGCAGGCCGTGAGTGTGTGTAATAGTGGATGGCGAGTAGTGTACAGTGAGGTGTGAATGTGTGGGGCCTTGTCAAGCATAGGCGACCAGCCGCTGCCGAGTTCCAGGCTGCTCCAAAATGCTGCACCGCTTCAGACTGCTTCGGCGCCGGACCACAGTCACTTTCCTCGTTCGTCATGATGACAGTCAATTAACTCTATCGTGCGATTAACTAACTTACAGAAGCCACTAACTATCGCGGGGTATAAGGTTACCGCACAAAACGCACACGGAGCCTCTGGACCGAAGGTCGCTACCGTTTCGCGTTGCAACAGTTAGTTCTAGAATATCAGAGGCCGTACTAGCAAATATTGTCGAATGCACTTATACAGATTCTGAGTCGGACCCAATAAGTCCCGGGAAGCTCTCCAGCAGGAATTCGCGTCACAAAATCCTAGACCGTATATTTACGGGCAGCACCTAATTATTCCGAGTTCCCTAACAAAATGACAGCGTGCCAATCGTTAGCACTGCCTAAAGACGACTGACTGCCCTTGGGCGTTTTACGCACGACCGAATGTCAAACCGGTATGACACTGAGCCGCGCACCCTCTCGTGTTCGTTCTTGAAATTAGCGTTTAGCGCGAACACCATGTGTGTGCCCTCCATTTGTTATTATTTTGTCGGTTGCATGGACATGTATATGGTACTATCCATTTGCTTTAAAATAATATAATTTTCCGCTACATTTTTCCTTTTCTCCTTCACATTCATATATGCACGTACGCATTGATGCTCGTCGGTTAGAGGTACTCTAATCACCACTTTCTAACTTCTGGCTGCTATTAAGAGTTACTTAATAGAAATACCCAATAAAAGATCTTATCCCGACTTAGAATTCGGACCCGGAGCTGCTAAATCGACAGTATCGGTTACAAACACTACACTGAGGAGGCAATCAAAGCGTGTCCAGTAAATTATATCTACTTGGGTAATTTCAGCACAACCAGCTTAAATATGTTAGGAGAAATATACTCAGGCTTTCTCCAAATGACAACTTCACCTGCACGTAGCGGACCCTTATGTGTGATGGACTAGGCTTTGATAGGCCGATAAAGAAGAAGAAGAAGAAAAACAACGTATTATAACTTCACTGCTGCATGTGGGCTTCTCCCGTTTTAGGGAGGACTTGCTTTAATTTTCACGCTTGGCAGGCGGAGTGACAATTGCAGTAGCAGACATTTTGCACCTTTGCCCGTCGCCGTAAGTATTTTACATCTTGTGTAAGCGAGATGGTTATACGGCCGCCTATCGGAAGAAAACAAAATTACTTATTTAAAAAAGGTGACAAACGATCACATAGTGCTATGTGGATGCTGTGGCTCATAGGCATCTACGTCTATCCTCGTTTAAGAATCAAAATGCCGATGTGCCACCCGTGATGATTTTCAATACTCGTTTCCAGTAAAAATTGTCTCTGATTCTCTACTATACGAAACACAGCAGCATTAAGCTGCTCTTTTATACTGGTATTCCGTGAGAGCGTGATCTTTTCCCAGTCGAGCCAACCTATTTGTGCTATAATTGCAATATAGCTGCAGAATGGCTCTACCACGTAATAATATGATTTACTCCCTTATATCGCAATCACACGGCTTATAACCGATTAATAGAAGTAAATTCGTCAAGAGAGCAAACATTAGGTCCCATTGAAAAGGGAGGCCTATGTTCAACAACATAGGCCTCCCCCATAGATTGCCTCATATTACAGATATTTAGTAGCCACGCTTATTAGGTGGGTTGGTAACCTCAATTTCTCCAGAGCTAAGTGGTCAGTGTAGTTTATGGACAACTGCAATTAAATTAAAAAATATACCATATTATGCAATTAAAGAAAGAAATATGCAAAACAAAGCCTCACAGTCTTTTTTATACTCGTTTTTCTAACCTTACTTTATAATTAATTGTAATATTATTAATAAAACATATTATTAAGGTAACCAACTAACACGCAATCCTAGGCAGAAAAGAACTCCCTTCTCTACCGTCCGCTTGGTCTTTAATAATAATACCTTGAAATAAATGCAGTTATTATTAAAATCAACTAATAAGTAAGTAATATTTTATTACATATTAATTAGTTAACTTGGTATAAGAAGTACCGCTCATAGCAATCTGACATTAAATAATAATTTAACTAGTAATGGAACAATTAATTGGATTTATTATAGTAGAAATATATTCGACCCTGCATAAACTTGAATTAGGTCCCTGACTATGAAATTACGTTAATGTTTTCTTAATTTTTTTCGTATAAATACACCTTAAAAAATATTTCATGAATTTTATTTCATTTAATAAAATAAAATTAAATGCAATAAAATAGTGATGAATTAAAATATTAACCTTTAACTACCGACCTATACGTCTCACAGACGTCATAACTTTTAATTTTGAAATATTTCTAAAAACACGCCACCTTTAGCGTCGCCCTTCCCGCTACCTTCCTCCCTCCGCGTCGCAAGCCATCAGTCGACGCTGCGCCCGCGGTGAATGCACACGTTTCCGTATTGAAGCTATCGACGTCTCACAGACGTAAGTACGGTGTTTATGTACTAAACTTCGTACGTCTCTTGGTCGTCACCTCGGTATTCATGTGTGGTAGCTTATAGTGTCTGGTTGACGTAACATCGGATTTAAAATTATACTTTTAATTGCAGAATGCCTAAAAGGAGAAACATCACGTCTAGTGAGCGGAAAAAACCTGCAAATGATGACGGTTCAGTTCCCAAGAAGCCTCCTAAACTGCGAAAACAGAATAGGCGTTTAGAAGATAAAGAGATATGTGAAAATCTCATAAACGAGAGTGACGACAACTGTAGTGATTTTGACGACGATGTAGGCGATCCTGATTTTATTTTAGAGAGCGATCACAACACGGAATCCGAACAATCCGATGAGGATGATGTTGAGGTCGCGTATCCCCATGTTGAGGAAGTTTACCACGGAGAAATCAACCATAATCACGACAACGAAGAACAAGAAAGAGAAGTACGAGCTCATGGAAGCCAGGACATTACAGAACAGATCGAAGAGGAGACAATGATCAGAGAGGAACAACATAGCGCAGCAGAGACTAGAATTGAAGAGATCGGTGAGGAGCAGTATAGCGAAGTAGAGACGCGAAATGACCAGGGTAGTGAAGATCTTAGAACAGACCAGGAGCCAAATGAAGAATCAACAGGAGAGCTGCCGCGCTACTTTTACGGGAAGAATAGGTACAAATGGGCATGGGCGGAACCATCCCGAACAAGTCGAGTACGCGCGCACAATATTGTCAATGCACCATCTCAAGTAAGTCCGATTGAATTCGAATCTTTCACGGAATTATGGAAACTGATGTTTAGTGATTGCATGATTGAAATGATAGTTACTTACACAAACAAGAAACTAGATAGCTATAGGGCTAAGTATAAAGACAGTAGCAGATCTGAACTAGGCTCAACGAATGAGACAGAAATAAAGGCTTTAATTGGGCTATTGTTTTATACATCAGTATTCCAATCAAATCACGAAAATTCAGACTTTATTTTTGCAACAGATGGCACAGGATGGGATATTTTTCGCTGCGTTATGTCCAAAAACAGATTTCTGGTCTTGTTAAACTGTTTGCGTTTCGATGATACTCAAACAAGATCTGAACGATTAAAAGACTACAAACTTGCCGCTATTTCAGAGTTATTTCATGAGTTCATCGGTAATTGCCAGAAAAATTACATTTTGGGTCCTTACATTTGTATAGATGAAATGCTTGTAGCTTTTAGAGGGCGCTGCAAATTTAGAATATATATGCCCAACAAGCCAAATAAATATGGATTAAAAGTTCTCCTGCTGGTTGACGCCCAAAGTTTTTATATATACAATGCTTACGTATATTATGGCACAGGATCTGATAGCAATGGTCTAAGTGATGCAGAGAAACGCTTTTCAATTCCCACACAATCTGTTCTTCATCTTTGTAAAGGGATCGAGGGCTGTAACCGAAATATAACAGCAGATAACTGGTTTAGCTCGATAGAACTACTGCAAGCACTGAAAGATCGTGGATTTACTTACTTGGGCACTATGAAGAAAAACAAGAGGGAGATCCCACCAGAATTTAAACCTCATAAAGATAGAGTGGTTGGTTCTTCGTTATACGGATTCACCAAAGACAATACTATTCTGTCTTACGTGCCTAAGCCTAAGAAAGCTATTTTACTGGTGTCGTCTATGCACCATATCAAAGAGACTGATTCTGCAACTAATAAGCCTATTATGATAATTGACTATAACAAGACAAAAGGAGGGGTGGATGAGGTGGACAAGAAATGCTCGAATTACTCGTGCTCTCGAAGAACTCGACGTTGGCCTATGACTTTGTTTTACAGGTTGATAGATATGAGCGGTGTTAATACTTATGTATTGTACAACAAGTGTACAAACAAGGGCGACATCAGTCGTGGCCGATTTTTACTCCTGCTGGCACGTGAATTAGTCATCCCGGAAATGAAATTACGCGTCTACAATGATAGGATCCCACGAGAATTGCGGCTAAGTATCGAGCGAGTTATTGGACCCGCCGATATGCCCGAGCCTTTACCACCAAAAACTTATCAGAATCCAGATTCAGGTGTTAAAAAGACATGTGCCATCTGTCCCAGTCGGTTGAAAAGGCGAACAAAGTACTGTTGCTGCAAATGCAAGAAACCAATGTGCCTTACTTGCTGCCTACAAATATGCATTGACTGCAAACGTACGTAGTGAATGTACCAAATATTCGAGTGCTGTCATTATTTTTATTTTTTAACGAAGAAGTAAGATTTATGTTTTGATTTGATAATAGTTTATAGAAGATAACATATTTTAAGTTCATTTGGTGTTAATTACTTAATTTTAGAGAAAAACGAGACTGAAGTAAGTCCTTAAAATTTAGTGCCAAAGAATTGTGATCTCTCGGATAAATGTTGATATTACCTGAAAAATAGCGTGTATTTTTTTTTAATTCTGTGGTTTGTTACCTCAAACACCAATCTTTTTAATGTATAAAATAGAAAAATGTAGCATGCAAATACACATATTATTTCAGTACTTAAAGTTTGACGTCTCTCAGTCGTCACGTCGGCGTAAGTGCTACGTTTAGACCAGGTCGGCAGCTAAAGGTTAAATTGCTGTTCTCTTTTTTGAAGGATAGTTTAAAATATATTACTGCTATGACAGTTTCAAATGAAATCACTCATGCAGTTGCTTGGCCACCTTTAGTTTTTTCTTTGATATCGTTGTATCTGCGACTGTAATTTACCACTCTAGACAGGCAAATTCAGAGGATTAGAACTGTAAAATTTAAATTAAATAAATTTTGGTGGCTTTTTTGCTACGAGTTGATCGTCTGTCAATTAACGAAAACTAAGCTATTCCAACACATCCATATTTTAATAATATTTTTTACTTAAAATTGTTTTAAAAAACCTAGTAATGATTTTTATTAAATAAGGAAAAGCCGATTTCTAAATGCAGCTGAATAGCCCAACTGCGTATTCTTGAAGAAAACAAAATTGAAAATTGTTGTAAATTAGTGTAAGTTTTAAAATTCGGAAGATTATTTTTTAAATGTTAGAATATACAACACAATATAAAAAAACAAAGTTTTATAAATGAGAACATGTTTATTTAGAATTACATTCAATTTTTTTAAAGTAAAAAGCCCATTTTTCGCTGTAAATTTACTAAAATTTTAATTGCTATTTTTTAAGTTCACCACGTGTTTTGCGGTGAACGAATACATTATGAAAAAACATGCATGCCCGAGTAATAAAATATTTCTAGGACCTGTGATACTGGTAATAAGTACTCCAAAACCATTCCTAGGAGGGTGCCTGTGCTAATAATGGGACGTCTTTAACATTTTTTAATAAATAGTACATCTAAATAGTCTGTATGTTTTTGGAAAATGAAAAGCTGAATTATGATAAAATCATTAATTTCTCTAATAAGTTATTATATACTTATTAATAAGACAACAATGTATTATATTTTAGTATAATTCATAACATGTAGTCCAGTGGAAATTTCACGCTCTATTAAATACTGTATCAGCATTGTAACTATAGTGATTATAATTTATATTATACTATTGATTTAAGTTGGCAGTTGTATAGAGTACAGTAATTGAACCAATAACAATTGGAAATAATATCTACTGTATTATTTACTGATGTTTTTGCTAGTTAATTGGTACGTAAAATGGTAAAAGGAATACGCTGTTATTAATATTAAACCTAACCTAACTTGTAATCGTTAACTATCGCTTACTTTATTAAGATACCTATTAACTATTTCTATACCTGTCTAATTATATTGTCCGTGGATATTGTTAGTATACTTATTATACTATCAGCAAGCTCGCTCAATCAAAGTCGCTCGCCAGTAAATAAATATGCTGGTTATTCTTCTGGTGTATGCTTTTCGTAATGAAGAAATCCACATGAGAGATTTTTGAAATTACATAAATTCGTAATTAATCTAAAGTCACACATACTTGTTTTCAAGCTGGAGTGTCAGTCTGCAGTTCTCCTCACTCACCATAGGAAATACAGTAGCATTAAGCTGCTATTTTGTGATAGCATGGTCCTTCTCTGGTCTCATTCGTATTCATGCTACAACAATAATATAGATGCAGCATGGCTCTACCAAGTAAAATTTAATATGGAACATCTCCTGTCCAAATTGAGCAAAGGTCTGCGCAAAGCGGCTGCCAGCAACTGGATACGTAAAGCCAAAGATCGGTTTTAGTGGGGTGCCTTGGGAGAAGCCTTCATCCAGAAGTGGACTGCCGCAAGTTGAAGATGATGAAATAACATTAAATAGTTATTACGTCTTTTATATATACTAATAAAAATATTCGTAAGTAATGTTAATTTATATTTTTAATAATCATGAACCTAATACATATTTCCTATTTGTATTTCTAGTTTATATCGGTATTAACTCTTTAGAAAATCAAATATTGTAACATTAAATACTTTTTTTTTTACTTTTATGACTCTGTGATTATAAGCTAAGCCATTAGAAGCCAAAGGAAACATGTCACGCAGAAGTGTTCTTATTTAGTGATTAGAGTATATTTTGAAAGTGGTACTGTATAAAGAACATTACTCTGCTTCCACACAATGTTCACCTAATCATAAGAACCAACAGCCCCAAAAACAGTATTGAACAAGAAAAAAACTAATAATAGTAATTATTAAGGAACAATCTGTTTATGTAACATAGTTCTTTAAGTAAGTTAGTGAATTGGTTAATTTTAAGCTGCATCAAGGAACAATGTTTTTTACTGCCTTTTCAAAGCTATTTGCGAAGTTGTTAGCTATCGCTTTGGTGGTAGGCCCTGTCCGTCAAAGCCTTCAGTATCGCCTCGTCAATGGATAATGTTACTCGTTCTAACATCTGGTTAATGACTTTTTGACGTTATTACGTATTTCATTAAGATAGAACTGTTTTGGATTACAATAAGAATATTCAAAATAAATAAACGCACAAAACTCTTTTTTACCCACTTGAAAGCAAACTGATATACAAGGAAAATATTTAATGCTTGATGTTAGAACAACGTCTTAGTGCGGCTCATTGAAATTAATCGAGCTTTTAAACATAGAATTTGTTGTTACACAAAGCGCAAAATTAACACTTACGATGTGATTTAGTTACTTTTCATCGCAGATTCTTAATATTTTTTTAAAATTCATGGTACGGGTCTCTGCCGTTGTGATATTTTTATTTGTAAAATTGATCTTAAAATTTAGTTACTTCGTTATTACTAACTAATTAAAGCTAAATTTTATGTTTCGATCGTGCATTTAAATATGTTTATCAATGCAACACATATACGAGTTACTTCTTTTACTTTCAATTTTTCTATTTTATTTGTTCGCCAGGGTATTTTTTCACTAATTTGAAAAACACATTCTTTATTAATGTAATGTATTAGACTGCAAATAACGCACTCATCAAAATCGTGATCAAAAATCAGTAAAAAGACATAATTTGAACATTTTCTATTTCTATTTCTATTCTATGTTTTGGCTTGAATTGCAATGCTTTAATAGTCCTATAGTGTATTTTCAGTTGCAGAAATACAACTGTTTTTATCTATATATGTCTTTACACTGCTGTGTAGAAGCGATGCAAAAGAACTTGTCACCTACAAATATTGTCCCATAGGTGTCATAAGGGGCGATCGTAAGGAATGCCAGAAATACGTCTCTGATCAATGTCAATATAACCATCTCACCGAATAATGATGTGGAGAAGTACTTTGATTCTGTTACTGCCAATCTCCATGTCGAGGGTGATGTTTACGGTATCTAACATAGCTCCTACTACCGAAGAGTCGCATGCCCAGCAGAGAACTGTACGGCCTGATAAAGGAAGATTTTTACACTTTTATTTACTAATTCAGAAGTTTTAAAATGTAAAACAAAAAATTTAAAGTCTTACAAATAGTTTCATTGTTACAAAGGTTTTGGCGTATAAAAGGTTTATATATAATTAATGTAAAATTACAATATTTTTTTATTTATTATTGTATTTAATTTTAATAATAATTATTATTATATACAATATTAAAAACTATAATAAAAAAAAACAAAAACTAATAACTTAATTATCATACAGTCCCACTCCTCGCGGTATCGTGCCAAGACCAGCAGACGTGCTTACAAGATCTATAAGATGTTGAGGCGTAATTCCGTCAATACCACTAGCAGAGCCATTCGAAAATGACATCATTGCTTCTAAAGTGTCTTTTTCAGAAATTTGTAAAGGTTGCATAGAAGTCTTGAGAGGCAGCGTTAAACCCTGAGAAGATTTGACCGAAGGATGCTTCTGACAAAGGCGTTCAAGAGTTTCGACATTACGAGAAGCCAGGATGTCGTCTGAGAATAAAATACGGTATGCATTTTTTAAGTCGCCATACATTAATTTCGACTCAACTACTTTATTTAAATGAAATTTAGGATTTCGTCAAAATAAATGAGTATTAATCGGGTAATCTAAATTTTGAAAAGATGTCTCTTTTAGTTGTGACATAATTGATTTATTTATTGTTTTATCAAAATGAAAATGGAAATACGCGAAAGTAAATAATTTTTGCGAACTCTTTTCACTATTAGTGAAACAATTTTGAATGACAATGCTTTAGCAAGCTGCATCCTCGCACCTCTAGGAATTCTTTTAGCCACTGGTATATTACGATGATAATTGTAAATGTTCTCCGAAAAAAGGGAAACATTTTTATCATTATAGGAAAAACTAATAGAGTTATGAATTTCTACGGTAGGCTGTGGAGCTGAAATACTTTTACTATGGCATCATTTTTTTTTATTTGCGCTTAATATATTTCAATACAGGTTATTTAGATAATGAAGTTGTTAGGAATCATTTCAGACGGCCAAAATTTAATTATGTAAAATATGTAAAAGAAAAATCGTATAAAGGCTGTATTACAAAAAAACAATATTTCGTTTTTTACAACAAAATATGATGATATGATGTTTTCTATAACAAAAAATAATAAGTGGAGTCTGACAGGTGAAAGCCATAAATTCGTGTAAACTGTATTTCTCGCTTGCTGGAAATAACGCCCTAAATTTTGTAAACTGTCAACAGCTATTGTTTTTATTGTTATTCTATCTCAGTCTATTGAATAAAAATAATAATTTTCATTTACCCTTTTCATTTTTCACGCGAACGATAATACCATTATGTTAGGCTGGTATGTGTGTCTGCGGAAACTCCTCAATTATTTTAAAACTTTTAAAATTTTACCAAAACTGAAGTGACAAAAGAAATTACAGACATGATGGTAAGTAACTACTACAGCCCATAGACATCTGCAACTAACTTTAAATAAAGAAGGCTAAGTGACGATATCCGCAGTAGATAAAAAATTACCGTGCTTGCTCTTCAAATCAGTATGCCGGTTTACTAGCTCTAAAATCTACTACTAGGTTCAGTAGTTACCTTGTGATGAAATGCTACTATAGAGATGATATAAAACAAAAGTTTTACTACCTGGGCAGAAAGTAGAGGAAACATAGGTATAGTCTAAATAAATAATAAACATTGTTAATCCACATGCCAAGCGTGACGATTTATATAGTTAGTTTAGTATGCGAAAATCAGTTTACAGATGAGTTTTCTAACCACTTTCTAGACCCTTTTTACTGGAAAAGAGGCATTCTATCTTAGTCCTCACGGGTGACAACGTATCTGCATTTTGATTCGCAAACGAGGATAAATGTAGATGTCTATGGGCCACAGCAAACACTTACCATCAGGTGGACTGTGTGCTCGTTTGTCACCCTATCCTAAAAGAAAAAAACACCATCCGAACAGTGGTGGTGAATCCCGGCTCTAACGGATAACTTATGGATGATTCTGGGTGTTGAGAGCCGCGCAGGCATGCGGGTGTAGAGTGTGTATGCGACGTGGAGGCTGGTTGTGGACATTGCGAATTTTTTTCACGAATAACATTCTGTGGTCGAAGGTGAAACCTCTAGGTATATTTAATCATCGATTGCCAGGGCATTATGTGGCCGAATAGGGTGATCGTGCTTAACTATTATTTCGGATTTACGTACCGACGTTTGAGAGTGACGTTCCTTTGAAAGTAAAGCATTCCGTCGTGCCAGATTATGTCAAATGCGTTACTCGCGCAAAAAATATGTAAAATCTAAGACGACTCAATATGATTCGCTCGTAAACTTTCTCTAGTTTTAATAAGGGGACATCAGCATCTATCTAGACGTCCGTGAAAGAGCAGCTGGAGAAGAAAGCCTTAAAAATACCTAATTCATATGTACAGCTTCTACCACTAGAAGGTGAGCAAGATCTATATAGCTTGACGATCAAGGCAATTCCTTCCTACTACAGGAGAGGCCCATGACCAGTAGTAATTTTATAAGTCTTAAATATATGGTGATTTTGTTTTGTTATTTTTTTACATTTGAGAAGAAATCTTACATATTAAAAGTCAATACAAATATTGCAAAATAATAATAATAGAAAGCCATATTATACAAACGCATTATTAATATCTAAATGTAAATCAGGATATACACAAACTTAGAGCTAATTTAATATAGGAGCCGTGACAGCTCAGTGAAGTGTGACTCGTCATGTAATTTATAATATTACTGTAACGCGCGACTACGTTTAATAATCAATGAATACATTAATCGTTGTAAATATATTTTAAGTTAAAATATTTTTAACTGAACAAATATTGTCACAATGTTTTTTCCCCTAGGCGGCTTCAAACATTTTGGACAAGAGATTACAAGAATTCGTATTACTCAGTTCTCCTATCAAAGAGAAATTTAAATGAACTTTTCTCAACAGTAATGATAACGGTTACCATTATTTCACTTTCTATGGCTTGAATACAATCCTTGTAAAATGGAACACAAAATATTTTATTCCACAAGCAATTTGCGTTTAATAATTTTAAGTCTCCATTTGTACAGACTAAACTTATTTAGCATATTATTGTAAATTCAAATCGAACTCGAAATTGGTATTAATACGAACCGCAAATTATCGGTATTGTCTTCATATACATTTAAATTTTACTCATCCATTACGATTTCAGTAATATTATTCAGTAAAAAAAACATGGTTATCTCTAACCTAATGTTGTGAATGTGAATGATACCTATGTGTGCGTGTGTGTGTGTGAGTGTGTATCGTAAAATAATATAAACGAAATATTTTTGACTATTTAGGGTAAGAAAACCATTTCCGGGAAACGGCTTCATTGAGAATCTTTTTTATCTACAAAAATAATAAGACGAATGGACCCATGGTCCATCCAATTCCAAGTGGTTTCTGCAGTCCATGGACACCTGCAACCATTTTGAAACAAAGAAAGCCGCAAATGCGCTGCTACTACTGAGGACTAAGATGGGATGCCTCACAGCCTTTATTTATTCTGGCTCTCTATACATTTCAGTCCAGAACACAGCAGTATAAAAACTGCTACGTATATTCTGCGGCAGAAAAAGTCAAAGTTTAGTAAGTATTCAGACGAACTCTTTGGCATAAAAAGGGTCCTGCACGAAGATTTCGGGTCTGGTTTGTAATGATTCTACTAATTAGGATCTAGATGGAGCTCGGAAAAGAAATCTGAATACAAATATTTAATTACGGCATTATCACATTTATAGAACAAAGCATCTTTCAATTATATGTTATCTTCATTTGCATTTCTATATTCGATTGTTTCAGATGTTATATACATCTATACTTTTTAACTATTGATATTATTAATATCAGGGAGTTTTTCCACGAGTATTTTCGAGTCATTAATTTCTGAACTCATATAATATTTTCCCTTACCTGTAATTGGATGACATGAGACATATTGTAATTTTAATAGTTGCTTTTTCATGGAAGCTTTTTAGAAACTTTTGTAAGGATAAAATATATATTATTATAGGCAAGGCACAGCGATTTAAAAGTCGCAAATTCGAATCAGCCTTCCGACTACTGTCGTGAAACCCTCCTAACATAAGCAATTTTAACATTCACGGAAGGTTAATGCTCGTATTTTAAAAATACACTTCTTTGGTACAGCTCACTCATAACTATAATATGTTATTATGAATTTCTATAATAACAATATCGGGTCGCGGAAAAAGTTTCTTCGTATTTTATATACAAATTCGAGACATTTTTTTTAAGTTTAATTACATTTAATTATAATATATATGTGCCATTTTGTTCGATAACTTGTTTTCATCTTGGATTATTAATCAAGAAAATGCCACAAGCAGTTTTGATAGTCCTATCTTGATGTTAACCTAACACTACCCAAAGAATTATGAAGAGACCAAAACTGGTAGAAATCCGAGGGTGAAAGGTCAGGACTATACGGTGGATGCATTTACACTTCCCAATCAAGCTCTCTTAAGTTTCGCTGAGTGACAAAATATGTGTATGATCTGGCGTTATCAACAGAAAAGACCACTACTTTTTCTCAATTTTTGTCAATTCCTTGCTTGAGTATCATTAGTTGTTATCATTAGAGATCCGAATCGATAAAAGGTAAGGCGGTAAAAGCTCATAATAAATGACGTTCTTCCAATCCCAAAATACACACAGCATCATCTTAATGCGTGTTAATCCGGGTTACCTTACAGTCTGTGGAGCTTGAATATCCTTTGACCATGATCTTTTTCGCATATTCTTATCGTAGGTGATCCATTGTTCATCACCAGTGGTAAATCTTTTCAAAAATGGTTCGGTTTCATTACGTTTTGATACAGAATCGTAAATGAGTACACGGTTCATTAGGTTTCTTTCAGTGAGCTCCTGTGGTACCCAAATATGGAGCTTTTTTGTATAGCTAAACTTTTTCAAATAGATGAAACCTGTTTTGGGGTCAATTCTTCGCCTATGTCGTAAGTACGAATAGGCCGATCTTGCTCAACTTTTTCAAAAATGGCATCGATTTTATCAGTATGAGGACGAACAGAGCAAGCTGCATCTTTGACATCCAAATTACCGGACTGAAAACGCTTGAACCAACTTTGTGCTACTCTTACTAACACTGCATTAGCACCGCATTTTTCCCTTTTTTGTTATAAAACTTCAGAATGTATCGAATTTCTTCGTTAGATTCATTCATTTTGGCGGACAGAAAAACGACAAATGGCGGAAAAGTGACTTTTACTTTTTATTTTTATTGTTCTTAATGTCCTATATGCATTGATATTAAAACCAGCGATATGCAAACGGTACAATCAAAGAGATTTTTCTTCAATGTTATACAAACAAAATACGAAGAAAATTTTCCCCCGACCTATTATAACATTAAAACGGATTGTGCAAGATTGTCAATTATTTATATATTATCATCATTATTAAAAAAAAATGTATTCTAATATTGCTGTGATAATAGTGCCGCGCCGTGTTAGGTTTTGTACTAGATAGGCAAGGATAAGCTTTGTGCTAGCTGTAAATTTTACAATATGCGAGAAACTCCAGCTCGATCGACACTGACATTTATACAATATTAAATTTCAGTTATTCAGATTTGCCATACGCCTTGAGTCGGAAATCTGCATGTTTGAATAATAAAATATTTATAAATATGCCAAGCACGCAAGAAGAAGAGAATCGCGGATTTTTATGTTAAAATCAGAAGAAAATTTTAATTTTGATTAAGAAAATGTTGCAGAAAGGAATGGATGGAGTCAGTGGTTATTTTGATGTGTAAAATATTTTAATTAAGTACTCCATACATACAATTATTACAACATAGCTATTCGGAATCCTGGCATAGGATAGGAAATCATTGACCTTCATTAAGTCAGAATGTTTGCCTTATAACCGAAAACTATAATATTTTTTTCTAATGTATACTTATATTTGCAGTGCGATTGTGACGTTTGCCGGTGGGAATCACTCCGTAACTGCGTTATATATTTTCATTATTATTTGGGGCATCTATATAGTTTACTCATCTGGTTGGGCTGTATAAATATATAATTGTAAATGAAAATGATAAACATACATAAATATCAACAAAATAAAATAAATGCATAAAAAATACATAAATAAATAAAAACCCAACCAGACGGAAGCCCTCGGCAGGGGAGACCAGACGGCCGAGGGTTAGGGGGAAAGGGAAAGAAACCGGCGGACGATGCGGGCGGTATCGAGGAGCACCGCCTTCTGCATTTGAGCTTGGAGCGGTCCGTCACGGAGTCCCAGTCGCCTCAGATGACCCGAGAGGCTGACTGGGATTAACCCGTTCGCAGAAACGACTACAGGTATAATTTCGGCCGGCAGTCCACCCCACATGTCGGTAACTTCGTGAGCCAGGTCCAGATATTTTGTTCGCTTATCTGTTTCGGCTTTCACGAGGTTCTCGTCATACGGAATGGTAATGTCGACCAAAAATATCCTTGACTGTGCCCGGTCCATCAGCACAATATCAGGCTTATTCGCAAGAATGGTCCTGTCTGTGATGATGGCCCGGTCCCAGTAGAGCCTGGTGCGGTCATTTTCGAGCACGGCTTCCGGCATGTACTTATAATAAGGCAGTTTCCGATCCACGAGACCGTATTTCAGAGCGAGCTCCTGGTGTAGAATCCTGGCTACTATGTTGTGCCTATGCAAGTACTCAGAGTTAGAAAGCGCCGAACAACCGGAGATGACATGCCTAAGTGATTCCCCGGGATGGCGACAAGCTCGACGAATGTCGATGGTGCCATCCCTTAGGATGTATCTCCGATAGTTGTTGGTCTTAATAACATGCTCCTGTATTGTACAGACAAAACCCTCGGTTTCCCCGAAGAGGTCACCAAAACGTAGCCAGTAAAGGGAGGCAACTGTATCTGTATCTGTATCTAAATCATTATTATTATTATTATTACATTATTATTATTATTATTACTAACAGTGGTAGAGCCACGCGGCAGCTTTTGCTGTCGCACGGATGGGCCGGCTCGAACCGGGGTGGTACCACGACCTCACAGAAAACCAGCGTGAAGTAGAGGTTTACCTCTGCGTTTCGCTTGGTGAGTGCAGGTGGCCAGAGGCCCTTTTTACTGGAAATGAGGCATTCCATCTTAGTCCTCACGGGTGACAACGCATCTACATTTTGATTTGTAATAGAGGATAGATGAAGATGTCTATGGGCCGCAGCAACCACTTACCATCAGGTGGACTGTGTGCTCGTTTGTCACCCTTATCCTATAAAAAAAAAATTATTACTATTATAAGATAAGAGTCACAAAATTGCACTACAGTATGCATCCTAGTCCTCATGGGTTGTCACCCGTGAGGACTAGGATGGAATGAATGAATGATTCGCAAACGAGGATAAATGTAGATGTCTATGGGCCACAGCAACCACTTACCATCAGGTGGACTGTTTGCTCGTTTGTTACCCTATCCTATAAAAAAAAATTAAACAAAGGCTGTATAAAAAGGCTTACTATAATATAAATGAATACATGGTTGATAATAACCCCTTGGAATGAGGTGGTTTCTAAAATTAATTTTGAACCATTTATATTGTAAAATTTATTAAAAAAAATGTCCCGCTGGTTTTTTGCTGGTTAAGTAAAAAATGACTTTCAATAAGAATTACTTGTAATTAATATTGAATAAAAAATTATTCCCTTCTATTCTATAACATTAGTGTAATTTAAATTTTAATTAAGTTCTCATGAGTTGAATTTTTGTTGTAATTTACGAGAAGTAAATAATCAAGAGCCCACTATCAATATGAATGTCGCGGCTAAAAGCTGGTTAAAATTAGGGGTTGCCGGTTGTTTTTTGGTAAAGCTGGGTATAGTGAAGTTGGAATAATAATTAAACATTCTTTGGCTTCTGTTGACATTGTCAATAGTTCTGTCTAAGTTTAATCAACTGCATTTAGCTGCGCCGAGTTGTCCGACTAAACCTTCGTGTGTTCGCTCTTCGGCTTTTAGGCGTAAACTATGAATTTTTTTTCTTAACTATAAAAAAATTTCATATTTTGCGTTTTTTAAAAAAGGTCATTAATAAAACCTTTCCCAGTAATATAGCCAAGATTAAATTATTCTTCACAGAAAACTACATAGAGGCAGGAATAAAAGGTAACGTATGATAAAGCGACTGTATCTCAAATGAAACCACGACAACAAAATCTTAAAAAAGGGATAAACATCCGTTGCCCCTACTAAAGAAAACAATTGTAATGTTTTTGTGTATACTTGTGAAATAAAAATATATTTATACTAATCGTCGTGTTTTCCGTAATTTCTACGACGCGACGTAGAGAGAATATTCTATGTTCAAGCAGTGCAATTATTTTTAAACAAAAAATATTTCTTAAAACTTTAGACCGACCGAAGATTCGGTTTCAGTTTCAGTTTTGGCAAGTTTCAGCAAAAAAATCTAGTTTCGGTAATAGTTTCATTTTCGGCAAAACATCTGTCGTACCTTCGGAAGCGCCGAAACTCAGTGTTCGTGGATTATCCTGCGGCGTTCGGATGAGTTCGTGACTCGTGTATTATTCTTAATTATACAGCAACAGAAACTTTTTTATGCAATATAGATTATAAATAATACTTATATCGATAGTCACTGATTTGTTTATTTACCAATCAGTGACTTTCAGTCACTGATTTGTTAATTTACCACTGGTTCGAAAAAAAACCTTTGTCCTTGGAAGAACTAGCAGGAAATCCAGCGGGACTTTTTTCTGCCGACTTCCAAAAAGGAGCCGGTACTCAATTCGACTGTATGTTTTTTTTTTTCGTTTTTTTTTATGTGTGTTACCTCAGAACTTTTTTCTGGGTGAACCGATTTCGATGATTCTTTTTTTATTTGAAAGCTGGTACTTCTCGTGTGGTCCCATATGAATTTGATCAAGGTCAGACCAATAGTTTTTAAGTTATTCTTAAATAACTTATATTGAAGTCGGCTGTACAAAATTTTTAATTTTAAATTATTAAATAACAGCTTTCAATCAATCAATGTAAACAATAGTGTAACAATCGTGGTCTTTGAAGTTAGTTTTAACACCCTCGCAGTCGAGCTCTATAAAGATAGCAAAGAAAAGTGAGCAGAAACATAAAAATTGTATCCAGCAATTTGTAGCTAATATGTTGCTATTTAGTTACCAAAATCGCTATTTTGTTGCTCCAAGCGGTTTTGAGTAAATTGAATTACTGCTATCTTTACATTAAGATAGCAGTAAAAACTTTCAATCAACCGCGCCGTAGCGGATAAAACGGGATAATTTGTTGCTAATTAGTTGCTTACATATAATGCAAAAAAAAAATATAAAAAAGTTGATATCAATCCAATTGGGCATGTCTTAAGCGCATTAAAAATTTGCGATTAACATGATTATACGGAATTTTTTAAAGTAGTTTAAATACATTACGACAGCACTATCGGCTTCAACACCCTCGAAAACCATGAAAATGACACCCATGATGAAAAAATTGGTACCTACTTCAGCCGCTATCTTGGATTTACATTTCGACAGCACTATCGGCTTCAACACCCTCGAAAACCATGAAAATGACACCCATGATGAAAAAATTGATACTCATTGCAGCCGCCATCTTGGATTTACATTTCGACAGCACTATCGGCTTTAACACCCGCGAAAACCATGAGATTGACACCCATAATGGAAAAATTTATATGTATTGCAGCCGCCATCTTGGATTTACAATTCAACAACCCTATCGGCTTCAACTCTCTCGAAAACCATGAAAATGACACCCATTATGAAAAAATTGATACTCATTGCAGCCGCCATCTTGGATTTACATTTCGACAGCACTATCCGCTTCAACACCCTCGAAAACCATGAAAAGGACACCCAAGATGAAGAAAGTGATATCTGTTGCTGCCGTCATCTTGGATTTACATTTCGACAGCACTATCGGCTTCAACACCCTCGAAAACCATGAAAATTACACCCATGATTAAAAATTGATACCTATTGCGACCGCCATCTTGGAAATACATTTCGACAATCCTATCGGTTTCAACACCCTCGAAAACCATGAAAATGTCACCCATGACAAAAAAATTGATACTCCGTAATTTTAGTACGTACTACTATAATTTATTATGTGCTTTTAAAATATTGTAATAAAAAACTCTAATTATTAGTATAATCAAGTATTTAAGAAATTTGGTTATTCGAATATTATGTATTTGTACAGCGATCTATTTGAGCCGCTGCAAACAACCGAAACAATATCCACTCACGACGGCGACTGACGCCGAACTGAGTGAGTGAGTAAAGTACCCTGTGGCTGCAGCTCAGAGTGCGGCTTCCGCCTATTTACAGCAATAATTTACATACAAGGCTACCAAATCAACGAAAATTTCGCCATTTTGGAGCCGAAAAAAATTAATTATAGCTAAACAAAACAAAATTACACTGCCATTTACATTCAGTGGCTTCCCACATGATATATGAAGAGATTAAAAATATATATTGAGTTAACAATTGATATTTTTAAAAGTTGTCGTGTCTACAAGCCTTGGGGACCTGATAAATCCACACCATAAGCCACTAAACTCCTTTTTTATTTTTTTTAAATAAAAGTAGCAATTAATCGATTAAAAATAATATTAATAAGTTCAACAATCATTTATCTTTCTAACAATGTGCTTTTTATATCATTTGTATGTATAATATGATTGCTAGATACGATTTCATTCGATAAAACGTTGGAATCTTAATTTTTAGGCGATAGTAGAACATACATTGCGCTTTCGCTTAAGGCATGCAAAAATTAAAATAAAAAAAGAGAGCCAGAATCAAAATAATATTGATCGAAAGACTGCTCCAACTAATAAGTTAATAATTATTTGTGTACATGATACATTTACATGAAAATTATAGGAAAGAAGATGGTAGATATTTTGTTGCTGGTCAGTAACGGAAGCAGCAACTCTTATAGACCCAGCAACAAAATAAAATTGATCGATAGGCTGCACCAACTAATAAGGTAATAATTAAATATAGCATGTACACAAATAATTATTAACTTATTACTTGGTGCAGACTATCGATCAATTTTATTTTGTTGCAGTTTTTTCATGAGTTCCTGCTTCCGTTACTGACCAGCAACAAAATATTTACTACCATTTTTTTCTAAAATTGTAAAATTGTAGTCGTCCAAAATAGATAAATTTGCATAGCCAACGGAGTTCGGAGGTACCAGCAAAACTTCGACTTACACAGAGGCTGTCAATTTTCGACGATCTCCGAGTATTTCGAGCAAAATGTCTCGGCACTATTTCGAGAGGGCCAAGACACATCCCAATCCACTAGTGGTAAACGCAGCCACCTACGGTCCGATTGCGAACGATACGGAAAGTCTCCGGAGGCTCCGTAACGTTTTAATCGAACCGCCCGTTCCACTTGATTCCGACGACCGAAATGTTGCCGACCAGTCACACACAAATACTACACATTCACCGAGTGCCACAAACACTGTTAGGACAACAACAGATGGGAAGCATCGAGTCCGCACACGGGCGCACCACACACCCCTCCACACCGCGTATACACCGTACACCCGCGTGTTTGGGTATTTCTCACCGCCCAGAACATCGAGTGATACGAGTTAATTGTCAGAGCCGGGGTCCGCCATCCCCTGTTCTGACGACCGTTGGGCATCTCATCCACGTGTATTATAAACTATCCTAGGAGTCATCGTTATGCAAGTAACGATGCAGTGTAATATAAATTCACCCTGAGACCGATAAAGCTGTAAAAGCCAAAAGGCTAACAGCACAAATATCATCAGAAACCAGCTTAATATGATTTACAGATTAATTGTCAGTATTAGTAAATTAGTTACAATAAGGTAATGAACAAGTTATTTTTCCCTTATCGTCTTATTTTTTATTGCTTGAGAACTATACCAGCTGCTGGTAAATGGTGATCAAGCATTTGATAGGAAATCCGGTCTGGAAAGTTGTCCGGATATCGATAGGCTGGTAAGTAAGAGCCGGGATAAACGGAAAACATCCCGTTTGGGTGATAGATTATTTTACGGTTCCACCACATAATATATATATATATATATATATATATATATATATATATATGTATACACGTAACATAATCTCCCAACACATCTTGAAAGTTCGTTCAGAATCGATTTCTATCATTTTCAATATAGGTAATTTTTTCCCCAAAAATAATTAAAACTACGTAAATTACAGTCACAATAAACATCTACAGTCCAAACAAACTGAAATGGACCGTAAATCAAGACAATAAGACTTTTAAAAGTGCAGTTTTATTAGTAATAATACAAATTCCGGCATTCAATACAAAATAAAGAAAAATGAAACTTATTTCCTGGGAACCTAGAATAGAGCGAGATAGCATGGTACTGGTGCGGGCGCTTCGCGCTAGCCGGCTACGGTGAAAGCTAAAATTTTACAATATTAGTCACGCGCGGACATTATTAGTGGAAAGTACTTACAAGATTGCTTGCAAATAAGTTTTCGCACGCGATGTATTTCCAATACTGCAACTTTCAGTGCACCGAAATGGTAAGCACTTCAGCACAGTGTGGTGATAATGTGGCTCTAGCTTGCAGAACATTCAACCAAAGGTATGGTACAAGAGTAGACCGCAGGACTGTATTAGGTGCTGCTCAACGGCTTCGCGACCACGGAACGTTCCGTCTGAACACGGACATCGGCAGGGGAGCCAACTTACTCGTCTTCAAAACGAAATACTGGACTATTTCGATAAGAATCGCCATGCCAGTACCCGAGAAGCAGCCCCACGCTTTCAATGTAGTCATATGTGCGGAGAACACTTTGTGATGATAAAGAACATCCATTCCACCTCAGAAGATGCCAGGAGTTAACTCCAGACGATTACGAACCACGCTTGCAGTTCAGCCGCTGGTTATTAGAAAATTGGCAGCGGAACATAATTTGGACATATGAAGGTACATTTACACGTGTCCAGTGGCCTCACAGATGAGCTGATTTGACGCCTCTTGACTTTTTTTTCATTAATTTATTTAAGTGAGACAACAAGTGCCGAGGACCTAAAAAATAGAATAGTGAACGCTTTTGGAATAGTAAAAAAATGTCACTGAAGTGCTTTCTAAATTTAAATATCAGTTAAGAAAACGGTCATTAAAATGTATTGAACAAGATGGTGGACATTTTGAAAGTATATTAAAAACACAAGCTTGCATGAGTGTTTAGGCTCAGTAAGTTAAGTATTTGATTTTTTTTTAAATTATAGTAAATGTTTTGATTCACGTTTTTAAACACGCTGTCTTTGATTTATAGTGTCGTATCGCCTCTTTATTTCTTGCGGTTTCATTATTATTTACAATTACAATTAATATGTTATGCTAATGCATAATATTTTGTAACGAATATTTCCTATTGACATTGTATCATAATCAATAAACAAAATTATTCAGAGTCGACAGTCCAAAGCCTGAAGTGTGATGGAAAGATGCAATCAAATGTTTACTAGACTTAATAAACAGCTCTATGCTCGGAGTAAGAAAATAGGTTAATATTCATAGGTAGGTAGTAGGTATTTTTTCAACATAAACAATCGTGTATTGTCGGCTTTTTTCGGCACTAATACCTACAGTTGTGTCAAGCGACGGCGGCGTTAACTCGTCTCGAGCGCGAGCGAATACCTACTAGTTCATCAACTAGCAAGACCCTCAAGACTGTGACCACAACATTCTTCCGGAATTAGTATAACTAATTTAATAAATAATCAATGCATAAACATGTTTAATTAAAAAGTCAGTGTATGTATTATGATTATAAAATAAATTACTAATTAGGGTGTCGGAGGGTATGCGTTCATTACGTTATATATTGTATACACACTATTTCATTATAACATCATTGAACCCTGACTCCCAAACTAGGATACCCTACATTTCGGGAGTCAGTTCCTTCTCATTCGTAACTCTTTGTGTCGAAAGTACATTAGAAAATGTTTATTATACAACATGTAACAAAAACCCTGTGGTTCCCGTTAAGTACGCTATCAGAGTTAGTATTCAAATGTAAAGAAAAAACTTTTTTTCAATAAACTTGAACATTAGAAAAAATGTTTTAATTAAAAAAAATTGCGAATTGAATGTCGTTTTATTACCTCTGCATTCTCCGGAGGATAAGAGGATTTTGAAAGACCCCTCTTCACCGATGCTTGTGTCAGTTAGAGGTAATAAAACCACATACAATTTGCAAATTAATTTTTTTAATTAAAATTAAATTTTTTAATATTCAAGATTTTTGAAAAAAAGTTATTTCTTTACGTTTGAATACTGACTGATAACGCACTTAAAGGGAACCACAGGGTTTTTGTTACACGTTATATATTATATATTTAATACACTAGACACGCGCACGAGCGTGTTTTGTGAGCTAGTATGTGTGTGCGTGTGCATGTTCGTGTGTGTGTGCGTGTGCAGGTGCGTACGCGTGTGCGTGTGCGTGTTCGTATGCGTGTGCGTGTGCATGTGCATGTGCGTGTGCGGGTTCGTACGCGTGTGCGTATGCGTGTTCGTATGCGTGTACGTGTGCGTGTGTGTGCGTATACGTGTGTATGCGTACATGCGTGTGTGAGTATGTGTGTGTGTGTGTGTGTGTGTGTGTGTGTGTGTGTGTGTGTGTGTGTGTGTGTGTGTGTGTGTGTGTGTGTGGTGTGTGTGTGTGTGTTTGTGGCCTCGTGGCCTCACTTTTTATGAAGAAGTAAATGGAACAGGAAGAGTTTGCCATGCTGCTCCACTGTCTGTGTCCGTGATTCAAAAAGGTTTGCTATGGATGTTATCAAATTCAATAGTGTCGGTGCCAGGGATAACACCCGAATACTCTGACCCTGACTTACTTGGGATGTAATATTCGAAACAAAGAAAGTAATATAAAAAAAAGAAAATATTTTATTATAAAGACGGAAAAGACAATTGGAAAGCCCAAAAAATCCTCCGACAGACGCGTTATATCATCGTATTTGACAGCGCCAACAGTTGCGTTCGCCAATCCTCCTACCAAACGTGGACCACATTCTTTCTAAAATGGGAAAGGCTATATTTATGGATTTCTTTGGACTTACAAAGAAAGGTTATACAGGCGTTTTCTTTTTAAGCAAATTAAGGGTGTCAGATGTTATCGAGTTTCCGTAGTAAGGAGCTAATCATTGAGGGATTTGCGAACGTTGCGGTCGTAATTTGTTTCTAAATCTTAAACTGTCTACAATAATAATTTATTTCGTTTTTTCCAAATATTTCGTCTGCTATTTTAATATGTTGTTACATGTATTAATGACACAGTACTAATGTAATTATATAACAACGTTAATAACGACTGTAAATAATGAATTATGCGCAATTGTGCTAAAATCAATTCAAAATTTTCTATAAAAATATTATCACCACAGTCAAATCTTTATAAGGTTGCTGCTGAACAGGAATCCCACAACGAATGCAAAACACGATACTGAGCTAACGGTCCCAAGTCGTCACTCCAACAAACTGCTACGAGGCTGCCACTGTACCTTACTTTCCCTTTGCATGTCGGTTTTTGTAATCATATGGTCAGTTTACTATAGTTTGTTTACACAAAAGTTATAACATAGCCTCATAGGTAAAGAGCCTACACAGCAGCGACCCCGATACATTGCAGCGGCACGAGGCGCAACTCAGCAGAACGTGAGCATTGACGTCAACGGATGCAACCGGAGCTCTGCAATATACCTTTACCTTATTTTTACTGTAATAATTAAAATTCATTCTAGATCTAGCATCGATCTGATTCACTTATATTTTAGTTATAGTAATTATATTGTAATTTTTATATTATAATAAAGTATTTTAAACTAGTTTCTGTTTTTTTTGGGTCCTTCGGCTGCAGTTGACGTAATTGGCGCAGTCGGTAGGATACTCAAAAGTTAGTTAGGCTATCGTAGCTTTCAAGCTTTAAACGAGTATTCGAATCTACTACGGGTCAACTGCAAGCCAAGAGGATACATCAAGACATCGATCCCGAGAAAACCGAGATGAAATTTATGTAAGTACACCAGAATTTTATCTAGTGTTGCTGTCCTTTTCCTAGTGTAAATATTTCCTGTCAAAATTTTCTATCCAAGGAAATCATCCCACTGTGACCCTACATCGCGTAGGCAGCGACGTAGAGAAAGTTTAGACTATAATAGAGATTTAAGTTGTTATTTAGAGTTAGATATAATTACCGAGGAATCAAAAATGGCCCACGACCCTGACACTATTTTCAAAGTTTTACGCCCAGTGCCAGAGTTTGACGGTAATCCTAATGTACTAACTAGGTTTATAAAATTATGTGACCAAATATGTGCTGCATATCTAAGTAATGAACCTGGCAGTGAACTATCGAACTTATGTTTGCTTAACGGTATATTAAATAAAATAACTGGACCCGCCGCGACTACTTTAAATTCAAATGGTATTCCTGAAAGCTGGCATGGCATTCGTACAGCTTTAATCAATAACTTTTCGGACCAAAGAGACGAAACGGCGCTCTATAATGACCTCTCATTAGCTACTCAGGGGAACAGCTCTCCCCAAGAATTTTATGCACGATGTCAGACACTGTTCAGCACTATCATGACGTATGTTACGCTTCATGAAACCTTGCCTACTACAATAAAAGCCAAACGTGTGTTATATAAGAATCTAACGAAGCAAGCTTTCGTGCGCGGTTTAAAGGAGCCACTGGGCTTTCGAATACGTTGCATGCGTCCTGATACCGTTGAAAAAGCCTTGGAGTTTGTACAGAAAGAACTGAATGTTATGTACTTGCAACAACGCGGTGAACCTTTCGCCGAGAGGAAACCTCAAGCACCTAAGCCTCTCCAACCTAGCTACATGACCTTACCTTTGCAAAAACCATTCAGTTTTCCTGCACCGATACCAATGCCCAATTTACAGCGACCTTTACATGTACCACAGCAGCAAGGTTTTAGGCCTAACGTGCCACCACAGTATAACATGCCTACGAGAACTCAACAAATGTTCCGCGCTTTGCCACCTAATTATAAACCCCATAGTAATACGTTTAGATTACCAAATAGGAATCCACCCCATGACTCAGGTCCGAAGCCTATGAGTGGGGTTAGCCATTACGTACCTAAACCAATGCCTCCGACAGGTCTGACCGGTCATGACTGGCGCAAATACGGTAACCCGCCGCCTTCAAATTACTTCAAAAGTAGGGAAATGAATTTTAACGAATGTGCTGATTACGATAGTTACTATTATCCTGAACACCAATACGACTATTACGACTATAATGATAACGACGACTATACCAATACTGTGACCTATGACTATGACGACACACAGCATTACCAATACCATGACGCAACTGAGATAAATGATACAACGCAACAAGATAACATAGACTGCCAACCTTCTACAAGCAGTTCGCCTCAGGATTTTCAAAAGACTCGTTTTTCAAAAAAGCCAAAATAGAAGTTAACTTACATACGCAGAGACAGCTTCCATACATATGTATATCTAACCCTCCGTTAAAATTTCTTATCGATACCGGAGCGAATCAGTCCTTCATTAATCCGGAAGCTATACAAAAATATTTTTCACATATACCTTTAAATTATGATCCTTTCGAGGTAACGAATGTGCATGCTACAACTAGGAATAATTATTCGATAACTATTCCATGCTTTTCCGAATTCCAAGAGCCTGATAGTATTAAATTATATATTTATAAATTTCACGATTATTTCGATGGCCTTATTGGTCTCGACCTATTAGATAAATGGGAAGCTAGAATAGATCTAAAGGATAGATTACTTGTAACACGATTAGCTTACAACCCCATCTTAATGTATAACTCTAGAAATGTTAATTTTTACGAGGACGTGATACCATCCCAATCTTCAAAATTAATAAAAGTACCTATTAATGTTCATGACGAAGAAGCCTTAGCGAACAATACATCTCTAATTGCGTGATAAACGAATGTCTAACATTAGTGTCAAATAACCGCGGTATTATAGAGGTATTTAACCCGACTCCGCACGATATAATTTTCTCCCTAGATCGTCAAATATGTGCTGAGACGTATAACATCGAGTCCTCTCACAACGTTCAACCACTCCCACATTATAAAGAAGTATTATCACGTTTACGCACCGACCATCTAAATGCCGAAGAACGCGCTAATTTAGAAAGATTATGTGCCAAATACGCCGACGTTTTTTATATGGAAGGCGAACAGCTCACATTTACTAATAAAATAAAGCATAGCATCCGGACCACTGATGAGATACCGATATATACTAAAAGCTATCGGTACCCTTACGTTTATAGAGACGAAGTTAAACAACAAATCAGTAAAATGTTAGAGCAAGGTATAATTCGTCCGTCAGAATCTGCATGGAGCTCTCCCATCTGGATAGTTCCTAAAAAGGTTGATGCTTCTAGCAAGACTAAATGGCGACTCGTAGTCGACGTTAGGAAGCTAAATAAAAAAACCATTAGTGATAAATACCCAATACCGAATATATCGGATGTACTAGATAAGTTTGGAAATTGCCAATATTTCACAACCTTGGATTTAGCCAGTGGATTTTACCAGGTCGAAATGAACCCTAGTGAAATACCGAAAACAGCATTCAACGTTGAACATGGGCATTTCGAGTTCTTACGGATGCCCATGGGCCTGAAGAACTCGCCATCCACGTTTCAGCGTGTCATGGATAACGTGCTCCGTGACCTCCAAAATACAGTTTGTCTCGTGTACTTAGACGATATTATTGTGTTCAGCACTTCCTTGCAAGAACACATGGTAAATCTTGAGAAAGTATTTCAGAAACTACGGGAATCCAACTTTAAAATACAAATGGATAAATCCGAGTTTCTTAAATTGGAAACCGCTTATTTAGGACATATAATTAGTAAAGATGGCATTAAGCCAAATCCTAGTAAAATATCAGCCATAGAAAAGTATCCATTACCCAAAACCGCAAAAGAGATTAAACAGTTTTTAGGCCTTATAGGTTATTATCGGAAGTTCATCCCAGACTTTGCTCGAATTACTAAACCTCTGACACAATGACTAAAAAAGGGACGAAAAATAACTCTTGACATAGACTATATTAACTGCTTCGAAAAGTGCAAGACTCTCTTGACTAACGACCCAATCCTTCAATATCCTGACTTCAACAAAGAATTCATCCTGACCACTGACGCATCCAATGTAGCGATAGGAGCCATCCTATCTCAGGAACCCATAGGATCAGACAAACCTGTATGTTACGCTTCTAGAACTCTAAGTGAGAGCGAAGTGAACTACAGCACTATAGAGAAAGAACTCCTTGCCATCGTGTGGGCAACCAAGTACTTTAGACCCTACCTATTTGGCCGTACTTTTAAAATTTTAACTGATCATAAACCCCTTCAGTGGGTAATGAATCTTAAGGAACCGAACTCACGACTTACTAGGTGGAAATTAAAATTAAGCGAATACGATTTTTCTGTCATATATAAAAAAGGAAAAAATAACACCAATGCCGATGCGCTTTCCCGGGTGGAAATACATAACAAAGAATCGTGTTCTATGTTAGCTAACCCATCAGTAAAAACAGCCCCTAGCACTGGCTCGACTACCCAAACGGCCCACACAAGCCAAGAAAATCCGATCCTTGAAATTCCTATTACCGACGAACCTCTTAATAAATTCCACAGACAACTAATATTAACAATCGTAGGCGACATAAAAAGACGACCAATAGTGACCAAACCTTTTGATACACATACTCGAACAGCTGTACAGATTAGACAACCGGACATGGAAGTAGACCTTGTCAACGCCATAAAAGAATACGTTAACCCAAAAGTCAAAACCGGACTATTAATTAACCCCCCTCTTTGCATGTATGACGTCATTCCAATCTTATAAGATAAATTCAGAAGCTCGTCTATGAATCTAGTATTAACTAAAGTTGAGGTCGAAAATATAAAAGAATATTTGCAACAACAAGAAATAATAAAGAACTACCACGAAGGTAAAACTAACCATCGCGGTATCAACAAGAGTTTCCTGGCCCTTTCCAAACGATACTATTGGCCCAAAATGAGGGAACACATTACGAAATATATTAATGAATGTACCATATGTGGTCAGGCTAAGTACGATAGGAAACCTCTAAAACCTCAATTCAATATCGTTCCCCCCGCTACCAAACCTTTCGAGATTATCCATATGGACATGTTCACAGTACATAATGAAAAGTATCTCACATTTATAGACGTATTCTCCAAATATGCTCAAGCGTATCATTTAAGAGACGGAACAGCATTGCGCATTTTACAAAGCTTACTTACCTTCTGTACGCATCATGGTCTTCCTCTTTCTATTGTCAACGAAAATGGGACCGAATTTACGAACCAGCTATTTACTGAGTTCGTACAATTACACAAAATTAACCATCATAGAACTTTAGCCCACTGTCCCAACGACAACGGTAATATAGAGCGGTTCCACTCGACTATACTGGAACATCTGCGAATCCTAAAACTACAAAAGAAAGACGAGCATGTAGTAAATCTAATGCCCTATGCTGTCCTGGTTGGGACAAAATTCCCATCACGTTCTTAAAACTTGTAAAAAACGAAATTGTACCTATAGTTACTCACTTAGCTAACTTATGTTTTGAGCAGGGCGTTTTTCCAGCCCCGCTAAAAAAGTCAGTAGTCACTCCTGTATACAAGAGTGGGGACAGGGAGGATGTGGGTAATTATAGGCCAATTTCGGTACTGCCAGCTATCTCGAAGATACTTGAGAGACTTTTGAATTCTAGATTATTAAATTACTTAGAAAAATTTCGGCTTCTATCGACGTCACAGTATGGCTTCAGACAGGGCAGATCAACTGAAGATGCAATAGCTGCTCTTAGCCAGCTAGTTACTGAGACGATGGATAAAGGGATCAAGTGTCTGACTGTTTTTTTGGACCTCAGGAAAGCGTTTGATACCGTTTTCATCCCTATTCTTGTCCAAAAACTAGAACAATTAGGTATCAGAGATGTTGCACTATCTCTCTTTAAGAGCTATCTCTCTGATAGAATGCAAAGAGTGAAATTGGGTCATTACATCAGTGAAGACGTTGCTGTATCCTATGGTGTACCACAGGGAAGTGTGTTAGGACCAACGCTCTTTCTTATATATATTAATGACCTCTGTAATCTAAAAATTGACCATGCGCACATCTTTTCCTATGCCGATGATACAGCAGTCGTTTTTTCTGGGAATAACTGGGCAGATGTGAAGAATAATGCTGAATCTGGCCTGCACTTGATTAACAACTGGTTAAAAAACAATCTATTAACCCTGAATACGGCCAAAACTAATTACATCTGTTACAGTATTCAAAATCATTCACAACCTGACACTAACTTCAATCTATTAATTCACTCTTGCAATCCTGAAACTGAACCCACTAACTGTGATTGTCCTGCTATAGACAGAATTGATAAAACGAAATACCTGGGGGTTATGATAGACCAGCGGCTCTCTTGGCATTCGCACATTGAACTAGTCTCTACCAGATTAAGAAAATTGATCTGGATATTCAAGTCCTTGAGACATGTAGTGCCTGGGGGGTGGGGGGTTGATCATAGCCCCAGAAGGAATATTTTTAAAGAAATTTACACTTCACTTGCGCAATCAATCCTAACTTATTGCATTTCCATTTGGGGAGGAGCGGTTAAAACAAAAATGATTGAAGTGGAACGTGCGCAACGTGCTTTACTGAAAGTGATGCTCTTTAAACGTAGAAGATTTCCAACTCACACTTTATACGCTCTTTGTAAAGTCTTATCTGTAAGAAAGCTGTACATTCTTAGCGTTATATTGAAAAGACATAAAACTACACCTTATGTCTCAGACAATATTACAGCTAGAAGAAAAAAAAATGTTATTCCACTTACCAAAACTAGAACCGCCTTTGCTAAAAATCAACTTAACAGTCGTTCGGCCTATCTATATAATAAAGTAAATAAAATCGTAGACATATATAATAAAACACTACGCGAATGCAAAAAAATAGTTACTAACTATTTAATACCTTTAGATTACGAGGAAACAGAGATTATTCTTAAACACATGGCATAACTTAACACACACACACACACACACACACACACACACACACACACACACACACACACACACACACACACACACACACACACACACACACACACACACACACACGCATCACACACACGTACAATTCTTATTTTTCATATTTTTTTTTTGTACCCCTAATACTGTTATAGATAATAAACTTTATGTTAACTAGTAGCTATGGAAGAGCGAAGGCACCTAATACAGGCAAGATTTTTGCTTAAAAGGTGTCTTCGATCACTATCTGTAAATGTAGACAATATGTTATCGAAATAAATTATTATTATTATTATTATTATTATTATTATTATTATTATCCTAGGATACAATAGTTCTGTACATAGTTTCACTAAATGTAGGCCTTACGATATTGTCAATGGACATTTCAACCCAAGAGACCCAATCGACATCGACTTGACAAAACATTTACTGCAGCAATACATACTAACACACCGAGATCGAATGAAAACAGTGTATGAAATAATTAACGAACATTCTTTCTCCGAACGTTCAGCATTAATAAATAATCGGAATAAATCACGGGAACCAGAGGTTGAATACCAACCAAACCAACAAGTTTTCGTTTCCAACCCCCTAGCTAGCTGACAAAAATTAGCCCCACGTTACACCCATGATCATGTTTTAGCTGACTTACCAATACACATTTACACGTCTAGGAAACGCGGTCCGATAGGGAAGTCTAGACTAAAACGTGTACCTAAAACTGCCGATTTGTTACAGAACTCTAAAATTACTGACTGTACTGACCGTGCTGACGATCGAAGCCCAGGAGATAAAACTTGAATATCTTGAAGACGGACCAGGCCTACTACCATTTAGACTTGGACCAACGACTCTCATAACTCACTATCATACATTTCTTCAATATGTAAAACTTGACGACATCAGAGACAAAGTAACCTTATTGCAGGTACAGCTACAGAACTACAAGAACAGACTTGATAATGACACCAACTTACTGTACGAATTACAAATGGACTATCTTTCTAGCAAACTAGACAAAGTATTATTACAACTAAATAGCTTAGAGCCTAGTCGCACTAAGAGAGGTCTAGTAGACGGATTAGGCTCAATGATCAAAAGCGTAACCGGTAATCTAGATTATTTAGATGCCGCGAAATATAATAATGCCATAAAAGTTTTAAAGGATAACCAAGATAGGATCGAATCTGAATTCAATAGTCACATTAGCATTAGTAAAGAGTGGATGTTACAACATAATAGTGTGATATCCCAGATAATTGAAAACGAGAATAAAATTAACTCAACGCTTATCCAATTACTAGATAGAGCCGCTTATAAAGACAGTAGCCTCATCAAGTATGCTAAGTTTGCCCAACTACTAACAATTTTAACAGAAAATATTGATGATGTGCTCAATGAGCTTAATAGGATAGAAAATATATTAGCATTTAGTCGTGCATCGAGCACCCACCATTCTACGTTAAGTGTTAAGGTAATTAAGTCTATGTTAGTAAGATTATCTAACAAAAACCACCAATCTATTATTCCACCCTATCCTTTAATAGCAACAAATAGAGAAAAATTCGTGTACATGGAGACAGAATGTCCGAAGTTGAGTAATCGGTACCTATGCGAAAAGGAAACGAACACCCAAATTCGAACACAATCCGACTGTATCCAGAACCTCATCATCAATCAGTCTATAGCAAAATCCTGTAAGATAACCGACATTGCACTATCAAAAGAAGCCATGGAACGTCTTGACGACAAGCACTACACCATCTCTTTCCCTCAACCAGCTAAAGTCCATACAGTATGCGGGCGTGAAGATATTACTACATTACAGGGTAGTTACTTAGCTACAATACCAATTAATTGCTTCCTGCGAACACAAGAATTCACCATCACCAATATTAACGATCACGTAGAAGGCCATCCACTGAAACTAATGAAAATACCAATGGATATAAACGTAAAAGGCAACCCAGCAGTACCACGAATCAGCCTTAATACAATTAACCTGAAAGGACTCCACGCAGCCCAGGACCAACTCATGATGCAACCACCACTTCATCTGAGAGAGATGGATCTCCCAACTTTATATCACACCACTATTCCCTTTTACGCCGTGTTATCAAGCATTGCAATATTCGCTATCATAATCTCAATTCGTTATTACTACAAGACTAAGAAGCAAGAACAGATCAAGAATAACACCCAACATAGCTATGAAAAGCCCGAAGAATCTGAAGTCAAAAAGGCATTACCAGCAACTTTTTCTCTCAAGGTTCTAAAAAAGTTGCTGATCTGAGGGTGGAGGAGTTATAACATAGCCTCATAGGTAAAGAGCCTACACAGCAGCGACCCCGATACATTGCAGCGGCACGAGGCGCAACTCAGCAGAACGTGAGCATTGACGTCAACGGATGCAACCGGAGCTCTGCGATATACCTTTACCTTATTTTTACTGTAATAATTAAAATTTATTCTAGATCTAGCATCGATCTGATTCACTTATATTTTAGTTATGGTAATTATATTGTAATTTTTATATTATAATAAAGTATTTTAAACTAGTTTCGGTTTTTTTTGGGTCCTTCGGCTGCAGTTAACGTAATTCAAATATACATACAGTATATTTTTGTTTGCATTTAACACAATTTATTTCTTTATTCCTATTGTAATAAAATGTTTTTTACCGTATTAAGCAATCAAATTACTTTTGAAAGTTTGCTGGCAAGTCTTCCGAGAAAACAACAATTTGTGGATTGCATTTTTGTTTAAAATCGGTAACAATAAACACGGTTATCGCCACCCGTCAAAATGTCAAATGCAACATATGAGCTGGCCTTATCGTACATTCGTACTATTTTTTGGCAACCTGCCATGAAGTATGTATGACTTGATTCTTAAATCTTATTATGATCTTCTATAATGAATAATAATAATAATATAATAAGAAGAAGATTGCGCAAAGGGCCACTGCCTGGAGGTCGCCAGGGCGCGTCTGGAGCTGGCGCTGGATGCGACTGCATGCGCACCGCCAGCCGAGTGACAAAAATGGTTATGAAGAATTGATGTCAGCCTTTTAATTATGTTGCCTTTGAGTGATAATAAACGATTAATTTAATCAGTCTCTATACGCTAAGAATACAAAAGCTACTACTATTCAATTAAAGATAGTAAAGAATATTATTATTTGCTCCTTAATTTATCTATTATTTAAACTATGTACTTTTCAAATTATTTTAAAAGGAAATGATGTGATGTTCCGGAACCAGAGACTTAAAACGTTATAAATAACAGAATGTTATGATAACGTTATAATGGTATTGTTACCGCAGCAAGCATATTGTTTTCAATCTTTAGTATAACGTTTCAAGAGTAACAGAAAGAAATTAACGTTATTATCACGATAAATACGCGACGTTACAAAACCTATCAATTTTCAAAAACGCGCGACTTACGAGATAGGTGCGGCCTGGGATCCAATTGGTCTACTAGATAGCTTGGACAGACGGGGAATTTGAACTGGCAACGTTGTAAAATCAATGTACATTTGCAAATATCAACCACTGGCGAGTTGCGATTTGCGACTTACTAATAATTATACCTAAATAAATATCAAATTACTTTTATTTATTTATTTTTAAATTGATTCTAACTACACTTAGTTACAAATTTACGAAATGGGTCGTAAAAGAATTAAGAAATACTATAGATTTTATAGTTTAGATGAAAATAATATGACTTTTAAATGTTTAGTTGCTGGATGCGAAAAAAGTTTTGAAGTTATGTCAAAGCAGAAGTCGTAGATAGTAAACGTGTAGTTTTCGCGTTTCCTAGTCAGTTTTTATTAAGAACAATATTTAATAGACGGCTTCTTGGCGCAGTGGCTTTGCAATGAGTTGCAGCGCTGGGGGCCGCGGATTTGAATTCCGCACGGAAAAAGTATTTGTACGGCCTGCAAATAATTGTTCCGTCTCTGGATGTTTGTCCTTGTGCAATTTATGTTTGTAAACTTCCTTCACAGTACAGGAGAAAATTCTAGGGTAACGTTTAAACAAATTTATTTACATATTATACAGGGTCTCCTAGAAAAGAGAACGCCAACCTACTTTCAAGGTTATTTGTACTTTTTTTTTATAGGATAAGGGTGACAAACGAGCACACAGTCCACCTGATGGTAAGTGGTTGCTGCGGCCCATAGACATCTACATCTATCCTCTGTTACAAATCAAAATGTAGATGCGTTGTCACCCGTGAGAACTAAGATGGAATGCCTCATTTCCAGTAAAAAGGGCCTCCGGCCACCTGCACTCACCAAGCGAAACGCAGAGTTAAACCTCTACTTCACGCTGGTTTTCTGTGAGGTCGTGGTACTACCCCGGTTCGAGCCGGCCCATACGTGCGACAGCAAAAGCTGCCGCGTGGCTCTACCACTGTTAAACTCAACTTTCAATGTGAACAACTTTTTCTAAGAAACCTATAAGTCTCCGAGTAAAATAAAAATCACCTGTTCCATTTTATTTTTACTGTTGATGGAAACAGCTGTTTTCTTTTTAACTCTGAGACAGTAGATTCCTCAGTAAAATTTGTAAATTTTGTTGAGTAAAATCAATTTTCAAGGTATTAATATTATTAATTAATAAAATTTTGAAATAATATAGCTTAATTTAATTACAATACTTATGAAAAAATTAAAATGTTTCGAATTAAAATTAACAAATATTATAAGGTATTATTGTGACATTTTTGTATTTTTGAATTCATTTTATGATTTGTGGGTAGGCACTGTCTGTAACAATCATAGAAACAGAAACAGAAACTTTTTTATTCAATATATAATATTTTAAATTATATTTAATGAAAGTCACTCTTTTGTTTAATTATCACTGGTAAAAACATCTGTCCTGGGAACAATCAGCACGAAACCCAGCGAGACTTTGAAAAAAACAGCTTACTATCATATATGTCACACAATTTATAAAATAACAAATTAGAAATAGGTTGTTGATTGCAATTATTACATATAATATTATTACATATAATAATTGCAATCAGACTCATAGAAATACGCGGACAAACATACATACAGATATGTATAGATGCATATTCACTACATACTTACAAACATAGTACATACATACATACAAATTTAACACACGTGTTTAAAACCCATATATACTAACATATTATTAGAATATTATGCAATTCCAACAATATTACAATCATACAGGTGGAATTGATAACCTCTTTTTTTAAAGTCAATTAAAAGGTTTAATAGTAACAGTTTATGTTATTAAATACAACTATCAGTTGCTATTAAAATTTTAGTTTTGAGATTTTTTGAGTTTTATTACAAATAGCCACAAAAATATTTATAACAATGACATCAAACACCCCACACTATTTACAATCTGTCTGTCTAAGTTGATAATTCAATTGTGCGCAGACGACTATAAAAAATATACCCTATCTATAGCTTTAGAGCACTGCGTTCGATAGATCTTAGAACGAACATACGAGTAAAAGAGGTGGCTTAGAAAAATAAATAATAACATTATTATTTTGTGATAACAATATTTTACAAACGTTTAATCGACAAATTTATTGTAACGTAATTATAACGTTATACACATGCAAATCTTTGCATAATGTCTTTTTGATATATCGTTTCTCTTAACCGATTCGTTGCGGCACCGATTTTTGACAATTGAATTAAACAAATTTTCCAAGTTGTGTCAAGCGCCACAGAAGTTGATGCCACGCCAATTGTGCCATCAGCCATGTGTAAAAGTAATGTTCTTTTTTATGCTCTTTTCACTTGTTTAGACCTAATTAAGTTTAGTTGACATCAAACATAAATTACAAACGGAAGGATACTTGTTTTTAGTGGGTAACTACGTGTTTTTTACGTGTTTTCTTTAAAATTGAGAGTAAGTGACTTTTTTCTGCAGAGATTACAAACCCTTACTACTATTTTTTGTTTTATAAAAAATCATTTATATAAATAGTTACAGCTAAATCACCCTGGAAACCTTGGTATTTATTAAATTAAATTTTCACCTAATAATAACATTTGTAAATATCAAACAATAAATAACCTTAATTTGGAAAAAAAAAGGTTTATGATTCATTAATATTTACAAATATTAAATATTCTTTAATGTTATACAAATGTAAAAGTAAAGTCGATCTGAAAACGTCTAATTAGTAAGAATAGCAAAACAAGTGTTTTCAAAAGGAAACAAACGCCGGCGATATACGGCGGCGGATTGACGAAAGACTATTTATTAGCGAACTTTTTTCATGCATGAACGGTTTCGAACTGTTTCAAGCAAAAATAAACCTTATACCATATCACAAGAGCACATGGTACTTCGTAGGTCTATTCGGCCATATGATAGTAATAAGACGGCAGTTCAACCATTTTCAGCAAAATTAAACAACAACAATTTTAACAGGAGGCTTGTTTTCCAGAAATTTATTTACATTTTCCACAACGTGATTTAAAACTCACAAAGTAAAAATAGTATGTACACTTTAAAAAAAAGTTGTCAACCCCTAAAAATTTCAAATTTTCAAAATATCCAGAAATGAAGCTGCAGGCATGAACTACATGCAAAATAATAAATATTTTGTTCTGAACCAATCTTCAAAAAATGCAATTTGAGCGAGTTATAACGATTTTTAAAAAGACACGACTCGCCTGTCATACGCCACACACAAAAGTAATCGATGGCACGCCTAGCGTGCCACTCGCACTGAACCGGTTAAATATAACGTTATTTCGCACTTGCGCAGATAACGTTACTGTATTTTACCGGTATTTAAGTCCCTGTCCGGAACTAAATAAAAGAATCAATGCGGCGGTGATACCGCCCTCTCACATTCATTTCTACGCGGAACGCCAGTGCGAGCGGACGTTGTACGACGTTCTCCGCAAAATTTGACACATTTTTCCATACGATGGAACCAATCATTCAAGCAACCATTCCATTCGGAAGTTGGGGTCTCCAAAATGGCCGTTTTGTAGGCGTCCACAGCTTCTTCAGGTGATGAAAATCTCTGTCCACGCAATTTATTCTTTATTTTAGGGAAAGTATAGAAATCATTAGGGCTTAGGTCGGGGCTGTACGGTGGATGGTCTAATAATTCTATGTTTTCTTGTTCTAAAAACTCTTTTGTTCTGTGTGCGGTGTGAGCCCTCGCATTGTCGTGATGGAGGATGATGCGGCGGTTGCAGTTCTCTTTACGGAGTTCAGAAACGACCTGTGGCAAACAAATGCTAGCATACCATTCTGCATTAACCGTTCTTTGTCCCTCAAGAGGAATAGTCGTAACATGGCCGGTTTTGGAGACAAACGTGGCCACCATTTTTTTTGCAACACTCCGTGAACGAACAATTTTTGTTGGCTTTAACTCATTTTCGAACACCCAAACTCGTGACTGGTTTTTTGTTTCGGGTTCATACGCGTATATCCAGGATTCGTTACCTGATACGATGTTGTATACAGCATTTGAGGATCTTGCGTGGAATCTTTCGAGAGTTCTGATGCACCAAGTAACGCGAGCCGCTTTTTGCTCTTCACAGAACGAATGCGGTATCCATCGGGAAAAAAACTTTTTTACACCTAATTGTTCATGCAAGATTATTTGTATTTGACTCATGCCAATGCCTAAAGTTGCCTGAATTCGCGGTATGGAACATGTCGATCTTCCTCAATCAGCTTACGCACAGCATCAACATTTTCTTGGGTGACTGCAGTTTTTGGACGACCTTGACGGGGATCATCACTGAGCTTGACACGTCCACGTTGAAATTCAGCAAACCAGCGATAAATTGTGGTTTTGGATGGGGCTTCATCAGCAAATGCAGAAATTATCCAGTCAACACACTCTTTTGTGTTAAACCACTTCAAAAGTCATAATAAATCATCGCTCATGAATTTTCTCGAGTCAATTCCATTTTCTCAACGACTAAACAATTTTGACAAAACCTTGTGACAAAATCGAGAATCTTTTTTTAAATAAATAAATGGTATTCGATTTTTAAAACCAAGGAGTTTTCAATTAAACATATTTTAATATGACAGGAACAGTGGAAATATTCCATTCCCGATACTTTTAGTGCAGCCTATGTATACCAGCCTTCTCGATGTCCATATATTTATTGATTTCTCCTTGAATTGTACATATACGTGTAAACAACACAAATCCCATTGTTATCCATCCTTTTAATGTTATTTTACTCTTAGGTATTTTTATGTTAAAGGATATTTTAAAATCTATTCTCTCTATACTTGGGTTCTTATTGTTGTTAAATATTATATAAAAATTAAAAATGTTGCAGCCTTTTATATATCTCATTATTTTTTTGTTTAAGTTCTATTTTCGATTTTATCAAAAAAATTTTTGTATTTAAACGGAAGAACGAAGGTTCATGGTCTGTAATAGTAGATGGCAAAATAAAAGTATTTTAATTTAACTTCATCATAAACAGCTATTACCTCTAGTAGATGTGTAGTAAGATAGAAGATAAAAGAGAATATAAGGTATGTTAGTAACATGTGAGAGCCAAGATTAGAGAGAGAATAATAATGTCACAAGTTAATTCTATTCTTTCCAATAAAGCATTAAAATTATTATAATTTTTGTTTACACTCCTAATGTTTTGTTGTAAAATTTTTAGAATTAAATTATAATTTATACTTAACCAAATCTAAGAAATACGTTTTGACGTTTTACATTAATCATTTCGCAATAACTTTGTACAAGCGTACTCACAAGATTTAAAATAACCTTTTACGTAAATCCAAAGTATTATGTTGTAATCTATATTTCATTACAACATATATAGTTCTTTATAACTAATTCAGGTTCGAATCTTTCAGAAAAAGCAAAATATAAAAAAAAATAAACAGAGTGGACTTTTTTTGCCTGACGTTGTTTCAATGACATATCGCTATGCTACGGTAAGGTACATAACGATATATCATTGTTTGAATAATAAAAATTTATTGTTATGTGAGTAATCGGCAAAAATATTCAAATAATCGGTAAAAATGTTCAATTAATCGAATCTTGAAATGATTTAGTTTATTATTTATCTATTTAAATTTTATTTTTAGAATTGCGTAAATTATATGAATCACGAATCAAACAAGTTTGTTTATTTTATAACTTCCTACTTTGTCAGTTCAAATTTGTGTAGGCAAAGAAATTCATATGCAAAGCCGCGCTGAAAAAAACACTACGTAATTCCAATCTCTCGCCATATTAGGAGCTTACTGTGCGTACTTTTGTTATTTTGTGTTTACCTTATTTTGTGACTTAGCTATAACTTTTTGGACTGATTCTATTATATTCGTTAACCTTGACAAGTTACATACATAGGGATATCATAAACAATAATATCTGATATTACTATTTATGATATTATCTAAATAAGAATATCGTGCTGCGGCTTAGTTGCAAGAAAGTTTAGTAGAAGGCGGTTTGAAATGAAAATGAAAAATATAACCGATTGGGACAATGTCATATTCGTTGATGAAACGATGACACTGCAGCATTTTGCTCGAAGGTACCCATGGGAAAAGGTGATGCGGGATCCACTGGAGGAAGATTTGTAGAAAATTGTTTATTAGCTTTCCAATCGCAGAGTACAAGAGAATATGATGAAGAAATGGATGCAGAATTATTATAATTTGAAATTAAAAATGTTGTACAACCAACTTAAAATTCTTAAATTGTTAAGAATAACTCAAAAAATATTACTGTTGTACGCTTAAAAGACGTTACCCCGTAGGATTTTCTCCTGTATTGTGAAGGCAGTTTACAAACATAAATTGCACGAGGACAAACATCTAGACCCGGAACAATTATTTGTATGCCATACAATTACTTGTTCCGTGCGGGATTCGAACCCGCGGCCCCCAGCGCAATAACTCATTGCTGCGCCACGGAGCCGTCAAATTATATTAGTCAGACCTTGATTAAATTTATATGGGACTACAGCAACTTTCAAATAAAAAATAATCATCGAAACCGATTCACTCAGATAAAAGTTATGTATATATATATTACATACATAAAAAAAATTAGTATTATATTATTTATAAACTTAAACGTATTACATTATTGATTAACAAATACAAATAAGTGAATTACTAACATCTATTAAATTGAAGCGTCATTTATAATAAAATAATATTTCTTTCATGACAAGATAAGAAAAAGCGTGAGGGGGTCTACACTACGTCAGAAGGGACCGTAACGGAAAAATCTTACACTTTTTCTCGCCTAGGCCCCATCCGCCAAATAAGTACCGTCCGATAAGGAACTTCGTTCCAAAAGAAAAAAAGAACATATAGTCGAATTGAGTACCATCTCTTTTTTGAAGTCGGTAGAAAAGAGTGGTTTACAACCCTTTTACAAAATATTCCTGCAAATATCACAAGACTACTACCATACCTTTTTGGCCCAATTCAAAGGCTAGTTCCTATATGAAATGCTCTTAATGCAAACATATTATTAACTATACTTAAACACACACGAAATGAAAATATTGTATGCTTTGTAAAGAAAATGGAAGTTTTGCTGAATGAAGCATATTATACCTATGTCACAAAGAACAATTGGGCAAAAGTGGTGGAGAAAACAAAGAAAATTTTTATGGATGACTTTGAAAGAACATTAATTTTGATACATTATTGAAAATCCAATAATAATTTATCTAAATAACGACAGCTCAACTAGTTGAAAATGAAAATGAAAATGAAAAATGAAAAATTGTTTATTTCTTTAAAAAGATCATACATTATATAGGTTTAGGAGTAAGATGAACATCCTTTTAAGTAAATATATACTTGTTGCAGGATGCCCCGCTCTTCTATAGCAAGAATTAAATAAACACAAAATAGATTAATTAAAGAAATACAAGAAACTAAACTTATATTTATATAATGAGGGTTTTATATAAGTGTGCGAGTTTATGTGAGTGTGAGTTAATGGTTGCGTGCGCTCACTCGCGCGATTCTGTGTGTGTGTATGTGTGTGTGTGTGTTTGGGTGTGTGTATGTGTGTCTGTGTGTGTGTGTATGTGTGTTTGCGTGTGTATATGTACACATGTTTGTGTTTGCCTGCGTATGTAAAATTTATTTAATAACTTTTAGTAATGCCTCGACTTCATCATACTTAAGTTTCAGTAGCCTTTCTGTAACTATCTTTTTGAACTCATTAGAGTTCAGTGAATAAATGTTTAGTTTTTTGTTGACTACATTGTATAAATAACCAGCCTATCTTTTAAATTGGTGACTAGCAAAATTTGTCTTGACTAGAGTTAAATAAAAAGCTTTTCCTCGTCTATTACTACTTTTGCAGTCGTAGAAAGTTTTATGTTTTGTTAACAACAAATTTAAAATGTATAACTTTCTAACACTTAGTAAACCACTAACTGAGTAAAGTTCTTCTATAGGGAATCTATATGATTTATTGTACATGACCTTTATTAATGATCGTTGACCACGTTCTAGTTGTAGGAGTTTAGTTTTCGTAGTACCACCCCAAACTGGTATACAATATGTTAAAATCGATTGGGCTAGTGCAGCATATATTTGATTTAGTAATTTATGAGTTGCGACATGTCTGAGGGTCTTAAAGATCCAAATAAGTTTTCGTAATCTATTATTAGATGCTTCTATATTTGAATGCCATGTAAGTGTTTGGTCTATTATAACACCCAAATATTTAGTGCTAGCTACTTTTTCTATAGAAGGACACGTGCAATTGTTACGCAAACCACAGTTGTGTATTTTGAGATTGTGTGTTATGGGTTGTGACCGTTTGTTAATGGAAAAACATATATATTTAGTCTTAGACGTGTTTAGGGTAAGCAAGTTTATTTCGAGCCAGTTCGCAACTTTGGACAGTCCAAATTCGGCTGTATCGCAGACTTCATCTCATGATTTACCCGTGAATACGATAGTAGTATCGTCCGCATATGAATTAATCTTACCATTGTCAAATTTTAATCTACAGAGGTCATTAATATAAATGAGAAATAAGGTAGGGCCTAGTACATTGCCTTGAGGTACCCCAAAGGTCATTTGAAGGTCATTACTGACATAATTGCCTATTCTAGTGCTTTGCGTTCTGTTTCTTAAATAATCTCTTATTAATTCTAGTTGGGCTTCCCTTATACCGATCTTTTTCAACTTCCTAAAAAGCATGGGAACAGAGACGGTGTCAAATGCCTTTTTTAAGTCCAAAAATATAGCAAGACATTTTTTATTTTGGTCAAGGTGATCAACAATATATGAAGTTAGATCTATGACAGCGTTCTGTGTGTTTTTCCTCTTTTAAATCCATATTGTGTTTGCAATAGAATATTATATTTATCTAAATTTCGTATTAATCTGTTATTAATTAATTTTTCTAAGATTTTGGAAAAAATTGATAAGATGGAAATTGGCCTATAATTATTTATATCATCTCTGATCCCATTCTTGTATACAGGTGTAATAATAGAACGTTTAAGGAAGGCTGGAAATACGCTTTTAGAAAAACAGAGGTTAGCCAAGTGACAAACTATCGGCACTAATAAACAACTGGCCAATTTCACAAATTTTGTGGGTATGTTATCACAACCCGGAGTGCTATCGGATTTTAAGTTCATGAGTATACTAAGAACTTCATTAGGATCAGTGTCTATGATGGCGAAAGATAAGAGCTGGTTATTAATTAAGTGTGCTGCAATATGTATATTGTCATCGTGTGCTGTGTTCTTTTGAATGTCATCGGCAAGCTTACACCCAATATTTGCGAAAAAATTATTGACTGTATTAACTGATTGAGTAGGGCTTGATTCTATGTCTAATAATGTATTATTAGTAGTTTTATTTTCCTTAGTATGTGTAATATTTTTTATATTATTCCATAAGATTTTAGCGTTTTTTTCTAATAACAGTGTTCTTTCATATGAACGTTTTAACTTTTTAATACAGTTGTTACAGTAATTGCGATATCTTTTATAGGATATTCTCAAAATTTCATTGAAAGGGTTGTTTTTTAGTTGTTTTTGCATTTTATTCCTATTTTGAATGCATCTGAGCCCACCTGTAGTTATCCAGGGTTTAATGGTACGTCTACTTTTAGGAATACGGATAGTATTAGTGTTTTCATGTAGAGATTCTGTAATTTTGTTTATTAATATTTCAACAATTCTATTAGGATAATCGCATAATAGAAAAATAGATAAATTTTTATTAGCAAGGCTATTAACCGCCTTATTAAAATCGATATATATTTTTGTTCGCCGAGGGGTTTTTATTTCTTTAATTTTAGTTAAACTAAAGAACACCATATAGGGATCGGTGATGGGTGTATTTATTACTGCTATATTTGCTTGTGTCTTCTTTCTATTTAATTTAAGGATAACATGATCCAGGCAACTATTTTCTCTGGTAGCAATTGTATGTCCCGATAACAAGCCGAAAGTAGAAAAGACATCTAGATAGTTAATTCTATTTTTTTTGTTCACTATTTAGTTCATTAGGTTTTGGAATAAGATTTATGTTGATATCTCCAGTAATAATTATATTTTGATTGTTTTTAATGGTGTTGAGATGTTGTCGCAAAGATTCAGTAAATTTTTCAGTTGTTAGTTAGTTGTTAGTTGAAGTGAAAGTTACTGAATATATTTATTTTTAATCTAATTTCAAATTTTAAATTTATACAATTTTGCCTCTAGATATAAGCAGTAATAATAAATACGAAAAAACTAATAATTCTTGTGTTTTAAATTATCCGTTTCTAATTTATTCTGGTATTAATCGAAACAAAACTGTAAATGATTAGCAACTCTAAAGAATTGATATTGATTTTCTAAAGGAGAGAATATTGTACGTACTGATTTTTTTAGTTGCCATGCCTAGTCCAATAAGTCTGACAGCTGTCCAAACGTTTTTCTTAGATTTGGTTGAGTATAGTATAACAAATTTGCAATGTTTCGGTTCACATACTTTAAGTTTCGTTATTTCATAGTCATCTATAGTATTAATAATATTTAAGTCTTCGGACGATCAAAATAAATAAAATTAGGCTACTGATAAAGAGTTTCACAAACAAGTTTTCAAATATTTTACAAAATAAAATTTTTAGTTTTATATATTAAATCCAGTTAATACTAAAAAGATATGATGACTGTAAGATTCACTGTATTTATTTATTTTTTTATCTCCACACTAATTTTCAGATCACCTCTGTTAAGTTTCTTCTCGTTGATGGTGTGGTTAAATCTTCTTGGTCTTCAATTAAATTCAAATGTTGTTTATTTTATTAATATTGGACGATATATTTCATGTTGTTGAGCTGTTGAGCACTTGATCATGTATGTGTACAGAGAAGTGTGTATGGATCTATAGATATATATGGGTTCCTATGTAAGTGTATGTTTATGATTGCTTAAACAATGTATTATTATTTCCAAATAATAACTCTTATTATGCTGATTCTGTCCCCACACTGAATATTTTTCTTTAAGTTTTAGCTTTAGGTAATGTATGACAGTCCGTGAAGCCAATTTTAGGCTCTATTTGAAAATCAGCGATGCTGTCATCTAGTTCAGCAGCTGTTAGCTGAAATAGGGACCTAATTTGACTTTATACAAATCCTGTTTTTTATATCTCGTGTTATTTTATTTATTTTTTTCTTTGTGATTTGAAATAAACTTTTCTTTCTTTCTTTCATTTTAGGTTATAAGAAGTCCGTGATAAATACTGGTGTACGCGGGCCCTCGAAGTTTTAGGTGCTCTGGTTGAGCCCTTTCCCATTGTTTTCCTTTTTAAACATTATAAGGAATTTAAAATTTTGTTTTTAATCATAACCGATGAAAAGTTTACTATAACTGAATATTTAGAGTTATTTTTCGTGTAGATTTTTTGAATATTATGTATGTCTGTTTGTTCTAATTTAATTTTTAAAACATTTACAATCGAATTTATCAGTTTTGCAGATCTTGATCTGTTTCTCTTTTTATACTGGGGATATTTCTTATTTCTATGCATGACGCACGGTTGTTTCTCTCTAGTATTCCAATTTTCTTTTCTAGATTTTCAATATAAATTTTGTTCACTTTTTATATTGTAGTAATTTATCACATTTATCTTTTAAACTGTCATATTGTTGAGACAAAAACTAGAGGGAGGACGAAATATGGGTGTTGTTGGCGCCGCGCTCAAAAATAGTTTATCCTTTTCATTCCTTACACAAATAAATAATTTTAACATTTGAAGACATTGCTATTAAATTGTATAAAGCAATTCAAATAAAAGAAATTACTTTTGTTGAAGTAAATTTAAAGTTTGTTTTTAGATTAATTTAGAGTCATGTGTTACACAGTAATCAGCTCTGCAATAAGAATAAAAGTAGCATATTAAATTAGATGCATATTAAGATGAAAATTTATTTTGGCTCTTGTGATAAGAGATAAGATTCATTATAGCTGATAAGGATAGCATAATATGTAAATAAAAAGTGTTTCATAACGAACAAAGATAGTTGTAATTTAGACAAGGAAAACACTAGCCTCCTACCGATACCGATGTGATAAAGGTCGTGTAAAAATCGGTTGTTCATGTTGTATGAGATCTAAACCGTTATTTTACACTTGTGTGTTAGATATTTAAGATGTATCTATTATATTGAAAACGTTCTGTGAAATAGGTATATTTTGTTGAATAACATAATTTGTTTTTATACGATAATGGTGTAATGTATACCGTAATAATAAGACTTTTTGTGTGATTCTTGTAAATAAAATATTGTTCCCATATGTTTTATAGAAATAAAGATATGGGGTAAAATACAAGGGTGCAATGGTGAAAATCAATGTTAAGATATGTCGAAATGGCGTGCGCTGCGCGTTTTTTTTGGTTTTCGCTGTAGTTTACACCCCCAGCGGGAATATACATATTGTCAATATTCCAGAGACATTTCATTTTACATTGGTCACAAAATTTTTATAAATTTATTACATATTAAGAGTGAAGAAACAATTTAAGCTATTTGATACGTAATTGTCTTCCACTCTCTGTTACTACTAAATCTATTTTGTTGTTTTAAAAAATAAGATTACATAATATTGTTTAAGATTGGTAAATAATAGTTTGAACAATTCAGTCGGCTGCGCCTTGGTTATGCTCTAATATAAACGAGTGTTTTCTAAAATTATTAATGAAATGTATTTATCGTAGGCCTTAGTATACATAATTAATTTGTATAATAAGTGTGTGAAAGTAGGACGAACTATTCTATAAACTTATAAGCTAATTAATTAAAATATGTTATTTAGTGGCACGTAAAGCATATAAAAAAAAACTAATAGAAGTTGTCACTGTGTACTACAACAACATAGTATTTATACAGAAATCTCTTTCGCGTATAGCTCGCAAATAGGATAGTGAACTGGTAATTTGGCAATTCGTAAGGAACTCCTAAGTGTGCGTTGTTTGTAGACTAGCAGTGGTTCCAAGCAACTGCCGGTACGACATACTCCGCCAATCGTTGAGTCGCATACTCCAAGAGGCGTCTTAAAATATATTTAGATAGGTAATACCTATCTCTAGTCAAAAATTTCTTAATTAAATTATTTATTTCTATTAAATTGTTGAATAAAACTATTTTTACGGATTTTATCGCGTTTAATTAACTTATTTTATATTCCCGACGTTTCGGTTGCTTTCCAGCAACCGTGGTCACGGGGGATTGAGGTGATTGACATCCCGATGTCAAAGTTAACCCGGAGTACCTTCAGCTTTTTAATTATTAATTTTGGTCCGATCTACGCAGAATGAACTAACTGTGTCTTGAAGTCTTGCAGTGGTATGCTTGGGTTTAGTTTTAATTTTATGAATTACAGGATCCCAAGCAGGTGGTAGTACCCAGCCTCCCTCTCTATTGAAATTAGGATGTTTTTTTAATTTCAATAGCCTCACGTATCATCCTTGGCAGGAATCTATGTTCTTTCGCGAGGACTTGTGGTTTATCAAATCTAATGTAATGGCGGGGGCCGTCTAGGATATGATCACAAACTGCAGACTTCCCGGAACGTTGGTGCTTCACGTCAGCTATGTGTTCTTTTACGCGGGTTTTTATTGATCGTTTTGTTTGCCCTATATATGAGAGACCACACTCACAATCAAGCTTGTATACTCCTGCATCTTGTAGAGGAATATTGCACTTGACGGATGGTAAGAACTGACTAATCTTCTTCGGCGGCTTGAAGAATGTTCTAATAGAAGCTCGCTTCAAGATGTAGCCAATCTTGTCTGTGACACCTCTGACATATGGTAGTACAGCAGGCACACGCTCGACTGTGGCCGGCTTCACTCGGTCACTGTGACGTAGGCGCGGAACCCGAAGCTTGTTGTCGTGCAGAACCTGCTTGACGTGCTGAAGCTCGGCGGCCAGGTGTTTGCTGTCGCAGATCCTTCGTGCTCTCTGCAACAAAGATTTGCCCACGGTAGCTAACTGTGAAGGGTGATGGTGGGATTCACCGTTTAAGTATCGGTTTGTATGGGTCTTTTTTCTATACACAGTGTGACCTACGGTGTTATTAGGATTTCGAATGACTAACACATCTAGGAAAGCTAAAGAATTATTTGCCTCTAACTCCATAGTAAATTGAATTTTAGAGTTTATGGAATTAAGATGTTCTAAAAATGCAGTTACTTTGTCTGATGGTAAAATTGTGAAAGTATCGTCTACGTACCGCTTGTAGAAACTTGGAGTTACTGGTGCAGTAAGCAGGGCTTTCTCCTCAAAGTCCTCCATGAAAATATCGGCGACAATGGGAGATATCGGTGAGACCATCGCAACACCATCTACTTGCTTGTAAAACTGTTCCTTCCACAATAGGTAGCCAGATGTAAGGCAATGTCTGAGTAATACTGCATATTCTGTTTCCTAGTTATAATTGAGATGCAGTCTTCAACAGGTAGGCATGTAAATAGAGACTGAACATCAAAACTGACCATAGTTTCATTGTCAGTAAGACATAGGTCTTTTATCTCACTGACAAAATGGTATGAATCCTTAGTGTGTGATCTTGTATGTCCTCTGAGTGGTGATAGTACTTTTGCTAAGTGTTGAGCCAATCTGTAAGTTGGCGAATCGATCTGACTCACTATTGGACGTAATGGAGCGTTCGGTTTGTGTATTTTTGGTAAACCATACAACTTCGGCGGTTTGGCACACGTAGGTATTATCGAATTTACGTCTAAATTCAGTTTCTTGGAGTATTTCTTTATTAGATCGCTAGTTGTTTTAAACGTATTAGTTGTAGGGTCTGTTTTGACCTTAACGTACGTACTTTCATCCGATAAAGTTTGTTGTATTTTAAAATTGTAATCCGACGTATCCATTATAACCGTAGCATTACCTTTATCTGCGCGGAGAATCGTAAGATCTGGTCTGTTGCGTAAGTTTTTCAATGCAGAAAATTCATCTTTGGGAAGATTTAATTTCGGCGCTGAGCTTCGACGTAACAAGGACGAAATGTCTTGACGTATAGCCTCTAAATCTTCATTACCAATATTATTTTTATACAGACAGTCCTCAACACCACAGATAATGTTTTCATACGGAATTTTTTGCGGTGTTATAGCGAAATTCATACCTTTGGCCAGAATTTTATTGTCGCGTCGTCCAGAGATTGTTTTGACAGGTTATAGACCGCACGTTGTTTATTACTCGCGTCTGTGGTCAATGATTGCTTTCCGTTATTACGTTGACATTGGCGTTGGACATTTGATTTGGTTGTTAGTTTTTGGTATTTATCTATATGTTTATTTTTGCATTCATTGTATTTAGTTGTTTCACGTTTGTTTAAAGTTTCCATGCAATTCTTATAATCAAATGTCGATAAAACTGTCTTTAGATCACTGGACGATTTGTCTATGATTTTATTAATGAAACATAGATCGGTACGTTTTTGCTGAATCACCGTTATTAACAATTTTTTGCTTGCCTGATTTAAGATCTTAGCGCTTCCTCGAATGTCTTTTTTAGTAGATATCTTGACACACGTAGGAATGAGATTATGGTCGCTGCATCTCTTCAAGAAGTTTAAAGCTGTTATGTATCTTGCGCGCTTGGTTTTGAGATCTTCTAGTCGGCGTATTTTATTTGCTATTTCCAGTCCGTACTGGTTTACATAATGATTTCTTATATTTACGCGAACACTACACAATGAATAAAACAATTTTTACGGATTTTATCGCGTTTAATTAACTTATTTTATATTCCCGACGTTTCGGTTGCTTTCCAGCAACCGTGGTCACGGGGAACTGAGGTGATTGACGTCCCGATGTCAAAGTTAACCCGGAGTACCTTCAGCTTTTTAATTATTAATTTTGGTCCGATCTACGCAGAATGAACTAACTGTGTCTTGAAGTCTTAGTGGTATGCTTGGGTTTAATTTTAATTTTATGAATTACAGGATCCCAAGCAGGTGGTAGTACCCAGCCTCCCTCTCTATTGAAATTAGGATGTTTTTTTAATTTCAATAGCCTCACGTATCATCCTTGGCAGGAATCGATGTTCTTTCGCGAGGACTTGTGGTTTATCAAATCTAATGTAATGACGGGGTCCGTCTAGAATATGATCACAAACTGCAGACTTCCCGGAACGTTGGTGCTTCACGTCAGCTATGTGTTCTTTTACGCGGGTTTTTATTGATCGTTTTGTTTGCCCTATATATGAGAGACCACACTCACAATCAAGCTTGTATACTCCTGCATCTTGTAGAGGAATATTGCACTTGACGGATGGTAAGAACTGACTAATCTTCTTCGGCGGCTTGAAGAATGTTCTAATAGAAGCTCGCTTCAAGATGTAGCCAATCTTGTCTGTGACACCTCTGACATATGGTAGTACAGCAGGCACACGCTCGACTGTGGCCGGCTTCACTCGGTCACTGTGACGTAGGCGCGGAACCCGAAGCTTGTTGTCGTGCAGAACCTGCTTGACGTGCTGAAGCTCGGCGGCCAGGTGTTTGCTGTCACAGATCCCTCGTGCTCTCTGCAACAAAGATTTGCCCACGGTAGCTAACTGTGAAGGGTGATGGTGGGATTCACCGTTTAAGTATCGGTTTGTATGGGTCTTTTTTCTATACACAGTGTGACCTACGGTGTTATTAGGATTTCGAATGTCTAACACATCTAGGAAAGCTAAAGAATTATTTGCCTCTAACTCCATAGTAAATTGAATTTTAGAGTTTATGGAATTAAGATGTTCTAAAAATGCAGTTACTTTGTCTGATGGTAAAATTGTGAAAGTATCGTCTACGTACCGCTTGTAGAAACTTGGAGTTACTGGTGCAGTAAGCAGGGCTTTCTCCTCAAAGTCCTCCATGAAAATATCGGCGACAATGGGAGATACCGGTGAGCCCATCGCAACACCATCTACTTGCTTGTAAAACTGTTCCTTCCACAATAGGTAGCCAGATATAAGGCAATGTCTGAGTAATACTGCATATTCTGCTGGCATGTTGTTTTCCTCTAGTTTCCTAGTTATAATTGAGATGCAGTCTTCAACAGGTAGGCATGTAAATAGAGACTGAACATCAAAACTGACCATAGTTTCATTGTCAGTAAGACATAGGTCTTTTATCTCACTGACAAGATGGTGTAAATCCTTAGTGTGTGCTCTTGTATGTCCTCTGAGTGGTGATAGTACTTTTGTTAAGTGTTGAGCCAATCTGTAAGTTGGCGAATCGATCTGACTCACTATTGGACGTAATGGAGCGTTCGGTTTGTATATTTTTGGTAACCCATAAAACTTCGGCGGTTTGGCATACGTAGGTATTATCGAATTTACGTCTAGATTCAGTTTCTTGGAGTATTTCTTTATTAGATCGCTAGTTGTTTTAAGCGTATTAGTTGTAGGGTCTGTTTTCACCTTTACGTACGTACTTTCATCCGATAAAAGTTGTTGTATTTTAAAATTGTAATCCGACGTATCCATTATAACCGTAGCATTACCTTTATCTGCGCGGAGAATCGTAAGATCTGGTCTGTTGCGTAAGTTTTTCAATGCAGTAAATTCATCTTTGGGAAGATTTAATTTCGGCGCTGAGCTTCGACGTAACAAGGACGAAATGTCTTGACGTATAGCCTCTAAATCTTCATTACCAATATTATTTTTATACAGACAGTCCTCAACACTACAGATAATGTTATCACTCAAGTTATTAGTTATCATTAAGCACTCCTCATTATATTTACATGTTTTTACCAGATCATTCATGGCCAATATGTGTTCTTTTATCTCATCTTGAGCCGATGCATATTTATTTGATACAATTGTAGAGAGCTTTTAAGTGATAAAATTGTTGAATTTAGACACTCTATATCAGTCTTATAACAGTAATTCATATTTTCCACCACAATTGAATATATTTTAAGCTTATTAATTAGTTCTTGCTTTTCTTTGCATACATTTATATATATGCATACATTTACATAAATGAATAACTGATTCTGTGGAGTTTAGTAACTGTCATAACAAGCTTATGATTATTCCTAGTATTTAAGGTGTGAACATCCTTATTCTTATTAAAGTTATTTAAGTTTTTATGTACATACATTTTTCTCTAAAGGACTCTATACATTATTTAGGTTATAAATCGCCCGTACGGCTCTCTTTTTCAAAACAAATATAGCTTCAATATCAGTCGCATTAGCCCGTAGCAAAATTCTATACGACATTACGCTATGTAAGTAACTAAAATACACTAACCATCTGTCTCAACATCTGTGAGACTTCTAATTTTTCTTACAACATATGCTGCAGAACTAAGTCCGCTTACTAATTTAGATATATGGGGGCCCCATTGAAGTTTTGCGTCAATAGTAATACCAAGAAAAACAGTGGTATCCACAAGACTCAACTCCTCCCCATTTAAGAGCACATTGGTATTCGTATGTTTTACATTAGGTATTGTAAATTTAATACGTTTTGTCTTATTGTCGTTTAAGAGCAAATTGTTGGCGTTAAACCAATGTACTAATTTCGAAAGAGTATTATTTACATCATCATAATTCATTGACTGCCGTTTGAATTTGAAAATTAAAGAGGTATCTTCAACAAATAATGTCATATCATGATTGTCCTCTACAAGATAATGTAAGTAATTAATACAGATTAATAATCTGCCCGTGTATCCAACTTCGGGCGGAGTAACATGGTTTTAGGAGGGGGGCACTCTACAGCAAATCAGCTGACCAGAGTGCTGTACCACCTGGCGGCCGAACATAATCAGGATCGCACGTCCTTGGGCGTCTTCTTCGATATCAAGAAGGCCTTCGACAGGGTGTGGCAATCTGGCCTAATATTTAAGATGGAACAACAAAGAATAGAATAGAATAGAATAATTTTTATTCAATATTGTTTACAAGTAATTTTTATTGAAAGTCATTTTTTTACATTACCACTGGTTCGAAAAAACTCCTCTGTCCGGGGAAGAACCAACAAGAAACCCTGCGCGATTTTTTAAATTAATTTTACAATATAAATGATCACAAACTATTTACAAAATTTATTTTATAAACAGATTGGAAGCGACCCTCATTCCCAGGGATTATAATCAACCATGTATTCGTTTATATTATAATAAACCATTTTACGCAATTTTTGTTTAATTAAATATTTAAACTTGGTAATATAGATACCTTGTAAATTTTCTGGGACTTTGTTGTAATAGCGTATGAGAAGAATGAATTACTGACTCTGTGGAGTCGAGAGACTGGTATAACTAGCTTGTGTTTGTTCCTGGTGTTTACAGAGTGTATATCACTTTTTTTACTAAAACTATCTTTGCTTTTGTGAACATACATTAAATTTTCGTAAATATACTGAGAGGCTAAAGTTAATATATTTATTTGTTTAACATTTTTTCTAAGAGGCTCTCTCGGTTTAAGGTTGTAAATGGCTTTTATGACCCTATTCTGCAACACAAAAATATTTTCTAAATCTGCCGCATTTCCCCATAGCAAAATCCAATGAGACATTATGTTATGGAAATAACTGAAATTAACTAATCTAGCAGTCTCGACTCTAGTGAGATCTCTAATCTTTTTTACAGCATACGCTGCAGAGCTTAGTCTGCTTGCTAGTTTGGATATATGGGGGCCCCACTGAAGCTTCGCGTCGAGAGTGATGCCAAGAAAAACAGAGGATTCAACAAGGCTTAGTTCTGCCCCATTTAAAAACACATAAATAGTTTCTAATAAAAACATTACTAAAAAAAAAATGGTATCACACCCAACAATTTTTACAGTGTAAAGATAAATGTGGATACGTGTAGCTTGCCCATGGCAGAAAACTTGCACTTTTTGTAAATAGGGCAACTCTGCGAAATTTGAAAAGTTTAATTCATCGAGACTGTCACCGGGACCCCGTTTGAAACTTATTGTTAAACTTTCTTTTATTTGAAAGCTTGTTCACTTCTAACACCAGCCCTATACCTAAAATTGAGAAGGAACACTTCAAAAACTTCATCTTTCAGTATAGAAAGAGTAATTCCTATTATTTTTATGGTACTGCTGCTCACATATTTTAATAAATTAACATATATATTACGAGTATATTAATTTATTATAAAAGTAGCGATCCACTAAGTCTTCGCACGGGTGATTTTTGTATAAAGACAACAGCGCCACCTACCGGGTCCAGTTGTGAATCTAAAAACCATCTATTAATATTATATGTAGTGACAATGAAACAACAGAGTTCAGATGACAACTTTTTTTTATTAATAAAGGCGGTTTCCTATACAATATTACCTATTGTAAATATATTGTAATATTGTGTCGGATAAGACTATCTCTTGGATCGTTACTCACACTTGCGTGTGGCTCCAACGATGACGTGTACAGCTGCCCATAGAACCTCTCAATCTCACTCAAAATCTTAGGTGTCCCGGAAACGATGCTGGCACACTCGGTCTTCAGCTTTGACAGTTTGCTCTTTCTGGCAGACGGATCTCTGGCAAAGACTTTGGAACCTTGGTTCCGCTCGATCGCTTCTTCAATACAAGCCGCCGCATGCATTTGGAGATCCGTCTGTTCAGTTGCCTGTATTTTGTCAAATCTGCTGAAGGATGTAGCTTCATCTCCCGTCTAACAGCCATGAGATTAAGAGTGTGAGGGCAAGTTTTTGTGTTCTTCTGCGGCGGGTCTTGCAGAACTTAGCTCCGACCGCATGGACAGTTTCCACGAGCTTGTCATTCATATCGTCCACTTCATTGCAGTATTCTTGGCACGAAAACGGTTCTGTACCTCGAGCTGAAAGGTTTCGGGACTTTGGAACAGTTGCTACCAGTTTTCAACCTCGCGATTACGGAAACATCACTGAACAGTTCTCGTCTGGTTGTCATAATGAAGTCAATCTCATTTTTGTTGAATCATCGGGACTCGACCAGGTCCACTTCCTGTGGGGCCACTTCTGGAAGAAAGAGTTCATCATAAAGGGTTCCTCTTTCTCTATGAAGTTGGTCAGCTGCTGGCCCCTTAGGTTCCTTTGCCCTATTCCAAATTTCCCTACTTTTAGCTCATTGTTTTCTCTTGTGCCTAGTTTTGCATTGAAGTCTCCCATTAACACCGTATATTGGGTTTTAGGGTAATGCGTGGCTCTAGAGATATCCTCATACATTTCCTCAACCTCCTCATTTGGATGTGCCGAGGTTGGTGCGTAAATCTGTATGACCTTCAGCGAATACCGTTTGGTGATTCTGAGTATAATATACGCAACCCTCGTCGACACACTCTCAATCTTTACAACGTTGTTAACGAGAGACTTGTGGAAGGTAAATCCGACACCTCCTTGGGACAGATCGTCGCCCTCCCGGTGATAGAGCAAGTTGCCGGATTCGATGATTACATTGTCCGCCCTCTCTTCGGACGTCGAATAATCCTATAATATGCCAACGTAACTTGTCTATCTCTTCTTTTAGCTCCACGATCTTCTCGTCAGTCCTCAGGGTGCGTGCGTTGTATGTTACCATGTCGAGTCGTCTTAGGTGGCAACCGAACCTCCACCGGAGATTCTTAGCACCCCCTGCCCCACCGTTACCATCGTAGCCAGGAATAGCGGAGCCGCCGGGGACTGGGGGCCGTCTCTTTGTTGCTCTTATCATTGGGGGGTATTTGCCATAGTTGCCACGTTTGGCGAGCGGGTTGGCAACCGCAGTTTTTGTATTGTATTTTTGCTGTTATCAGGAAGATGCTGCTGCCCATCTCCTGCCTGTTTCCCTTTGTCGCCTTTTACGACACCCAGGGGAAGATATGGGGTAGTAGATATTCTTAACCGCCACTACACGGGTATGATAACATATTTTTGATAGAAATTAATTATTAATGATGCAATATGAACAGTTTAAACGTATAATTTGCATGCTTTGTTAGTGAAACAGGACTGCATTGGATAAATTGTAACCCTTTTTAATAGCGCAAATAAAGATTTATGATTTATAACAACTAGACACATAAAAGTATCACAGCATAAGACGAATTTAAAAAAATGCAGGTACTGTTTAAGCGTATTTAAAATACAGTCGAGAAAAATATTTGATACAGGTCAGAGACAGGAAGACAATTATACTATATCGAAAAACAGATATTTATTTCTTTGCATGGATTTGTTTATTGTACAAATAAATACATTTGTTTGGCAGAGATTCAAAACCCTAGCCATAACTTTGAAGATAGGTACCAATAAGCCAGGAGTATTTTGTAATGTCTAGCGCCCTGTGGCGATGCGACACGAGCAACAAAGCGACGCCACGCCATGCCAGTCTGAACGTGATATTTTGATAAATTTACTCTAAAAATGTATAGGTTTATGAAAAGGGAAATGTTCATATTAAAACAAAATTGTATTAAAAATCCATATAACATTGAGTCAGTAATAACTACTTAATCCGTTTCAATAATAAGGTACAAAATCTACAGCACAAAAATAACAATTTTTTTTTTAATATTTAAAATTTGAATCTCGTAATACTTTAGTAGAACCAAAGTAACGTATTTAGCCAACGCGGTAGAGCCATATAACAACTATATTCTGACTGTAGCAAGAATGGGTTGGCTTGACCGGTATAGAACCAAGTTATCACATAAAGCCATCGTGAAACAGCAGCATTCAGCTGCTGTTACACGCTGTTTCTTATGGTGAGTGTAGAGAACCGAAGGCGCTTTTTACTAGATGCGTTCTCATTGGTGGATTCTAAGCCGAAGATAGATGGATTTCTAGGGAATCTGACATGAATCAGGACGAGAAAGAGGACCTAGCTTTGTAGCATTCCTCGTGGGAGGACTATGTTCACTAGTACATTTAATAAAATATTTATTAATTTTATTTACAATTTTACATAATACTTAATTTTATCTACAATATATATTTAATTGTGTTATGGGATTGTAATAATTATGATAATGGTGATGAACATATTAGTACTATAAGTACCTACATCTATTTTAGAGCATACTTTTTGTTGAATTTGATATAGTATGAAGGTACCAGGTACCAAATTTTTTCACGTAGTTTCAGTTTTTTACACTCCTTACACACATTACATTAACCTGGATTTTGGCTTTATTAATAAATGGTAAAACTTTGTAAGTCTGCATCATAAAGTATGGAATATGATGCACATTTAATTTATTTGTTGTCATTATTGAACACCGCAACACTTTTGGCAGCTGCGACTGGATAAAAGACATTATAGACATTGCAAATTCACTCCTTCGTAATAATATACTAACAATTAAGCGACAATGTCAGAAGAAGGAATAGATGGAGTATCGATAACTAGAGTTAAAAGCAATAATTTGTATTTTTGCATATTGTGTTTTCTGATATATGTACATGGATCAGCTAATTTGCACCGGGTATATATTGTGTATTTATAATCTTTGGCTGGAAAGCAAAGGTTTTTGTAATCATAGAAAATTATACAGGCTGGTAACTAAAAGAGAGTCATGGTTTTGTTGTATTTTAACTGCAGTTCATGCTGCATTGGATCGCTTCAAGGACTTTGTGGTCGTTTGTCACTCTTAATTATATTTAAAACACAGTAATAAGAATTTATCTACCGACTTCAAAAAGGAGACGGTATTCAATTTGAGTGTATGTTTTTTATGTGTGTTACCTCATAACTTTTTCAATTTGAAAGCTGGTACGTCTCATGTGGTTTCATATAAATTTGCTCTAGATCTGACCAACAATTTTTCAGTTATTCTTAATTAGTTTTATTGAAGTCAGTTGTACAAAATGTTTAATTTAAAATTATATTATAACGTGTTAGTTGCGTTTAAATTCATTTAATATTATAATAATTTACTAGAATAGAGTTACTACTTTACTTCAAGACACTTTTACTGCTTCGATGTCTTTCTTATCTCTTCTTATTTGTTCTGCGCATGAACTCTCTCGGGTCTTGTTAGTTTGTCATCCATGTTTATTATTAGTGCAAGAAAATACAATGTGCACCTGATAACTGATCTCCATTAAGACGAACTGACGATACTGAAATTCTACCTGGAGTATATTATTATCATTATTATTGAGATTGGTGACGGTAGGCAGCGCCAAGTATTCAAAATGAAACAGCAATCACTAACCCGCCTGTCAAGCTTTTCGATTTTGCAAATCCTCTTTTTTAAACTGAAGATACCTATATTTAGCGATGCAAAATTTCGGATAGAACAGGAAAAAATAAAAAAATTAAAGAGGTTTTCGTTCGTTTTCTAAAAGTCTGCGTAAATGTAAGATTTTATGCATATATGGTAATAATCTATGTTTAAATATTTATTGATAATAAAATGTTTATTATGTCTCCATATTGGTAAACCTAAAGATTGAAACTAATTATCGAGAGTAGAATGAAGATTTAAACTAAATTTAACAAGAAATTTAGAACGCAAACACAATCTTCAAACCGCTGTCATAATTTAATTTACTTTACAATAATAACAAGTTTTCCTTCTGATTCAATAAAGATTAAGACGACGCAATTTAAATTAGACCATCAACATAGAACTTAATAACAGTTAATCATTTATATAGGTTAAAAGCCAATATCAAATTATTAATATATAATGAGAATAATTCAACATAAGAAAATTCATGATGCACTTTTTGGCTTTATTTCCTCGTATTGAAAAACATGATAAAATGCCAGTGTTCATACATAGGTTTCAGTTTCAGCGCTCATAAGCAATATTTAAAATTATAGGCCGTATTATATGTGGTAGAGCCATGACGCAAGCTATATATTATGGTTGTAACACAAATGCGTCGGCTCGAAGAAGACCTGCAACTTACACACACTCTACGTAGTGAGTGTAGAGAACTGGAAACCCTTTTTACTGGAAAATAAGTGTTTCATTTTAGTCCTCAGGGGTTACAACACATCTGCATTTTGTTCTTAATTGAAAATTAATGTAGATGTTTATGGGCCACAGCATGCACTTACCATAAGGTAAACTGTGTCCTCGTTTGTCAACCTTATTCTATAAAAAAAATAGACTATGACATAGTTTAGCAAAAGATGCGAGTCGCGAGTACGTTATCAACAAGTTATTAGTAGTCTCCCATGTAGTAACTAATTAGAAGCTTTATTGGATTTCTATGTTATTAACTTTTTCATTTTATTAAAAAAGACGCTACACCCACACTTTTATTTACTTCTAGATCTTTTGTTCTTTAAAATGACGCAAACAATAGCTCCCTGTTCAAAAAAGTCATTATTACACACAAATAACAAATGATTTATTATTAGCTTTATGTATGAAGGCAAAATAGGAAAATTTGTTATATTTAATCACCTTGTGGCATAAATAAAGCATGACGTAATGTTAACAAGTTATAACTCAACACTACACCCAGTAGGATCGTTCGATATTCGAAATTTTTTTACGCAATCGACGGGACTTTATAGAAATTTAAAATATAGTATAATAATAAAAATCTTAATTCCTAACCAACGCCTTAACTTGTCGAATTATATTAAGTAAATTCCACAGCACGCGAGCTTCCCGAGTTCGATCACCACTGGCACGAATGAAAATGTTAATTTCATCTTTTTTTTTTTTGCTAATTTACTTCGTGCTCTGTATTGAACGCTACCATCTGCTGTAACGAATACCATCTTGAGGAAACCTGTATGTCCGAGTAATAAAATATTTCACTGTTTGTAAGCATAGTGTTTTTTACTTTACAGGCATTAACTTACATAAAATTCTTATAGAATATTCATTCTCTTTTCAATCGTGATTAAAGTACATAGGCTTATCCATTACGCAGAGTACATTAGGCCATGCATAATATTACACCTTATAAAATGAATGGGTTTTCAAACATGAATGAATTTACTGAAAGCGTTTTCCGCACTGACATTTAACAGTAATCAAAATCCAATGTCACGAAGAGAGATGATTAATGTACAGTTTTCCACCCATTTCTATTAAATTGGCTAATGGTGTTGCTTTGATCAAATATTGTCCTGTTATTATTTATGTCCACATTGTTTTGTTTTGTTTTATGCATTTAATAATTAATTTAGTTAATGTCCTGGCTGTTTTCAATACGAGGGTGGCACTGAAAATTTCGGGAATCAAGGAAGTGACACAACATTACTATTTAAAAATGTATTTATTGCTTTTCGAAGTATTCTCCGCGAAATTTGACACATTTTTCCATACGATGGAACCAATCATTAAAGCAACCATTTCATTCGGAAGTTGGGGTCTCCAAAATGGCCGTTTTGTAGACGTCTACAGCTTCTTCAGGTGATGAAAATCTCTGTCCACGCAATTTATTCTTTATTTTAGGGAAAGTATAGAAATCATTAGGGCTTAGGTCGGGGCTGTACGGCGGATGGTCAAATAATTCTATGTTTTCTTGCTCTAAAAACTCTTTTGTTCTGTATGCGGTGTGAGAACTCGCATTGTCGTGATGGAGGATGATGCGGCGGTTGCAGTTCTCTTTACGGAGTTCAGAAACGACCTGTGGCAAACAAATGCTAGCATACCATTCTGCATTAACCGTTCTTTGTCCCTCAAGAGGAATAGTCGTAACATGGCCAGTGTTGGAGACAAGCGTGGCCACCATTTTTTTTACAACACTCCGTGAACGAACAATTTTTGTTGGCTTTAACTCATTTTCGAACACCCAAACTCGTGACTGGTTTTTTGTTTCGAGTTCGTACACGTATATCCAGGATTCGTCACCTGATACGATGTTGTATACAGATTCACATGCGGTATCCATCGGGAAAACAACTTTTTTACACCTAATTATTCATGCAAGATTATTTGTATTTGAGTCATGCCAATGTCTAAAGTTGCTTGAATTTCGCGGTATGTCACATGTCGATCTTCCTCAATCAGCGTACGCACAGCATCAACGTTTTCTTCGGTGACTGCAGTTTTTGGACGACCTTGACGGGGATCATCACTGAGCTTGACACGTCCACGTTGAAATTCAGCAAACCAGCGATAAATTGTGGTTTTGGATGGGGATTCATCACAAAATGCAGAAATCATCCGGTCAACACACTGTTTTTGTGTTAAACCACTTCGAAAGTCATAATAAATCATCGCTCTTGAATTTTCTCGAGTCAATTCCATTTTCTCAACGACTAACCAAGTTTGACAAAACCTTGTGGCAAGACCGAGAATCTTTTTTTAAATAAATAAATGGTATTCGATTTTTAAAACCAAAGAGTTTTCAATTAAAAATATTTTAATATGACAGGAACAATGGAAATATTCCATTCCCGATACTTTTAGTGCAGCCCTCGTATGAACGACATTGCGCTGCTGAGCACGGAAAGTCCATTGAAGTAATTTTTTTAATATTGATTTTTAATTTTAATTTTTATTATATCTGTCTAAATTAGTTATGATTATATCTAAAGGCACATCAAACTATCAAACTACTTTATCTTCTCTAAAAATTGTTCTCGTTTAATATAAAAATAGAATTTTGCGCAGTTAGTTGTTCTGTCTAGTAAACGCGCGAGACCCACATTACGTTAGTCTATGCTTGGTCTCCACTCAATGACATTGCCTATTCCAACGGTTGTCACTTCTATTACAGACACAATCAGCCCATTGTCATCATAGCTTACGAACATGGAAAGTAATTTAAGTAATCTTCGCTCTCCATTGAATTTCTTCCTTGGGAATTTTATCAAGCCGACAAAACCCGAGCAAAGTTATTTCAACTGATCGCTTTGCAAATGTGAGCTTATGGGCGAGGCGTATAGTCAGTGTTAATGTTTCGGTACCATAGTTGCATACAATCAGGATGCACTGATTAAAGTCTTTCGTCTTCAGATTTGTGGTTTGAGCAACAAGATAACCTGACGGAGTTTTCTAAGTACTGCTCAGTCCAACTAAATCTTCTAATCAGCTTCCTTCTCAAAGTTATTCCTTCCTAGTTGCAAAATCATATTTCAAGTATCTGATATAAAAATAACTATGTAAGTAGTTATTTAAATAAGAGATATTGTAGACTTAAGTAGAAGGTTTGCTACCTCTGTCAACACTGTAGCGAGTTCTACAATGCGTTCTATTAATGAAGATCCTTTTATCAGGGAAACCTGCTCTCACTTGACAAAGACTGCCTCCCCTTGAAAGTAGAGTAAATGATCAGATTGCAGTGTAAGTGATTCCTTCTCCTTTCTCTGGACTACTAAATAAGAAAGCTTCTCTGGAAAGCTTCTCTAAGTCTCACCCCTGGCCAATCAATGTCATGGCCGCTAACATAAGTAATGAATGTGTAATAAAGGTCCTTTATCGTCCCTGAATGTTAAAAAAACAGTATTCTTTAACTTTTACCTTTAAAAGTTTGATGCTACCTGCATGTACAAGGACACAAGTATGCGGGATCAGATGATTATTCTAGCATTAAGAAGCTGCTTTCTTCTTCCGCGGAATGCTGCCGACGTATGTTTTGGTATCAAAGAGACATTTGTTTTTGTTCCAATGTCTTTGTTGTTACCGTCTACGCGCCATTTTAGTTCTTCAATTAGATACTCTGCCTTTTTGTTTTTAATTAAACTGAACATTACTAATTTTACTTACAAAGGATTGACATTAAAATATATAGAAAATTGAACCGAAAAGAAAAAAGAAGATATGAGGTAACATCGCATCAGCGTAACTTTTTAACATTTAATTTTAATAATGTTTTACTATGTTTAAATGCATTACTATTTATTTAATATAGTAATTAAATAAAAAAGTAATGCATTAAAATATTAAATGTACGGTATTTACAAGTAACTTGAAAATATTTGTCAGATTCTAATAATTAATAATATTTTAGTGGATATTGTATTCTAAAAAACATACATTTTACGAAGAAAAGATTCGTATTAAAGCAAATATATTTTTAAATGTATACAATTCTGAAGGGTTTTAAAAAAATCGCTTTATTTTAAGTTATAATTATTTTTCTTCTTTTCTAAAGGTGTGAAAATCTTAAAATAATTTTAAAGTTATAAATAAATTAATATATAACCTTTAATAAATAACCTTAAAGTTAATATAGCCTACTTAAAAATCAGAATTGTTCTTCTCAATGTTTAAATAAATTAATGTTTTGTTGACATAAATTTGGTAGATGTTATAATGATTACCAATTATATAGTATACGACTTATAAATCATCATATTTCAAGCAATCCTTAATTAAAAAAGCTAATACATTTTTCGATATAAGTAAAAGTAATATAACTATTAACGACGTAACTATCTAGCATTATGTGTTAGTTAGAAAATATTTAAAAGTACCATTTTAAGGTACTAAGGAATAAAATAATTGTGAAAGCTTTTGATAATAATGTTTCATAACTAAGTTAAACACGGACATAGAAAATTGACTGACGAAAATGTTTCCCCATTTTTGTACAATATTACAAAGTATGCATGTAAAAGGTGTGATGAATGAAAGAAAGTAGTGTTGAAATGTGTGAATACTAATGACTGAGTTGCTAAGTTCGTCAATATTGGACTGATCACCCAAATATTGATGATTCTTAAACTCTTGGAATAGAATTTATTATGATCGAGAATAATGCAAGTTATTATATGGAAGTGGAGCATGCAAGTGTATAAAAGTAACCGATACAGTGAGATAGATGTTAAAGACATATTAGTAAAGAAAAGGGTAACGAATAAAGAAGGAATACACATTTAAGAAGAGAATAATAATAAAATAAGATGTTCAGCTTACACCGAACACATGTAAGTTAACGGACTAACGTATTGTCACTTTTTGACATTTTGACTCATCTGACATTGACACCTCTCACTTTTTGTGTCTATGGTGCGTTCCGTTTCTTCATTTATTGTTAAGTTAATTATAGATTTCTTTCAATACTGCTGGCAGGTAGTTTACTGATGACTTATTTATTTTTGAATTTATTTATTTTATATATACATATACATATTTTATATATATATATATATATATATATATATATATATACATATATATATACTATATATATACTTATATACATACATTTAGTAATCAGGTATAATTTAATATGATTTCTTCAGATGATATTTTTTATTTTTATTTATTTACTTAACCTAAAAGAATACAAAGGGCGGACTTAATGCCTTGTGGCATTCTCTACCAGTCAACCCATGGAGTGGTGAGAATTTGAAGTAGGTGTAGCAATATAGAATAAAAAGAAAATAGAAATGTATAATTAATTACATTTTATATACATTTTACTATTATATACAATAAATAAACTATAAAAATATATCCTATTTATCCATGTATACAAATATATACGTACATACATAAGCATACATATATTCATACCAACATACATATACAAATAATACATATAAATAACTATAAATATATACGTCTAAAATATAAATGACATGGATGATTCATCTAAGTAGCGTTGTCTTTAACAGATAGATGATTACGCACCAACTTTTTAAAAGCAAACTTATTGGGAGCTTTTCTGATGTCGTCAGGCAAGGAGTTCCAAAGGCGTGCAGCCTGAACTGTAAAGGAGTTACCATAGAACTCGGTGAAGTGAACTGGAATACATACTTTGTTGTTAGAAGACGAACGTAGAACCCTATCATGAGATGAGGAGAGATAGTGAAATTTGCTCTTAAGATAAGAAGGCGAAAATGGGTCATTTAATATGGAAAAAAGAACAAGTAATATTCTGGAAATACGCCTCTGCCGGATTGTAAGCCAATTAAGCTTAGATCTATATTGCGAAATATGGTCATACTTACGAAGCCCGAAAATAAATCTTATACAGTTATTGAGAAGGCGTTCCAGCTTGTTCAGAAGATCCTGGGACAGATCCGGGTAACACACATCTGCATAATCAATTATGGGTAATATGAGTGATTGGACAAGCATGATCTTAGACTTTGTGGGGAGAAAATGTTTTAAACGATACAGAGTACGTAACGTAGCAGTGACTTTACGACTGACTTCAGTAACCTGAGTTCTCCAATTCAGCGTGTTGTCAATGTGTAGGCCAAGATTTTTTACAGACTTACTGAACGGTATTGTAATCCCATTGTAGTAGATAGAGGGTATGTCTGCAAGATTAATCTTGGCTAGCATCCTTGAGCTACCCACCAGTATAGCTTGGCATTTTGAAGGATTGACCAATACTCCATAACGAGTAGACCAATCCTTGATAGCTTGTAAGTTGTTATTTAATTTTTTAATCCCATTATGGATATCCCCAATTTCAGCTTGCACGTATAGCTGAAGGTCATCGGCATACAGATGGTACGAGCAATCGAAGATGGAGGTAATAAAGTTTATAAAAATAGAAAAAATTATAGGAGAAAGAATACCGCCTTGCGGTACACCAGCTTCCACATCAGCCCAAGCTGAGGTTATTTGCCCCACACAGACTGACTGCTGTCGACCGCGAAGATAAGATGCAAACCATTCCAATGCTGTAGGGCCAAAATTTAGATGAGACAGTATGGATAGAAGGATTTCATGATCAACTGTGTTGAAAGCATTTGAGAAATCAACTAGTACCAGTACTGTTACTTTTTTTTCTTCCATACCGTTTCTAATATCGTCTGTGACGTTAATTAAAGCAGTACTGGTACTATGACCAGGGCGAAACCCAGACTGATATATACTCAGTAGGTTATGTTTCGAAATGAATGTAGAAATTTGCTTGTAAACACAGGATTCTAAAATTTTGGATAGAAAGGGTAGAATGGATATAGGGCGAAAATGATTGGGAAGAATGGGAGAGGGAACTGATAGTGTTCGGAGTTCCAATTCCTTCGCCTTTGATTCTGCTTCTGATGGATTAAGCAGCATTGATAGCTTTGAAAGCATTGCACCCTTAAATATTATGTTAGATTCAATTTTTACTGAATGTAGCAAAAACTTTAATGCTATTCACATAAATGCTCAAAGTATTCCTGCTCATTACCCCGACATGTTGTCAAGTTTTAATAGCAAAAATATACACGCTATCCTTGTCTCGGAGTCATGGTTAAAACCATGTCTTCCATCAATATCCTACTCGCTTCCAGGTTTTCATTTGATTCGTAACGACCGTACCGATCGGGGCGGTGGCGGTGTTGCTATTTATCTACGCTCTCATATACCGTATTCAGTAATTCAGGTTTCAACTGGTTCTCAGACTGGAGGCGAAGCTGAATTTCTCTTTATCGAAGTTCTTCTCGGTCATACTAAATTACTTCTCGGAGTCTTTTACAGCCCCTCTCTCACTGTTGACTACTTCACCACGTTAGAAAATATTCTTGAAAATCTTACACCCATCTATTGTCATAGTATAATTATGGGTGATTTTAATACTTGTCTTTTAAAAACCAACGCCAGATCAATTAAACTAAAATCTGTTATCGAAGCAGCAAATTTAAAACTTCTTCCTACTTCTGCCACACACTTTTTCCCGAACTGTGCCCCTTCTCTTCTCGACATAATGTTTGTGTCTTCACTTGACCTTGTTCATAAATTTGGGCAATATGCTGCTGATTCTTTTTCCTATCATGACCTTTTATACTTGTCTTACAAAATCCGTCCCCCTAAAGCTAAGTCAAGGATCCTACTTCAGCGTAACTTTAGTGACTTGGACTTGAAGCAGCTTTTAAATGACGCTCGAAAAATTGATTGGAGTGTAGTCGTCAATGCTTCCACTGTTGATGAACAGGTAGCTTTGTTCAACTCTTTGTTAATTCAGCTTTATGACATTCATGCTCCTGTTCGTCCAGTGCGTGTAAAGCATCCTCCCTCTCCTTGGCTGACTGATGATATAAAAAAAATCATCCACATTAAAAATTGTGCCAAAGCGAAATACAAGTCAGTTCCTAGCGACCTGAATCGAGAGAAGTATAGATTAGTACGGAATCGTTGCAACAATCTGTGTAGAAAAGCACAACGACGCCATATCCATGAATCAGTACAAGATCCTGACCCTGCTAGGGTCTGAAAATTTCTTAAGTCTTTAGGAGTTGGGAAATTACGACAAAATTTCACTCACCTTAACTTTGATCTCAATCAACTTAATTTGCATTTCTCATCTTCGTCTTGCATTAACGATAAAGCAAAACACAATACTTTGGATTCCCTTTCAAAAGCTCCCGCTCCAGACACCTCTGCTTTTAATTTTAGTCAATTTAACAGTTGTGATGTTATGAAAGCCATAATGTCCATCCATTCAAATTCAATTGGTAGTGACTGCATTAGTCGGAAAATGGTCATCCCTCTCATTGATCTCCTTTCACCTGTAATCACTTCCATCCTGAATAATTCACTGAATTCTTCTATTTTCCCTTCAGCTTGGAAAGATGCATTTGTAGTTCCTCTTCCGAAAAAGTCGAATCCGTCTAGTTTTTCTGATTATAGACCTATCTCTATCTTGCCTTTCCTTTCCAAAGTTCTTGAACGTCTTGTGCACAATCAGTTAAGCATCTATCTCTTAAAACATAATCTTTTAAATCCTTTGCAATCCGGTTTCCGTCCTGGCCATAGTACGACTACTGCACTTTTACAAATCACTGATGATATTCGGTATGGTAAGGAGAAACAAAAGCTTACCATTCTTACGTTACTTGATTTTAGTAATGCATTTAATACAGTAGATTTTGATATCTTGTTGGGCATCCTGCGCTTTCTCAACATATCTCCAACTGTAGTTGACTGGTTTCGAAGTTACTTGTTTGGTCGCCGACAGCGCATTCAGGTGCAAGATGTTTTTTCCACCTGGACTACTACAGCGGCTGGCGTACCACAAGGTGGCGTGTTGTCTCCTCTCCTGTTTGCAATTTTCATTAACTCTATAAGTCATAATCTGTCCTCTTCCTACCACTTGTATGCTGATGATCTCCAAATCTATACTCAATCTTCTCTTGAAGATTTGTCTAAATCAGTTGACACTATTAACGCTGATCTGACTTGTATTTCGAATTGGAGTAAACGTTATGGTTTAACGATTAATCCCAAGAAAACTCAGGCAATTATCATCGGTAGTTCTAGATTAATTGGAAAAATTGACTGGTCTTCCCTACCTCCTATTTTACTAGACTGCACTCAAATCCCTTACAGTAACAAGGTTAAAAACCTGGGGTTGTATCTCGACTCTTGCATGTCTTGGACCTCACAGATTAATGAGGTTAGTAGAAAAATGTTTGCTGCTTTAAGCTCTTTACGTAGATTACGTAATTTTCTTCCCACAATAACTAAAGTTACGCTCGCCCAATCTCTACTTCTACCTATCCTTGACTATGCTGACATATGCTATCTTGACATTACCGAGGAGCAGCTTAATAAGCTTGAGCGCATTAAAAATTTATGTATTAGATTCATATTTGGGCTTCGCAAATATGATCACATCTCTGAATTTCGCAAACAGCTCAAATGGCTCCCGATCCGCCTTCGCAGGAATACTCACATTCTCTCCACTTTGTATAGCGTGCTGTTTAATCCTTCCACTCCTCATTATTTAAAAGACCGTTTCCAGTATCTTTCCCTTACCCATAATCGGTTCCTTCGATCCTCCGTCAATCTTTCTCTCTCTACTCCTTCGCACTCTTCCTCCTTTTTTAAGAAATCCTTTACTGTAACTGCTGTACGTTTGTGGAACTCTTTACCTCTCCACATTCGTCGTGCTCAATCTCTTCATTCTTTCAAATGTCTTGTTAAATCGTATTACTTAGAACGCTATTAGATAAATCCCTTTTCCTTTTTCGTACTCTTTTCATTTAATCTATTATATTATATCATACATAATCTTCACTTGCCTTTATTTGTATGTATTTTATATTTTTTATTTTTATTTTGTACGCCCCCCTCTATTTTTAACTATTGTTTACATCAGTTCTCTACACTAAGGTTGTCTGGAAGAAATCACTTTCAGAGTGATAAGACCGCCTGTTGTACATTTTCTAATTTAGATTTAATTGTATTCGTTTTTGTTTTGTTTTTGGTGTACAATAAAGAGTAAATAAATAAATAAATAAATAAATAAATTATCTACGCGTCGGAATTTTGAGCCAGTCAAAGACATTTAAGTAGTAGTAGTAATAGACCGGACATCAGCAGCAAAATTATCGCTTGTAACTTATGTCCTGTAGGATATATTTCCGATTTTTGTCATTTAGTCTTAGTGACATCGTCAAAAAGTCAAGACGCATTCGTTTCATATATTTAAAAAATATTTTTAAAGAAAATATGCCCGGTTGTGCATTAAGATATTGTAAGTCATGATATGGAGCAAAAAATGAACGTGATTTCTATTTATTATCGTAGATATAACATATATTTACCAAATAATCTTTAAATTTTATTATTTCTAGTAGATTGTTCTAGAACATTTATTTTTATTGTAATTAGCGCCCTCTGTTATCCAGTAAACGTCAATATTTAGTTACCACTGTTAAAGTTAGTCATTGACAATGTTTATCGATTGGGATTATCGATAAAAAAATATACAGGATGCCGATTTAATCCTTTACAATATTTAAGGAGGTAAAACAGTCAACGATACTGTACCCATACCAACAAAAATGAGTAGCATATACCAACTATGCTAAGTAGCCTACTTTATATGAAGCAAGGTGGGAAATTTTTTTAGGCATGCTGATGAGATTTTTTGTGTTGCTTATGAGCATGCTGAGGATACTTGCTGTGTTGATGTTTAGCAATACAGCAAGTCTTCTCTTTTACATACCAGGCTGAATTTGCTGACCATCAAACTGTCTATCATTTGTTGTCTTTTTTTTTTATAGGCTAAGGGTGACAAACGAGCACACAGTCCACCTGATGGTAAGTGGTTGCTGCGGCCCAAAGACATCTACATCTATCCTCTGTTACAAATCAAAATGTAGATGCGTTGTCACCCGTGAGGACTAAGATGGAATGCCTCATTTCCAGTAAAAAGGGCCTCCAGCCACCTGCACTCACCAAGCGAAACGCAGAGGTAAACCTCTACTTCACGCTGGTTTTCTGTGAGGTCGTGGTACTACCCCGGTTCGAGCCGGCCCATCCGTGCGACAATAAAAGCTGCCGCGTGGCTCTATCACTGTCTATTGTAAGTCCTTGTCTTAGAGCACTAAACGTTGAAGTGTGTCAAGTTGAATGTAGAGTAAATGTGCTTGTATCAATACCACTTTCGCTCATTACTTTTTAAGCCACCTACTTATGGTTCGACATGTGGCTGCTCTATACAGTTTTCTAAATGTTATAAAAATATTTTGTGTACATCCATCCTGATATTTCAATTTTTCAGTGATATCAATGTAAAATAATTAAGTTTTTGCTGGGCAAATATAAGGATTTTCTTTAAAATATGGCAGGCTTAATATTGGCTGATGTCTTCCAAGAGCAGATGTTTGAATAAAGTCTGAAACCAGTATTGTAACATGTGGCTCAGTCACGTTCACATCCCTCAATTTAATTAAGGATAGTGTTTGTATCCTTCCGCCATTGCTAAGGGTATTCAACATAGCACATTTTTTGCTAAGTTTATCTAAGGCAAGTGATTCAAGTGGGTACAATTTACAAATTACTTAGAACTATTGATGCTTCCCATGTCTCACTATATTTTGGAGTTTGACCTTTTTATTGCTTCACCTGTTCATACGTGTAATTCTATTATTAAGAAAAAAGTTGGTCTAGGCCAATTAAGAGTCTGATAACCTACACCCTTTGTTATATAATTCTGTCAAATATGTTATTATATTAGGCACTGATGCCCTATAGATGTCATGATTATTTTGCATACAGTAATGCCACCATATTTAGTGCATTTTTTATTAATCACAGATGCAAAAAGTTCAATGTCTGACTGGCTGGCATTGCAACCATCCTGTTAAAACTATCATCTGATAATTCCCATTCAGCATCTATATTCATATTTCGAGACTCAGCATCTACTTTTTTATTGTCTTTTAACTTAATGTGAGAGACAAAAACCTGTATCAGTATCTTTTCTAGAAATTGCCACAAAGAACGAGATAAGTTGTAAAGCTTAGAATATTGAACTCCTCCCATACGATTAATATATTAAATTGCAGTTGTATTATCAAGTCTCGACAGTATTTCACTATTCTTTACATTTTTCGCAAAACATTTTAAGCCAAAATATCTTGCTAAGAGTTCAAAATAATGAAAAAAAAGACTTCAAGATACTGTAAGCTCATTCTGCGTAGATCAAACCAAAAATTAATATAAAAAACTGAAGGTACCCGGGAAAACTATGACATCAAGACGAATGAGAAAACAGTCAAGAAATAAAAGCGAGAAACTGGACTATTGTTGAAGCACCTGCGCCTTCTTTCTGAGCAACGAGTTAAACAACGTACTCGTAGTAATTACGCCAGTACATAACGTTAATTTTAAACAGGTTCTTTGTCTTTGCAATATTTTATTAACCTCTCAGCTGTTGTAAGATCAAATCGATCGTCCAAGACCACATTCAAGTTGCAATATTTTAAAATTCCCTTAAACTCCCAAACATGGTCCTGGATCGTCGCCGGATATAAAATAATAAGAACCAGAATATGGTTAATTTGGTGGAGTTTACGTTTGAATCAAATTTAGAGTTACGTCGCCGCCATCAAGAATGTGGGTCAATTTGCAGTAATTACGTGGTGTTTAAGAAAACATTTAAGATTTATCATCATCCAACACTATTAAGGTAATCTAATAGTATTTGGTGTAAATCACCGGACTTATAAGGTTAGTGAATTTATTGTTACCATCGATTATATATTAATTACCAACTGCGTTGTGGTTAGCATTCGCAATTTTTTTGATAATTTGCAGTAATTAAGTAACAAATTGTATTGTAAGAATACCGTTAGAAATTGATATAATTAAGTTTAAGTGTTAGTGGAGGGGTTCCGGGAAGGCAAAACTATCTAGCAAATAAAAAAAAAAAAACAAGCCTATGCTTATGAAAAAGTTAAGATGTGATAGTTGTGTTGTCATTCAATAAAAGGTATAATTTTAATTTGTGTTTTAATGGCGAAATCCCCATAAATAAACTATATTTGGAGACAAGGACCTTATTCACGCATTATTCAGTGCAAAAAAGTTAAATAGTTAGAAATAAATAACGTCAAGTAAAGGAAATGTGTTGTTCGGCAATAACCTCACATTTGATCACCACATGCAATAGTGGGACATTTATAAGAGTCGATTTTTGTCAAAAAAAAAAAGAATCATATTACAATATTATAAATTAAGTTACGTAAGCGCTTAAGTGGAATGTTTGTATAAAGCCACAAGACGATTTTATATTGACTTTATTCAGTCATTGTTTTATATTATTTTTATTACTGTCCTGCAAAAATTTATGAAATAAGATATTTTTATTTTATTTATTTATTCTTTATTGCACCAAATATTTGTACAAAAGGCGAGCTTATTGCTATATGGCATTCTCTACCAGCTAACCTTGCGTAGAACAGAAAGTGGGCAGTTAAGTTGTCATGATATAATTCACTTCTATTATATACATGCAACACATACATAAAATATATACATATATATGAAATATAAACTCATTTACATATATAAATAAATACACACATTAATACATATATATCTCAATAAATGTATATATAAATAACTATAAACATATAAATTATGTTGATTCAACTTTGTAGGCTACGGATATGCTCAAATAGTTTCTTTTAAAAACAGTTTTGACAGGTATTGTTCGTATATAAAATATTGTGGATTTTTACGTAATTAAATTTACCATGTCAATAAATTTTTCATAATTTGTAGTTGTAACACATCAGTAAGAGATTCTGTTTTTTTTTTCGGTAATAATTTTCATTTAAATGTATACAATTTTGACACAGGTTATAGAAATCGCTACTGTCGTAAGTTTTTTATTTTATTTTCTAAGAGTAATAAATATTAAAGTTTTTAATAACATATTATTATACAAGTTATGTCAAAATTAGGTAATCATAATACGATGTATTCGCAAACGTTTCTATAAACATATTTTGGCAATTAAAAGAAAGGTGTCACCTTGCGGATATCTTCCTTTCTAAGTTTAACACGCAGAGAAACACCGAGCATAGCCCTCTCCATAGCTCGCTGAGCGACCTTGAGCTTCATGTACAGTAGTTGTATAGTCTCGTTTTCAAGTATTGAGGTATACCTGACGAGAAGATGTGCCGTAATTTCCCGAACGCTGCCCAATCGAGTTGAATCTGTCGATTGACCTCTCGGTCGAATTTGGACTTACCTAGTCGGACTATTTGTCCCAGGACTATTTGTCCCATTTCCGTGGGAGAACCATGCTGCAGCTATATTAGTAGTATAGTTGTGTAGTTAGTATAGTTGTGGCACGAATGGGTCGGCTCGACCGGGGAAGGACCACGCTCTCACAGAATACCAACGTAAAATAGCAGCTTTACGCTGCTGTATATCGTATGGTGAGTGTAGAGAACCGGTGACCCTTTTTACTGGAAATGAGGCATTCCATCTCAGTCCTCAGGGGAGACTACGCATCTGCATTTTGATTTTTAATAGAGGATAGATGAAGATGTCTATGGGCCGCAGCAACCACTTACCATCAGGTGGACTGTGTGCTCGTTTGTCACCCTTATCCTATAAAAAAGAAGGTAAACATACTCGTCAGCAACTTCGAGCTTAGCGCTTCCAACAACTACCGGCATAGGTATGACATGGATATTAAACATGATCTTTGTTTTATCCATGTTCATCTTAAGACCTATCCGTTGGGAGACACTATTGAGGTCAATGAGCATAGTGCTTAGGTCCTCCAGCGATTCTGCCATAAGGACTATATCGTCGGAAAATCAAAGGTGAGTGATATACTCGACATTGATGTTAATACCGTATCCTTTCCAATCCAGTAGCTTGGAAACGTCTTCCAATGCAGCGGTGAAGAATTTCGAGGATATAACATCACCCTGTCTTACACCTTTCTGCAGTTGGGTAGGTTTCGTACTCTGATTCTGTACTCGGATAGCCATCGTAGCTCTACTGTACAAACACTTCAGCACTTCGATATACCGATAGTCAACTTGGCACCGCTGAAGGGACCACCCAAATTTCGACGGAATCAAAGGCTTTCTCATAGTCCACACAGGCAAGGCAAAGTGGCAGATTGTACTCTTCTATCTTCTGTACAATTTGCCGAAGGGTGTGTATGTGGTCTATGGTACTAAAACCTTTTCTGAAACCGGCTTGTTCGGGAGGCTGAAAGTCGTCAAATATGCATACGAGACGATTCGTAACTACTCTCGAAAACAGCACGTAGACGCGGCTCAGGAGGGAAGTCGGTTTGTAGTTTTTCATGAGAGCGTTATCGCTTTTATTGAAGAACAAGACCACCGCACTTCTGCTCCGGAGTAGTGCCAACATGGAAGACGAAATTAAAAAGCTTTTGAAAATTTCAAGTACTAGTTTTCCACCCGCTTTCAGAAGCTCCGCTGTAATTCCATTCTTACTTGGGGCCTTCCCGTTTTTAAGGTGCTGGAGAGCCATTCTAATTTTGCTCAGACTGACGTCCGGGATATCTTCGGAATAATGTCGGATAAGTCTCGCTCTTGGATCGTTACTCACACTTGCGTGTGGCTCCAACGATGACGTGTACAGCTCTCCATAGAACCTTTCAACCTCACTCAAAATATTAGTTGTCCCGGAAACGATGCTACCACATTTTGGCTTCAGCTTTGACAGCTCTTTCTGGCAGACAGATCTCTGGCAAAGACTTTAGAGCCTTGGTTCCGCTTGATAACTTCTTCAATACAAGCTGTATTGAAGTTGCGTAAGTCCTGTTGCATGCATTTCAAAATCTGTCTGTTCAGTTGCCTATATGCTGTTAAATCTGCTGGAGACTGCAAATTCATTTCCCGTCTAACAGCCATGAGATTAAGAGTGTGAGTGATGTACTCGCCATTGATGTTAATAACGCATCCTTTCGAGTCCAGTAGCTTGAAAACGTCTTCCAATGCAGCGGTGAAGAGTTTCGAGAATATAACGTCACCCTGTGTTACACCTCTCTGTAGTTAGATAGGTTTCGTACTCTGGTTGTGTACTCCTATAGCCATCGTAGCTCTACTGTACAAACACTACAGCATTTTGATATACCGATAGTCAACTTGGAATCGGTGAAAGGACTCTAGCACCACCCAAATTTCGACGGAATCAAAGACTTTCTCATAGTCCACATACGCAAGGCAAAAGGGCAGATTGTACTCTTCTGTCTTCTGTACAATTTGCCGAAGTGTGTGTATGTGGTCTATGGTACTAAAGCCTTTTCGGAAACCGGCTTGTTCGGGAGGCAGGAAGTCATCGAGTCTGCGTGCGAGACGATTCGAATTGACTCTCGAAAACAGCACGTAGATGCGGCTCAGAAGGGACGCGGTTTTCCACCCGCTTTCAGAAGTTCCGCTGTAATTTCATCCTCACCCGGGTACTTGCCGTTTTTTAGGTGCTGGAGAGCCATTCTAATCTCGCTCAAACTGGCGTTCAGTATATCTTTTGAATAGTGTCGGATTAGACTCGCTCTTGGATCGTTACTCACACTTGCGTGTGGCTTCAAAGATGACGTGTACAGCTGCCCATAGAACCTCTCAATCTCACTAAAAAGCTCAGGTGTCCCGGAAACGATGCTGCCACACTCCGTCTTCAGCTTTGACAGCTCTTTCTGGCAGACAGATCTCTGGCAAAGACTTTGGAGACTTGGTTCCGCTCGATCGCTTCTTCAATACAAGCTGTATTGAAGTTGCGTAAGTCCTTACTTACTTACTTATCTTCACGCACAATCCCTGACGGGGTAGCCAGAGAGAACAGGTCGCCAAGTGTCACGATCCTTACATATCTCTTTCGCTTCTTTCAGATTCATTATCTTCTTCATACATGCACGTCTAGGTATCCGAGTACTCTTGACCCTACCCTCTTCGAGCAATTTGCTCACATGGTCTTCGAAAGTTAGTCTCGGTCTACCTCGACACCTTTTAATATTAACTTTCGCGCTATATATTTTCTTCACCATTCGGTCTTCACTCATTCGCTCAACGTGCCCAAACCACCGAAGCACGCCCTTATCAATTTTTGTGATAAGGTCATCTTTCAAACCTGCCATATTGCGAATCTCTTCGTTTCGCTTTCGGTCGGCCATAGTAACGCCGCACATTTTACGAAGAGATCGCATCTCCACTGCATTCAACTTACTTTTATGCTTCTTCTGGCATACCCAGGTTTCGCTGCCATATAACAAAGTCGGTACCAACACTGCGTTATGTATTGCAAGGCGTGCACTCTTCGCTACGCCTTGCCTTTTGACTAACGCAGTCAGGGCACCATTGACTTTGTTCCCGGCAGCGACACGCCTGTCCACATCTAAATCACATCTTCCATCCCGGCTAAAAGCACTCCCCAAGTATACAATTTCATTTACCTGTTCTAGACATTCCTGATTTACCCATATTTCACACTTCGTTCTCTCTTCGTCCCTTTCAAATACCAGAACCTTAGTTTTATTAGCATTCAAACGGAGACCTTTAATTTCACATTCCTCTTTCATACACGTGACTAATGCCTGCAGTTCTGCCTCTGATGGTGCAATAAGCACTGCATCATCAGCATACAGCAGACAATTTACTTTTATGTCACCCAATTTCACACCCAAACAGCTATCTTTCAGCTTTTGTAAACAGCTGTCGAGATACAGTATGAACAGCCAGGAAGACATGACACAACCCTGTTTTACGCCCGTTTGGACGCTAAACATGGGTGACAGGTCATGCCCTACCCGCACACAGGCTTTACAGTCACAGTAAATAGACTGCACAGCCCTTAGCAATCGGCCATCCACACCATACCCCGGCAACAGTTCCCACATTTTCTTCTTTACAACCTTATCAAATGCTTTCTCAAGATCCACAAAAGCACAGAAAATCTTCTGGTTAACAGCCAGAAGCTTTTCCGTGATCATACGGAGAGAAAACATTTGATCCGTGCATCCTCTTCCAGGTCTAAATCCGCATTGTGCCTCCCATAGAAATCTTTCCGATTTCTCTTGCATCCTACGTGTCAAAACCTTCGAGTAAACTTTACTTGCTAAACTGGTCAAGCTGATCGCCCGATAGCACCCGCAGTCAAAATGTGAACCTTTACCTTTATATAAAGGCACAATGACTGCGGATCGCCAATCATCCGGGACATCCCCCGTCCGCCAGCACAAATTGCACAGCAGATGAAAGCTGTCCCAGACGCGAGGCCCACCATACTTGACCATTTCAGCAGTAACTCTGTCTAGTCCCGCAGCCTTACCACATTTCAAACTTCGAATCGCACGTTCAATCTCTTTCATACTGATGACCTCAGTGTCATCGAGGTCCGGGTCTGGCGTGCCAGTCACGGCGTCATCCCCGGATCCCTCACTAAGATCATCACACGCATACATTTCTCTATAAAATTCGCTCCATCGCTGCATGACGTCCGATTTTTCTGAGAGGACGTCATTAGTTCTCGAAAGCACTTTGTTCATTCTTAAGGCCGTCGCACCACTTCGGGTCCTTCCAACCTCTTTCCAGAAGAGTTTGGAGTTCTCCTTAAAGTTGTGCGACAAACTTTCATCCGCTTCCATTCTACACCTTTCACGCACTTCCTCAATCAATGCTTTCGTGTGAACTTTCTGCAGCTTATATCTTTCTTTCATCTTCTCTCTCATATCCTTATCATTACTAGAGGCCAAGTAGTCTAACCATGCTTTCTTCTTCTTCTTTACAGCTTCTTTCACTTCATCATTCCACCATGCATCTCTTCTTGTACTACTGCCTCTTTTTATTGTTCCACACACTTCTTCCGCTGCACTTACCATTCCATCCCTAAGGTTCTGCCATGTTCTTTCTACTCATTCGTTTCTGCCATCGATGGTGTCAAGCTTTTCGGCTACCCTCGCATGATATTTGTCCCTAGTATCCGCTTCCTGAAGCTTCCAGCTTCGGATGCGACAGACCGACTGTGGTTCTGTCACTGTCGTCCGGTAGCGCCAACCCGCGAACAGACCCCTAAATCTAGTAATCACTAGATAGTGATCCGTTCCCAGGTCAGCACCCCTGAACACTCGCGTATCCATAACCTGTTTTCGCAGTCGGTCATCCACCAGGAACAAATCGATCATACTTCTCTCATTCTTTCTTTCTCTAGTATACATATGGATTTTCTTGTGATTAAACATAGTGTTTGTCACAAGAAGACCCTTTTCCTTGCATACCGCCAGTATAAGCTTGCCAGCATCATTAACCCTTTTATCGCCAAACTTTCCAAGTACCGACTCGTACCCTGGTCGAGCGGTACCAACCCATCCATTCAAATCACCACATACAACAATCCTTTCGTTTCCCCTAGCCAAATCTAGAACTTCTCTTACATTCTCCCAAAACTCCTCCAGCTCAGCCCTGGACGACGAAGCCACTGGCGCATAAACAGCCAAAAGGAATAACTTCGTCAGTCCCAATTTAAAGCGAACCCAGAGAAGTCTTGAGTTCACAAACTTATATTCAGTCATAACATCGACCAACCGAGAAGACAGCAGCACCCCCACTCCCTGGCAGGCGTTCTCGCTCTCCGGGACTCCGGACCATAGAGCTAACGCCCCGCCAGGGAGCTCTTCAGTACCACTGCCCTTCCGTTTGGTCTCCGACATACACACGACATCTAATTCTCTTTCTTTCATTATTTCGATCAACTCATTCGTCTTATCTCTCATGCCTCCTCTAACATTCCACGTGCCAACTCTGCACTCTGTCCTCCACCTTCCGCCGTGTCGGGCTGTGCGTGACGGGTGGCGGTCCCCGTCGCCGCTTTGCGCGCTGCATTCCACACCAACGGGGACGAGCTGGTGTGCGTCGCCTTGGGGGGACGCCCTAACCCTCGTTGACATGGGTGCGCAGCTGAGTAGAATTGCAGCCCTGAAAAGGGCTGGCAGGGGTCGCGACGAGCACGCTTCTACAATGATGAATGAATGATGCGTAAGTCCTGCTGCATGCATTTGGAAATCTAACTATTCACTTGCTTGTATGCTGTTAAATCTGTTGAAGACTGCAGCTTCATTTCCCGTCTAACAGCCGTGATATTAAAAGTGTCATTGGAGGGTTTTTGTGTTCTTCTGCAGTGGGTCTTGCAGAACTTAGTTCCGACCGCATGAATAGTTTCCACGAGCTTATCATTGCAGTCTTCTAGGCACTGAATACGGTTTTGTAACTCGGACTGAAAGGTGTCGGGACTTTGGACTAAAGCACGAGGGGGACAGAGCGTTGACTTAATTAGACGAGACCTCTCCAACTTAACGTTTAGGTTCAGTGTGCCTCTAACCAATTTTTAACTTATTTTGTTAATGCATGCAAATAGGATAATTACCGTCTAGTAAATTGAATTTCATTTTTAAACTAAAACTTACGTGTAAACTTACGGTGTAAGGTAAAATGAAATTTGGTTTCTATTACACTGTTAAAGGAAATGTATGTTGAATTTAGATTTAGGCTTCTTACATAACCAAATCGCAAATAAAATAAATAAAATACAGTTTATAGCGACCCCTACTAGATAGAGTGATGACCCCGTAACATGCCCCTGTATGGACGTATATCAGGACCATGTTTAGTGGCATTCTTTGGAGAGGCCTTTGTTCAGCTGTGGACTTGTAAAGGGGTATAATGATGATGATAATGAATGTGAGTGAATCAGGCTTTGTCTTTTTATATGTATTGATAATAATCATCTAAATTCAACAACTAGACCCTTATCGCCCAAAAATGCTATGATCTATCATCATCATCAAGGGACTTTTAATAAATATAAAGTAACTTTAAAAATAAATAATGATGCTCAGTTAAAGGTTTTTTAAGCCGAGAATATTACTTGTAGCTTTGAAACATAAAATTGAATTAGTTATAATTTTATAGAAGTTGAATTATTCTTCTATATATTATTGTTAAACTAGATTATATGTTAGATTTCCCTTGCATTACATAACTTATGTGAAATAAGTCTGCCTTGTGTATTTAACTTGTTTTAATTACAGTTTAATCTTCATCTTCCACGTAGATCATCTACATATCAGTACAGAGATATTGAACCTGTACCTAGCTTATCTGATCATCATTCAGTAGTGTTGAAGTGACACCAAAAAATAGGGGAAGGTTAAAAACAATATCTAAATTAAAGAGAAGAATAATAGACAAAGAAAAAACTTAAAAAATGTACATGCTTAAAAGAAAGTATAGGATCTAAATTAATTCAACATATATATTATTAAAAGTATATTAGAATTAAGTGATTTTCTTTCCACGCATATAAGTAAAAATGTTTTGTAATATAAAGGTGGATAGAGAGGAAAAGTTTCGTAAAACAAACTTAAGTATGTAGATTGTATCGAAGTTTTGCATTCTCAACATAATGATGTAAAATTATTAATATATTTAATTATGTCATGTGTAACGTCCATGTCACACCTATGCCGGTAGTTGTTGGGGACACTAAGGTTGAAGTTGTTGACGAGTATGTTTACCTGGGACAAATAGTCCTAGGTAAGTCAAATTTAGATCGAGAGGTCAATCGATGGATTTAACTCGGCTGGGCAGCGTTGGCATATCTTCTGGTCACATATAACTCAAAACTTAAAAACTAGACTGTACAACCAGTGCGTGTTGCCAGTGATGACCTATGGAAATAAAACGTGGTCCTTCACTGAGGAAGCTCAACGTAGCTCAGGGAGCTATGGAGAAGGCTATGCTCGGGGTTTCTCTGCTTGATAAATTTAGAAATGAGGATATCCGCAGTAGACCCAGAAATACCGCCATAGCCCAAAGAATTAGTGAGCTGAAGTGGCAATGTGTCAGCCATATAACTCGAAGAACCAACATCCGATGGGGAAAAAGGTTCTTGAGTGACAGCCTTGTACCGGCGGACGAAATGTAGGTCCCCCCCCACTAGATGGAGTGACGACCAGGTAAGACATGCAGTAAGTCGATGGATGCAGGTGGCTCAGGATCGTGCTTTATGGCATTCCTTGGGGAAGGCCTATGTTCAACAGTGGACTTGTTAAGGGCTGTAATTATGATGATTATTATTTATTTTATCTTAATATATTTTATATTCCACTTTTAGAGGTTAAATTTTCCCATAAAATACGTGATTGATATATTTTTATTTTGTGAAACAATATTAAGATTCGTGAGTAAATATAAAGATAAAAAATCTCAATTAAATGAAATTACAATTTTTTTAAAAACAGTTTACATGCATAGATTTCGCAAGTACAAACATCTAGACGCAGCTAAATTATTCTTCGATGTGTTTCGCTGGTGGCGCGACGACAGCGCCGCCACAGGCCGTACTAATACTTGTTCCGTGAGGGAATCGAACCCGCGGCCATTCGGAGCCGTCAAGAAATTGTCACCAGGATCTTATATAATTTTTAGTTAGTTTTTGTTTTGTTACGCTAAAGAAGTATAACTTCCTCCTTGCGTACATAACTACACACTCACGTTTTTTTTTAAAATTTAGCAATTTTTTAATTTTAGTTATTTTTATGAAATTTGTGCAATATTTGAAAGGGTTACCTGTTAATTTTTAATTATCGTTAAATGTATCATTACGATATAAACGCGTCACGATTATTATAAATGGTCTTGGAGCCTTAAACTTCAGTCTTCAGTTAGTATTTACTCAGCTACGAAATGTCTTGAGCTAAAATAGGTTAAACCCGTCATTTTTAACGGATTGATCTTTAGACCATACACTTTGCTCCATTCTAAAATACCTAGTCTTCATTGGTATGTTTAAGGCTATGTATGCATTACAAGGAGTGGTCTGCGTGTTTATTTGAAGATCATCTGCACACACCTAATAGGAAGAGGTAACATTAGCGAAAATGGGGTTCATAAAAACCACAAAGGGCAAGATAGTTAATGAGCCACCATGCGCGACACCAATGCTCGTATTGCACGAAGAATAGAATGTTTCATCGATACTACATTACCGAGTTGCCGGCATCCGAAAAAGGTATTTTCGAAACCAATCAATTACTGTTTAAGATATGTTAAGATAAGGCAACCTATGCATTATGAATAAAATTAAAAAGAATTAGATAGATAAGAATAGAAAGAAAGCGTTACTAAAGTATGAAAACAACAACATAGTAAATCTTTCGTTTTCCATACCTGTTCTGATATCATCAAGTTAATAAGCATAATATCTTAATAGCTCAGTTGTGGGCTATATCGATTTAAAGTTCAAGTAATTTTGTGTACATATCTCCTACTGCTAGGCACAATACTTTTAGGTAGATATTACTACTTGGTAGATATACTCCATGGAAAACAGCTTTGGTGCACCCGATCCCTAAAAAAGGCGACCGCTATGATCCGTCTAACTACAGGCCTATCGATATCACCTCTTTGTTCTCTAAAGTAATAGAAACCATTATTAACAGCCAGCTCATGCGGCACCTTGAGGATCACCAGCTGTTTAGTGACCGCCAGTACGGTTTCCGTCGAGGTCGCTCAGCTGGTGATCTTCTAGGTTACCTAACTCATAAATGGGCGGAGGCAGTGGACTCCAAGGGGAGGCGTTGGCCGTTAGTTTGGACATAGCTAAGGATTTCGATCGGGTTTGGCACAAAGCGCTTCTTTCGAAGCTGCCATCCTATGGGCTTCCCGAGAAATTGTGCAATTGGATCACCAGTTTTCTTGATCATCAAGGTCGTAGTAAACAGTGCATGCTCCGATTACAAGCCCATTAACGCTGGTGTTCCACAAGGCTGCGTGCTATCACCAACGCTGTTTCTTCTGCATATTAATGATATGTTGCAGTGACATTCATTGCTATGCAGACGACAGCACTGGTGATGCTTTGTACACCGGCCGTGCTAACATTTCTCGGGAAAACATCGCCGAGTACCGGAACGAACTTGTGTCTGAAGTCGAGACTTTGTTGAACAAAGTCTCGGATTGGGGACGACTAAATCTAGTCCAGTTCAATCCCCAGAAGACACAAGTTTGCGTTTACCACTAAAAAGGACCCCTTTATCGTATCTTCTCAGTTTCAAGGCTTGTTGACACCCCTTGTTGCCTCAGCCAGTATCGGTATCCTCGGTGTCGATATATCGAGTGACGTGCAGTTTCATGGTCACTTGGAAGAGAAGGCCCTACTGGCCTCTAAAAAGCTTGGCGTGCTCAGCAGAGCGGGACAGTATTTCATGCGGGCACACCGCTTGCAACTTTACAAGGCGCAGGTTCGGCCTGACATGGGATACAGTTCCCATCTCTGGGCAGGGGCTCCCCAGTGCCAGCTCCTTCCACTTGACCGCATCCAGCGCAGATCGGTTCGAATCGTCGACGACCGAGTTCCTTCCGATCGGCTTGACTCACTGGCACTGCGTAGAGATGTTGCATCTCTTTGCGTATTTTGTCGCATCTACTACGGGGAGTGCTCTGAGGAATGGTTCGGACTAATTCCAGCGGCTCAATTTCACCATCGCACATCGCGACAAAACTCGCGATACCATGCATATCATCTGGATGATTGGCGGTCCACCACTGTGCGATTTAGAAGAAGTTTTCTTCCTCGCACAACTTCCTTGTGGAATCGATTACCACCAGCGATTTTTCCGGACCGATACGACTTAGGGACTTTCATAGAAAGAGCTTACTCCTTTTTAAAAGGCCGGCAACGCATCTGCGATTCCCCTGGTGTTGCAGTTGTTCATGGGCCGCGGTAGTCACTTACCATCAGGTGAGCCGCATGCTCGTTTGCCCCCTCTTGTATAAAAAAGGTCTAAAGTCTCCGTTTGCTCCATTTGCTCCGTTTTTTTGCTTTATAGTCCTCATTAGGATAGATTCTCATTCAGTTTGATTGTAATTGATTAGTGTCTAGTGCATATTCGTTCTAAGACTATCGATTATTTATAAAATATATTTTTAATTCAAAGATTAATCTACGATTCCTCGCCAGTTTACAATCATGCAAGATTAATTAAAAATGTACATAATCAATGAGCGAATGTTTGCACAGGTAACAAAGAAAAGCAAGGTTTACAATTAAGCGTGACGTGGTAGAGTCATGCTGCGGCTATAATAATATTATAGTTGTAGCACGAATGGGTCGGATCAACCAGGGAAGGACCACGTTCTCACAGAATACCAGCGTAAAATAGCAGTTAATGTTGCTTTATTTCGTATGGTGAATGTAGAGAACCGGATATCCTTTTTACTGGGAAAAATGGCATTCTATCTTAGTCCTCACGGCTGACAGCGCATCTGCATTTTACTTCGCAACCAAAGATAGATGTATATGACTATGAGTCAAAGCAACCACTTACAATCAGGTGAACTGAATGCTCGTTTGTCACCCTTATTCTATAAAAAAAGCAAATTGTAACAATAAAAGCCTTTTTTTAAATTTTCTTATCGCGGAAACAATTCTAAACAATCTTTTTAGATGTAAAATATTATGCATTGTTTGTTTAACCAACGTTCAATCATATCATTGACTTCTTGGTCTAGTGGTTGTAAACCTTGTCTTTGGGGCTTTGTAGCCGTGGGTCGATCATCCACGGTGAACAAAGAGGAACGCACATGGCTGGCCCGAGGTAAGGAGCGGGCCCGAGGTGGCCACTCCGAATACTTCGGAAGTGTGTTGGTCGCCTGCGGCGCGAAGCTTCCCCCCCCCCCCACACCGCTGTAAGGCAATACGCCACTCGCCCTTTCCTCAGCGACTGTGGCGGGGTCGCAGCGCTGATGCGATAGTGGTGGGGCCGCGGAGAGAGAGGAGTGTCGGTATTGAGAGGCGTTATTATCTCTATCCTTCGCAGACAAAACTTGATTGGCGGCTGAACTACATTCCAGATTCGCCACAGGGCTCGCAAAAGCTGGTGCTTCTGGGTGCATTTTTTTCGTGACCTCCACGTATCGTGCTCAGAGGACTCCATTGTGCAGGTGGAGTTGGAGGCCTTAAAGAAAGGCGCGCATTGTTTTCCTGGTGTGCTTTAGCTGAGAAGGAAAAGGAAAAGGCTAAGTCCTCTCCCAAGGCGAGGCTACTATAGGGCGGCCGGTGGCATTCCCGTGGCCCTGTAAATGTGCGGCGACGGTGGAACATCATGGGGTTTTAGTTGATGCAAGTCCGACATAACCCGTCTTGTCCCCGCGATGCGGGTATGCGTAGAAAATATATTCCAAAATATTCCCCGTGTAATTTTCTAGGGCCCTTAAAGAAATTAGATAATCGAAAATTATTTATTTTTTATTTTATTTATTTAAAAGGACAACCAACAAAACGAACACTAATACATGGATATTAAGGTAACATGGATATAAAACTAAAGCTAAGCGTCATCTTAATTATAGGCTGCCACGGCATGCAAATGTGGACTATGCAAATAAAACTTAAATAGGTTAGTTAATACTAAGCAAATAAAAACTTAAACATTTTAATCATCATTTAACAATCATTATGTTTATATGTTAAAAAAAATCAAACAATAGATATAGATACTTGAATCAAACAGACACCATTGACTCGAGAAACTGACCGAGCTTGCGTCTAAATTTCAACGGCTTGTCAGAAAAGATGTCGATGTTGTAAGACTTAGATATTACGTTGTACTTTCTCTGTAAGCGATTCATGATGGCGTGGTGACCGAAGCTACAACTAATATCTATTTTTAATCTTATCAAAGTTTCTAAATATTTTTCTAATAATTTGAATTTTTACACGTTTAAACTACTCAGATAATCCCTTAAAGCACTACAGTACTTTCAAACCTCTAATTTCATGTGTTTTTAATGGAAGTGGATGTGTGGTTCAGCATTGGATTATAAGTTGATGATATAGAAGAATAATTCAATGTTATTTAATATTCATATAAAAACAAAATCAATTTTAATTTTAATTATTTACTGAAATTTCTAAACACCTTATCACTTTTGTTTCCAAATACATAATCCGTTTAGGATTATATTTAAAAGTTTTTTTTTTATTTAATACATTGGAAAATTAATTAGTTTTAGCGTCCATATTTATTATATTAGGACTGCATACATTTTTCATTGCATTTACTGCTCTCTCTCTCTTCTCTCTCTCTCTCTCTCTCTCTCTCTCTATCTCTATCTTTCGGGAAATTTAATTTCAATCGACAAACTATAATAAAAAAAGGTCTGCTCTTGTATTTTTATGGGTATGGTACCTACTTTATATTTATCAAAATTTAGCGTTTTAGATAGATTAGTCATTGTGTAGTTTTTATCATTCACAATGAAATAAGGTAACAGTTAGATGAAACCGGTCAGACCAGACCTTAATGCAACAAGGTCACTTTCAACCATGCCCACCGATGTAGATATACAATCAAGGCTTGCATTACAGGTTAGATGGATCGGTAGCCCAGTGTTTAATAAATACAAAAATATGGTTTCTTTCTTAAAGCTTTTCAAAATCTCATATTATTGAAGTATATTTTATTCGATTTTATTATTTCGTGACATCGAAAATTTATAAAAAGGTAAATTTTATAAACTCAAATAAAACCAAAGAAGCCAATATGAAAAGGGAAAACGTCGCTGAGTACCGGAACAAATTTGTGTCTGAAGTCGAGTCTTTGCTGAACAGTCTCGGATTAGGGACAACTAGTCCAGTTTAATCGTCATAAGACACAAGTTTGCCAGTTCACTGCTAAAAAGAACCCCTTAGTCGTATTTCCTCAGTTTCGAGGCACTTTCCTTGTTGCCTCAGCTAGTATCGGAATCCTCGGCGTCGACAAATCGAGTGACGTGCAGTCTCGTTGTCACTTGCTAGAGAGAAACAAATTGGCCTCTTAAAAGCTTAGCGTGCTCAGCAAAGCGAGTCAGTATTTCATGCCGGCACACCGCCTGCTTTACAAGGCGCAGGTTCGCCTCACACGATATCTTAATGGCTCAGTTATGTGCTATACTGTTACCATTTCTGGGTGGATCTCCACAGTGCCAGCTCCTTCCACTTGACCGCATCCAGCGCAGAGCAGCTCGAATCGTCGACGACCGAGTTCTTTCCAATCGGCTCGATTCAATGGCGCTGCGAAGAGATGTTGCGTTTCGTTGCGTATTTTATCGCATCTACCACAGGGAGTACTCTGAGAAATTGTTTGGATTAATTCCCACCGCTAAATTTTACCATCGCACATCGCGACAAAACTCGCGATACCATTCATATCTGGATGATTGGTGGTCTACCACTGTTAGATTTAGAAGATGTTTTCTTCCTCGCACAACTTCCATGTGGAATCGATTACCACCAGCGATTTGTCTGGATCGATACGACTTAGGAATCTTCAAGAAAAAAATCTACTCCTTTTTAAAAGGGCGGCAACGCATCTGCAATTATCCTGCTTCCCCTGGTGTTGCAGTTGTTCATGGGCGGCGGTAGTCACTTACCATCTTGTTTGCCCCTCTCCTATAAAAAACCCGGGACCACTGATTATGCGCTTACGACCACTAAGCCAACAAAGCAGTCTTCATGTCAGTCAGCACGTTTTATTATGAATCTTTGGTAAATCAATTTGCTGACATATTTTTCATCATAAGAGATCAAAGCATAAGTGCACATTGGTACAGTTTGTCCGGCATGCAACTAAACCGATTATTATTAAAGTAAATGATATAAGTAGTAGTAAATTACAATTGGAGTAATAGTATAGTGTAGTAGTATAGTATAATAGTATATTGTTTTATATCATCCCATTATGCGTTTACAAAATCCTGACATTATATTAAGATCTTTTTTCTTACTGGTCAGCATCTACAACGGAAGATTGCTTTTTTGAATACGGACTATTAATACTTGTCAAGAGAAGAAAGCTTTTAATGAATAAAAAGGAAATTGCTGTATAAGAGCAATGTTCTTGAAAATTGTTAACGGCCAAATATTTTAGAAGGTATATTAAAAAATAAATATGTCACTAAATTAAGGTTTGCACGATTCTACAATCCTGTTCCTTGAGTTCTGTAAAAAATTGCGTCGAAAGTTTTACAATTTTCAAGCCTTTTTAATAATAACTTATGATATAGCGACTAAGCAGTTAAATGTACTAATAAGGTGGCTTGCACAAATATTTATAAAATATCTTTAAATTGTGTTTAGTTATTATACCATACAAATTCATATACACAAATAATGAAACTAAACAAAATTATTAATTTAAATAAATAATTGTCTGCTAAAATTATGACACATAAACACATAGATAGGGAATAAGCAAGTCCAGGGGACAAAGTAAACGGTACTGAAGCCAAGTTATAGGTTTTTAGAATTTTTGTCTCTCTGTCTGTGTATTTACTATTTACGCAAAAACTACTGGACCGATTTCCATGAAATTTTGTAAGTAGATAGTTAGTAACCCGGGGCAAATTAAAAACTACTTTTTATCCGATTACGAAACTTCAAAAAAGGTTAAGTATTTTCTTTCCTTTAGATGTTATAATAGGGATAACCGGTGTTTTTTCAAATAAACACCATATTTTTAAATAATGATTAATATTAGTTTTAACCTTTGTGTAATAATTTGAAACGAAGCTGACGATCTACGTTTTAGTTTGTACCACAGCGCCATCTATCACCAAATGGGATGAGTAGCATATTTTGCCTTCAGTTAGTAATAAATTAAATATTTTATATATAACCTTTAATACTTAGGCATCTTAAAATACATTTTTCTGTATCCTAAGCCGACGATCTACGTTTTAGTTTTTAAACACCGCCATCGATCATCAAATGAGAGAAGTCGTATATTTTATCTTTAGTTGCTTATAAATTAAATGATATAAATAACTTACATTTATATGTATATAGATAATTAGATTTATAAAATTATTTGAAAATTCTAGACTTTGTTATATTTTTTATTTCATTTTAAAAGTGTAATAATTTAAATAGATAAGAAAGTTTATAGTGTGATCTATTAAAAATATGAAAATTAATATGGTTATTAGTTTAATTACTGCAAATACTGCAAGTCTCATTACCATCACAGTTTGATCAAAGAGATTTTTATATATGTCGTAGCCATATCGTAGAACTGGTCATATCATAAAGTATGCTATCATTTTTTGAAATGGTGTCATGATATTTAACACTGCTTGTGGATCATGTCATGATATAGCTTGACCAAATAAGTAAGTAGAGATCATTTGAAAATATTAATAACTAAAAACAACATTGCTATTTCATGATATGGTCATGTCGTCAAATAGTTTTTCACTACTAGCAGAGCTCATAGCGTATTTTAACAGGAACAGGGTCATTAACACAATCATCATCACTTTATGCCTTATTTATATAACAAATAAATGTTCGTGGCTTTGGAATTCTCATTTGGGGGTCGCATCTCAATCACTGATTTTACTATATAGTAGAGTTTTGGTTTTTATTACTTCACCTCATATTAACGGGATCTAATTACTGCTAAATAAACTAATGATACCTTAATTAAATTTAATAAATAAGTAAACGAAAATGTTACTGTATACTTATTCCTTTAGAATCAAGACTTTAAATACCCAGAGCGGTGGCCATTATCGGGATGATTTAATGAATATATTGGTTGTCTATCGGCATAGCAATAATTTCACCAACATTATTTGTTACAAAGTTTGTATATAATTGAATATTAAGTGCTCTGTAAGATTTTTATCTCTATTTGATGGAATCATTTGTGGCATCGTTAGATATCTAATTACTTGGTGAATGGGTCACAATCAACAATCGTGGAAAAGTTTCATTTCAGTTTTATGAATTTATTTAAATAAATGCGGGTGCCGTGTGGTTCGCCCTGTGATTTAATGATAGCACGGGAGCAAAACGTGTACGGTTCCCGCGATGATAATTGAAACTGTTACAGAAAAATGTACGTGCTGAATTACCACGTGTTCTGTGAAGTGGTTTAGAATAACTTCGCGGGGTAATCTAGATGCCTGCATAGTTACAAAAGTCGTGGAAATATGAAAACCGTTAATACGCACTGAAGTCTTGTGGCATAGGTACCCTTTTCTACCCACAAAACACTGTAAATATATTTTAATAGCAATTTGAAGTGTCGATTTACCACGTTCTCGGCGGTGAAGGAAAACATCGCAAGGAAACCTGCATATCTGAGAAGTTCCCCAGTTGAGTTCACCCCGCGTCAGGGTCACCGCAGTAAATACTTATTGCCCCAAAACTATATGCAGCCTGTGGTCAGTAGTGGGCAGTATGTAGGCTGCTACTTTTTTACTTTTAACGGGGCAAGTAGGCAGTTTTTACTCTATTTATATTTTCGGATATGTTACTTCTTGGTTTTATTCTACTGTAAAAATTGAGGGTAGCAAAGATGAGTAGAACTCATAATCGTTATAATGACAGTACCGTTTACTGAACTGTACATAGGCCTAATGAATTCTTATATGCACGCGAACAAGACACATTTAAATAAAACTAGTTTTACGGATTTTATCGCGTATATTACCTTATTTTATATTCCCGACGTTTCGAGCACTTTACAGCACCCATTGTCACGGGGGGGGGGGGACTGAGGTGTATGACGTTCTAATGTCATAGTTAACTACGGCTACCTCCAGATTAAAATTATTAATTCAGTTAGTAATTCAGTTCACAATGGACTTAGTTATTCGGAATACTGATAACACCTTCAGCGACACTGTGTTTAGAAAAAGACTCATACTGGTAGATATTTAAACGGTGATTCTCATCACCATCATTCACAGTTAGCTACCATGTGTAAATATTTGTTTCAGCGAGCACGAGGCATCTGTGACAACACTTGGCCGCCGAGATCCAAAAATAAAATTAAATCCCAACCCAAGCATACAACTGCAAGACTTCAAGATACTGTAAGATCATACTGCGTAGAACAATATAACTCTTCCAAATTTAAAACGTTATTACCACAATTATTTCTTCTGCGGCAGCAACGCGTCGTGTACCAACAAGCTAGTATTAAATATATTCCTTTCAATTCTTTCGTTTCTCCTTTAGCTGATACTATGTACTTTATGAAATATTTTAACTCCATGAAAGTATTTTATTCTAAATATCAAGGATATTCACATTTAATATGTCATTGTGGAAGGTATTTGCATCCATAATGAACTATATGATATGACCTCACCTCGCGTCTCTTAAACATAATGGAACGTTGAATAAATTATACGTCTGATGGAACTTATTAAACAAATAGAATACACATGAACGCAAATGAAAACACTTTCGAGTGTTTGTATTCCAAATAATAAAACGTACTTACAAGTTTGTGTTCTATTTATGTATCTATTTAACATTTCAACTAATGTGTATTACTTATAGGATAGTTTCTGCGAAGAATGGACTAGATTGAGTGACGACGTAGGAAGACATGCACGTTGTCAATAAATTCATGTTTTTGGCATTCCTTAGAGGAGGCATTTAAATGAAACTATTTTTTACGAATTTTATCGCCTTTAATTTAACTTTTTAACTCCTGACGTTTCGGGTGCTTTACAGCACCCATGGTCACCCCCCCCCCCATGACCATTTCATTTCAGGAGGCCATTGTTTAGATGTGGACTTCTAAAAAACTGTAATGATATAATTAACACAAACAAAACATAATATTGTCATATTTCTAAAAGATAAACATTTTAACACGTGGTGAAATTAAACATTTTGTACAATTGTCTTCAACATAAATAAAATGAGAACATCATCAATATATATAGTTATTAAATACGCATTATTATGAATAACTCAAAAACTACTGGTCAGATCTTGATCAAATTTATATGGCACCATGTGAGAAGCACCAGCTTTTATTAAAAAAAATCATTAAAGTCTCCTTGAAAAAAGTTCTGAGGTAACATACATAAACAAAAATCCTCCTTTTTTTGAAGTCAATTAAAACCTATGTTTCAGGATTGTACTTTTTATATTATATTATGTGTTTTGTTGTTGTGTACAACACAAATGTCACTTTGTAACAAAGCTTAAAAATTTTGTCGTTATTAAAATATAAAATTATTATTTTTAATATTATTTAAAAGACGCTGAGTTCCGAAACTTTATTGCACGTGAACAGAATAAAATTGATCGCTAGCATTACACCAGGAGAAACACACACATGGTAAATCGCAATTTTAAGTGTTGATTTACCATATACGTGATAGAGCTGTATTATATATGTTGGCATGCATGTGTTGGCTCGATCGGAAAAGGACCACGCTCTCACAGAATACCAGCGTTAAATAGCAGCATATTGCTGTTGTGTTTCGATTGATTATTGTAGAGATAGAGAACCGGAGACCCCTTTTTATTGATAATGAATCATTCTATCTCAGTCCTCAGGAGTTTGAACTTTTTTCAAACTTATAAGGAACAACGCCTAAAGTATAACCTATTTAATAAAGGAAAAATAATTAAAATTAGTTCTCAATTAACAAATATATCGCATGACATAACTATGTAACATACATATACATATAAGAACATACAGTCGAATTGCTTATTCGAAGATGGCTAAAACAGAATTTTGTTCATTTGAAATGAGTTTTGTTTATTTTAAAAATTTTACAACACATATTTTTTTTAATTCTATTTCTCAAGTATGTACCTATATATTTATATCTGGTACCCTAGATACAATCCTCTTACTCTCTCCATTAAGCTTTTCCAACTCACAAAGCTCCTTTTAAGTAACATGACTTTAAACTTTGTAACGTGCATGCTCAGACTATAATCCAATGTATGAAAAGAGATCGAAATTTATAGATAATATTTCGCAAAACTATTTAATTTTTTTGGTCAACTATACGCATGAATATTTGGAAATATTGGTTTATTTTTAACCTATGAATAGTACGAGGGCGGCACTGGAAATTTTGGGAATCAAGGAAGTGACACAACATTACTATTTAAAAATGTATTTATTGGTTTTCGAAGTATTCTCCGCAAAATTTGACACATTTTTCCATACGATGGAACCAATCATTGAAGCAACCATTCCATTTTACAAAGCGAATGCTGTGGAATCTGCATCTGAGTTTGCCTAAAATATAATACGAGTATGTGGCGATGCAGTTTTTGTAAAAAGTGAAAATAAAACAACAAGCAAATATAAGAAGTACGCATCCATCCATTACAGCCTATAAAAGTCCACAGCTGAACATAGGCCTCTCGCATAGATTGCCTCATAGGGAGGATTTTGCTATAGTTGCCACGCTTGACAGGCGGGTTGACAACAGTAGTTTTTTTATTGTATTGAGTTGTTACCAGAAAAATGCTGCTGCCCATCTTCTGTTTTAGTTTCCCTCTGTTGCCTCTTACGACATCTACGGGAAGAAATGGGGTAGTCGATATACTACATATCTCATACCGCCACTACACAGTAAAACATTAGAAGTAAAAAATAATAATTTTCTTTTAGCAGTAAGTTTACCTACCAAAAAGCTTCTTCGTAAATCATTTCAGCAATAGTAACACCCAAGATGCGTACATAAATATCGTTGAAATTTTTACTCCCTGACGTATCAAATATGGAATATGAATGACAAACAAGCACACAGTCCACCTGATGGTAAGTGGTTGCGGTGGCCCATAGACATCTATATCTATCCTCGTTTGCGAATCAAAATGCAGATGCGTTATCACTCGTAAGGACTAAGATGGAATGCCTCTTATTCTGTCCAAAAGGGTTTCCGGTTCTCTACACTCACCATACGAAACACAGCAATGTTAAGCTGCTATTTCACGCTGGTATTCTGTGAGAGCGTGGTCCTTCCCCGGTCGAGCCGACCCATTCGTGCTACAACTATACTACTAATATAGATGCAGCATGCTCTACCATGGTCTAAATTTACTATAGGTAAAATAGAGCTAGTTTCTTATAAAAGGCAGCTGATAATACTTAGTTGATTGTCACGGTGTAGCACATAATGAATTAATTTGTTTATATTAAAAGCTATGAGAAAATTGTCCATAAACCGTAGATTTACGACTTTAAATGACAGATACTATCACATAATTTTGAAAAATATTGTTTTCTTACGTAAGGCTTATGTAGGGTTTGCAAATAGTAGTTTGGCTATAATAATGATAATAATAATATTTTTGCATACATTTTTACTTGCTAAGAATCAAAATTGAAATTAAAGGTGCCCCCTCACCCTCATTTCTGAGAGAGTTTAAGGGCAAGAAAATTTCCGTCGCGCTGCCCTTATGCGTGTCGGCGCACTTCACTTGTCTTCGAATTTTTTTTTTCTTACAGGTTTTTTCACGCTGTTCTCTTTACTTCTGAGCACTTGATAAATCAGTTCTTAAATTTTTGATGCTGGCGGGTATTAAACCAAGGTTGTTTGCGTACTGTAAAACCTTACAGCGAGCGCTTAGCCCCTGAGTTACCACGTTTCTTGTCACAAATAATTATTTATTAAAATTTTACTTTAAAGTGAAAGAACCGCTGAATGCCACATTTTTTTAAGAAACTCCACTTTCTCCTGATTTTAGAGCCTTTAAGACTTTAAGAAATTTGTAAAATATAAATCAACCATTTTATTTCTTATTTTTTGAAAAATTTTCAACTTAATTTAAGCTTCTAAATTTTTGTTCCTAATGCATTCATTTTTATTCGTTACAGCTCTTCATAAGTCCACCGCTGTACAAAGGCCTACACCATAAATTGCTTCAAAGGGTGAAGGGGTATTTGCTATAATTGATACGCTTGGCAGATGGGTTGGCAACCGCAGTATATTTTATTGTATTCAGTTGGTATCAATAAGACGACTGGTTGCCTCCTCCTGCCTCCGATTCTCAACTTTAGATAGTTATTGAGCACACGACATAAGCAGTTGCAAGGAAACTAGGTATATTTACAAAAGTGAGGCGGGATTTCAGGCTGGGACAGCTTCTAACTCTATATAAAGCGCAAGGGCGGTCGTGCGTGGAGTACTACTTTCACAAATAGGCTTATGCTGCTAAGTGCTATGAGGCTTGTCACTTTCCATTTTTTTTATTTACTTTTTCACCATTGAAAAGCAGGCGGTCGGCGTGCCTTCGCTCCTTTGTTGTCGACATTCCACGCATTTGTACCAAACGGTTCACTTAGCCTTTTATAACGCGTACGGCAAAGGAGTGTAATGATCTGCCGGTGTCTATTTTCCGTCTCCTTACAATCTAAATATCTTTAAGGCCAAAATGAATAGGGTTTTGTTATGGCTCCGCCACACTATGCTCCTCGCGCTGCTCACCGCTCTGCTCCTTGGGCTGCTGCTATGTTGCCCTCTTTGCCTCTACTCGCGCAATTGATCGCGACGCTTCGCCCTAGGTTGCTTGCGCTTGTTACAAAATGGTTGTTGCAACTATAGCAACGTGCGTGCTATGTGCATATTTAGTATATTCATGTCATAAAAAGTACTAGTAATTCTCGCTAGCAGAGCTGGTGGATGACATCTATTCATCGCTTTCGTGACGAGCGCTCGATTTGAACTACCAGTTATTTGATCCACACCCAAAAACCGACCAAAAGGGGAGCGATGGGCATGGCAAGAAACATGACGTGCGTCGTGACAAGTATTGTTGCCACACTATGTCTCTGCCTCTTTTCCTCGCTACTTCTCATGCCGCTCGACGAGTGTGTGTTAGGGAGGTTACTCTAAGTCACTGCGATATACCATCTGAAGCTTCACTACTATTTAACACCAGGTGCGATTGTAGTCATACGGCTTATAAAAATTAAAAAAGAAATCATTTATTCCAAACGAAGCACTTAAATATTGCACCGTAATATGGCTGCATCACGAGTGGATCTACTTGTGGGAGCGTAGTCCACTAGCGTAAAGTAAGTGCATAATTCTATGGGTATAATAGTACGAGAGGCGTGGTAGCTCAGTGGCTGCACTCGCTGCCGGTGCGCATGCGACCCGGGTTCGATCCCCACTGACACCAATTAAATTCTTAAGAGCCATGGTAGCCCTTGGGTTAAGTACTATCTGTCAGTTCGCAATCGTGATAGAGTCACGCTGAAGCACGATTGGGTCGGCTCAACCGGGGTAGAACCACGCTCTCACAGAATAAAGCGTAAAATAAAAAAAAATGTTTTACTATAGAAGATCGTATATACCCATAGGATATTTTTTTAAATCAAATTATAATAAATTTAATATCTTTATTCATGTAGACTTTAAACAAAGCAATTATGAACGTCAACACATATTATAATACTAATAATTTTGCTTAGTGTTTACATTATACTCACATACAGAGAAAATAAATACGAAGAAATACATCTTTAGCGAATTTACGTTAAATATAACGTAAGATTATATGTGTTAAACTGAAAGACATTAAGACCAAGCATCTTTATCTACGAGGTAGTCATTGACTGTGTAATATGCTTCCTTTATGAGTGATTTTTACGTATTTAAAAAAAAAAATTATTAAAGGTACGCTTCCTTTCTCTTTGGGTATCATATTTAAAAAGCGTAGACATTGTTCTGCAAAGGAAACACTTACTCACTTCAGTCTTTAGGAAGGATCCACTAATTTAAGCTTATTTCTAGTGTTCATTTTATAAATGTCACTTTTTATTCTAAATAATAAAATATTTTTATATACATAAGTAATGTTCGAATAAATATGCTGCGAAGCTACAGTCAATATGTTAATTTTTTTAAACAGTTCCCTCAAAGACTCTCGTGAGTTTAAATTGTATGAGCAATCGCTCGTATCGTACAGATTCAATGTCTGATGATTTGACCCACAAAAGTATTTCATATGACAAAAGATATGAAAATAACTGAAATAGACCAGTTTTTCAGTATCGATTTTTTTTTTATAGCAGATGGGGCAAACGAGCATGCGGCTCACCTGATGGTAAGTGACTACCGCCGCCCATGAACAACCGCAACACCAGGGGAATTGCAGATGCGTTGCCGGCCTTTTAAAAAGGAGTAGGCTCTTTTCTTGAAGGTCCCTAAGTCGTATCGGTCCGGAAAAATCGCTGGTGGCAAACTATTCCACAAGGAAGTTGTGCGAGGAAGAAAACATCTTCTAAATCGCACAGTGGTGGACCGCCAATCATCCAGATGGTGTGGATGGTATCGAGAGTTCTGCCGCGATGTGCGTTCGTGAAATTTGGCGGCTGGGATTAATCCGAACAATTCCTCAGAGCACTCCCCATGGTAAATGCGAAAGAAAATGCTAAGAGATGCAACATCTCTTCGCAGTGCCAATGAGTCGAGCCGATCGGAAAGGACTCGGTCGTCGACGATTCGAGCCGCTCTGCGCTGGATGCGGTCAAGTGGAAGAAGCTGGCACTGGGGAGCCCCAGCCCAGAGATGGGAACAGTATTCCATGTGAGGCCGAACCTGCGCCTTGTAAAGTTGCAGGCGTTGAGCCGGCATGAAATACTGTCCCGCTCTGCTGAGCACGTAGCGGTAAACGCGCAAACTTGTGTCTTCTGAGGATTAAACTGGACTAGATTTAGTCGCCCCCAATCCGAGACTTTGTCCAGCAAAGACTCGACTTCAGACACAAGCTTGTTCCGGTACTCAGTGACGTTTTCCCGAGAAATATTGGCACGGCCGGTGTATAGAGCATCACCAGTGCTGTCATCCGCATAGCAATGAATGCTACCGGCTTGCAACATATCATTGATATGCAGAAGAAACAGCGTTGGTGATAGCACGCAGCCTTGTGGAACACCAGCGTTAATAGGCTTGTAGTCGGAGCATGCACCGTCTACAACGACCTTGATGCTCCAATCTGCAAGAAAGCTGGTGATCCAATTGCATAATTTCTCGGGAAGCCCACAGGAAGGAAGCTTCGAAAGAAGCGCTTTGTGCCAAACCCGATCGAAGGCCTTCGCAATGTCCAGACTAACGGCCAACGCCTCCCCCTTGGACTCTACTGCCTCCGCCCATCTATGGGTCAGGTAGACTAGAAGATCACCAGCTGATCGACCCCGACGAAAACCGTATTGGCGGTCACTAATCAGCTGGTGATCCTCAAGGTACCGGATGAGCTGGCAGTTAATAATGGATTCCATTATTTTGGAGAACAAGGAGGTGATCGCGATAGGCCTATAGTTGGACGGGTCTGAGCGGTCGCCTTTTTTAGGGATTGGGTGGACAAAAGCTGTCTTCCATGAACTCGGGACTACGCCTTGGGAGTAGGAGTACCGGAAAAGACGCGTTAGGACCGGTGCCAACTCCGGAGCACACGTCCTCAGCACAATTGGGTGGATTCCGTCAGGCCCACTTTACTTGTAGATGTCAAGGGAGAGGAGTGCTCTGCGAACCGAGCGCTATGAGAACCGCACATCCGGCATGGAGCACTCACACCGCGGGATGGTCGGCGGTATGTTCCCCCCGTCATCAACAGTCGAGTTGGACGCAAAAAGGGAGCCTAAAAGGTCGGCCTTCTCTTTTGCGTCGTGGGCCAGTGAGTCGTCCTCCCTGTGCAGAGATGGTAGTGATGGCTTACAGAAATTCCCTTGGACAGCCTTGGCGAGAGACCAGAATGCACGGGTTCCCGAAGGAAGGCGAACTAGTTTCTCGCCAATTCTGCCTATGTGCTCTGACTTTGCCTTGGCAATAACTCTTTTGAAGGACCTGGAGGCGAAGTTATACTTCTTTTTGAGTGTGCTGGTGTTTACATCCCGAGTCACCGAAGCCGCAGCCCAGGCTTGATAACACTCCTGCTTACTGCGTAATGCAGTCTTACAGGAGCGACCAAACCAAGGCTGAGATCTGCCTCCGATGGGTACCACAGATGATGGAATAAATAGTTCCATTCCCTGTAGCACCACATCAGTGACAGAGTCAGCAACAGCGCTGGGATCATCCGGCGAGAAGCAAACCCGCCCCCATGGGTAGGAAGCAAAGAAAGACCGCATTCCGTCCCAATTAGCCGACCTGTAATGCCAAACACGGCGGCAACCTGCAGAACGCAACCGCGAGGGGAGCGTGAGTGGCACCACACTCCGGATCAGACAATGGTCCGAAGAGCCAAGAGGGGCATCGACGGAAACCTGATATCCGTCCGGATGAGAGGTCAGCAGAAGGTCCAACAGGGAAGGTGTATGATCCTCAACATCTGAAATCCGCGTAGGCGATGTAACCAGTTGTGTCAGACCATATGCCAAGGCAAAGTCATAAACAGATCTCCCCGCATGTTCGGTTAAACGTGAACCGAGCCATTCGGCGTGGTGGGCGTTAAAATCGCCAAGGATCACGATCTCTGCGGATGGGACCTGTTGTAGCAAGGAATCTGTAGCCATTTGGACGTGGTCGATGAGTCGGTCTGTTTCGGCATTACCGCTATGGGACCTATAGAGGCACGCGTAGACGCGCGGATGGTCGTCGCTGTCTACGCGTAGCCAAAGGATGGACAGGTCCGAACCTTCAAGACTGCCGAGGCGTCGAGAACAGATGTCCTCTCTGACATACACGCAAACTCCAGCCCGAGGCACAAAGGAGTGCTCCAATTTGTACCCCGGGTAGGAGAGATACGAAGTATCAGCCGGAGAGGACAGCTGCGTCTCGGTCAGAAAGAGCAAGGCCGGCTTCGCCGTCTCAAGATGGTAGTGGACGGCGTTTAGGTTCGAGTGAAGTCCCCTGATGTTGCAGAAATTCACGGATAGCGTGGCAGGGGTCGCCTTGGTCTTGTTGCTCAGTTTGCCCCGAGCAGTTATTGTGTTGAGCGGAATTTTGCCCCCCCCCCCCCAGAATACGCGGGGCAGCCTGAGCACCCACGCTCAGGAGTGGAATAGCATGGTCGTGGATGCTCAGCGAGGGATTCTCCAGGGGTACTGGTACCCTCCTGGGGTAGTTCATGACGTAATTCCGCTACCATGTTGATGGGGGGGGGGGGGAATTGGGCCTCCGGTCACCTGCACTCACCAGACGAAACGCGGAAGCAGAGCTTCCACTTCACGCCGGTATTCTGTGAGGTCGTGGTACTAACCCGCCTCGAGCCGGCCCATACGTGCAACAGCAAAAGCTGCTGCAAGGCTCTACCACCGTTAAAATCGATGTTAGTTAACTGCCTAATTTTTCTTATAGCGAAAGCCGCAGAACATAGTTTTTGTTAAGTGAAGCTATGTGATAATTTTAATGCAGTTTGGTATCTAGAGCAATTCCTAAAAACTTTGTGTACTGAAAAATAACTAATTTAGTGTTGTTTAAAATTATTATATTATTGTCAAGGCTCTGCACATCTGGCAAACAGAATTCGATACATTTAGTTTTTTTTTCAGGATTAAGGATTAAGATTAGTTCTTGTGAACCAATCTGTTACTTGCGCAAGAGTATTGTTTACGTCGTCAAAACTGTGTTTTTTTTCTGTCAATCTTAAAAACTAGAGCCGTATCGTCAGCAAACAATACAATATCACATAGGTTATTCATTAAATATGTAAGGTAATTTATGTAACACAAAAACAAAATAGGCCCTAAGATCGAGCCTTGCGGAACGCCTGATTTTATTTTAGAATATTCTGACTAACACCATTGACTTCTACTATCTGAATTTGCTCGCTAAGATATGACGCGAATTATTTGAAAGCCATATCATAAACACCATAGTGTCTTAATTTCACAATTACATTTTAATTTTCATGTAACAGATTGTTAATGTTAAAGTACGTGGTTAGCTGATTTAACATTATTTTTTCAAATATTTTACTGAACACAGGTAAAACTGTAATTGTTAAAAAGTTTGATGGGTCTCTATATGCTTTGAATAAAGGTAATATTTTGCCACATTTCAATAAATTAGGGAAAATTCCATATTCTATACATTTATTGAAGATAAAAGTAAGAATGCGGGCAACATATTTAATAACAGAACTAATATTTTCACTGCGAAACCCCTTAAGTCCTCAGTTTTCTTCATATTTAAAGATTTAAAAAAATGTTGTCGTTATGATAAAGCCTTTAATTTGGTATGAAATGAACTAAATTAAAAATATTTATTTATTTCTTTATTCATATATGTATAAATTAGTACATATGGCGTACTTAATTCTATAGGGCATTTTCTCCCAGTAAACCATTAGGCCAAACAAAGATATCCATAATAGAGTCGGTGCAGCAAAAATCAAAGTTGAAAATGATGATAAAAGATAAAAACATATAAATATACACAACATATATTTATTTTCCAACGTGAGAAATTGAAATTTCATATGTTAAACTTATTTTTTTTAATATTACTGTAGTCTTAAAAAGATATTTAATTGATAAGTTCATAGCAACACTGATATATGGCTTAACCTTATTAACAGAAACAATATAATTTCTGTTAATAACATTAAGTCATTCCCAACTTAGCTTAAAACGCTCCTGCTAGGAGTGATTTAAAACTGTAGCCGAACGATGGATGAACCAATGACTTTTTACGTTTTGGAATTTCTTGAACTGATGATTGACTTTATTTTTGTTTTTATCAATACAAATATGGTAATACGACTGATTATTGTATAATTAATTTTTAATTTAAAGAATATCAAGAGGCAAATCTAATGTTTTTTATAAAACTTAACGTACCTAATGTTTTTACGTAATATCAACAAGTAAATATAAAAAGACTATAAGAATATTCAATATTCACAATTAGAATGGTTATTCGTATTATCTGAACGTTAGAAAAATAACAATAACCTTATAACAATAACCTCCTCATTTAGGATGATGGACAAGAATTTGAACGAGTAGCCGAAAGATACGGGTCTATTAGGTTTCACATACAGAACTATCAGCCGCTTAAAGGGGAAAGGCCCAGAATGCCTCTTCTGAAGCCACCAACTTTTGTTATGAGAGAAAGCGAATCCTCTCGACAATTAGGGCAAGCAACAGGTACGAGGAGCAAGAAAAGTGGGAATTTGATGACTTATTACGAACGATTCAAACCCGGTGGGCAGCAATCGACGAGCTGCATTGAGACTTAGATAGTGAGCTGGAAGGGTCGAACAAGGAATATGAAGATACTTTTAACAGCTACGAATCAGAATACAGTAGAATCAAGAAATCCATTGACAAGAAAATGTGGTCAGTGGCTCACAGGGAAAAGTCTACACCGCAGATGGAGATTCCGACTTTCAGTGGAAATTATAACACCTGGACTTCTTTCAAGGACCTTTTCACTGAAACAATCCATAACAATCTGTCTATATCCAACGCCCAGAAGATGCAGTATCTCAAGACAAAGGTGAAAGAAGAAGCCGTGAGACTAATCCAGCATCTCAACGTTAGCTCGGACAACTACGATGTGTGTTGGGATATTTTAAATCAAAGATTTAACAACAAGAGGCTTATATTTTCATCAGATATTAGTTTACTTTTAAATATTCCTGTTATGCAAAATCAGTCTTTGAATCATATCAAGCGCATTCATGATACTACAATTGAGTGTCTGAATGCTACCAAGAATCTAGAAGTCGAAGTAAGCTCATGGGACCCTCTGATTGTATACATTTTGGCGCAAAAATTAGACACCGAATCATACTCAGATTATATTGAATCCATTAAGCACCCAAGGGAGTTACCTATGCTGAACGAATTTTTGGATTTTTCGGAAACTAAATTTACTACGTTGGAATCAGCTCGTAGGAAGCAAGATAACCCTACACAAAAATATTAAAGAAACTTAAAAGCTTTTATCAACAGTAATCAGAAACCGAATTACTACAAAAATTCATTGTTTTTTCAAGCATACGGATGACGCCAAAACAATCAAGCAGCAAAAATATCATGACTAAATACAAATGTTCTCTGTGCAACAGCAATGAGCACGAAATATATTTCTGTCAAAAAATTTTAGATATGTCACCAAGCAGTAAAAGAAAAATGGTCACAAAATTAAATCTTTGTCCTAATTGCCTATATAACCACTTTGGAAAAGCGTGTATTTCAGATAGACGTTGTCGTGAATGCAATAAGGATCATAATAGCCTTCTACATGAAACATTCATACAAACTAATATTGCGACACCGGCACAGCGGCCGGAGGTGCCGGCCCGAGCAGCGCCAGTAGTTCAAATGCTTACTCCGGGAAATACGTCAAAATTAGTTCGCACGTGTCGCTTCCGAATGAACCGATCGAAGTATTGTTACCAACTGCGATTATCAAGGTGGAATCAGCAGATGGAACCCTTCATAGAATGCGTTGCCTCTTGGACCAGGGTTCCCAAACATTTTGATAACGAAACGGGCTGCTCAGTTATTTAGATTACCAACAAGAAGCTGCAAGGGTGTAATATCAGGTGTGGGTGATAAAGAAAGCAATTGTAAAGGGTTAATTACCATAAAATGTTCATTATTTGTTACATACTTCAAGTTTGAGACGGAGGTACTTATCATGAAAAGCCTTATTAAAAACTTGCCTAGTTACACATTTTCAAAACCAGATTGGACCTAACTAGACCATATCAAGTTAGCAGACCCCGAGTTTTACGTCGGTCGTGCAGTGGACATTCTATTGGGCGCTGATGTATACTCTGCTATATTGTTGGATCGCATTTGCAGAGTAAACTCAAACCTCCCGACGGCTCAACAAACGCAGTTGGGATGGATATTGAGTGGCAACGTGAAAACTTTTCAATGTAATGTAGTGCTACATAATTATGAAGATATCTACAAGTTTTGGGAGCTTGAGCACCCGCGGAGGCGGGAGTGTCGGTGCCTATGATTGAACAGGAGACGTCGGCGCCACAAGTTCTACCGAGTTTCAGTGCTCAGTGTAGTGAATGTGTTATGGGCAATCAGTATCAAAGTGTGAGTGCAAATGGTTTGCTTATAGCCATCAAGAGCGCTACGCGTACTCATTATCAGTAATTCTAGCCTTTAACATTTGTAACTTATCCAAAAATATATTTTATCAGATTTATCAAACGTTATCAGTTTATCATCCCCTTAGTGTCGGTACAACCCCGAACACATACATAATTCATTAATTTAGGAAACACATCAGCATTAACTGATGACATTAAACTTCTATTTTACGCTGATATTATGTGAAAGCGTGGCTGTGATAATAAAGCTACAGCATGAATCTAACGCATATATGCTATTGGAGAGTTCTTTTAGAAGATTTAACAATATTCTTGTCTTATCGGAAAACTATTTTTTAGCTTCGCTAAACTTTCTGAGTAGCTCACATATTCTTATACACAATTAATACGACTTAATTAACTAACTTAAAATCGATATGACATAATTATACGATTTTTAGCTAAAATTTAATTTCATTTTACTACACTAAAATACTGTCAAATATACCAATACTTGCCCTAACACAAACGTCACACAAAGTAATATATTGCAAAGATCCTATTCATGTGAATTTAGAATTTACGCTTAATATACTGCTCTATTGGGAAATTTAGCCACTCACTGAGCAATATTCTACCTTACCCAAAACCTTTGCACCTTATTTGTTTATTTAATGTTATTACGTAAAAACTAACATCTAAATTTTTTTTACAGAATTGAATTTAGAATTTACGCTTAATATACTGCTCTATTGGGAAATTTAGCTACTCACTGAGCAATATTCTACCTTACCCAAAACCTTTGCACCTTATTTGTTTATTTAATGTTATTACGTAAAAACTAACATCTAAATTTTTTTTCAGATTTAATTTAAGTTTACTCATTTATTGTTACTAATTAAAATATAGTGTTACATAATAATTTACAATTTCTGCCTTATATCTTTTTTATTTGTAGCCCAAAAAAAACTTGTTTCGTGCGGAACTCAATCCCGCGGTCCCGCAGAATTGCAACCTAACCTGCTGGGCTGCCGAGTTGCCAAATTTAATTTATCTCAAAATGTGAAATATCTATTAACTGTTTTTTTATCATAAGGCTGCTTCTTCTCATGACACAATAACCACATTAATTTTGTACAAAATCCCAGGATAAATGAATCCACTTGCTTAAGGTTTCTTTCGTCCCTAGAAAGCCACCTTTTTACTTATTTCAGCCACTAAACAGCAGGGAGTACACTGCTGCGTTTCGTTCTGAAGGGTTAAGAGATCCAATATAATTACAGACATGAGGTAATCCATCTTAGTCCTCAGGGGTGGCAAAATATACAGATGGATGGATACAGATCCATCTTTATATGAAATTGTTTGCAGGCGTCTATATGCTGAAGTAACCGACTGAAACTCGTTTGTAACTTTAATATTACTGAAAAGATAATATGCTTCCTGTAAGTCCAAATATTAAAAGGCATTATTTTTATATTAATAGAGATTATTTATATTATAATATTGACTTTATAAGATCAAATACTTGTGTTTTTTTCTAACTATCGCAAACAATTTGTCTGTAATATAATATTATATTTCTCGGAGATTCAGCAGACGATCCCACTTTCTGATCTTGGAAATATACCAGGACAGCATTAATTATTAAAAATAATAAAAGTGTGAGAGCGGATGTTCCAGCTCTCTTACTTATGCAAATGATCATTATCAGTAATAAGACAGCGTAACGCGCTAAACATTCAGTATAGAGTAATTACAGTTCGACCACACCGTAACACGTCCTCGCCACGATCACTCACGAGTGTAACGTGAGGTACGTAATTATATGATAACACCAAAGTATGCAAACCAACAGTAACACTACTTATCTCAGTGTAACACAGGGAAGCCTCTCCTTTTTCCTACACTAGAAGAATTACAACAACGAACAGAACCATGACGCTATCTTAGCACTAGTAGAATAACTTCGCTCGTAGAATGACTTCGTTCGTAGAATGACTTAAGCGGAATCTCTCGCGCAAGGTGCCTACAGTGAACTTTATACTGCATAAACAAGTGGGGGTTTCTCAATGTACCCTCAATTCCACCTTCTTTCTTTCTTCTTCAACCTGTATTTTATAGACGCTGCGACATATTTATAAATCTAGCCGACTCAGCAGACGTTGTTTTGTCCTTTTCGGTTCTTCATCCCCGTTCACTCTTAAATAGAGAGAAAATTTATAAAATTTATCAACGACTCTACCACAACACTACATACACGTATCGTATCCTAGTATAGCTATGAACCATCGTCTCGGCAATACAATTATGTTGTGTGAATATGACCTTAATCGGTCAATTTGTTCAGAAGAGACATTATCACTAAAAGAGGCAAAAACATGAATACGAAATAACCTCGTAAGTACTATGTATTAGAAGTATGAATAACATTTTTCGTTATTTTAAAGTTGTTCAAAAATAAGGAATTTCTTAACAACTTGAATGCATAATACTTATGCCTATTTATTTTTATTGTGATGGTCGCTGGGTTTCAAAATTGCTTTTCAAACGAATTACTTTCTAAAGACACAAACTTGGCAACGTATTTGCATAGAAGATTACTCTATTACCGTTTCCGACATATTTAAATTTTTTTGGTTTCAGCATTCATTCATTTCAATTTTAGCTATACTTAAAAATACAGTCTAACCTTGAAGGCTATTTACTTGTTTTTATCATTTAAGTAAATAAATCATTAAAAGTCCATGTCTGTTCTATTATTGGGAGAACAGGTTCTATCACAATCGACATGCGTGTTTCTTTTTAAATTTAAAGAAAATACTTAGTGACCGAATCTCGGTCAAGGCGGCCAGCCTCAACAAATGTCTCAATAACTTATTTTTGTTTGGCCTAACCCGTGATTCGAATTCGGGTCTCAGGGGTCACCAAATGGCGGACCGCGGTTCACAACCGGGTCGTCGAGCTATTTTGTGTGGACCCGGAAGTATCTAAGAATCATATAATTCTCTTCTGTTTTAAAACACAAATATTCGGAAGTTCTTTGCCAAGAATTTTGGATAAAATTGGTATGTGGTAATAACTACCCAGAACTTAATTTTCTTTATATTTACAAAACAGCGTTTTCCAAGATGAACTTCATTAAAAATAAATTTTGATCTCGTCTTACCGATGACCATCTCCATGATTTAATGGCAATAGCTTGCACCAACTTAATTCCAGACTTCAGACCGATTGTTCAGATTAAAAAAATGTCGGTTTTCTCGTTAATAGTGTGTACTTACTTTGTTATTGTTTTTAATTAGATGTATCCTGAATAAAAATATTCTGATTTCGATTTGAATCGGACCATGACAGATTAATATTATTTTTAAACGGACCCACAATGAAAATAATTGGTGATCGCTGCACGAGACCAACGAGGCAATCACTTTAGAGTGTATAGGTATGAGGTCTATATTCTCAAAAATTATAATACATTTTATTAATTTAAGCAAACACACAAGCTTTTCTTTACAAATTTTCATGTGAAAATTTATATATTGCATTAGTCGCGCAAAATTATTTTCTCGCCAAAAGTTATTTATTGAAAATTCATTATAAGATGTAAGAACCGTTATATAGTAATGAATGTTTTTTTCTTTTAATTGCCTTTTATATCCACGTTTCATTTTCCCAGAAACTCCATTTTCCATTTCGATTTGAGAGCCCGAAAAGCTTTTCTTTAAGACTTTAATGTTTCATTGTTGAAAAGCCACAGACGGCAATTGCTTTTAAAAATCATAACTGAAATGTAATTGTTACAAAATAATGTAAATGAAATTTATGAATTGAAAATGCATTATATTATTTTTTTAAATTCCTATACTTAACGATTTATCACGTTCCGGTTAAAGGGTGTAGAGATGCTATGAGACATTTCATCTTTGTCCTCAGAGGTGACAACGCATCTGTCGCCTTCTTTGTTTTCCCCCGAACGGGTTACTCTTATTTGGCGGCGGAGTCGTAGCCCAGATCGGAACGGAGGCGCACCAGGGACACATGGTGCGTATTACTTGAGAAGAAAAAAGGGAGGAGAAGTCCTCCCCGAGGAGGGGCTGGCGCTGATGGGGCTGCGGATTTCACCCAGATGATAAGTAGTGAAGATGCATCTGAAGATGGTAAGGCGCACTGACTTAGCTTAATAAAAGCCTATTTACTCTTTCTTCTTCTTTTACTCTAGACACCCACATTATAATTGGATGGAAAAACAGATGTTGGTAAATTATTCCACACCTTTGTTGTACGCATTATGGACAACGAAGCAAACTATTTCGTACGAAAGTATGTGCTACTAGTTTTTTGTGAAAATTCACCGATCGTGTACCAATAAACCGATACTATCTTTAAAACAAAAAGCACAAATATATATTCAACTCCTGGGCCCAAAACAAGGTATTCCTGGGAATGATTTGTGATTTAATAATTACAGTATCATAAATCATGAATAAATAAAGATATTTATTGAATAAGTGATATTCTCCATGTGGTGAAGGCGTCATCATCATCATCATTATCATTACAGCCCTTTACAAACCCACTGTTGAATATAGGCCTCCCCCAAGGAATGTCACAAAGCATATTCCTGAGCCACCTGCATCCATCGACTTCCTGCATGTCTTACCAGGTCGTCACTCCATTTAGTGGGGAGACGCCCTACACTTCACCTACCGGTACGAAGCTGCCACTCGAGAACCTTTCTTCCCCATAGGTTGTCGGTTCTTCGAGCTATATGGCCGACCCATTGCCACTTCAGCATACTAATTCTTTGGGCTATGTCGGTTACTCTGGTTCTACTGCGGACATCCTCGTTTTTAAGTCTATTACGCAGAGAAACGTCTTTTCTTTTCAGAAAGGGACTTCAGATGCTCTCTTGTCATACTCCATCACGGAGTTCACATCCACCTCATTGACCGCCGAAAATCAACGTGGTGTGATTGTAGTTTCGGATCAAGGAACCAGCCGAAGGAACACCTGTCATTTGGCCCTTAACTGCCGGAATTAATAAAGAGAGCGGGCTGGCTACCTTTTAATGGAACCTAAAGGCGTTATAATATTCAATCTACCACTACATTTCTTAGTAGTAAAATTCGACTATGAGACATATTAGGAAATCCTGACTGCTAAGCTTTCTTTATAGGATAAGGATGACAAACGAGTACACAGTCCACCTGATGGTAAGTGGTTGCTGCGGCCCATAGACATCTACATCTATCCTCTATTACAAATCAAAATGTAGATGCGTTGTCACCCGTGAGGACTAAGACGGAATGCCTCATTTCCAGTAAAAAGTGTATCCGGTTTTCTAAACTCACCATACGAAACACAGCAGCGTTAAGCTGCTATTTTATGCTGGTATTCGGTGAGAGCGTCGTCCTTCCCCAGTCGAGCCGACCCATAAGTGCTACAACTATAATACTAATATGGCTGTAGCATGGCTCTACCACGTAAAACCTCTGAGCTTAACGGAATTAATTATTATTACAGATTTACACTTCAATTTAATTTATATGTATGAAGATTAACACGGATTAACCGATTACACTAATTAATTTAGTAACTTATATGTAAAATTTATCTAAATAAAAATTACTTCATTAAAAATGTAGTCGGGCAGTTTATATTTAGCAGCAGACTTGTAGAGGACTGGTTGCTGTGGCCCATAGACATCTACATCTATCCTGGATTACGAATCAAAATACAAATGCGTTGTCACCCCTGTGGACTAAGATGCAATGGCTCGTTTCCAGTAAAAGGAATTTCAGGTTCTCTACACTCACCATAAGGAACACAGCAGCATTAAACTGCTATTTTTCGCTGGTATGCTGTGAGAGCGTGGTCCTTCCTCGGTCGAGCCGACCCATTCGTGCTCCAACTGTATTGTACAGTAATATAGCTGCAGCATGGCTCTACCACGTAATATTTGAAGAGCAAGAACTTCTACTTCTATATTGTATTGCCCACGAATAGAATTTAATATGACTCTGCAGCTTCCAAAATTTCACTATTGTTTATTCAGCCCAGTGTGTGTGAATCGTAAAACGGAAAAGTCACGCAGTTACTATGCTTTGTCTTTTATGTTGACTGTACGAATGCCACAATTTAGCTCAATTGTTTGCTGATCTAAAAAATAGTCTAATATCAAAACTTATATTTCTATGTCTGTTGTTCCGTAATTCTTTCAATAGGAAGCTGATTCGACGGTCGCGCTTTTCTTTCGTTTTAAAATGCGATAAGTATTTCATGTTTTTATACCGCGACTCTAATAACTCCCAACAACGTATAAATAATTGTTATTGGATATTGGTACATGTTGCAACAGTTGCTCAGCCTCCCCTGTTAAATAATTTTTCAGATAATTTAACTTTTGAACATTTTCCATATGCTGATTTTTATGAATAAGAGACGTAAATAAATCCTTGAGTGTTACCCATTCAGCATATTTATCGGAAAAGGAAGGTTAGCTACATGAGTATTCTGTTAAGTTTTTCTTCCTTGAATTCTGCGATTTTAGTTTTCCGTATACATTTATAATTTATATACGACTCAATTAGCCTAATATCATACAATTCCTTTTTAACATAATATTTACTTAGTACTTTCTAATATTTTTAGTTCTACAGTTCTTAACAATTCCCTGTACCCTCCTAAAATTCATCCCATAATTTTTCTAAAGATTTTAATCACCTACCTTTTTTAAAATTGATAATTTTTTTAAATTAACAAACGTTTTAAATATTTTGTTAGCCGAATAATGTTGAAAATTAATTAATGATTGAATTTTAACAAAAAAAAAAAACCAAAAAAATACCTAAATAATCACTTATACAAAAGACTAAGAAAAAGACAGTCTGTAACAACTCAATCCCGAACACTAAATTACTTTATGTTAAAAAGACTGCAAAATTTTGGCAACGTTAATTTTAAGAACTATTCTAAGTTCACTTATTGGATATATTAAATTTACTAAGTTAAAGTTCTCTTCCTAATAGAGTCCCAATTTCTATATCTCCTCTTTTTGATATTATGAAATATCTTAAAAACTATTCTGTCACTATTGGATAAATAAAAAAAAAATATATTTTGTAAGCCGAATAATGTTGAAAATTAATTAATGATTGAATTTTAACAAAAAAAAACTAAAAAAAAATACCTAAATAATCACTTATACAAAAGACTAAGAAAAAGACAGTCTGTAACTACTCAATCCCGAACACTAAATTACTTTATGTTAAAAAGACTGCAAAATTTTTGCAACGTTAATTTTAAAAACTATTCTAAGTTCACTTATTGGATATATTAAATTTACTAAGTTAAAGTTCTCTTTCTAATAAAGTCCCAATTTCTATATCTCCTCTCTTTGATATTATGAAGTAAGCAAAGTACTCACAGTTTTCCGTCACTAACTTCAAACCACTACCTCTACAGAAAGTTCTCCTCCCATCTGACAGACACTTGACAACTTCACTGACACTTCCCGTCACTTTGACGGTTGCTGTCAACTTGACACCCGCTGTCAGATTGACGTATCTGTCAATCGTCGTGACAGATGTCACCTGCTGTTTTCGGGCTCGTGATATCGGAAAGTGGACCTCAAGACCCTTCCGCTCACCGCGGCCTCCTGGTGACGTCGGCACATTGACGTCTTCTTATCTTCGCGCTCATGACGTCAGCACATTGAGCTCACGACCTTCAGCTTCCTCCCCTGTCGCGGTCTCCTTTCACTGTAACACCTCGAAGGACCATGTTCCATCCCTGCCCAACCTCAAGGATAGGATGGGCAGGAGCACGTGTGGTGAACCTACAATGCCAACAATCCCACGATACTTAAGTAAACCGTGTGTATCAAACAACATCGCGACACAAATTAGGATGAGACATATTTACGCTACCAGGTTTTAAAACCAGGTATTCACTACAAAGTACGGCGCCCTGGTAGGAGCAAAAAATAATTGCAAGTATGAATATACTTGCATAGGAAAAGTATCTATATTTTAATAGTAATAAGAAACTCAATCGTATTGGTGAACGAGAAATACTTTGAACTTCAAAGAATTTTTTTTATTTATACGACTTTGATTCTTATTCATAATAGGATAACATGCAATACGGGTGAAATTCATATGCAAGTATTTTCAAATTTTGACACCACTGATGGACACGTGGTTCGGGTCGCAATGAGACGTATTTACGCTAACAGGTTTTCACTTTAATGTATGGCGCCCTTTCACGACCAAAAAATACTTGCAAGTATGAAAATACTTGCATAGGAAAATGATCCATATCTCAATAGTAATAAGAAACTCAATCGTATTTGTCAATGATTCATACTTTGACCTTCAAAGTATTTTTTTTATTTATACGACTTTCTCCTTATTCATAATAGCCTAACATGAAAAACGGGTCGAATTCCTGTGCAAGTATTTTCAAACTTTGACACCGCGGCTAGACACGTCGCGTAAGTAGTAAGTACATAATAAAAATTATGTTTATATTCGAGGAAGTAAAAGTTTTGTTTCGATTTTTATAAATTCAATTGTTATTGTGAACTGATTATGTTACCTACTGACCGTGACCTAATTTTTAAATAGTTATTTCGCGTGTATATTGAATTTAGAGACAGTTTTAAAACTTTTATTAAATAGTAGTCCTAAGCAAAAAAGTAGGAAGGAAAGATTTCATTTTCTTAACAAAAAAATTGAAAACGTTCAGTCTAAATTTTTGCCCGAATCAAATTAGTCATTCATATATACATATATTGACACTAACAAATACTTACAAGTATTTTTAAATTCTGGTTTTCGACCCTGGTATTTTTCCATACTCGTACTTAGAAGCCCTGGTATTAAATTTTGCAAGTATGTCTCATCTCTAGACCCAAATAATGCCCAACGCAATCTGATGGCGACAACGCAAGCTAAATCAGTCCGAACATACTCCAAAGGACAATAGTGATGATTGTCCTTATTTTATTGACATACGGTGGTAAACAAAAACATGGATCCGGCTCGAAGGACCATGTTAAATCCCTGCCCAACCCAAGGATAGGATTGGGCAGGACCACATACTGGTGTACCTACAATGCCAAAAACCCCACGGTCCTTAAGTAAACCGTGTGTATCAAACTACATCGCGACACAAATAATGCCCAACGCCATCTGTTGGCGACAACGCAAGCCAAATCAGTAAGAACATACCACCCCCAAAGGACAATAGTGTCGATTGTCTTTATTTTATTACAATGAGCGGTTTGCATTTTTAGTTTTCCAGTAGGTTTTCTTCCAAATCCGTTCAGCAAATGAAGTGTGAAAGCAGAACAAACATGTATAATTAAAAAACATAGTGAATAAAATGTAAAATATAGTAAAGGAAGCTACTTACGAGATTTAATGAACTCTGCCGTGGGTTGCCGTGATTTGATATTGAAAAATTTTGCGTTTTTGAACCAATATATTGTCGGTACAAAGACATCGTTAGAAAAGGAACCACTTTTTGTAGAATGCTTTATTTTAGTTAATTATGTTGTGTAGCTAGTCCTTAACGTCTTTATCTTATGTTTAATATCTTCTTCAGTAACCTCTAAGTTTAAATTTAAATTTAAAGTTAAATCGCTTATTAGGTATTTCATGGCATTTTCTTGTATTGTTTTGTCTTTGTATTCATCAAGTTTAGGGTTCCAAAGACATTAATAATTTTTAAAATTGTCCTAAAAATTCAGCGTATTTTGATCGTTGTTCTTGAATACCATTTTGCCGCGACCGCAGTCGTGACCACTTGTTCTGATGTTTATCTGGTACGGGACTCGAGACACAATGGTCGAACCCGAGTGAATGTTCTCCCAGTGTTCAAACTATTCATTTTTCGTTCATCCGGAGTGGGAGTAAATGATGCCGAACGCCAATATCCAACATTGTTAGATCGATTCACTAATGAATTCATTTTTGACACTTTTTTTTCTTTCCGTATTTAAACGTTTCAATTTCAGTGAAATTTGCCGATTGAAAGAAGCAAATGAACGAAAAATGAACCATCTGATTCTATTCTAGCCTTTACGAACAAATATTTTAAAAGAATATTTATTGGGTGCTTTTCTGATTTCATTGGACAAGGAGTTCTTAAGTAGTATAGCCTGAACAGTGAAGGAGTTACCATAATTTAAATATAAAATTAAATATAAGATTTAATTTTGACAAATAGGCAAATACGTTTTGCACTATAATACTGATGTTTTTTGCAACCAGTAACAGTTTACCTAGCTAACCTAGCAATAGGTTTATTTCATAATTGAAATTACTCTGTGGCAACCCAGCGTAAAATAGCAGCTTAATGCTGCTGTGTTTCGTATGGTGAGTGTAGAGAACCGGAGACACTTTTTACTGGAAAAGAGGCATTCCATCTTAGTCCTCACGGGTGATAACGCATCTGCATTTTGATTCACATACGAGGATAAAGGAAGATGTCTATGGGCCACAGCAACCACTTACCATCAGGTGGACTGTGTGCTCGTTTGTCACTCTATCCTATAAAAAATAGTTTTTAAATATTTGATCCCAACGACTTAAAATACTAAATATTGTAAATTGATAATATCCACCACAATTTTGAGTTACAGTTGTTAAATAGGACTTATTTGTATTTTTAAAATAAGTAAAAGTTACAAGTATTTTAATTAAATTGTGTTTAGTGTTCCACCTAAAAGTATTATTATGTATTGTGATGATATAGGCAAAAATTTGGGCATCATATTAAATAACTGTTTGAAAGGACATTTGGTTAGTAATAATTTTATGCCTGGTATATCCTTAAGTCATATAATGAATAAAGTTTTAACTAGTAAGTTTTGTCCTTATAGCACATTAATAATTCTTGTTGAGAGAAGAGGCAATATTATACTGATTGTATTTAGATAATCTAAATACTTTAAATGTACATAAAATTATCTTGTTTATATTGCTTACATACTGGCTTGGACACGAAATTAAAATAAGATACAATTTAAATTTATTGATGAGTAACTTTCGTGTAATAACAATTTAAACCTGGCATTTAATTGATATATTTATAATAACAAAATTAATTTAATAGACATAAATAATTTAATTAAGGAAATTTTTACTAGAGATAGGTATAAATTATCCAAATATAATTTAAGACAGATAGCAAATGTGCTATCTTATTGTTTATGTATTAACTCAGCCAAGGTCTTGGCTACACAGACATCTACTTCTATTGAGCACTATAATGATTTAATATGTAATTTATAATCATTTCCAAGTAATTTCAATTTGAAAATGAGACAATAGAGGTAATCATTAGCAGTTATAATAATTAATTAATTTAGAATGTAGCTTACAAATTTTTAATTGTATAACTCCACAGAGTGATAATGAAAATTGTTTACACCTGGTGTATCAAAATATACAAGGCATGATAGGCAAAGAGCTAGAAATTGAGTTGTTCTTAAATAGCAACAATATTCATATTTTATGTATTACTGAACATTGGTTAAAAGCTTATAACTTAATGTTTAACTTCAGTAATCACCAGGTGGTCAGTTCTTTCAATAGAGAAACGGTTTTAAGAGGTGGCTCCTTAATATTAGCTAGTAAATTATTATCATGTAAATAACGTAAATATATTGTGAGCCTCTCTGTTGAGCGTACTGTAGAAATGGCATGTGTTGAGTTTGAGCACCTCATTGTTGTGAGCGTCTACAGACCCCCATGTTACTTTTGAAAAAAATATGGAGGAAGTTTTTGTTAAGCTTAATAAACAGAATAATATGTGGAAACTTTAGTATCAATCTCCTAGAAGCTTCCTCCAACAATATTAAATTTAGATCATTGTTTAAATCACATGGCCTTTTTAATTTATTGGTAGAGCCAACGCGTATTACTGAATGTAGTGCAACATGTATAGATAACATTTTAAAAATGTTAAGCCGTTGTATAAATGTATAATTCAAAAATTAAATTTTGATCACTGTGGACAGTTATTTTCGATAATCTTATGTTCACTAAAAGCAAGTAGATGAGAAAGTTGTGTTTGTTTCAGTAAATGCACGTCGCTTGGAGAAGTTTAGAAGTAACATAGGGAAGAAACTTCCATCATTTTCATACCAAAATAATCCAATTCTTTGTATGGAACATTGTTTTAGCTTATTTGCAATGAATTTGATAATTTTTTAATTCTAAAACATTCTCCCGGAACAGTCGGAAAGCATTCTAATCAAATCTCACACAGAAACCAGCCTTTTAAGTATTTGGGTACTACTGGTACAACTAAGCCAAATTTTAACTATCGATATAAGTACGCAATGAGGTGATTGATTTACCTTTCGCAGATCGTGCTCGCGACATTATGTTGCTCCAGGTTCATTGCGTGGTAGAGCCACGTTACAGCTATGGTTATGGTTGTAGCATTAATGGGTCGACTCAACCGTGTAGTACTACGCTCTTACAGGATTCCAGTGTAAAATAGCAGCTTAATACTTCTGAGTTCTGATAAGTGTAGGAAACCGGGGACCCTTTTTGCTAGAGATGCCTCATCTCATCATTCATCATTCCATCTTAGCTCTCAGAATAGCAACACATCTGCGTCTGATTCTCAATTGTATATGGGCATGGCATCCACCTACCATCAGGTGGACTAAATGCTCGTTTGTCATCTTTATTCGATAAAAAAAAAACCTTTGCACGGTTTTGAATTTTTAGGCACGTGTGTCGTAACAAATACATCTGCACTACATCGTTACGATAGCATACAAGCTTTGACACACGATCTCTGAACTGATTGACTAGTGTCATGTATATATATCTTTTGCATTAGTCAAAAATTAGCAAATAAATTTGCCTCTCAGACGAGTATCCCTGTTCGCCTTAGGATATGTTTTATCTGGAACATAGTCTAAGCGAGAAGGAATGCAGTATATTTGTTTATAATATGGTTTTAATTTTGCAATTCTTCAACCATACCAAAATGTACCTCTCCTACTCGTTTACCGTGACAGATTATCAAAGTCTACAGCTAAACATAGGCATCTCTCATAGAATGCCTCACAGGGGGATATTCGCCATAGTTGTAACGCTCGGCAAGCAGGTTTGCAACCGCAGTTAATTTTTTATTTTAGTCGTTATTAGGAAGACGCTGCTGCCCATCTCTTTATTACTTGTCCCACTGTCGCCTCTTACGACATCCACGGGATAGTATAGGGTAGTGGATATTCTTACATCGCAATCACACGGTTTCTACAAATTAATTTTTAATAATTTAAATAAAATTTCGACTTACTAAAAGTTAACTTAGTGTGTTTATTTAGTGAGTTATCACTGGATACGTTTATAGGTGTTCTTCATTTTATATTATTTTATATTTGACATTGATGAAAACATAAAAGGGCCTTTACATAAAAGTTTCATTAAAAGTGACATATTATAGTATCATCTTTATACTCTATCAATATCTAATAAATCTTGTAGAGCAATACACAAATAATAATAAATTCACGGCAGCCAGTTTAAATGGAGACTAGCTATTTGGGCAAGACATGGTTATAGTGCACGAGTTTATACGCACGCATACACAGTTGCACTCTCTATCCCCTTATTCTCATAGTCCGTCTCATGATCTCATGATTAGTACTCGCGCCTATGACTACTAGACAACAAACCAGTCAAAACCCACAAATTAAGCCCCGCTTTATATTTTCCTCTCAAGCTTTAGACGAGCGTGCAGTGGAAAGAGTATAAAGTGGTCAACATTCACGGGGTTTTGAAATTGTTTGACATTCAAAGAATTTTATAGTGACCGGATTGGATGACAATCTGACGAGGTCTGGTGAGTGAGGGAGGTGCGGTAATATTTCCTAGCAAAATTCTAATAACATGTTACATGTAATTATTGCCATTTGTGATCGATCATTATTGTGGAGGTAATAAACTTAGTATCATTGCGAACGCTTTGCCTAAATATTTTCAGCCAAAATCTGTAACTGTTCAGCGTACAATTGCGCGGTCATCGTCTAAAGTAATTTAAACAATCCTTTAGCATCCTACCAACTACAACACAAAACATTTTCTTGAGAAGGATTTGATTTTGGGGTATCTTTTGTTGTTTCGCTTTTATCAACATTCACTCTCTTCTACGTATAATAAAATTGCAGAAGAATCACTTCTCATCAGCCGAATTTTACGCGTAAATTTCGGTTATCTTCCGATATTGTATACGGAACCCCAGAACTTATTTTCCATTCAATTTCTATAGTAGAGTTAGTAGAGCTATAGTAGTCTCATTAGTGGCTAGCATATGTTCTATTTCTTGTGTATTCAGATATGAATTCTCTTTAACAAGCTGAAGCAATTTGTCATTATTTAATACTTAGAAACGGCTGGGCCGAGTTTCATCTTCGTTTGTAATTTCACTGTTAATATATTTTAAGCCGATTGTACACCATATTTTTGTTTATCAAAAATTTATAAAAATGCTTCGCATATTCGCATGGAAAACTCACTAGCTATAATAGGTCTCAGATAATAGGTATTTATGAAAATTTTGAGTCAAATAATGTTCTTGTCACCCAAATGATTTAATTCTTGTACATACGAGCTTGTTCTATTGGCATCTATTTTATTTTGTCTACTGTTATGACACACACGGGACGATATGAGATAATGGAGTTTTTCACACCGTCAATTCAGGCAAAATAATCATTATAATGTTACTAATAAGAACTTATTCTTCATCGTAATAAAACCAAACAGTACGTTTATATTTTAAAATCATGAATGACCAATAGAACCGCTAGTAATTAGTCACGATTTTATCATAATAAAGGAAGAGAATCCATTATTTCAAACATAAATAATAAAGACCCCATTACGTTAATGCTTTAATATCTTATCATCCAATTTGTTTGTTCAGGCGAATGAGTTTAACTACTACTCTTTTGCAACTTAAAATACACACATTAGGGTTTGATTTTAAAAGTATATTTCACTGGTAATTCATTAAGTTATTAATATAACTTGACAACCAACTGGAGTAGTAATTAGAGTAAATAATTAGTACGTCGTGAGTCCTGAAATAAAATAAAATTAAAATACCTTAATTTCACATTTGACGCCAGAATTTCAATTTCATTTTTACACCATTTTTAGAGTTCCTTACCTGAAAGGAAAAAGCTTTCGCTTAATCTAAAATTATTTCTATACACCTTTCTTGTTGATCTAGAAGGTTTGCTACTTAGTGTGTAATGTCAGAGACGGCTTGAGAAGTAGATAGACCTGCTCTAAAGCCGTACTGGTTTTTGAATAAAATAGATTTTTTATTTAAGTATGCTTTCAGCCTTCTATTTAGTATTTTCTCAAATATTTACACAATGTCACTTCTACAACGGTCCGTAAAAACGGACAAGAGAGGTCCATGTGTAGTAGACTACACATGAACCTCTCCTGTGGTATTATCAGGGTGTATATTTTACTTTTGGCGTAATCGAGATGGTATGCCGCACACTATCCAATAGTCACAAGATTTTTCTATCATTTCCCAGAATTGCCTCTTACGATACCCACGGAACAAAATCACACAAATGGCTGTCGCGTCGCGTTGAAAAATTAAAAGTCTTATACGTTAGTCTAGTATTAAAAAATCCCTCTAGATCAATTCGTTGGGAGTAAGATAATAGTCTATGCTCCGGCTGCCTTATCTGCTGAGCCACCGCAAACCAGGTCGTCAGTAATATTGCCTCTGAAACTACTATGGCCTTTTATCCTCAGAAGGGTGATGTTATTTGACTTACCTACCTACTTAAAAATAAGAAGCATTCATAGGTTAGCGCCGAGATCGTAACATATTCCGCACCTATAAAACCACCATACGTTCAGAGAGTATTCGAACGATTCCTGATGCCGCTAAGATGATAACAGCTTGAAAGCGTGAATTTTGGAAACCTCCCGATATTTTTATATGCATTTACTAAACATGAAGGTACTGGAGCCAGTACCAAATCATATCTTAGAAGACATAGAGATACAGATAATATAGGCGTTGTATCAACAAATCAATCAATAAGCTCCTTATAAAATAACTATTTATTTTCAATTTATAGAATAAGAATAATAAATTCTGGTTAAATAATCACCAGGTAACTACATCGTATTTTACAATATAATAAAATTAAACCAAGAAATAAGAACAGAGGTTTCTAAACTTGAAGTACACATTTTACCTATATTTTTCCCTTTGATAAGCTTTCGGGTTATTTTACCTGAAAACAGAATATTGTAATATTTTATTTGAGATAATTTTCTTTCTGTACAGAATGTTGCTTTATATTATTATTATTTTTATCCTTATTCTTGTTTTATTTTATTTTAATTTAATACTTTTATGTTCTTCCAAATTGTAATATAATATAAGATATTGCATTATTGTTTCAGCATGAATGGGTTGGCTCGACCGGGGAAAGATCACAATAGTATCATAATATTTTTGTATTTTTTATGATGAGTGAATCTAGTTTCTGTGATTTTAGTGCTGTGAGCGTTTTGGCTTAATATGGCCCCCTTTTTATGGCTATCAAAGAGGTTGGTTAATCTACACCCACCTCTTTTATAGCCATAAAATCCACTAATTTCCATCGTTACTTTCGTAACGATGTTCACCTATAAAAGTTTTTAGTGTACAGATGAGTTATCTAACCTCCGTCCAAACATTAGTTGCGGGCTCCGGCTCTGACGGCTAACTCCTCTCGTTCGAGAAACGCCTCAGGTTTCTGATGATGTTAGTGTTATTAGCCTTTTGGCACTTACAGCTTTATCGAACTCACCAATGCGGTAACCAAATACAGAGCACCAAGTAATGCAGTGTATATGTCGTGTGATAGAACATATGTCGTGTGAAAGATGCGGTAGTACGGTGGACAGTTGATTTGAGCGGCGCGCCCCTGCTGCAGGCACGCTGCGTCCCATTCGTTGTCCTAACTGTGTTTGTTACACTAGGTGTGTGTGTATTGTTTATGTGAGACATCCGGCGATATTTGAGCCGTTGGTATCTAGGGAAACTGGTGAGCCTATTAAAACATTACGTGGTCTTCAAACATTTGGAGTCTCACACAACACATACAAGTGGCTGCTCTTAGTACCAGCGGGTTGGGATGTGTCTTTCGAAATAGCAGTGAGACATTTCCTTGAGTTATTCAGAGGTTGACGGAAGTTCACAATCCCTATGCATGTCTGAAATTCGCTGTTTCCGCCGGGCTCCGGTGGCCTTGCGAAGACTAGTTTTGTGGGCGAAGGTTAAGCTTAATGTGATGCTTAAGATATGACAGGTCTTACGCAAGTATTATAAATATGGAGTTTGTGTCTTAAGGACAGTTTGCTATTGCTGTGGGCTAGCAACGAATTTGGCTAGGTTGCGGACTTTGCGGGTTCGATCCCCGCCGGTACGTATGAATTTGTTAATTGCAAGTTTAAGTGCTGATTTACCACTTGCTCAGCGGTGAAGGAAAACATCGTGAGGAAATCTGCCTGTCTGAGAAATAAGAAAATAAATTATTTCGAAGACATGTGAAGTTCGCCAACGCATTGGGGCAGCGCGGCGGACATTTCCTTGCCCTAAAACCCTTTCAGAAATGAAAGGAGGCCTGTGCCCAGCAGTGGGTCGTAAATACGCTGCAACTTTAAATAAAATCAAAATTAATACAAATAATTGTGCAAATGACTCAAAGTAAAAATATAATAGAATAGAATAATTTTTTATTCAATATTGATTACAAGTAATTCTGATTGAAAGTCATTTTTTATTTTACTATATATATAATACCTTGTATATTTCCCGGGACTGTTGTTATAGTAGCGTATACATTGCCTCAAGAATGAATTGCTGACTCTGTGGAGTCTAGAGACCTTCCTAGACGAGAGAGTTCCTAGTGTTTACAGAGTGTATATCACTTTTTTTTTTACTACAACTATTTTTGTTTTGGTGAAAATACATCAAATTTTCGTAAATATACTGACAGGCCAAAGTTAATATAATAAATATAAATTTAATTCTTTAAAATTTTCTCTAGACGACTCTCTCGGCTTAAGATTGTAAATAGCTCTTAAAGCCCTCTTCTGAAATATAAAAAAAGTTTCTAAATCAGCCGCATATACCCAAAGCAAAATCCCATAATACATTATACTATGGAAATAACTGAAATAAACAAATCTAGCTGTCTCGACACTAGTGAGATCTGTAATCTTTTTTACAGCATAAGCTGCAGAGCTTAGTCTGCTTGCTAGTTTGGATATATGGGGACCCCACTGAAGCCTTGCGTCGAGAGTGATGCAAAGTATAAAAAAAAAACAGAGTATACAAATCGGCTCAGTTCTTCCCCATTTAAAAACACATTGGTATTCGGATGTTGACAATTTGTTGTTGTAAATTTAATACATTTAGTTTTATTGTCGTTTAAATGCAGATTATTAACGTTAAACCAATGCACTAATTTTGATATAGCATTATTCACTTCGTCATATTTAAATGATAGACGCTTAAGTTTAAAAATCAAGAAAGTATCATCAGCAAATAATACTATATCTTGAGTATCCCCTATAAGGGAATGTAAGTAATTAATATACACTAAAAATAAGAATGGGCCAAGAATCGAGCCCTAAGAGACACATATTTACGGACGACCCGGAAGAAATTTTATCATTGATAATTACTTTCTGCATTATATTACTTAAATATGAAATAATAAGTTTAAGCGCTGTGTTCTTGTAAAATATACTGGGACAGTTTGTCGTTGAAATTTTATTTCGAACAAACGCGTGACATGCGTTGGTTAAGAGTGACGGAAACAATCCTCTATTTGTATTTTATACTGCATACGTTATGAATTTTTTTTTATTAAATGAGGTTACGAAAAGGACTATTCCTGAAATTGCTATTCAATTTATCTGTCTATTCATACTTGACAATTTTACTCCACAAATTATTGTTTATGTCACATGAGTAAATACTTTATTAAAAAATGTATATATGGAAAGTACTATTCTACAAAATGTTGTTAAATTTATCTGTCTATTCTTAATTCCTACTTTTATAAGTCATTTAAAAGTAGGTATTTTTTTCATTTTACATCTCATGAACCATATTAGTTTACTAAAATATGTGTACCGCTACTCATAAACGAGCGCCTATTATGTATACGAATCCAACACTGAAAGTTTTTAGAAATGGCTATTTGTAAACGATATAATAAAAAAACAAGTTCAAAATTTGAAAATGGAATTCTTTGCCAATATTATTGTTAATGTATTTTATTAATTTGTCATTTTTTTACGATTTGGCGGCAAATTGAAAATTGTCTGTGTCACGTCAGCATGAATATAACGCGAGAAAATTTTGGTACTGATTTCTTATAACTTTCGATGTCATTTAAGGCAACAAGAAAGTTATTATAGACTTCTGTTTGTAGTGCCTCTGTTAACGGAGTTTAAACGTGGTCGCACAAATCTCACCGATAATCTGCGCGAGGGACAGCTTTCTACCGCGACGACTAAAAATAACATCAGTGTTTTGCTGCGTATGATAGAGACTGACAAAAGAGTGACTTATCAGCAGATTCGGACACGATTAGGAATCGATATCAGTTAAGTGCACAAAATCCTCCATGAACATTTATCGGTCACGAAGCTTTGCGCTTGGTGGATACCTCATAATTACGGTCCAAAAACTCCGTCGTGTTGATTTGTGTCGTGAAATGGTTCAAAGATTTAACGAAGGTGACTCAAATGCTGTATTCGACATACTTACTGGTAACAAAAGCTAGATTTATTATTATGATCCTTAAACTAAGAGACAGTCTGCTTGTCTGGGTGTTTCCTTCTGAGGAGTTACCAACTAAAGTAAACAGATGTCGAAGCGTGGGAAAAAATATGTTAACCTCGTTTTTCGGAAGGACAGGTCATTACGCAACAATTGTTTTAGAGGATTGAAAAACAGTTACTGCAGAGTGGTACACTAACAATTGTTTGCCACTCGTCTTGGAAAAAGTTCGGGAGAAACGACCTCGCAGTAGGATCCTCCTTCACCACGACAACGCCTCGTCGCACACCGCCAAGCGAACAATCGACTACTTGGCGACGTCAGACGTGGAATTACTGGGTCACCCGCCCTATAGCCCTGACCTTGCGATTTTTATTTATTTCCGAAAATAAATAGAAAACTTCGAGGAAAATATTTTATGGACGCCGAGGAAGCAGTGGCTGCGTTTCAAAATGCCGTTTAAGAGACCCCTAAGAACGAGTGGGCAAAGTGCGTTTGTCAGTAGTTCCATCGGATGCAGCGATGTATAGATGTAAATAAACACTATTTTGAAAATATATAATAAAACTAATAACTTGATAGTTTGTTGAGATTTTGATTTTCTAAGATTTTTCAAAGTCACACTCGTATTGTTACTTGAATTGTATTAAATGAAGAAAATCAAGAACAGATGAAGTTTACTACTACGGCTCTTAGTTTTCGGCCGCATATCAGTTTGTGGGTTCTGTTTCAGCAATAAATAACCGAAAACTAATGCTTCGTAATACATCTCCCACAGTCACATACCAGTTAATTTAGGTATCAATACACAATATCACATTTTAGTTTTTAGAATTCCGTAAAACATATTTTATATAAAGATTTGTTGATGCAACGATTAGCCCCTTAACGTATACAGGTGGCTCTTTCACATTTTCACATTTTGCAAATATTAGAGCATTGGTTCCGCTCAAATTTTTTTCAACATGAGCGAATCGGCACAAATCTCTCTGCATGCATTAGGAGATCTGTCTAATCAGTTGCCTATGCGCTCTCATATCTGTTGAGTACTGCAGTTTCAATTCCCGTCTAACAGCATTGAGATTAAGAGTGTGATCGGAGAGTTTTAGGTTACTCTGCAATGGCTCTCGCAAAACTTAACTCTGCGACAGAATTCAGCTACTGTTGTATTTAATGTTATCATTATTATAATATTTGATATTTTATTGAAAGTTCAAATTCATGCAAACATTTACAAAGTAATAAATAAATTATAAAAGAAAAAATGACTAAAAGTAATTTAAATACATTCTCAAAGCTATTCCTATCGTATTTTATTTCAATGCATTTAGTTAAAAATGCCGTTGAGCCGTGTAGTGGCGGTTAAGAGTATCCACTATCCCATATCTTCCCGTAGGTGTCGTAAACGGCGACAAAGGGAAACAGGCAGGAGATGGGCATCAGCATCTTCCTGATAACAGCCCGCTCGCCAAGCGTGGCAACTATGGCAAATACCCCACAATGATCAAAGCAACAAAAAGACGGCCCTCAGTCCCCGGCGGCCCCGCTATTCCTGGCTACGGTGGCGACCATGGTAACGGCGGGGCAGGGGGTGCTAAGAATCTCCGGTGGAGGTTCGGTTGCCACCTAAGACGACTGAAAGTAGGGAAATTTGGAATAGGCAAACGGAACCCAAGGGGCCAGCAGCTAGAAAACTTCATGGAGAAAGAGGGACTCTTTATGATAATCTCTTTCTTCGAGAAGCGGCCCCACAGGAAGTGGACCTGGTCGAGCCCCGACGATTCGACAAAAAAATGAGATTGACTTCATTATGAAGACCAGACGACAACTGTTCATTGATGTCTCCGTGATCGCGAGGGTGAAAGTTGGTAGCGATCACCGAATGGTTAGAGGCACACTGATCCTAAACGTTAAGTTGTAGAGGTCTCGTCTAATGAAGTCAACGCTCCGTCCCCTTCGTGCTCTGTTCCGAAGTCTCGAAACCATTTAGTTGGAGTTACAAAACCGTTTTCAGTGCCTAAAAGACTGCAATAAAATGGACGATATGAATGACAAGCTCGTGGAAACTATCCATGCGGTCGGAGCTAAGTTGTGCAAGACCCGCCGCAGAAGAACACAAAAACTCTCCGATCACACTCTTAATCTTATGGCTGTTAGACGGGAGATGAAGCTACATTCTTCAACAGATTGACAGCATACAGGCAATTTAACAGACATATCTCCAATTACATGCGGCGGGACTTGCGCAACTTCAATACAGCTTGTATTGAAGAAGCGATCGAGCGAAACCAAGACTTCAGTCTTTTCCAGAGATCTGTCTGCCAGACGGAGCCATTTATCAAAGCTGAAGACCGAGTGTGGCAGTATCGTTTCCGGGACACCTGAGATTTTGAGTGAGATTGAGAGGTTCTATGGGCAGCTGTACACGTCATCGTTGGAGCCACACACAAGTGTGAGTAACGATCCAAGAGCGAGTCTTATCCGACACTATTCCGAAAATATCCCGGAAGTTAGTCTGAGCGAGATTAGAATGGCTCTCCAGCACCTTAAAAACGGCAAGTCCCCGGGCGAGGATGGAATTTGAAAAAATTTTGAAAAAATTTTATTGCAACAAAAAACAATTTATACATATCAATGTGGCCCTATCTCCTGTAAAAGGTTAACCCGAGTAACAGGACATAGTTCCTTCCTATATTTAGCAAACTTTTGTTGAATAAAAACACAAAAAAAAACATATAGATACGTGTTTCTAAATCTACGTGCGTGCGCGCGCACGCCCTGTGTGTGTGTGTGTGTGTGTGTGTGTGTGTGTGTGTGTGTGTGTGTGTGTGTGTGTCAGTGTGTATCAGTGTGTGTGTTTGTATGTGTGAGAGACAGAGAGAGTGAGTGTGTGTGCGTACATGATTTTAATTTTTTTTAATTTGTGTGATTGTTATGATTGCCTGAATTATTATGATTACAATTACATAATTTACAAATTAGAGGTTAATAGACATTCAGTAGCTTCATAGTCACAAGTTTTCAGCCAATTAATTATTTTACTTTTGATTTGATGGTTGTTGTAGCTCTTACTAACACAAATTTTATTAAATTTATTATATAGTAATGGTGCAAGGTAATAAAATTGTCGTTTGGCAAAAGCGCTATGTATTCTAGGGACTAAGTATTTATCTACTTTATTTCTTCTATTATAGTTTTTAATGTCAAGTTTATTGGGTGCAGAGTACCTATGAAATCGTCTGATACATTGGTATATAAATAATTTTCTTACACTAAGTACCTGTGCTTTTTCATACACCAGTGTTGTGTGTGAATTACAGCGGAGCTTCTGAAAGCGGGTGGAAAACCGGTACTTGAAATCCTTTAGAAGCTCTTTTTTTTATAGAATAGGGGGCAAACGAGCATGCGGCTCACCTGATGGTAAGTGACTACCGCCGCCCATGAACAACCGCAACACCAGGGGAATTGCAGATGCGTTGCCGGCCTTTTAGAAAGGTGTAAGCTCTTTTCTTGAAGGATCCTAAGTCGTATCGGTTCGGAAAATTCGCTGGTGGTAATTCATTCCACAAAGAAGTTGTGCGAGGGAGAAAACTACTTCTAAATTGCACAGTGGTGGACCGCCAATCATCCAGATGGTATGGATGGTAACGCGAGTTTTGTCGCGACGTGCGATGGTGAAATTGAGCGGCTGGAATTAGTCCGAACAATTCCTCAGAGCACTCCCCGTGATAGATGCGATAAAATACACAAAGAGATGCAACATCTCTACGCAGTGCCAGTGTATCGAGCCGATCGGAAAGAACTCGGTCGTCGACGATTCGAATCGCTCTGCGCTGGATGCGGTCAAGTGGAAGGAGCTGGCACTGGGGTGCCCCGGCCCAGAGATGGGAACAGTATTCCATGTGGGGCCGAACTTGCGCTTTGTAAAGTTGCAAGCGATGTGCCGGCATGAAATACTGTCTCGCCCTGCTGAGCACGCCAAGCTTTTTAGAGGCCAATTTGGCCTTCCCTTCCAAGTGACCACGAAACTGCACGCTATTCGATATGTCGACGCCAAGGATTCCGATACTGGCTGAGGCAGCAAGGGGAGTGCCTTGAAACTGAGGAGATACGACAAAGGGGTTCTTTTTAGCGGTAAACGCGCAAACTTGTGTCTTCTGGGGATTGAACTGGACTAGATTTAGTCGGCCCCAATCCGAGACTTTGTTAAGCAAAGACTCGACTTCAGACACAAGTTTGTCCCGGTACTCGGCGACGTTTTCCCGAGAAATATTGGCACGGCCGGTATATAAGGCATCCCCAGTGCTGTCGTCTGCATAGCAATGAATGCTACCAGTTAGCAACATATCATTGATATGCAGGAGAAACAGCGTTGGTAATAGCACGCAGCCTTGTGGAACACCAGCGTTGATAGGCTTAAAATCAGAGCATGCACCGTCTACTACGACCTTGATGCTCCGATCAGCAAGGAAACTGGTGATCCATTTGCAAAATTTCTCGAGAAGCCCATAGGAAGGAAGCTTCGAAAGAAGCGCCTTGTGCCAGACCCGATCGAAGGCCTTTGCTATGTCCAAACTAACAGCCAATGCCTCCCCCTTGGACTCTACTGCCTCCGCCCATCTATGAGTTAAGTAAATTAGAAGATCACCTGCTGATCGACCCCGACGAAAACCGTACTGACGGTCACTGATCAGCTGGTGATCCTCAAGGTACCTCATGAGCTGGCAGTTTATAACGGATTCCATTATTTTGGAGAACAAGGAGGTGATGGCGATAGGCCTGTAGTTGGACGGGTCAGAGCGGTCGCCTTTTTTAGGGATCGGGTGGACCAAAGCTGTCTTCCATGAATTCGGGACTACGCCTTGGGAGTAGGAGTACCGGAAAAGACGCGTTAAAACCGGTGCCAACTCCGGAGCACACGTCTTCAGCACAATGGGAGGGACTCCATCGGGCCCACTCGACTTGCTGACGTCCAGGGAGAAGAGTGCTTTGCGAACCGAGCGCTGTGTAAATCGCACATCCGGCATGGAGCACTCACATCGCGGGATGGTCGGCGGTGTGTTCCCCCCGTCATCTAGGGTCGAGTTAGACGCAAAAAGAGAGCACAACAGATCGGCTTTCTCTTTTGCGGCATGGGCCAGTGAGTCGTCCTCTCTGTGCAGAGATGGGAGGGATGGCTGACAGAAGTTCCCTTGGACAGCCTTGGCGAGAGACCAGAATGCACGGGTTCCCGAAGGAAGGCTTCCTTCACTGCTCCGGAGGCGTGGAGCAGAAGTGCGGTGGTCTTGTTCCTCAAGAAAGGCGACAACGCTCTCTTGAAGAACCACAGACCGATTTCCCGTCTGAGCCGGGTCTACGTGCTATTTTCGAGAGTCATTACGAATCGTCTCGCACGCAGACTTGACGACTTCCTGCCTCCTGAACAAGCCGGTTCCCGAAAAGGCTTTAGTACCATGGACCACATACATACCCTGCGGCAGATTGTACAAAAGACAGAGGAGTATAATCTGCCACTTTGCCTTGCATACGTGGACTATGAGAAAGCCTTTGATTCCGTCGAAATTTGGATGGTGCTGCAGTCCCTTCAGCGGTGCCAAGTTGACTGTCGGTATATTAAAGTGCTGAAGTATTTGTACAGTAGGGCTATGATGGCTATCCGAGTAGAGAATCAGAGTACGAAACCTATCCAACTGCTGAGAGGCGTAAGACAGGGTGACGTTATAACCCCGAAACTCTTCACCGCTGCATTGGAAGGTGTTTTCAAGCTACTGGACTGGAAAGGATACGGTATTAACATTAATGGCGAGTACATCACCCACCTTCGATTTGCCGACGATATATTCCTTATTGCAGAATCACTGGAGGACCTAAGCACTATGCTCAATAACCTCAATAGTGTCTCCCAACAGATAGGTCTTAAGATGAACATGGACAAAACAAAAATAATGTTTAACGTCCATGTCACACCTATGCCGGTAGTTGTTGGAAGCATTAAGCTCGAAGTTGTTGACGAGTATGTTTACCTGGGACAAATAGTCCGAATAGGTAAGTCCAACTTCGACCGAGAGGTCAATCGACGGATTCAACTCGGCTGGGCAGCGTTCGGGAAATTACGACGCATCTTCCCGTTAGACATACTTCAAAACTAATAAATTGTACAACCAGTGCGTGTTGCCAGTGATGACTTACGGATCTGAGACGTGGTTCTCCACTGCTGGCCGTATGAGGAAGCTCAAGGTCAATCAGCGAGCTATAGAGAGGTCTATGCTCGGGGTGTCTCTGCGTGATAAACTTAGAAATGAGGATACCCGCAGTAGAACCAGAGTAATCGACATAGCCCAACGGATTAGTAAGCTGAAGTGGCAATGGGCCGGCCATATAGCTCGAAGAACCGATAACCGATGGGGAAGAAACGTTCTCAAGTGGCAGCCTCGTACCGGTAGGCGAAATGTAGGGCGACCCACCACTAGATGGAGTAACGACCTGGTGAGACATGCAGTAAGTCGATGGACGCAGATGGCTCAGGACCATGCTTTGTGGCATTCCTTGGGGGAGGCCTATGTTCAGCAGTGGACTTGTGAAGAGCTGTAATGATGATGATGATGAGTTAAAAATAAAATTGAGGAGGACCTCTGACAAGAGTTTTCTATATAAGACTTTGCTTGGAGGGAACTAACACATAAGTTTTCCTATGGAGCTTGAGTCAACTTCTTGTCTTCGAGCAATAAATTGAACACGTTTCAACACTACTAGGAATAGAATTTTATTCACGGACTTAATTTAGAAGTGTTTAAAAAATGAAGCCTACAATAATTTATGTTTATAAAAAATGCAAGTATATTAGTTTTTTATATCAGTCATCCAAGTGACTGCCCATGAAATACTCCAGGCAAATTGCTGGTGTGTTGTCAGCGTTATAAAAAACATAGGCTGTTCTCACTATTTATAAGTTTTATCACGGATGTAGCGTATGTACGATAAGATCACAGGGGGTCTATGACACGTAAAAATTATGACTTCGTTATTAGTTTTGACGTTTGGTCAAACTAATTGTATCGGTATCGATTGTAAGCCTATGCCCTTTTACCAGAGTTCCTGAAATGTAAATACCCAGACTAGTGAGGGGCAGTAGCGGCAAAGGTGCTGTGATTGCGACATTGGGCAGCCAAATAAAAAGAAAATATAGTATATTATACATTTGTACGTATACTTTTAAATATGTGTGCCTTCGCTAATATGTTAAATAGTTTATGGCACGTTTATTATATGTATCCTTTTTAATATGTGTACTTTCGCTAATATACATTTATCATATCATTTTTCTAAAAAAGAAAAAAAAACCTTCAAGGAAAAAGCTTTACGTGGTAGAGCCATGCTGTAGCTATATTAGTAGTATAGTTTAGCACAAATGGGCTTGTGATTGTATAGGCGATGAGCTAGCAACTATCACTTCTGTCACACATCCAAACACAAATTTTTAGTTAAAGGTAGTCCCAGTAGTTCGTTACTTTTTGGAAGCTTTGTTTTTGATGACATCTCATTTCTTTTTGTATATAATTATATCTAGGTACCTTTCTTCACTATTACACACTATTAGTATTAATGCTGTGTATATGTTTAATGGGACTGTTGTAGTTCAGATGGTTAGCGCTCGCTGTAAACTTCACAGTACGCGAACAACCCGGGTTGAATCCCTACCGGCACCAATAAAATTGGTAATTGTAATTTTAAGTGCTGATTTACCACGCGCGAGGAAACCTTAATGTCTGAGAAATATCAAAAAAATATTTTGAAGACATGTAAAGTTTTGCATTATTGCAACACGCATTGGGGCAGCGCGGCGGACACTTCATTGCCCTAAAACCCTCTCAGTAATGAGAGGAGGCCTGTGCCCAGCAGTAGGATCTATATGGGCTGTAATTTTTATAGGTCTAATGACTTATGTTGACGTCCTTATTCATTAGGTGTGAGGTATGGCTAAAATTTTTTAAGGTTGACAAACGACCACATATTTCACCTGATGGTAAGTGCATACAGTGGCCCTTATACACTTACTATCTTTGACTAAGATATAATGCATATGTGTTGTTACCCATAAGAACAAAGACGAAATTACTTCTTACCAGTCTCATGTTCTATATCGTTACCACAGCTAAAGTGCTATCATGCGCTAATATTCTATGAAATGGTTGTAGTTATCCGGTCAAGCCAATACATGGTGCCGCCATAATTCAGTTGCAGCGTAAGGCTGCTCCATTGACACATTTAAATTAAAAAAATAAGAATTATACGTTTAAATTTTTATTTCTTAAATTTTTATTGACAGCGGTTGATTAACTGTTTCTAATTTAATTAATAGAATCAGGCGTTACTTTGCGGAAGTCATTAATTAATAAGTAATTACATTTAAGTTGGCAAAAAAATGACTTCGCGTACATCCGCCCGATATATGCGCATATATAAGTAATTTTTTGTGCCAACTTTAATATTTATAATTTCCTTAGTTACTGAACCTTATATTATGGATTAGCTTACACTCACTTGCATAGAATGTCGCAGGTACATTCTATGCAAGTGAGTGTAAGTTAATTATATTATTTTTTACTAACTTTTTACCCGCGGCTTCGCTTGTGTGGTCTTCAATTTAGTAACATCATTCATTGCTATGTCGTGCCAAATTGAGCAAGCTTAACAAGTTTTTCAGATTGCATTAATATTATATGTCTAGAAACATCTACATTTTTTATATTGGAAGTGTCTACCGATATATCCAAAAGAAAGATAAATTGTCTTGGAATCAAAATTTATTATTATTAGTTACTCATTACATTCATTCATAATTAAAGTAAATTTAGTTTTAACAGAATAATGATAAGTTCATGGTATTATATGCGATATTTAATTCATATCATTGTTCCATATAATTGTTTCATGCAAATGAAGTTCTATTCGCAGTGAACGTGGATAGAACTACACTCATGATTATGTGACGGTTCATTATTATTATTAATAAATAATAATTATATTTAATGTAAAACATTTTGAAATATCATAGAAATTATACTTTAAACAATTAAAATGCATTGATAAACATAAAGTTCAAATATATATATTTCGAATATTGAATATTATAGTATAGTAAACTCATAATATTATATTTAAAATCTCTTCATTTAATAAAAACTATGCTTTAAACATTCAAAATGTATTCAATAATACAATAAAACGTCGATTATATAGCAATAATAAAGATATATAACATTTGTAATATAATTGATAAAAAGGGGTCAAAAATTTTCTTCTTTCTAAAAAAGTTCAGGAGGGTGTTCTTGTATTACTGGAGCACAATGTATATAGCACGTCTTATATTAGGGACTTATGAAGTAAGGTCTATGGAACTAAAGCATTAATATAGAAGGTCTCTATGATGAATAAGCATTACGATAGCAGAGTTATGATTTGAAGTCCCATATATATAAGACATAATAATAAGGTCTATGAAATAAAGCAAATATGTGGAAGGTCTCAAATATGTAAAAACATTATATTGGAAGAAATGGGACTTGAAAAGGATTATTATAGTGGCGTGTAGATTGCTTCACAGCGTCCGAGACCGAGGTAAACTTAGACTCGCTAACCGATGTGTCCTAGACATATCATCTTAGTGCCGTTGGTAAGCGGGTTTGTTGTAGCATTACGACTTGCCCGTGGACATCGCACACCCCTAATGGTTGTGGGCGGTGTCTTAGCGCATAGTGTTATGATACGCCGGCTATCTTTCGGATTAAGGTGAGTGGATTTGGTAGTACTTTTAAGTGCAGCAAGCATACTCAACTCCATGTCCATAGTGTGCAATAGCGTTATAATACGTGGAGTTTTTGGCTACTAATGTCTTAGTAGCGTGCTACTATGATACGTTGGTGGTATTTTTAGTTAACAACATTATCAATTTGTTGTTATCAGGGGGCGCCATCCTTATGATAGTTGCATTGATGCTTACTGCTGTATGCAGTATTGAACGCAACTTCTTGGTGGGTGAGACAAGCATGATCGAAAATGCATATACTCAACGTCAGTGACAAAAATCCTTTTTGATGGCTAATTGTTACTACTAGTGCTGATCATGCGATTGGTGGTGATGCCTTACACTTATATCACATATGCAGAAACGGCGCACTACTAAGGGGCCAAGTCCTCATTTACTGGTATGCCAGTTATTTTGCTGGTGGCCGCCAGTTCCCAACCTAATGTCCCCTTTGGGGGTAGCGCGTTGGTTGGTGTGGACTCACCGCACACGGCGTACACGGCTCTCGTATTTAAATAAAAACTGATCAAACCTTTTGTACGATTGTTGACCATATCTGCCTTGTTATTAGAAACCAAACAATGCCACGAACTATTCCATCAAATGAAGATAAATTTCCAAAGTACCTTAATTTTCAATTATTTATATCAGATAAAGTGTCAACATATGAAGTTGTTAAAATGAAACCTATGCCGATAGACACCTAATATATTCAACTAAAAAGCTTCTCCCGTGAAGTGGCGGTTAAGATTACCCACTACCACATATCTTCCTGTGGGTGTCGTAAAAGGCGACAGAGGGAAACTTAGGCAGAAGATGTGCAGCAGCATTTTTCTGATAACAGCAAAAAGCAATAAACAAAAGTGTAATAAGTTGTTGACGAATATGTTTACTTGGGAAAGATAGTCCGGCTAGGTAAGTCTAAGTTCGACCGAGAGGTCAATCGACAGATTCAACTTGGCTGCGCAGCGTTCGGGAGATTACGACACATCTTCTCATTAGACATACTCAAAACCAGATTGTTCAACCAGTGCGTGTTGCCAGTGATAACCTATGGAACTGAGACATGGTCCTTCACTGCTGGCCGTATGAGGAAGCTCAAAGTCGCTCAGCGAGCTATGAAGAGGGCTATGCTGATAGATTTAAAAACGAGGATACCCGCAGAAGAACCAGAGTAAACGACCTATTAGTGTAAACGCAATTTAAAAAAACTAACGTTGAAAAAAAAAAGCATCCAGACGCTGACTATTTATTTTAAAGCATAGCAACACTTGTTCAGTGCGGGAATGAATCCTCGGTCCAGCAATGCAGCAGCCAAACGCCTCTGCGCTACGGAGTCATCATTTAGTTTTTACTTAATTAATTATTAGTATAATAGTGCGTTTTAATTTTATATTTTCTTCACACATCTTTTTGTACCTAATAACTGTAGATATATAATTACAAATTTCTTTCTTTAGTATCTTAATCGGCATTTTTATTCAATCCCTAGGTTAAAAAAGTATTTCTCATAAATAATTCACTATTGAGAACTAACTTTTATTATGTAAAAATATCGATAAACAATATATCGATACAGGTTTTTTTTTAAAGGCGATTTTTCCGGACCGATACGACTTAGGGACCTTCAAGAAAAGAGCCTACTCCTTTTTAAAAGGCCGGCAACGCATCTGCAATTCCCTCCCTGGTGTTGCAGTTGTTCATATGCGGCGGTAGCCACTTACCATCAGGTGAGCCGCATGCTCGTTTGCCCCCTCTCCTATAAAAAGAAAAGTTAAATCGATAAAATTATTCGAGGATAGACATTTACATCACTATTATAAATCGCGTATGTTGTCAGCACTGTCTTCCTATTATTATAATATTCATAACCTATCTTCACCTATTCATCATCATCATCATCATTACAGCCCTTCACAAGTCCACTGCTGAACATAGGCCTCCCTCAAAAAATGCCACAAAGCACGGTCCTGAGCCACCTGCATCCATCGACTTCCTACATGTCTTACCAGGTCTTCACTCCATCTCGTGGGGGGATGCCCTACACTTCGCCTACCGGTACGAGGCCGCCACTCGAGAACCTTTCTTCCCCATCGGTTGTCGATTCTTCGAGCTATATGGTCGGCCAACTGCCACTTCAGCTTACTAATCCGTTGGGCTATGTCGGTTACTCTGGTTCTACTGCGGATATCCTCATTCCTAAGTTTATCACGCAGAGAAACTCCGAGCATAGCCCTCTCCATAGCCCGCTGAGCGACCTTGAGCTTCCTCATACGGCCAGCAGTGAAGGACCACGTCTCAGTTCCGTAAGTCATCAGTGGCAACAGGCACTGGTTGTACAATTTCGTTTTAAGGTTTTGAGGTATGTCTGACGAGAAGATGTGTCGTAGCTTCCCGAACGCTGCCCAGCCGAGTCGAATCCGTCGATTGACCTCTCGGTCGAAGTTGGACTTACCTAGTCGGACTATTTGTCCCAGGTAAACATACTCGTCAACAACTTCGAGCTTAGTGTTCCCAACAACTACTGGCATAGGTGTGACATGGGCATTAAACATGATCTTTGTTTTGTCCATGTTCATCCTAAGACCTATCCGTTGGGAAACACTATTGAGGTCATTGAGCATAGTGCTTAGGTCCTCCAGCGATTCTGCCATAAGGACTATATCGTCGGAAAATCAAAGGTGAGTGATGTACTCGCCATTGATGTTGATACCGTATCCTTTCCAGTCCAGAAGCTTGAAAACGTCTTCCAATGCAGCGGTGAAGAGTTTCGGGGATATGACGTCACCCTGTCTTACACCTCTCTGCAATTGGATAGGTTTCGTACTCTGTTTCTGTACTCGGATAGCCATCGTAGCCCTACTGTGAAAGCACTTCAACACTTCGATATACCGACAGTCAACTTGGCACCGCTGAAGGAACTGCAGCACCGCCCAAATTTCGACGGAATCAAAGGCTTTCTCATAGTCCACATACGCCAGACATAGTGGCAAATTGTACTCTTCGGACTTCTGTACAATTTGCCGAAGGGTATGTATGTGGTCTATGGTGCTAAAGCCCTTTCAGAAACCGGCTTGTTCGGGAGGCTGGAAGTCGTCAAGTCTGCGCGCGAGACGATTCGTAATGACTCTCGAAAACAGCACGTAGACGCGGCTCGGAAGGGAAATCCGTCTGTAGTTCTTCAAGAGAGCGTTGTCACCTTTCTTGAAGAACAGCACCACCGCACTTCTGTTCCACGCCTCCGGTGTAATGCCACCATGGAGGACGGAATTAAAGAGCTTCTGAAGGACTTCAAGTACCGGTTTTCCACCCGATTTCAGAAGCTCCGCTGTAATTCCATCCTCGCCTGGGGCCCCACCGTTTTTAAGGTGCTGGAGAGCCATTCTAATCTCACTCAGACTGACGTCCGGGATATCTTCGGAATAGTGTCGGATGAGACTTGCTCTTGGATCGTTACTCACACTTGCGTGTGGCTCCAACGATAACGTGTACAATTGCCCATAGAACCTCTCAATCTCACTCAAAATCTCAGGTGTCCCGGAAACGATGCTGCCACATTCTGTCTTCAGCTTTGACAGTTGGCTCTTTCTGGCAGACAGATCTCTGGTAAAGACTTTGTAGCCTTGGTTCCGCTCGATCGCTTCTTCAATACGAGCTGTATTGAAGTTGCGTAAGTCCCGCCGCATACAGCAGCACGAGGGGGACGGAGGGTTGACTTCATTAGACGAGACCTCTCCAACTTAACGTTTAGGTTCAGTGTGCCTCTAACCATTCGGTGATCGCTACCAGTTTTCACCCTCGCGATCACGGAGAAATCACTGAACAGTTGTCGTCTTGTCGTCATAATGAAGTCAATCTCATTTTTTGTCGAACCGTCGGGGCTCGACCAGGTCCACTTCCTGTGGGGCTGCTTCTGGATGAAAGAGTTCATCATAAAGAGTTCCTCTTTCTCCATGAAGTCGGCCAGCTGCTGGCCTCTTGGGTTCCGTTGCCCTATTCCATATTTCCCTACTTTCAGCTCACCGTTCTCTCTTGTGCCTAGTTTTGCATTGAAGTCTCCCATTAACACCGTATATTGGGATTTGGAGGAATGCATGGCTCTAGAGATATCCTCATACATTTCCTCCACCTCCTCATCGGGGTGTGCCGAGGTTGGTGCGTAAACCTGTATGACCTTCAGCGAATACCGTTTGGTGATTCTTATTATAAGGTACGCAACCCTCGTCGACACACTCCCGATCTTTACAACGTTGTTAACGAGAGACTTGTGGACCATAAATCCGACACCTCCTTGAGACAGATTGTCGCCCTCCCGGTGATAGAGCATGTTGCCGGATTCGAGGACTACCGTGTCCTCCCCCTCTCTTCGGACTTCGGATAATCCTATAATATGCCAGCGCAATTTGTCTATCTCTTCTTCCAGCTCCACGATCTTTGTCAGTCCTCAGGGTGCGTGCGTTGTACGTTACCAGGTCGAGTCGTCTAAGGTGGCAACCGAACCTCCACCGGAGATTCTTAGCACCCCCTGCCCCGCCGTTACCATGGTCGCCACCGTAGCCAGGAATAGCGGGGCCGCCGGGGACTGGGGGCCGTTTCTTTGTTACTCTCATTCATAGGGGGGTATTTGCCATAGTTGCCACGCTTGGCGAGCGGTTTGGCAACCGCAGTTTTTTTTATTGTCAGTTTATTGTTATCAAGAAGATGCTGCTGTACATCTTCTGCCTGTTTATCTTTGTCGCCTTTTACGACACCCACGGGAGGATATGGGGTAGTGGATATTCTTGACCGCCACTACACGGCAATTCTTCACCTATTATTCCATTATATTATACATATGTAGTTACACTGACTCATTCACTGCAAATGTAACTTTGTAATCCTATATTTTTATATGGGATTACAATGCTATTAATGCAGTTGGTGTAACTCGAAAACTGGACTGAAATTGCAAAGTACTTTAGTTTTTACTTGATTTATATGCTAAACAACAATTGTATTCTAAATTTGAAGCTTCTATGTCTGCTATAAGTGCCTTAGAGTTTTGATGATCGATCAGTCAGTAAGTGACAAAATTAAGAAACTGTGACTAGTTATAATTCTTAAACTACTGGTTCAAATTTAATGAAATTTAAAATATATCGAATTTATACAATGCTCACTTTGTTGCTGAAAACTCAGGTTTCTAGTTTTATCTACAACGAAGTTATAGGGTTTCGAAAATGGCCTGAACTGCTTTGAGAAAAGGATGGTACGGCCATGCCGCTTTTTTGCTTGATTTGGCGGGGGCACTGCCATGCCCCCAAATTGAAGCACATTTTTGTTATGCCTAATAACTTTATTTTTGTGTGATCACTTATATTAACGTGATAGAGCCACGCTGAAGCTATGATGGGTATATCATGAATGGGTCAGCTCGACCGCGGAAGGACCACGCTGTCAAAGAATACCAGCGTGTTTTGTATGGTGAGTGTAGAGAATCGGAGATCCTTTTTACTGGAAACGAGGCATTCCATCTTAATCCTTATGGGTGATAACGCACCTTCATTTTGATTCCTCATCGAGAATAGATGTAGATGTTTACGGGCTACAGCAACCACTTAGCATCAGGTCAGTCTACCTGACTGTGGACTGTGGACTGGGTGTTTTTTTTTTATAATTGGACACAGTCCATCTATAAAAAAAACTATTTGAAAACCAACTAAACGGAAAGCATACAATCTGATATGAAATAAGCTGTTAAACAATAACTTCATTAAATAAGCATTTTGTTAACATTTTTTTATACAATGAAGTAATTTTACGATTTTTATGCTCATTCTTTAAAATCAATTAGTATATAAAAACTAACTAATCTCGAACAAGGTGTTTTTGTAAATACGAAAAGTTGATAAATTATTCCGCGTCCATTCTTTAGAATTATAAAATATAAACCAATGGAATAAAGTTATAATTATACATAGTAAGTATGACATCACAAAAAGGTCACATAGTTTTATCTTTCGTTCAAATTGTATATTGTTACAGAAAAAAATATTTCATCAGTATTTATAAGCAATTTAAAGAAAAATAATAATAGGTGATAACGTGTATTAATGGTTAGGGTGAACACAACATATTGTGGACAAAATTAATTTCCCAAGGGTGTAGTACATTAGGCGCACGTTCTCAGAAATGGGTCGATTGCAGTAAATTACATTTTGTGACAATTTTGTTAACATAAAATTTGTCCTTTAATTTAATTTTAACGTTTTTAACGTTTTTAGTTAACGTTTTAAGTTTTTAATATTTTTCATTAATTATAATAATATATTTCTAACTGGAGATATAAATATAAATATATTAGAAACGAATAAGCACTCTAACGATTATCAGAACCTTCTAGCTTTTCAAGGATTTCTCCAGGTTCACATAATCCCTACGTAAGAGCAGAGCTGTTTAGATCACATAATATTGGAACTAAAAAAATTATAAGGTTTTATTCGTACAATCATAACGGATCATTATACTATTTTTAATGTCAATAAAATAAATCAAATATCAAAATCTTCATTAAGTCAGTAAATTATAGCTTTTAATATTATAGCTACCGATTTAGAAAGTACAGATATTTTGGAATGTGACGATACTAATAAAGCTACGAATCTATTAGTTTCTAAAATTACGAATAATATGAATTCACACAAAAAATATAAATTATATCAAATCGCAAAATAATTTTCCAACCATGGGTCACACCGGGACTGTTGCGGTGCTTGAAAAATCGTGATTAACTTCATGCCAAATCAAAAAAAAAACTTAAAAATAATACCATAAATATTACCTACAAACGTTACAGAAATTTTTGCAATGAAATCTTTAAAAAAAAAGAAAGTAATTATATAAAAAATAAATTTATAAAATCTGGAAAGAATATTAAAAAAAAACGTGGGGTGTAATTAGATCTATTGCGAAGTTAAACATAAAAGCACATTACAATAATAGTGAGTTGCTTCATCTTGCAGAAAATCCTAATCTCTCAATAAATCCAGTAAAAACATACTTTGCTAATGTAGGGAAAACAAAGCAGAGAAGATTCTTAGAGATGTTCAGTCTATACCGTACAAAATTGATAGTTCTATTGCTAACTCATTTCTGTTGACTAATACAGATTTTCTTTAAGTGCATAATACTAATACTGAACTTAAAAACAGTCCAGCAACTGGAAAAGATGATATACATACTAGGGAGCTAAAATTGTCTAGTCATGTTCTCGTATCTCCAATTACACGTATATGTAATAGAAGTTTGAGAGAAGGCGTATTTCCTGACTGTACGTTTCAAGACGGCTCGTGTTAAATCAATTTATAAAGTTGGGGACAGAACCAGTATTAGTAATTAAAGACCAATTTCTATTTTGCCATCATTGTCGAAATTACTAGAGCGACTAATGAGTAGAAGACTAAAGTAGATATAATATTATTTCCAATAATCATTACGGCTTTACCTGCGGAAAGTCAACCAAAAACGCTCTCAATGACTTAACATCACATATAGTTACGCTATTAGAACAAAAAAACAAATGTCTAGCAGTGTTTTTGGACTTGGCTAAAGCATTTGATACTGTCTCTGTCCCGTTATTGTTGAATAAGTTGGAATGAATAGGGAAAAGGGGAACAGCCTGAAATTTATTTTGTAGTTATCTAAAAAATCGAACCCAACGAATGAAAATTGAAGTGTATCTCAATGTATCTCTTATGCGTTCCTCAGGGAAGTATCCTTTGATCAAGCTTATTTTTGATCTATGCGAATGATTAGTGTAACCTAAAACTAGTAAAAGGAAAATTGATCGCTTTTGCAGATGATACAGTCTTAATATGCCATAGCTCAAATAACGTGTAACGTAGTAAATGAGCTAGGACTAGTTATGAAATGGCTACAGAATTATTAACTCTTAACTTAGAAAAGACCAAGTATATCACCTTTAGACAACTACAGCAACTTCAACCATCTAATATTAAAATAGTTGCTCACATCTGTCTACATTCCACTCATCATGAGTCCTGCTCACCTCGTTGTATACATTGATTCAACACTTTCGTGGAAATATCACGTTGAACCACTTAGTAAAAGGATCAGTAAATTAATATATGTTTTCAAACGTTTAAGAGCTGTTACTGACTTTAAGCTGCTTATAGTTACTTATCTCGCATTATGCCAACTAATAATTACATACTGAATAACGTCTTGGGGATGGAAAAGTTTAGGAATTACATTCTCCAAGTTGAAAGGGCACAAAGAGCAGTGTTTAAAGTAATTCTTTTTAAACCCTATAGCTATTCCACTTCTCTGATTTACTCAAATACGGGAGTCCTGTCAGTTCAACAATTGTACTACTTACGATTACGTGGACATTAAATACCTACTAGAAGGCACAATTGTGGCGTTGTATGGAACTAGATTTTACGGATATTGTTACGATAATTAACTTATTTTACGTCCTCGAAGTTTCGTGTATTATACAGTACACATGGTCATGAGAGGATTGAGGTGTTGAGTGTCCCAGTGTCAACTACGGCTACCTTCATTTCAAACTGAAGGTAGCCGTTGTTTTTGCATAAACATGAGAAATATAAAAAATCATAATAGAGGCGTTGTTAATAATTTGACCAACCTATTATTGATACCATCGAGAGAGAATATTTAAAAAAAAATATTCTCACTCGAGAGAATGCTGATCACTTTTGATATTTTTAATGACTATTCTGCTGAGGAATCAAACGTCGTTGGTAATGGAGACCAACGTTCTACTTCCGCTTCTACCTTTCATAGGTAAGCCGGGATCTGTGAGTTTGCTAGTTGGAGTGCACTGATCCTCTAGAGCGAGGCATTCAGCCTTCGGATTTTGAGAACCTAATACCTGACGAAAATATGTATCATAATCACCCGGATTCTGTCTCACCGAGATCTAACCGTATTGTCGATCCGTACAATTGATCTCGTTTGACTCACCTAGTCGGTCGGTTAAATCGTCCTAGGTAATCATACTCGTCAATAACTTCGAACGCAGTGTTACCGGCATAGGTGTGACATTAACAGACACTATTAAAGTCATTGGGCATATTGCTCAATGCCCTAAGTAGTGTCTGGAAAAATAATAATAATTTTTAATAATTGGTTGATTAAAACATAATGGAAAAATAACTTATATAGTTTATTTGTTCTATTATATTTTAATAAATACAAAATAAACGCAAAAAAATAAACTTCTGTTTAACATAAAATTCAGTTCGGTGTATATTGCGCTATACAAGAGTCGGCAAACCTGCTGTATTAGATCACGTAGGCTAGTCATTTGTTCGCAGTTGTTCTTGTTCACTTTCTTTCTTATGTTGGAATTAGTTTTATATTAGTTTACGCTTAATAAAAGAATACATACTTAATATAAGCTTGAAACAACACAATTGAAAACATGTCAAATAAGAAAGGTTATATTTTTTTTTAGTGCACCATAGTCAACAAAACCGTATAATAACGAGTAAGAGTCGTACCCTGAGGGCTCCGAAAAACCTAACTATTTACGTAGATTCATGCATCCCGGTAAACGAGTCTCGACTATTTTTGTTTTCGTTACCAATATCTACACAAATGCCGTAAATTAAATTTATATATATATGCAATAGACAAGTTTAACAGTTAAAACATTAAAATATGCAGCTATTTTCAATGACATAACTAACTACAGAATTACGTAAATCATAGTTGAGGTAGGCAACACAAGTCGGATTGAAGGACAAACTATCAGCAGATGCTCCGACTGCAAATGTAAGCAAAACATGTTAGTAAGCAAAAAAAAAATTAATTGACATTACTGAGAGAACTTGCTTATCGTCAAATTTCCTGAAACTAGGTCAACGGAGAGTACTCTTTAGACTTTGGTGACTGAGTTAACCGTTAATATTATAGTGATCTCTACCCGTTTCTGAGAAAAAGGTTCTTGACAGACGGACTCACAGACCGTCCGTCCGTACGACAACAAAATAATTATATAAGGGTCACTTTTTCCTTTAGAGATACAAACATAACAATAATAAAATCACATCGGGTTAGGTTCGGTAATCTAGGGGCCAGTCGATGTCACCAAAGCGGCTTATTACTTTCCCGGGAAAATACTTCTTATTTTCTCTCGTATCTTCTCTCTTATCGTGCTGGAAATATGTTTTCTTATCAATGCCAGCATACTTACGTAACTCCGGTATAAAAAAAATTCAGAGATCTCGCAGTGTCTTTCTGCGGTGACGGTTTCACGTTCGCCAAAAAAAAAAGTGCCGATAATGCAATGACTGGAAATGGCATACCAATGTGTTGTCTTCGGGCTATGTTGAAGCTTTTGATGAACTTTTTTGGGGTTATGTTCGCTTCAATATCAAATATTCTGCTTATTCAGATATCCCCTAACGTGAAAATGCGCCTCATCACTAAACAGAATGTTACCTAAGCGCACAGGAGTAGAGAATCGTTCCAATACTAGCCAATCGTAATTTTCTCTTCATATGTAATCATCACAAAGCGGTCTGTCACAAGGTTCTGTACTGGGACCAGTATTGTTTATAGTATTTACCTTTGATGAACCTAAAAGTTTGAGTTGTAATGTAAGCATGTTTACACGACATGTTGACACGAAGATATTCGCCAACCCATTAGTGGACTTTGATCGCCTCCAAGCAGATCTGATTAAAATATCAGATTGGTCAAAAAGTGGATTAATAAATACAAGTACTTGACTGGTTTCATAGTTACTTGTTTGGTCGCCGGCAATGGACACGTGTAGATGATTCGTTCTCTAACTGGTGTACGATTAATGCAGGTGTACCGCAAGGTGGCGTGTTGTCTCCTCTCCTCTTTTCAATCTTCATTAGTTCGATCACGCTCCAATTATCTTCTCGCTACCACCTGTATGCAGATGATCTCCTAGTATATGAGCATGCCAAATTGATGGATTTACCCAATACTATAGGTTTATTAAACAAAGATCTTGACTTAATTGTGGATTGGTGTAAGTCATACGGTCTTAAAGTAAATCCATCAAAAACAAAAGCAATAATTATAGGCAGTCAAAAATTGGTTAATCTTATAGATTTTTCTTCCCTACCTGGTATTATTTTTGATGGGACACCTGTGCCATATAGTGACACCGTTAAAAATCTAGGCGTTACTTTTGACAAATTTTTATCTTGGGCCCCACACGTAAGCGAGGTAAGTAGAAGGATGTTTGCGTCGGTCGGATCTCACCGTCGATTAAGTAAATTTTACCTATACCTACTAACATTGCGCTTGCACAATCACTTCTTTTACCGATTCTCGATTATGCTGACACGTGTTATCTCAATTTAAATGAGAAGATGCTTAATAAACTTGAGCGCATTCAGATTCTATGCATACGGTTCATATTTGGACTTCGAAAATATGACCATGTCTCCGAATATCGCGAAAAACTCAAGTGACTTCCGATCCGTCTTCGCAGGAATACTCACATTCTTTCTCTTTTATACTGTATACTATTCAATCCCTCTTCCCCTACTTACCTTAAAGAGCGGTTTGAGTTTCTTGGTGATACTCACTCTCGCTCTCTTCGCTCTGATAAAAACATCACCCTAAAAATTCCATCTCATAACACATCCTTCTATTCTAAATCCTTTTCTGTTGAAGCTGTTAGGCTCTGGAACTCCCTACCACTGCACATTAGAAGTGCGCAGTCTATTTATAAGTTTAAAAAACTTGTCAAAGCGCACTTCTTTCCTCCTTAAATAGCATTCCTCTAAAAAATTACTACCTACTCATTTTTCCTTACGTTTAGGCTTTGACTTCACTTGTTTAATCTTTTCTGCTCTCGTATATGTATGTATATATTTTTGTATTTAAAATGTATTTATTTATATTATAGATGTATGTATTTATGGATTATATTATATATGTCGTTTGTATTTTCTATCAACCTACGTACACCCTTACCCTTTCTCACAAGTCATTTTATCCTCTGCAATGTGGTTGCCTGGTAGAGATCGCTCCCAAGCGATAAGGCCGCCAATTGTACCTTTAAACAAATTATGTTCTTTTTTCTTCTCATATGTATTTTTGTGTGTACAATAAAGTGTATTTCATTCATTCATTCATTCATTCGTCCTCCATATAGAAAACCGATACCCTCGTTTCAAATATAAAATCATTTAAAGAATAAGTTAAAGTACAAATAAATTTAAATCAGACAGATAAGCTTTACAGACAAATTAAAGTAATGAACATATCGCAAACATACAAGTACCAAAATTGTATATTAGTACGAAAAATTTTAAATAAAGATATACACACAAACACAACTTTTTCAAAGAGAATACAACTACACAAAATGAAACTTAGGCGAAGCAACGTTATTGAATTAATAACACCACGAACAAATTTCGGAAAAAAATGCATAATGTATGAAGGTTCACAAATATATAACAAATTACCAAAAGATATTAGAGACTCAAAATCAATGCACACATTTAAAAGACTACTTAAGTATCATCTATCGAAAGACTAAACAAAGACCTATCTAAATAAATAAATACTCTCATGTTGAATAACTAACATAAATAAATAAATATCTAGATTATTTCCTTCTTACACTCTAAAAATACCAATTATTTAAGTTATTCAGAAATAATAAATAGTATAAATATTACAAATTTTACTAAATATATAAATTATTATAACCGGCACTTAATCAGACTTTTTTTTTTTTTTTCTCTCTAAACTATTGAATCTAATCAACTGTATCACTCTACTGTGCGAGTCACATCCAGTAATGCTTATGTATGTAATCGGCACAAACAAGTCGGCGGTTGAATATGCACAAAGTGAGCCATCGCTGTCGCTAGAAACTTTTTACAACCACCTACATCTTGTATTTTTCGGTAGTTTAAATTATAGTTTAAATTATAATTTGCATTGTTACATTGTACGAATAGCCCAAACCAAATTTATATTAAGCTATAGATATATAAGTCTCAAAAAGTGAATGTAAAATTCTTTGAGATAATAAAGTTCTTCTTAAACCGTAAATTTAAATCAACATCTGGACGTCCATGTAAAACTTTTTTCAAACGGATTTTTTCAAAGTAGCAACATAAAATGATTTTTTCAAAAAAAAAAAAAATAAGATGGATTAATTAGAGTGATTTATTGGTATACGGCTACCCATACTATCGTATAAGTGCAATATGGTTATGGTAGAAGAATTTTAAGAACACAAAATTGCTTGACCTTGACGTGTCGAGAGTAATGCTTTACCTAGTAAGGCTTTGCGTTATGAGGCGTGCAATATAACAGTAATACAGAATATTTATCGCGTATTAGTGTTTATTATCAGCTAGGATATCACAACACACATCACATTAACAGACATTTTTAAATGCTAATGATCGCAGTCATATTTGTTCTTCTTCTCATACTAGCTTTTGACGGCTCCATGGCGCAGAGGCTTAGCAATGAGTTGTTGCGCTGAGGGTCGCGGGTTTTCGCAAGGAAAATGTATTTGTATGACCTTCAAATAACTGTTCCGGGTCTGGTTGTTTGTCCTTGTGCAATTGGTGTTTGTAAACTGCCTCCACGATACAGGAGAAAATCCCAGTATTTTTTTAAAATATTTAATGACAATGACTAGGCAAGTTTTGCTGAGTGCAGAAACGACTCCCTCGCATTAGTAATGCTGCTGCCCGCTACCAATCTTTAGGTTTCGATATTTTCGGAAAAAACCCAGAGAAATTCTTATTTAGGCTGCTTAAAAAAATAAAAAAGGTAAGTCCGCCAATAAACGAAATTGCAGCGCAGTCAATCCTGCGACATTGCTACATTATTCTTTAAAAATTATAAGCTTAACCCCTGAAGTGCAACATTCCCCACCATAAATTTAATTAATTGACATACTTAAATATGAACAAAACTACCACAAAGGCGTCCTATATGAGACTAAAGTTCTAAAAAGAGAAATAACTACAACTAAGGTAAATATAATATTATTTTTGAACACAGGCCTCTACTCATTTATGAGAGGGTTTTAGGGCAAGAAAATATCCACCACGCTGCCCCAATGCATGTTGGTGAACTTCACATGTCTTCGAATTTTTTTTCTTATTTCTCAGACATGCAGGATTCCTCACGATATTTTCCTTCACCGCTGAGTAGGTGATAAATCAGCACTTAAAATTGCAACTAATAATTTCGTTGGTTCTGGCGGGGATAAAACTTGGGTTTCTCGCGTACTGGGAAATTTTCAGCGGGCGCTAACCATCTGAGCTATCACGGCTCTTCGGCCAACTTCATTTACGTCAGCGAAGTTATTCATTTATCAACCAAATTTACAAAATTACGCAATAAATTTAAGAGTTATTAAACAACAGCAGGCTATTTCCTTGAAATTAAGAAGTACCGGATTGTAATTAACAAATCAGATATTTATATTATGTAGGTTTAAGCATTGTTTGGTTTAGGTAAAAATCCTACACAAAAATGAATTATTTTTTTTTATTTAAATGCAGCTATAAACATTTTCAAAATGTACATAAGAATATTCTTATATTTTGTAGCATAGCTCCGTCTTTGACCAATCTGTTTTCTGAGATGTATATGTGCTGGAGTCACGTAGCAGTATATTATCATTGCTACGGTGTGAAAAGTTCGGTTAGGATCATGCTTGCAATGAATGAATGGATACGTAAAGTAGCAGCATAATGCTATGCAGGATATACCATATTTCCCTTGCTTATCCATCTTCCTAGTTCGCAGAGGTAACAACGCACCTGTAGCGATCTTTGTTTAAAATTGTGCAGGTGTTCATGGACTGCAGTAGCTACTACAATCAGCTGGAGCTGGTAAGATCGTTTGTCACTTCAGTTTTATAAAATAATAATTTATGAAATGCAATTTAGATAATGTGTTGAAATCCTAGTTTCCACCACCCAACCCAACCCATCCGACCAAGAGGTGAGTACGTCCAGTTGAATCTTGAATTGGCATAGCAATAGACATTTTAGGTAGGACACTTGTCATCAAATTTATTCGTCATGAGATTACTGAAAATTAATACTGATAAATGAGATTTGTGCAATAGGAACGATTAAGATATATTTTCTTACAGCCTTCTACAAAGAGTATGGCATTGTAATGTTAAACACAATTTCTAATTGACCTCAGATGAATGGTATCGTCGAGCGTTAAAACAGAAACTTCTTTAATTGACTTAAGTATCTGGTCTTCAAGACGCCATTATTAAATATTGCCTTTATTTTCTGAGTGTCACATGTACGCTCTCTACTCAGGATTTACCTTAACAATGCAATTGATTTATCAAATGATAATTTACCATCAAAACAGTTTTACTTCTAACTTGTATAGGTTTCATTTTATAGTGTATTTTAATGAGAGATGAGAAAATTGCTGTAGTAATTTACATAAACCACAAAGGTAAAATAATAAAAAGTGTGCATGTGTACAGTTTACACGCAGTAGAAGTGAAACCTTCAAATGAAATCAAATAACATAAGCAATATAAGTTTCACGGCAAATGATTTATTTAACATAATTAATATCATTAATAGAATCAGACGTTACTTTCCGGAAATCCATTATATAGCTTTTAAAAAACTTTTACTTCCCAAAAATCCGCTCTATAAAATAAAATGATGTGTCTTACCTAGTATGAAGAGTACCTCCCGCCCTCCCTCAATTGCGTCCCGTCACCCCTATTCCTGCCACCACCAATCCCGTCACCACTAATCCCAGCACCACTATTCCAAGCACCACTACACTACGAAATACACACCATTGACGACAATACGACACGTGCTTTGCCTCTACACGAGGCATCCTCAGGTGATGTAGACTCTGCGATAGCTGACCGTCAAGTGAGCAGTGAGCCAAAACAACTGCCTTTTATACAGTTTGATGACGGAACCGCTCCCTGCTTAAGGAGCGAGCGACCGCGTCATGCGATAAAACATGCAAACAATCACCGCCGGACTTACGCAGCCGTTTGTAAAATTAAAAACAAACCGCCGCGCCACGCCCGCCTACCCTCCAAGCACGCAACCAATAGCCGATCACTGTGAGGGTGACAAACGATCATATTGCGAGGCTGTCTGCTATTAGAGAGCAGTCTAAAAGATATTTAAGAAAGGTGAGTTAGAGACATTTGTTTGCTCATTCAGCAGTGCAACGTTACTAGTATTACTTTTTAATATCTCTAACTATTCCAGCACACACAGTCGCAGCCCTTTATTACACGTGTGTAAGACTTTAAAGGTGTGACCGTTGGCTAGGTTGTGTCCAGTGTCCAAAAGATGTTTAGCAAAATGAGATTTACCGGGATTGCAATTCCTGTACGCGGCTAAATGCTCTTTATAACGAGTTTCGAAGTTGCGACCAGTCTGACCCACGTAAACGGCGTGGCATTCGTCACAAACAAGTTTGTAAACACCCGACTTTTGACGAATATCCAACTAATCTTCATTATTACAGATATTTCTAAGAGAATCATTAATTTCAACATCATTAATTCTAACCACAAGTGCGGCTTAAAATATAAGATAAAACTTTAATTTTATCTTCTATACAAATAAATAAAAGTAAAGTGTCTGATTGTATGAAAGTATATACGGTACATATTAAACAATACAATTTTTAATATTTTTGTCTGTCTGTCTGTATTTTTATTCCGGTTAGTCTCCGGAACGGCTGGACCGATTTTGTCGGAAGTTTCACTGGCATATAGCTAATATCATGAGGAGTAATTTATCCTACTTTTATTTTAGAAAAATAATTAAGGTTCCGCGCAAAAAATGTTACATATATAAACATTTCGAGTAAAATTACATTTCAATAATGCCATCTACTTCATTTTGTAGGTAAAGGTGTTATGTAAAATAGACGCTAGGTGCCTAAACACGACTAATGTAATACGAGTACAATATACTATCTCATTACCTTGCAGGATAAATCCTACAGGTGTAAATGTTTGTTTCTTTTTAGTGCCGCTTTTTCGTTTCATCGACATTCAAATCACGATTCTAAAGAAGTTTTCACTTCAAAAAGTAAATTTAAATTTTATTGCAGAAGTATCGAGTCGCGTCAGTTGTAATTCTCCTTGTTATGTAATTGTTCATGGGTGGTGGTAGTCACTAAGCAACAGGTAAGCCGTATGCTCTTTTGTCTTAAAATACTTCGATGTCTGTGTGCCTCTGTGCTTGCGCATATGCTGGCTGTTGAAACTATTATATTTCCAGCGTATTTGAAAGATCCGTCACCATGGTAAATAATCATCCAAATGAACGTCAACATCTTCATTACGTGGGTCACTCAATAAGTTTTGCGATGAGATGAGATGAGAGATGCTCGAAATTTAAAAATGAAACGAACCTGTGTTATATGTTTCTGAAAAGCAAATTTATTTAAAAATATCCATAACGCTCAATATTAAAAAAAAAAAACATAGTTCTACTAATTTTCCTGCAACGCTTCCCGCGCTTTTCATTTAAAACGATGGATCTTAACAGTGAAAATTTGCGCGCTATTACATATTATTTATTTATTTATTTATTTATTTAGAAAACCAACAGCGTATATAGAAAATATTAACATTAATGTAACAAACTAAAAGTATGGCCAATAACAGGTTTCCCTTATATTGTTTGATGGTAGGTGTATTGTTGTTAGAAGAAAAGGAAAAAGAACAATCTAGTAGATAATATTTATATATATATATATATATATATATATATATATATATATATATATATATAAACATATAAGATATATATTTACTTATGTATATATACATATTAAATGTTTAAATATATAAACATAATACAAATAATTAATTATAATATATATTAAATAAAATAACTTAAGTACTTATATTTATATTAGTAGCCTCAAAAATACATATAGAAGAAATAGATGAGAGAATATATGATTGTATGTGATTTTAACTTCAACTGCTCTATTTCGTAATAGTTTTCTTGATGTAATCTTTAAACGTAAGTTTAGATTTCGCAAAGAGGTCAATGTGTCCAAATTGTTCATTATATGTACGAGCAAGCCGCGAAAGAACAGTGTTTCGACTATAGTTTGAATGATGCCAGGGAGTCTGTAACAATGTAGTATTGCGGGTACGGAATTTTGGAGTACGAAAGGTGATTCTTGAGACAAGATATGGACAGTCAATATTACTGTTTATTATATCATATAACAAAGCCATGTCAAGCAAAATGCGCCTGTGTTCCAGAGATAAGAGATCGTGCTCAGTGCAACTGTCTGTGTAAGTATCGATTTTATTCCGACAGCGAAAGTTAAGGTGATTAACAAATATTTTTTGAATACGCTCAAGGCGGCTTTTGTAGACATTGTACTGTGGAGACCATATTGAACTAGCATATTCCAAAACACTTCTGACATATGCAAAATAAACCATTTTAATTGTATTAATATTCGAGAATGGTTTACAGATGCGAAGAACAAAACCAAGATTTTTATAGGCTTTACTGATAACGTAATCAATGTGTTCGGATAGTATCATTTTATGATCAAAAATTACGCCTAAATCCCTAACACTTACTTTTCGGCTGATTTCTAATCCGTCAAAGTGATATTTATTTAGAATTGGCTTAGATTTCCGTGTAAAACTAATACATTCGCACTTGCTTGCATTGACAGTTATATTATTTATTTTGTAATATTCAAATAAACGGTCCAGGTCATTTTGTATCAATAGGCAGTCATGTATGGTGTTAATTTTACAAAAAATCTTCTTATCATCTGCATACATGAGGTAATTTGTGTGTATAATGCACGAACCAATGTCATATAGGTAGGCATTGTAAAAAAGTGGACCTAAGTGAGAGCCCTGAGGAACACCTGTAGGTATGTTTATGTAGCTCGAACGGAAACCACCTATCACGACTGCTTGTGAGCGGTTTGTGAGATATGATTCAGTCCATCGGAGCAAGTCACCGTGAATCCCTAATATTTGTAATTTGTTGAGCAGGATCATGTGATCCACACGATCGAAAGCTTTTTCAAAATCAGTGTAGATCACATCAACCTGCCCACCTTGATCCATATTTTCAAGGACAAAAGAAGAAAAACTTGCCAGGTTCGTAGTGGTGGATCGCCTTTGTAAAAAACCATGTTGCTGCTCAGGGAAGGCACGTGAAAGCGTGGGGTAAATTACGTTATATACTACTCGTTCAAGGATTTTAGCCGCGGTGTTCAAAATAGAAATGCCTCTATAATTATTTATTTCTGTACGTGATCCCTTCTTGTGTACAGGGATTATGTGTGCACACTTCCATTGATGCAGAAATATCCCTTCACGTAGAGAGCGATTAAATATAATAGTCAAGGGGAGAGCAAGTGATTTAGCGCATCGTGACCAAAAAAAAGAAGGTAACCCATCACTACCGGCACCTTTGTTCGTGTCCAAAGTTTTCAACATTTTTTCAATTATTGCAGCGTTTGTCTTTACATTAGAAACGGTGTCAGTACACAACGATTCCGTATGTGGATATATGTAGTTATTACTAGGAATACCAAATACACTCTTGAAGAATGAGTTGAAAGCATTGCATATGTCTATACCATCGGTGTACTCTATATCTTTCAAAGACATTTTCTTAGGGTAACCTGACCCACCCCGAATGGCTTTGACGAAAGTCCAGAATGTTTTAGGATGAGTTTTGATGCTATTTTCACAACTTGACGTAAATTTATTAAAACATTCTCTCTGAACACGGTGTTCTCTTGCTCGGAGTAACGAAAACTCATCGTAATCTAATCTATTCCTGAATTTTTTCCAACGTGTGTGAGCATTGTTTTTCTCCTTAATTATTTTTATTAAAGCAGGTGTGTACCATTTAGGATATGATCGCTTCCCTGTGTTATAACTAAAAGGCACATGTAAACGAACACAACTATCCAGTATGTTATAAAAGGTATTTGTAGCTTCGTCTACAGTGCCTGTACATAAAAGAGACCTCCAGTCCTGTTCTAAAAGATATGTATTAATTTTTTCATAATCAGCCCTCCTGAAATTTCGCCTCGGCGCAGCTGTTTCCCGTAGAGGAGTAATATTTAAATCCAAAACTATGAAGCAAAAAGAAGGATGTGCGTGGTCCTCCCTGAGTAGCGGCGCAGCCGCAGGGATGATATTCAGAGGTAGATTAGAGAATGCAAGATCTAATGTGTTAACAGCATGATTTTTTAAAGTATTAAATTGTCTTAACCCGTGAAATGTTAGTGTTTCCATCAGCTGGATACTCGCTTCTTGTACCTCAGTAGGCCCTTTTTTCAAAGCTGTATATCCGTTTGGGTTCCAAGAAATCAACGGCAAGTTGAAATCTCCTAATATTACAAAATTATCATTTGGAGAAAGCTCGATAATACTATTAATTTTTTGTTTAATAAAAACGAGATCCGATGGCATTTGATGAGGGTCAGGGGCAATATATGCCACACAAATATGTAATTTGGAATTTGAAGCGCACGCGCTTGAAGGAATAGTAATCCACAATAGCTCAGTAAGACCGCATACGCCGAGGTCACGATACATGGCACCAAGTGTACGTCGTGTCAGTATTAATACTCCACCACCAATACTTTTACCACTATTACGCAAATCTCTGTCAGCCCTGAACACGTCATACCTATCGTCGCACAACTCACCATCAAAAATTCCACTGTGTAGCCATGATTCTGTCATAATTATAATGTCGTAATCGTTCGTCAAAATATTTAGTCGTAATTCAAGACATTTAGTCCTAAGACCACGAACATTCTGATAATAGCAGTACAAATTATTTACAGCCATTAATCAAAATCAAATATGTACCCAATTGTGTTAAATTTATAGTACTTTAAAGCTACACAGAGTAACAGAACTAATAATTTGTTTACGTTAGACTTAAGTAGTACGAACAATGATATATCACTTCGGCAGTTGCTAGTTAATAGTGACTTGATTTTTTGTATAAGGTGGTAGAGTATAAAATTTATCAATAAGATATAACAGAATGAATCCTTAAACGATTTGATTAATATAGTCGAGTCAACATAAAAGGGTGCGAGCTTATAAATATGCAGAGCAGTTATTAAATATATATATAAATATCGCGAATGTAACAATATAGACGTTTTAAGTATTGTTGTTAGATTTAATAAATAAATATTGAACGGGTAATTATTATGAATAATAACAATATAATAGATGAATTCATAGATTGACAAAGTAAAATAAAATAATACATAATATACAAGACGCCAGAAAAAATATAATTGGTATTTTATTAAATATAAGGGATATAGTAAAAGAAACCATAATATATATAAAGTTGAGTAACGTTCGTGAAGAATATGGATGCAACTTAGCTGCACAATTATTGCGCGTGAGACTAATACACTTAAGACCAAAAATATTTCATTAATTGAGCTCTCTTTACGTGCGGTCAAACAATGATATATAATATAGACAAAATGAGATAAGAGAGACCAATGAATTGCTTTTACAACGATGGAATTGATAAATTTAAGCAATATAACGTACTTGAAAAGAGAACAAAACAATATACAATGTAAGATTAAATTAATTTTAAAACGTCTCTTTCCTGTGATATATGCAAAGCCGGAGATGTGTCGTTCTTCCTGACGTAGATCCTCCCGTTTTTTGTCCACACATATTGATACTGCTTAAGTTTCGCCGTCTCCCTACATTTCTTTAGTAGAAGTTTATTGCACTGTGTAAGATGCTCATTGACATATACGGGACGAACGCTGCCATGTATGGCAAGGTCTTTGGTGGTCAGTCGGTTTTTTCGAGTGCCAGAGATTATGTTGTCCTTTAGAAGACGGGATTTAAGCTTTGCAATTATATTTTTCGGGCGGCCCTGTTGTTTGATTTTCGGTGTGACACGATTAACTTCTAATATATCATTAGGGGAAATAGTTACATTAGACTGCTTAGCAATGGATATAATTAAATTGGTTAAGTCTTCATCCTTGATTTCAGGAACGCCGACGATCTCTAAGTTCAAAAGGCGATCTCTTTGATTATTTGTGTTAATTTCCAATTGTAATAGTCTGTTTTCGTTAGTCAATAAGTCCATTTTAGATTCTAGTGATTCGATTGCTTTTTTGTTAACAGATAATAATTCCATTTTCTTTTGAACATGGTCATATTGGTCGCAATTGAATTGTACAGAGTTTTCTAAAACTGTGATTTGCTTCATTGTCTCGTTGTACTTTAGGTCAAGAGATATGACCGACTTTTTAATCTCGTGATATTCCTGACGGACGCTGCTTAGTTCCGACATGATCTCAGCAAAGGATGCATTTAGTTTCTCAAGATCGGTTTTTAATACGAAGTCTAAATTATTTTTAATTCCTGATATTTCATCTTGAATTTCCTTTTTCCAGTCATGTAAAGTTCTACGTATCTCTGAGGTAAAATTATTGAGAGCCTCTGAGAAGTCGTTGTCGTGTTTATGCTTACGAGTAGTCATATTGCTAGGCTCACCTGATTTATTGATGTCAGGGTTGGAATTGTAAGGCTTGCGTGGCGTGGAATCTTTCCTTATATGAGATAATACACAATCTGCCACTTTCTGATTTGGTTCGGCAAACATCAAAATCCGGCGGTGTTCACGAATGTGAAATTTGTGCTTATAGAAATTTACACCACTGTATAAAGCATCCTTTTTCGTATCAAATGTATAATTATTTATAAAATAGTATTATAATAAATAGTTATTTTAAGGCTTTAACTAGCCTGAATGACCTTGACGAAACAGCGATCGCAGAGATTTTAGCCGATGTCAACACCGTCTAGCAACTACGTTCTGTATTACTTATAAAAGTGCAAAGATTAATGACATTAAGAATAAGATGACAATTATATAAGTGACATACTGCCTGTTATGCTTGCGCATCACTGAGAATTATGTCGCGGTTACGCATCTTCAATTACATTGCACGGTGTGGTGCTGTAGCTTTGTCCGGTAGGCATCACGAGCTATCAAGTGTTCAAGTTTCAAGTACGTAAGAATTTTTATTATATATGTTAAATCGTATGTATTTGTATCGTATTAGTAGATCTGGGTCAAAGCGTTCGCTGTAAATATTTTCCCGGGTTTGATCCCCGACAGCACGAATGAAATTTGTAATTGCAATTTTCGTCAACACGCATTGGGGAAGCACGGCGGGCATTTCCTTGCCCTAAAACCCTCTCAGAAATAAAAAAAGAGTCCTGTGCCCAGTAGAGGGAATTGTATAGCCTATTACTTTACTTTGTAGCAATATTTATATTCGTTTCAGATATAGAAGGGTACCTTATGCTGACAAAAATATCTTGTGGAGGCGACGAAAACGTAAAACATCTTTGTACCTAGATAAAACGTTCGAAAGATTGTCAGTCATGTCATACGCCACATTTTCTATAGAGCGTAGAACATTACAGATAGGGCAAAATAAAAAATAATCCAATATATTATGGGAACTATTTATTAATAATATATACATTTATAGGTATTTATAATAAAAATAATGAACAAGCTGGAAGGTTCAACTAATAATGTTTTTTGTAAACACAATCGTAAAATTCCTGTTTTAATTTTTACCAATGGTTAATTGATGAAACGTAGTCCAGATCACTTCATATAAAATATATTTAATTAAAATTGACACGTGACCTATTTGGCCTTCTACTTACAACTCGGCGGAAATTTGAAAAGAAATTTTGTCTTTTCACACAAGTATTGTTTACAACTGGCGTGGTTTCGAAAAGCGTGATTAAGTGTCAGCGGTACTACTACCTACTACTACTACTATATAATTTATTTTTTTGTTTATTTTTGTTATATCTTCTTAAAAACTGACGCCATCTCACTATTTTATTATTTGTTTTTTTTTGTACGCATAAGGATAAGTTAGGCTAAGTTAGATTAACTTGGACAAGTTTATATATTTTTTAATTTTATCACAAAATTTCCGCAATAAATTATTACCTTTTCTACAGTGATTCTCTCCTCTTAGTTTCGGCGTGACTGTAGGATGTTATAGTGAGTCACCGTCAGTTACTAAGCGGCCATAAATCATTATATGTATGTATAGACATACATATATACATTTTTCGATTTTAATATTTATGTTTTTTGAATTGTGATTGATTTTTTGAGACTTGGTAAAATTATTTTTTTCCATACCAATTGATGGGCCTGAGTATAATGCCAGTTATGCTCTTTGCCTGAAGTTATTTTTTATTTTATGCTCAATTGCAGACAAAACAATATTGATTGCGCATTTCTAAAACAAAATTTTACCTCTTCTCCTTCTAATAATAGCTCCTGCACCTAACACGGCGGAATAGTTATTATTATCTATAAGACCATTTGCGAAAACAATTATGAGTGTAACATTTTATCAGCTGCTTTGTTTATAGTGCCTTGAGCAACACTTTGCCGGTTTCTGTACAGAAAATGGTGCTGGCTTTGCCAATACGGATGGCCGCTACCATTGAATATAATACCCGCTATGTTACACTTATTTACATAGAAACTTTGATTACCATTTGCATAAAATTCTAAATAGCACTTTTTACACAAGAAAGTAAACTTTTAGATCAGCCCATTTTGTTTTTCACTAATTAAGTAAAAAGTAAAACAAACCAATAGGGCCGGGAATTAAAATTTCTTGCTATTTTTTATAGAAAAGCATGACCTTATCATAATATAAAAGTCAATCATTTAGCCATGTGATAAAATTTTTTAAGTGTGCCAGTCAAACATTAATGATGATATTCGGGTCATTATACTGGAAATAGTATTTTAAATATTTTGTAGTACAAATGATAATCTTCAGTATGATTGACCATGTATATGACTTTTATAAGTCTATGTTATTTTTGATGAAAATTATTATTGCAGATAAAAGCCCTTTCACATTTATTTTAGTCTCGAATTAAATTAATCAAAATGAAACTAATATTGGCTCTTTATAACTGATCTTTAAATGTAAAACACTGACTTGAAATTATATAATTATTAGCATTTTTTTTTAATTCATTGAACTTTTTTAAGATTTTGTTGAAACTCTACTGGTAAAAAAAACAAATATATATATATATATATATATATATATATAGAACTATAATATATATATTATAGTTCTTGATGAAAATAATGTATGCGCGTTACATCGCATCCCATCAAGAATTTCTAATGTAATTCTTGGTATAAAGCTAAGACGTGATAATAACTGTAAACAATAGAATAACAAAATAATGAAAACATTTACATTTACATACAAAACATTTACAAAAATACTTGCTTTATAACCTAATAAATATTATTTGACCGTAACAAAATAAAACAAGGTATTGTTGGGCATGAAAGTAAAAATAAATATTTTCGATTATTTTTGCAATATCTAACAGCCGGATCAGCGGGCGATTCTGATCCATCTAAAGATGCTAAATTTCAGAAAGCACTGTCAAATTCAATAGGAGTGACAGAAAAACGGTTCTTGAAATAGAAAGGTAAATAAATTATTTAACCTATGAAGTAAAATCACTTTATTACAAATCAAAATAGCCCAATAGCTTTATTAACATGAGACATAATTGTACGAGTGCTTAACATTATTTTACTGAAATCTCAGAAAGTTTTTTTAAAATAGAATAAGGGTGACAAACGAGCACACAGTCCACCTGATGGTAAGTGGTTGCTACGGCCCATACACATCACATCTATTCTCGATTACGGATCAAAATGTAGATGCGTTGTCACCCGTGAGGACTAAGATGTAATGCCTCGTTTCCAGTACAAAGGTTCCCGGTTCTCTACAATCACCATACGAAACACAGCAGGGTTAAACTGCTATTTTACATGTTATTCCGTGAGAGCGTGGCCCTTCCCCGGTCGAGCCGACCCATTCGTGCTACAACTATACCTAATAAATATGGCTGTAGCATGACTCTACCACGTAAAAAAAATTGACGTTGAAAATTGAAGTATTTTTAGAAGCAACTTTGCAATTATTTTCTATTGAGTTAATTTTTGTGGAATCGTGTTTTGCAAACCGCCACCTAAAATACGTACAATTTTTTTTCGATAATGACGTGAAATTACAAAACGATCCCCATGCATTTCAATGTGGCTCTATTCAGCCTCTTAATATGAACATACCTCGGATTTCAGAGATAATGGAAGATATAATATTATATTATTACTGTTCCGTGTGAGGCAACCTTTATACTTATATACATATTCTCATCATATTTTTATGGTTGGTTAGAAAAATTATATCTAAATGAAAACTTTCACAGGGTACATTTTTTTTTACTATTTTTACCCAGCAAGTAGTAAAGCAACTACAATCCCATCGGTTAGTGGTTATGTAGTCTAAGATGGTGAATTGCACTGACTTAACAAAAACCTATTCACGCTTGCCTAATAGTACTAGGTAAGTATTATTTGCGACCTATTTGTGTGTGTGTGTGTGTGTGTGTGTGTGTGCGTGCGCGCGTGCGTGCATGCGCGCGTGTGCGTGTGTGTGTGTGTGTGTGTGTGTGTGTGTGAAGAAAAGCGTATGAGAATACGTGAAGAGGAATAAAGGTTGAGTACTAATTCGCTTACCTGTACGAGGTTGCCACTCGAGGACCTTTCTTCCTATTTTTTATATATTTTCCAAGTTATATAGCTAGCCCATTGCCATTTCACTGTAATATTCCGTTGAGCTATGTCAGTTACTCTGATTCTAATGCAAATACCTTCATTTCTAACTTTATCACGTAGAGAAACCCCTCTCCAATTTAAAATTTTTACATTTTTTAGATGATAGTTTGTCTAACATAAAAAAAACCATAAACCCAAGAATGTCTTTATATAGTTATTTATACTTAGGTAAGCACCATTCTTTTATTTATTTAAATTGTTTGATTTAATTTGATAACAGTGTACCTAAATGTAAGTATCTGTATCTTTATTTCTCTCCCTAATAATATTTTATAAAGTCATACTTATATTTATATTTATTATATTTATTGTAATACATAATTATAAAATTCACTATCAACCAATTAATAAAAATATGCAACAATAAAATTACATAGGTATTAAAAACGATCGAAATCTAAGTAACGAGAGCATGTTCGTCGTTCCACATCTAAATTATATAAAAATGCATTTTTCAATTTCACTAATCAACGTCGCCGCAAAAATTTCTTCTTCTTTGGGCACTTTAAAAATTCATTTATTTAGAAAGTAATATTTACAGTGACCAGTATACAGATATTAACTAAATTAAGTATTTCTAGTCATAAAAATATTTATAATTGAGTATAAACTTTTAAAAAACTAATATATATTTGAACGAAGTCGCTCCAACACCGACGTGCAGTCCACTCTCGACGATGTCCGAAAACGGACTGTGACAGAGCTTACATGGCGACGGAGCATGCGCGCTCGCGTAAATATATTCAATTTCAGGGAAAAAGGATATATTCTCTTATAAAACGGGTAATAAAAATAAAACTCTCAATTAAAAATATTAATATTTTTAAGACCTTTTTTTTAGTGTAAGAACTATTTAAATAGCCTGTGCCGTTTTGGAGAAATTTTGCAAAATATGACAAAGATAGGTACTCTTTGGGGATTTTTTTTCTAATAAGGGGTTGACAAAAATACAATTTTGTTAAATTAAAAACGTTTACCAAATCTTCTTCTGTTACCTTGTATTTTTTCTTTGTGGATTAAATGAACAGTTATTGAGATTTTTTTACTTAAATATCCTAGATTTAGGCATTTCAACCACTGTTAAGGCCTTAAACAATATATTTCAAAATATGGACAATTGTCACCTGTCACTTTTCTTTTTTGATTTTATAATTTAGTTTAACCGAACAATTAAATTTACAACGATTACAATCAGCATAATGGGACTCAGCTTCATCACGTGCAACAATTTTTAGTTGGTTTGCTGAATTCAAAAGTGGTAAAATTAATCTTAAAAATGACCAAAGAACCGGGGCCCCGCAAATAGCAGTAACGGCAGAAAATGTATGGACTACTGAAATGTTGGCGCGAGAAGACCCACGAATCACATATATGGACATCGAAAAGATTGTAGGCAGCAAGTTCGGGGAGCATTCATACCATCCTAAATCAACATCTTGGAGTGAGGAAGCTTTGTTGCAGATGGATCCCTCATTTTCTCTCCGAAATTTAAAAACAGATTTGTGTGGATTGGTGCCATGAAATGCGTCTACGTTTTGAAAACGGGGCATCTAGGTGTGTTTCAGAAATTGTTACTGGTGACGAGACATGGACCCATCAATATGATCCAGTAAGTAAAAGGTAATTATCGGTACGGGTCTACTGAGAAGGACAGTTACCGACAAAACTGCAAAGACCTCGCAACGTCGGCAAAAAATGGTGCCTAGTTTTTTTTTCGCATAGCGGACTTTTGTCGACGTCAATACTGGAAAATTGTAGGTCAGTCAACTCTGATTGGTATACTACAGTTGCATTACCCAAAGTTTTTCAAGCTGTGCGGTAGAGAAGACCAAAGACCGGGCTTCAGGGAATCATGCTGCATCACGATAACGCCTCTTCACATACCTCCCTTAGAACAAAAGCATTTATTGAAGAATTTGGTGTTGAAACTCTAAGTCACCCACCCTACAGCCCTGATTTAGCTCCTTGTGATTTCTTATTGTTCCCAAGAGTCAAAGAAAAAATAAAAGGCAAGTTTTTTTTCAAGTGCCGAAGCAGCCGTGGCTGCCTACGAAGAACGATTTCCGACTTGTTAGATCAAGACTGGCAAAAATGTTTTTAGAGTTGGTTTAAGCGAATGGACCTTTGTATAGAGCATGATGGAGAATATTTTGAAAAGATGTATAATAAATATCAATAAAATTGAGAATAGTTTTTGTATATCTCAAAACTTATTGAGTGACCTACGTAGTTGTATATTTTAACAAAACGTTGTATGAAATTTTAAGACACTAACTTTTGAAATAATATTTTAATGTTTGTCTACCGAATTGCCTTGCAACTTCTTGTAGGAATATTAAACGCAAGTCTAAAAATGTTATTCAAGATCTCGAATTATATTTTCAGATAAGAATTTACTAGGTCGAGAACATCTGAAAGCTACTAACCTCACGAGACCTGGTTTTAATATTTTTTATAATTTTGATTATAAGTTTTATTGAATTTTAAAATGAACTAATTTTGTTTTTATTTAAATTATGTAACACAAAGTGGAAATGACAAGTGTGATTTCAACACAAGTTTAATTTTCACTAAAACTAAAACAAGTAATGTATTACAAGTTACGAAAAATAAGGTATACGTTTTTCATATTACTTACGCCTGGGCCAGTAGTATAAAAAAAATTAAACATAAAATTGAATATAACATAAAAGTGAACATAAAAATTATTACAATTTTTATGTTCACTTTTAAGAATTTCTAGCGAAAAATTTCGAGCGAAAATTACTCGTCGTTCTATATCCTTATCATATATACAATCCCTGCTAAATAAACATCCCAAATATACAAACTCATCCACCTGCTCAATCCGCTCTCCTTCTATTCTTATCTCACATAACGCTTTCCTTTCTTCTCTTTCAAAAACCATCACTTTCGTCTTATTTTTGTTCACTTTCTTACCCCTTTTTTTAATGACCAAATTCAATAAAGTAACCATCATTTGCAACTTGGTCACCGACAATGCAAATATGACTTGATCATCGGCGTACAAAAGACATTTGACGGTTAACTCACCCATTCTCAACCCACATTCTTCAACTTTTAAAGTTTGCAAACAACTGTCCATAAATAGGTTAAACAGCCACGGGGAAGCTACAAGACCCAGTCTGACACCATTTTGAATGCCATACAAGTCCAGGTAGACCCCGTTGATCCTGACACAAGTACTAGAGTCCCTATAAAGAGACCTTAATGCCTGTTAATCAAACCAGCGCTCAACCCAAATGAGTTCAGTGTTTGCCCTAACACGTTCCTGTTCACTCTGTCATAAGCCTTTTTACAAATAGAACTTGGTATTTTATAGTTCTTTTACGTGGTAGAGCCATGCTGCAGCTATATTAATAATATAGTTGTAGCACAAATGGGTCGGCTCGACCGGGGAAGGACCACGCTCTCACAGAATACTAGCGTAAAATAGCAGCTTCATGCTGCTGTTTTTCGTATGGTGAGTGTAGAGAACGGGAGACCTTTTTTACTGGAAAAGAGGCATTCTATCTTAGTCCTCACGGCTGATAACGCATCTGCATTGTAAATCGCAAACGAAGATAGATATAGAGGTCTATGGGCCAGAGCAACCACTTACCATCAGGTGGACTGTGTGCTCGTTTGTCACCCTTATTCTATTAAAAAAATTACCGCATTTTGGAGTTCATAATGTGAACAAAAAGAAATTACTGCTCATGTTTGATGCAGCTGCCCAATCAAACGGCTCATATCTTAAAATTATTAATAATGCTAATTCTATAATGATAATTATTATTCCCTCCCAGTCATTTTTGTCACAAAAATATACAATGTACAGACCGTTTTTAGTATATGTAAGTGTAGATTATATTATATATATTTTACTATATATATTATTATATTTTACTATATATACTATATATATTATATATTGGGGGATAAGTCGCTCACGTCCGTAGGCTTCGACCACCTAACCTAGGGTTGGGTGGGCCTAGGCCCACCCTACACGTTTCCGCCGGGTGGTGCTAAACGAGCGACAAAGCCGAAACTATAGACTCGGTCCCTCGCCGTATGGTAGCGGCGTAAAATCTACCACCCCTTAGTTCGCACCATGTACCAACAATGTAAGGAAATGGCCCCGAGTTCACAGCGCCTCTTTAATGGGGCAGGGGTGCGAAGAATCTCCGGGAGAAAAACCGGCGACGAGGTTCGCTACCCGTTACGTCCTGTCTTCCGGAGGGGCGAAAAGTGGATTGCGGAGGCCCGTCTGGCTACGCTGAATATATATGGAGCAATGAATGATAAGATGGATGAAGTATGCGAAATGATGAATGATAGAGGAATAGATGTGTTATGTATGAATGAGACGAAACGAAAGGGAAGAGATAACACTGCACATGGCATGTATACCGCTTACTGGTCTAGTGTAGACGAGACCGAGCGGGCATGCCAGGGAGTCGGTGTCATCTTTTCACAAAGAATGGGTCAATGTGTGAAAGAGTATGAATGTGTAAGCCCAAGGCTGCTGTGGATACGAATGAAAGTGGGCTTAAAGAAGTTGTTCGTACTTGGGGTGTACGCCCCAGATATTTCTAAGCCCACTTATATCCGAGAGCAGTTTTCGGACATGGTAAGGCAGGTGTTGATGAAATGTAAGGAAAATGAAAATATTATTATGTTATGAGATTTTAATGGAAGGGTTGGGGTGAAAAGATCTGGTTATGAAAGGATATTAGGAACGTTTGGTGATGAAAGAATAAATGAGAATGGTGAAGACCTCCTCACCGTATGTGTGGAAAAGAATCTTTTTGTATCGAACACTTTCTTTCGCCATAAGAGGATTCACATGTATACATGGGAAAGAGGGGATGACAGAAGCATGATTGATTTTATAATTGTGGATGAAAGAATGAGGACCGCCGTGGTAGATACAAGGGTTTACCGTGGGTCCAACGGAGGGATAGATAATTACTTGGCCTTATGCCGAATTAATGGTCTATTCAGGCGTTGGCGGCATCGGACATCTGTGTCTACCATTGCGTTACAGCGTATAAGAATAGAGAGGTTACAAGATGAAGGTGTGAAAGAGAAATATAAATGCAGACTGAGGTAAAATATAAGTGTGTTGAATGAATTAAGTATGAATGACTTAGACTTAAAGAATGTATGGAATAATGTTAAGAAAGTTTTGGTACATACAGCCACCGAAGTATGTGGTGTAAGTAAGAAAACGAATGAAAGGAAAAGTAATACGTTGTGGTGGGATGATGAGGTACGGATGGAAGTTGAAGCAAAGAAGAGAGCATGGCTAGATTTACTAGCAACCAAAGCTGGTAATTCTGGCGGTATAAATGATGAGATTGAAAGAAAAAGGCTTAAGACGTAAAAATAAGAGAGTAAAAGAAGTTGTTGAAAGGAAAAAGCAAGAAAGGATAGATAAGAATGATAGAAGAATATCTGATAGCTTCCAGGCAAATATCAAAATGTTCTGGAAGCTCGTCAGAACTGCCAGGAGAAATTCAAAACAGCCTAGAATGAATGCTATACGAGACGAGTAAGGCTCCATGCTGAATGATGAAGTTTCGAATTTAAAGAGACGGAAGGAATACTTTGAAAGCAAGTTTAAGAGTGAAGAGTCGTCTGAATTAAGTGAAATCGAAATTCCGAGAGAAATGGAGAGAGGTAAGGAGATAAGTATAGATGAAATAATGATAGCAATGAAAAGCATGAAAGCAGGTAAGGCAGCCGGATATGATAGAGTATCACTCGAAATGCTAAGGGCTGGAGGGAGTGTGGTTACAGGCCTGCTGTACAACTTGTTTAATTTATGTTGGGAACTGAAGCGGGTACCAGAAGACTGGTGCAAAGCGGTTATAGTGCCAATATATAAGTATGTTTATTTAGCAGGGATGGTAGATATGATAAGGATATAGAACGACAAGTGAACGCAGGAAATACAGTGAATAGGGCCCTACACGCTATTATGAAGAGTCAGAATGTGTCAAAGAAGGTCCATACGGCAATTCATAATGCTGTGTTAGTCCCTACTTTAATGTATTTTAGTGAATGTTGGGTCTGGCAGAAGAAGCATGAAAGTAGAATAAATGCTGTAGAAATGCGGTCAGTAAGGAGTATGCTAGGGCTGAATCTGAATGACAGAGTGAGAAATAGTGTGATAAGAGAAAAGTGTGGTTTGCAAGATGACGTTGTGACCAGGATTAACAAAGGAATGCTTTGGTGGTTTGGTCATTGTAGAAAGAATGAACGAGGAAAGAGTGACAAAGCAAATATATGTTTCAGAAGTGAATGGCAGAGTCGGGAAGGAACGCCCTAGACGAAGATTTATCGACCAAATCGGCGATACTTTGAAAATGGGCCAGATTAGAAGTACCCTTAACCGACGAGCGTGTATGCGTAGATATATGGATGTAAAGGAGGCGAGAGAGGTGTGTCAGGATCGCGCCAAATGGAAGTCCGTAGTCTCTTTCTACCCTTCTGGGTGACAGGCGTGAGTGTTTATGTTATGTTATTATATTTTACTATACATATTTATCTATCATCAATCAACTACAATGTATTGTATAAAGCTTGAAAAAGTTATTGGTGATTGAACAATGAAAAATATGACAATATTTGTTGTACAAATTCTTCATTTTTAAAATTCGATGCTTTTTAAATATATTGATGAATAAAAAATTGAACATACACTCTAGCGACATTGCTACGTCGTTCGTATTTTGTGTTGTTTGTGAATAACTTTCACTATCACTGCACTATCATCATCATCATCATCATCATCATCATTACAGCCTTTCATAAGTCCATTGCTGAACATAGACTTCCCCCAAGGAATGCCATAAAGCACGGTCCTGAGCCACCTGCATCCATCGACTTCCTGCATATCTTACCAGGTCGTCACTCCATCTCGTGCGGGGTCGCCCTACACTTCGCGTACCGGTACGAGGCTGCTACTCAAGAACCTTTCGTCCCCATCGGTTTTCGGTTCTTCGAGCTATATGGCCGGCCCACTGGCACTTCAGCTTACTAATCCGTTGGGCTATGTCGGTTACTCTGGTTCTACTGCGGATATATTCATTTCTTAGTTTATCACGCAGAGTAACCCCGAGCATAGCCCTCTCCATAGCTCGCTGAGCGACCTTGAGCTTCCTCATACGGCCAGCAGTGAAGGACCACGTCTCAGATCCGTAAGTCATCACTGGCAACACGCACTGGTTGTACAATTTCTTTTTAAGGTTTTTAGGTATGTCTGACGAGAAGATGTGTCGTAGTTTCCCGAACGCTGCCTAGCCGAGTTGAATCCGTCGATTGACCTCTCGGTCTAAGTTGGACTTACCTAGTCAGACTATTTGTCCCAGGTAAACATACTCGTCAACAACTTCGAGCTTAGTGCTCCCAACAACTACCGGCATAGGTGTGACATGGACATTAAACATGATCTTTGTTTTGTCCATGTTCATCCTAAGACCTATTCGTTGGGAGACACTATTAAGGTCATTGAGCATGGTGGAACATGGATGGATTGGAGCATTCTGCCATAAGGACTATATCGTCGGCAAATCGAAGGTGAGTGATGTACTCGCCATTGATGTTAATACCGTATCCTTTCCAGTCCAGAAGCTTGAGAACGTCTTCCAATGCAGCGGTGAAGAGCTTCGGGGATATAACATCACCCTGTCTTACACCTCTCTGCAATTGGATAGGTTTCGTACTCTGGTTCTGTACTCGGATAGCCATTGTAGCTCTTATGAACAAACACTTTATTTATTTAACAGCCAATGCACTATTATTGGCTGTTAAATAAATGTTTATAGGTTTTATAAAATACGTAGCAGTTTTATAATATGAATATAAAAAAGAGTGTACAGTCCACCTGATGGTAAGTGCATGATGTGGTTCATAGACACTTACTAGGATAGGTTGCCTCGTTACCAGTAAAAAGGGACTTTCGTTCTTCACACTCACCATACGAAACAAAGCAGCATTAAGCTGCTATTTTACGCTAGTATTCTGTGGGAGCGTGTTTCTTCCTCAGTCGAGGCGACACATTCATGATATAACCACCATAGCTTCAGCATGGCTCTATCACGCTAATATAAGTGACTTCACAAAAATAAAATTATTTAACATTACAAAATGTGCATCAATTCTATCGAGAGACCTAGCTTATCGTTAAATGATGACGACATTTTAAAATAAAAGACATTATGATATCACTTTCTTTCTATGTCATGTGTATTCTTTTTCTATGTCGATCGATATTGGCGATCCACCACTGTGCGATTTAGAAGATGTTTACTTCCTCGCACAACTTCCATGTGGAATCGATTACCGCCAGCGATTTTTTCGGACCGGTATGACTTAGGGACCTTGAAGAAAAGAGCCTACTCCTTTTTAAAAGGCTGGCAACGCATTGCAATTCCCCTGGCGTTGCAGTTGTTCATGGGCGCTGGTAGTCACTTACCATTAGGTGAGCCGCATGCTCGTTTGCCCGTTCTCCTTAAAAAAAATCACAAACCCATTTGTCGCCTTTTACGAAATGGTAGGCAAGTACAATATTATGCACAAAATTTTATTATAAGTCCTAAATAAACGAGTGACCTATAAGTCCCAGACTAACATTGGGCCTATAAACCGCAATAAATATGACTATAATACACAATAACATTAGTATTAATATACTTTGATTAATTACTTGACGAAGTAAATAGTTAATTAAACTAGAAAATGGCTCATTGTAATAAAGGTTTATAAGTTATGCAAATGACTGAATCACAATAACAAGGTCGCGAATATGCCCAGAATATTCCTCGTGCTCGCTCTGCACAAACAAGCAGGGCAACGTAAAATTATTTTTAAAAGCTATTTAAAATCTATTTTATTTCTAATTACAATTATAATTGTAATTACTTAATGAATACGTATTGAGAGAAGTCGATATCAAAATTGACTAACTGCTCCCATGAGCTATGCCTGATATCTTATGATAGATAGATAGATAGATAACACTTTATTGTACACCAAAAAATAACATAAATATTGTTGCGCGCCACTATTAATATCTTGTACATGGCAACACTAGTTACACTAGCGCCCTCTAGTGTCGAAATTTCGGGACCGATATGTGCTCGAACATTCTAGATGTCGCTACAGTGGAAGGTTCTGGAAACTGTCTGAGGCCCTATATAAAGCCGGTATAGACCACGATCAGGGCGGCATTGAATTGGCGACGCAAGAGAATACTTCGAAGCGACATAACTGCGAACTAAAGTGATTGTGTTTTATTATTAGTGTGGTTTTAGATTGTAATTAGTGTTGTGTAATTAAAGTGTCAATTTTGGTAATTCAATCGGCAGTTTTTAATTGTCTCGAACCCCAAGCTCGTAACAATATTAACAAAAAGTGAGAAAATGAAATGTGGTACAATGGGCGGTCTTATTGCAAAGAGAAATCTCTTCCAGACAGCCTATGGATGGACAGGATTGCAAGCAAAGAATAGTTAAGTTATTTAGTTAATAGTTAAGTGTGTGGTTTGGCTACAACATTATTTTTTTAAAAGTCGAAGTCTTACAACGAGGCATTCCCTACTCGTCATAACCGATTTCACTCAAATTTATAGAACATGCAGGGCTTGGCTATAAATTAAAGAACTCGAAATGGAAACTCCAGATAGCCAAGCGTATAGAACTTATAGGATATGCAGGGCTTGGCTAGACATGAAAGTACCCGAAGTGGAAACTCCAGATGCTCCAGTGTATAGGACCATGAAATGTATCACATTTAATATTATCAATATATATTTTAAAAGAGGCATAATGTTTCTACATATTTATGTTCCATTGCAGTTCTCCTATAGTTTCTGTGAGGGTTTTGGAGCGGGAAAGAGCGCATTGTCCCAACGAGTGTTGGCATACTTAACACGTTCTTATTTTATTTTATTTTCTGATCTTGTTTTATGCATTTCTCAGAACTACAAGGTTTAACGTAATTAAAATTGCAATTAATAATTTTACAGATGTCGGCGGGTATCAATCTCGGTTAGCTTGAGTGCTATCAAGTTAAGGTAAGCGTTTATCTACTACATATCATATGACCCAAAACATTATATGACTTAAATTTTCTTTACTTGCCAGTTCTTTATCTGCTCATTATTGTCGTCAGTTTTTTTAAAACACGAGGATTTTCTCCTGTTTAATAAAAAAAAGCTTTTTTAGTTAATGCAATATAAGCAGCACAGCACAGCTATCTGTTTTAGTCCCTTAACAGGAAATTTTAATCAGTCGTGGCATTATAATATGTTTGATACAACTTTCCTTATTATACGTAAAAAAGATAGTGCTACGTTCTAACTCTCTTATCTCAATGTGCAGTTTGTTTGCACAAGGGGATGACCTCGACTTCGTGTGCATTTTATGAAGCATATTTTAGCTTAGTCCTTTCGTTGTTTCGCATAAACGTCTATTTTCACGGTACAAAGACGAATTTAGATTTTCATCTTTTGAATATTGAATTTCATTCAATACTACCTGTCGGGCATGCTTTGCGATGCTTGTATTGGTAGAAATGGTATAGAAATGCATAAAAAACGAACAAACGTATAAACAATTTTTTGTTAGAAACTTTTACGGCCACGCATACAAAATCGGATCGAAGTTTTATTGTAATCGAGTAAATGGTATAGGAACGAACGGATACGGGACAAGCAAAGAAACACTAACTTTTATAGATAGATAATAAAGTTGAATATTATTTGAAGATTGGTTAAATGATGTACAACACAGAGTATTAATAATTAGTGCATGTTGCGAGTGATGACAAGTGGATCTGGGACGTGGTTCACTACTGGTCGTATGGGGAAGCTCTAGGTCGCTCAGCGAGCTATTGAGAGGGCTATGTTTGGAGTTTCTATGAGTAATAGACTTCATAATGAGAATATGTACGCTACAATCAGAGTAACCAACTTAGCCTGATGGATCAGTAATTTGAAGTGGCAATAGGCCGGCCATGTAGCTCGATGAACCGATAACCAACGGGGAAGAAAGGTTGTTAAGTTGCAGCCTCGTACCGGAGAGCGACGACCATCACCTTTATGTTAGATTTAAAATAGCCAGACTAGTAACAAGGAGTAGTGTCTAATATGCGAGACATCTGGAACTGCTACTAAATATAAGTATTGCGGATCACCAACCCCTTCTTACTGTATAGATAGTATACCTATGTGACCAAGCTTTGCTCGACGTTAGATAAAATTATAAATTTCTTAGAGATGAAATAGACAGGTTTACTAGAAAACTATATATACTAGAAAAGTAAAAGAAAAAAATTATCTAAATACCAAATTTATTTAAATAGTCTAAGCCGTTTCTGAAAAACGAATTATATATTGTACTAGCTGTGCCCGCGGCGTAGCTCGCGTATACAGGTTTTACATAAAGAATTTGTCGTTTAGGTAAGAGAATATTAAACGATTTATTTTATTACTGTATCAATAAGTGGTAACTAAATAAATCATTATCATCAAAGTTCTAAGTCGTTTATGATAGAGCTTCTGTGTAAACGACGTTAGAAGTAGGCTTAGCCGGGGTGTACACAAAAAGGTTACGGGGGCTACTAACGCGGGAAAAAGCAACATAGAGTTGGCCATGTGCAAAACAGTCAGTACTGAGGTACACTCCTACAACGCGTAAAGTTTGACCTTGCGCTTTATTTACGGTCATCGCATAACACACGCTCACTGTAACTGGGTACTAAACGCGCTTAAAACTGAAAGGAAAGTTATTCTTAATAGAGGGTTTTTGGGCAGTGCTGCCAGATAAAAAAAACTCATTCAGCTCTAGGACAACACAAAAAGCGCTAGATTTCATGAAAACAGCGCTTTAAAAAAGCCCTAGATTTCGCGCTAAATTAACTACAAAGTTTGTGTTTTTTTATATAATCATAATAAAGAAAACAACATTAAGTTTTTTTTTCTGGCAATATTTTTTTGATGTATCAATACTTCGCAAAACATCGACTTATAATTATGGCAGTTGCTGTCAACAGTAGTTAGTACTGTACGAACAATAAAAATGTCATTAATTGTTTTAAAGTGCAATGTATTTCGCAACTTAGCTTCAGATGTCAGCATCTGATTGCGGTTGCTACAAAGTTTCTTTGTGTTATAACTTCTAAGTAACTTTTAACTTAGCTGTGCTCTAAGCAACTGACTGAAACTGAATAAAGCAAAATAAATGCGTTGCCAAAACCATGAACGAAAACTTTAATGAAGGGGATTTCCCCGCTTATAGTCGTCGGTAAAAAAAATCAAGTTGATCATCCTAAAGGGGAAGCCAGGAGATCCATAGCACAGGGTATCCTAGTTTGGACTCGTCTCCCATGCTCTTTGTTTTGTGGAAAAAATATGTTTGAAAAAGATAAACTGCAATGTACTATTTATGGGAAAAAATAATAAAGGTCATTATTATTATTATCGGTAATGTGGACTAACAGTGTTGCTATAAAAGAGTTAATAACCCGCTAGTCACTAAAATATTGAAATGTGTGCTAAATACACCAAAAAGCGCTGGATTAAGCTAGGTGCTAAAATTTCGAAATGCGCGCTATACATTCCAAAAAAGCGCTAAATCTAGTTCCCAAAGCGCTTAAATGGCAGTACTGATTTTGCGTATATTATAAATACAATATCACGACATTTCGTTGCAAAATTTTTATTTTTGGTCGGGTTCCGTTGTATGGCTTCGATGGATACAAATTTCTTCAGTAAGTCTCAATACGATTCATCGGCGAAAAATCTCAACCATGAAGCAAATACAAAGAGCAGACGTTGTAATTCAATTTCACTATGAAACAACGCGTGACAATTTGCGGGGTGAGGGGATGCAAAGCCCCGCCCACTACACTATCTACATCTAGCGATAAATAGTAAAACTACTCGAATCTTTCCATATCAATGTTGCAATCTAGCTTAGCTACCTTGACGGTAGATGGCGGCATATCCACAAAATGTTATAAACTAAAAAATAATATTTTGGCGATTAAAATTTCTTTATGTCTGAATGAAAAACAAATTTTAGCACCTTCGTATGATTATTTGATCGTTACTGAGCTCTACGTACCTTTATATTTTTAGTTCACAGGACACAAAGTGTCGCCATCTAGTGTGGAATATATTTAATTATATTTGAAAGCCAACGCAAAGAGATTTTTCTAGAACTATTTTAATAAATTTGGTGTAAAATTATTTACAAATGAAATGTGATGCCATCCATAACATCAGAGCGTCTATGTGAGTAGTTTTTACACAATATAACATAACACTTCATCCTTTTCTTCTTAATACTACGAAAATACATCGATTTGCGATTTTTTCAACACATGAGCGCACAGGACGAATGCTGACAGTATACTAACTAAAGCCACGCCCACTATGATGACGTCAGGACCTACTTAGAATCACAGTGCACAGTTGCTTATGCCGTCTCCCCTTTGTATTAGCTTCATGATCTCAACACAGCAATTCAGAACAGTTTGTAATTTGTACAACTCCATCTATTACGTCCTTTGTGTGAGAAAACATCATTTTTAAATCTCTTTTTGTGTTTTAAGTATATTAATTATTATGGAACGTTTTTTTTACACACAAATCTTTTTATTACTATTTCTGAGATTTTATTCGAACCTACATTTCAAAATAATAATCATTACTTTTGATAGAATTAACCAATTTTAATAAAACAAAGATTAAATGTAACTCGAAGATACGCTTTATGATTTTCTTAACGATTTCTTTGAAAATAAAAGATGTTTACTTTAGACGTGATGCGTTCATATAATAACAGACAAATAGACAGACAGACAATTCTAAAAATTATAAAATGTTCTTATTTAATTACTTTCAGTTCCCCAAAATGATTTTAGCCACCAAAATATATATAAAATGTACAGAAAGAGACACAACATGTTATCATCATTTTTATTATATGTATATATTTAAAGAGAGATGGCGCTGCTAACATCAATTCTAAAAATAAAAGAGATTAATTGACGCGATTGATACATTATATAAAACGCAAGAGAACTTATAAATCAGTGCCTGCACAGTAAGCAAAAAATAAAGTTTGACTCTCGCCAAAACCAACGCAATTGTTAATAGCTATTTTAAAATTTGATTTACCACATAGAGTACTCGGCGGTAAAGAATAAATTGAGTTTGTCAACACGCAGTAGGGCAGCGAGTAATATAATAAAGATTAGCAGTAAATATGAAAACTCATCTACAGGAAAAAACCACATTGCAATTGCATTACATTTTCACAACACCACCATCTATCGAAGAAATGGGTTAACTATTGTGCTTCAGATTTAGTTAATAAGGTTAATATATTTTTGTATAATATATTTAATACGTTCTTTAATACTTTTGTTTACTGCGTTTTAGATATACATAATTATATCATTATTTTACATAATTTAACTATGATTTATGATATGATATTAGTTTAAAATGCACTGGATGACTCAAACAAAGCCACCGTTGAGCAAATTCGTACCTATACTTCCCGACCCATACCTCAGAATATTTATCATAACTTTTGATGGAATGAACTGATTTTAATGAAGTAAAGACTAAATGTAACCCGAAGATACACTTTATAATTTCCTTAACAATTCTTATGATATAAATTAGTACTTTATACGTGATACGTTAACAAACAAAGAGACAGACAGACAGAAAATTCTAAAAATGGTAGAAATGTATTTAATTACTTATTTTTAGTACCCCTCAATCACTTTTATTACAAAAATATAAAATGTACAGACATCTGCTATTTACAGTTTTATTATATGTATAGATTACACGGCACACTGTTAATGGCAGTTAAAGCAAAAAAATATATATGTTTCAAAGTTAGGACTCACAGGAATTAATTCGATTTTATTCTATTCTAAATCTCTTTAATCTCTATTTTTGCAATTGTATTATATTATTGTTAAATTCTATACAGTGCGAAGTAGAAATGGAGCTAAAACAAGGCAGTTATTGTTTGTAAATTCATGTTAGCAACGTACCTCACAGTTGAATGAACATTTTGATGAACAATTTGCACAATGCCCCGTTACGCGAAGTCAATGAACAAAATGTACAGTTGAGTTGCAGCAGGCAATCGACGATGTTATGCCGAATCGAGTGAGATTTATACTCTCTTTTAAATTGCGAAAAAGGGATATTTGTGTATAAAAAAATGGCAGTTAAATTCAAATATAGACGGCTACAGGTACATCCTCACTTTCTTTGCACTAAGATAAAATGCCTCACAGCTTGTTCATTACACTGGGTCTCTTTACTATAAAGACCAGAACACAGCAACGCACGCATCGTTGTTTGGTGGCAGAAATAGGTAAGTGGGTGGTACATCCCCAGACGGTCTCCTAGGTATAAAAGGAGAGGAAATCCTACCATCTATCAACAAATAATAGACGTACATAATGCTCGGTAGTTTAATGTCATATAAGCAATATTTTAATTTGTTGGTAATATCGTTGTTATTTATTTTACACAAACAACAACATTAATTTAAAATCTTTAAAAAATGATAAACAATGTAAGATTTTCTTTAACTTTATTTTCAGCTTGCCTAAAGAAGTCCATGGAGTCTGTGTCTGTCGTTTCACATTAACTTGATATTTTGTTTGACCATCAAAGCATAAAACTTCACTACTTGACATGTTTGTCTTTTGACCGAGGAGATCTTGATTGAGGAGAAGAACGGGGGAGGTATAACGTGGGGTGGGACTGCAGATGTATGCAAATATATTTCCATGGCCCTCCCTATATGCGGCGAAAGTAGAAAACCATGGGGTTTTAGGCAGTCAGATTCCGCCGTAACCCGTTCTTGCCCAAAGAGACGGGTATGTGTAGGCATTTCCATATAAAAAAGTATTAAAACAACTCTACTCCACACAGCCTTACTTGAATATTAATATCGTTATCATCGTCATCATCATCATCATCATTTTCACAAGTCCACTGCTGAACATAAGCTTTCTCCAAGAAATACCACAAAGCACGGTCCTGAAACATCTACATCCATCGACTTCCTGCATGTCTTATCAGGTCGTCACTCCATGTAGTAGGGGGTCGCCCTACACTTCGCCTACTTCGCCTACCGGTACGAGGCTGCCACTCTAGAACCTTTTTTCCCCATCGGTTGTCGGTTTTTCGAATTGTACGGCCAACCCATTGCCACTTCAGCTTATATCCGCATAATTCAGCATAATCCGTTGGGCTATGTCGGACAATTGGTTTTACGGCTGATATCCATATTTATTAATTTATCACATAGAGCTCACTGATGAAATAGATGAGCTTTTCTCATACGGCCAGCAGTCGAAGATCCATCAGTCATCACTGGCAACACACACTGGTTGTACAATTTCGTTTTCAAGTTTTGAGGTATACTTGATGGGAAAATGTGTCACAATTTACCGAACGCTGTCCAGCCGAGTTCAATCCGTGGATTGACCTCGCGGTCGAAGGTCGGATTATTGATATAAAATTAATATAATTTATTATAAGAGTTTATTGAATAACCTTTTGCATATTCATCAGGTCCTTTTGTTGAATTTTATCTAATTTTCAAACAGATTATTACATTTTGTTAGTTCTCTAACGATAATTTAATAAGAAAACTTCTTTAAAGTATTTACCAGAATATATCTGGAAACGATCTTATAATACAAAAGAAAACCTTCAAACAACGTAGCAAATGAAAATTATTATAGAGAAAGTTTTAGCAACAAGATTTCTCATTTTCATCTGTGGTACTCGAAGTGGAAAGTTCAGGTAAACTATAATTAAACGTACAAAAATAAATCTACACTACAAAAAGAAAAAAAAATTAGACTTACTATAAGATTAACATAATAGCTGTGTCTGATGTTAGTAATAATATAAATAGGTATGTACGTAGTTAATTAAAATTATTCATAGTTAGTTTTCAGAATCATATTTGCACTACATATAAACTATATTATATCGGTTGTTGTCTTTCTGAATATTTTGGTCGATATACGAGTAGATAATTTAGTTTCAAGCAAGCGGTAATATTTTTTCGCAAAGTCGTCCATACCCTCTCACTGGACATATTCACATTTGTAAAGATAATACAGTTAATCAATATAATATTTATAATATTGTGCAATATTACAATGATATTCCAGTATGTTTTTGTAATATGTTGTAAGATTAAGAAAAAAAAATTATAGGTTTTTACACACATACCGGTAGGTTACCTACGCGTATATATGTTTTTACACGACAGTTTACATGATGTTAAACCCATAGACATCTTTTTTTAATTGTGGAAAAATCCGAATTTCTACTGGCTAAAACTCCACGGTGGTCACCATCCACTTACGCGTGGGGTCCTGGGATATTCGGTCTGAACACATCCGGGGCTCCTCCATTACTTTGCTTCATTAATAGCACTTGCCGGGAGAAGAACTTACTGTTCCCAACATTTATGTACAGAAATTCAAACATTTATGTACTAAGTGTTCAAGATTCCCGCTCCAAGCGCCTGCAATCTTAGAGGCCCCGTTTTTGGAAGGAAATACCGTAGTCAAAAAGAGGGCCGTGACGAACGCTTTGGCAACGTACGTCTCCGAACGGGATTCGTCCTCTCCTGATACCGCACAGTAGCCTTCTTCTGGACATAACGGTGGCCTGATTCACAGAATTTGACTACGGCCCTCCACGCGCAATTCTCACGTAACATTGCCGAAACGACGATTGGCAGGAAAAGGTTCCATCCAATCTCCTTAAATAGGACCATTCACTTCATTCCTACGCTACGCATACCGCAAGCATATGGGCCGCTTAGTGCTGGTCCCGCTCATCGCAGTGGAAGTTGTTCACCGTTGCTTCACATCCAATATTCTATAGATAATCAGGGAAGCACCCATGGCGTCATGGTGGAGGGTGTGAGGGTTTGGTGCTGGGCAGAGGCTTGAAGGTGGTTGCAGATGTCCAATGGCTGCAGTTGCCACTTTAACGAACTGTAAGCTAATTTGTTACTTAAGTTGAAAAAGTAACGCCGCTAGAATATGAAACTAACTGATAAGTCTTAGAATTAGTGTTGTTTAATCGTTATCCTTATAGTTATTTCTGTAATAATTCTAAAAACACTCACATAGCGGAGGCCAGAACTACTTGGATTCAATAACAGGGTATCGACCCACATTGCACTTGTCACAAGGTAGCAGCCTCAAGCATCCATTTTTCTCATTGTTATCAGCTCTTGTGTTTATATATTGCTTCATTGATTCTTCAGTTTACCTGTCACATGGTACTGTTGCTCTAATTTGCTATAGGGCATCGGGTGTTTAATATTATTTAACTTATACTCTAAATAACTTATACTCTGAATAAACTTTAAGATATTTTATATATTATTTAACTGAAATAGGTGTAGAATGAGCTAAAATAATCGAAAACAACAGATAATAATAATAAGGAATAATACATATCACTATTTCTTCTTCAACAGCCCGTAAATGTTCACAGCTGGATATGGACCTCTTCCGTTTTGGAGAATTTACTTTAACCGTCACACTTGGCAGTCAGATTAACGATCGCAGTACCGAACGCCTTGCACCTTTAAAGTTGTACCCCGTCACCGGTCTGTGTAATTTACGTCTGGTGTAAAGGTATGAAACTTTTCTAGGTTTATATATATGCCGTTTACGACACCCTCAGAACGAAACAAGTTGATGAATTTACTTATGCAGTCACCACACTGCAAAATAATTTATTTAATAGATATTATATAAAATCTATAAAACTGTTATGGGATTTCTATATAAAATGTTGAATTATTTTATGTTAGTTATATATATTATTTTTCATTTCTAAAGGAATTATATTTACTCTTATCAACAATTACGCAGAAATACATTTAGGTGTTAAATTTGCACCAACGACCAGTTAATTGCTACTGATTCGTAAGTCCTCTCGTTATTTCCGCTTATCGTCTGTACAGCGAGGACATAAACTAAGCTTTATGCTTAAGAATACCTATTCCACCCTATTAAATTGGGAATCTTATTTATGATGCAAGCTAATGGATAAATTTGAAAAAGATTAAATGGAAAACAGTCATACGCTGCATAATATTATGTTAATTATTTTGTTTTTAATGTAATTAATTTTTATAATGCAATATAAGCATTTTTATATTATGCTTTTTTATATTATGTTAAAAGATTTCAACAGATGGCTCGAAGTGAAGAGGAGTTGTTTTGGAGGGGTATTGGGAACGTTTGTTGATGAAGTTTCTCACAGTATATCTGGAAAAAAATATTTTATTAAATATTTTTTTTCTTTATAAGAAAATTAATATGTATACATGGAAAATAGGAAAAGATAGAAGAATAATAATTTTATAGTTGTAGATGGAAGATTGAGGAGTTTAGTGGTAGTGTTTACTGGGATTAATATGGACAAGTCATTACTTGGTTTTATGCAGGAGAAGTGTTCTGTTCAGAAATTGGCTGATAATTGACTTCAATCACAGAATGAAGACGTGAAAAACAATAAATAATGTAAATTAAGTGAAAAAAGTAATTTAGGTGAATTACGTATTAAAAAAATATAACACTTGGAGCATGTTTGAAAAATGTTGCGTATGTGAGGTTTGGTGCAGCGACTTCAGTATGAAGTATGTGTAAAAGAAATAATGACAGGAAAATTAATATATTATCGTCGAATAATATAGTAAGAATCAAAATTTAAACAAAGAAGAAAGCATGGCTAGGTGTATGATTAACTAAAGCTGGTTATAATGAAATAAAAGAAAGAGGGCAGTTTTAGATGTCTAAATAAAAGAGTAAAAAAGTAGAGAATCTGATAATTTATGGGCAAAATACCAAATGTTCTAGAAATTCGTCAGAACTGTCAGAGAAAAGTCAGAACAGTCTAGAATAGGTGCTGTACAAGATGATAATAGATGTAATTTAAATTAAAAAGTTTCGAATTTATAGACATGGAAAGTGTGAGGAGACATCTGAAGTAAATGAGCAAGAATCTTTATTATTGATATAACAAACAACAGTTCCCATATAGCCATGGATGATAGAATTTAAAACGTAGGAAATTCAATATTGATTAAAAAAAATTAATCTTTATTGGCCTTTACAAATCGCTTTTTCAAAGTCAAAAAACTAATGTCACCGCTTAAATAAGTTCTTACTGTGGAAGATCTTGTGAAAAGACAAGAAACCCACAATTTTAAGTTGAAGTAAAACTCGTAAATTATTCGTCAAGTTTATTCGGAGCCTACTTTTATATAACTACAGACCGTACCGTAGTAGTGCGCTGGCTGTGATATTCACAATACGCGAACAACTTGAATGCGAACACCGCCGGCACCGATGAAATTGTTAATTGCAATTTCACGTGCTTATTTATCGGCGGTGAAAAAAAAAACATAGCAAGGAAACCTACATGTCTGAGAAATAAAAATATTTTGTAGACTTTAACCCCGCCAACATGCATAGGAATAGCGCAGCCAACTAGTTGCTTCATACCCCTCTCAGAAATGATACGAGGCCCAGAGAGTTTCTACGTGGTATAGCCATGCTGCAGCTATGTTAGTAGTATAGTTGTAGCACGAATGGGTCGACTCGACCGGGGAAGGACCACACTCTCACAGAATACCAGCGTAAAATAGCAGCTTAACACTGCTGTGTTTCGTATGGTGAGTGTAGAGAACCGGAGACCCATTTTACTGGAAACGAGGCATTCCAACTTAGTCCTCACGGGTGACGACGCATCTGCATTTTGACTCCTTATTGAGGATAAATGTAGATGTCTATGGGCCGGAGCAACCACTTACCATCAGGTGGACTGTGTGCTCATTTGTCACCCGATCCTATAAAAAAAAAGTGAGACATAATATATTGGCTGTAACCATGTAAAATTGTCAAAAAATAGTTCTTACCCTAAAGTTCTAAGATGAAAGCCTTTTTGCCTCTAATCATACTCACCACCTCTACTAATAAAAATAGAAAGAAAATGTTTGTTTTGTCACATAATAACATAATATACATAATCACCACAAAAGTTACAAGTCTTAGGTAATAGTGAAGTTGTAGAATGTGATGAAAAGGAATAACACACACACGAAATATTTTTATTTCTCAGCCATGTAAGTTTCCTTGCGGTGTTTTCTTTCACCGCCGAACACATGATAAATTAGCACTTAAAATTGCAATTAACAATTTTATTGGTGCCGGCGGTATTCGAATCCGGATTTCTCGCCTATTGTGAAAATTACAGCGAGCCCACTACCACGTCACTGCCTGTAGGTATACAATATGTAATAGAATTCATGTGATTCCCGTTAAGTATGTTATTAAAATCTGTGTTCAAACGTATAGAAATAGCTTCACTTCAGAAAACTTGACCATAAAAAATCAAATTTAAATAAATTTTTAATTGAAAATTATATGTGATGATATAACCCCTGCATTGGCCGGGGAGTAAAAGTATTTTCAATGACCCTGCTTTACTCGTACACGTGTAAGTCTATTAGAGGTAATAAAATCACAAACAATTTGAAACCAAAATTAATTAAAAGTAAATCATAGACTTTTTTTTTAAGTGGAGTTTTCTGAAGTAAAGTTATTTCTATACGTTTATATATCGACTCTGGTAACGAACTTAATGGCAACCACAGGGTTTTTGTTACATATACATAACAACAGTTTCCATGTAGCCATGGATGATAGAATATAACGGAGGTAGAGCCACGCGGCAGTTTTTGCTGTTGCACGTATGGGCCGGCTCGAGCCGGGTTGTTACCACGACCTCACAAAATACCGGCGTGAAGTGGAAGCTCTGCTTCTGCGTTTCGTCTGGTGAGTGCAGGTGGCCGGAGGTCCTATTCCCTCCCCCCCATCGACGTGGTAGCGGAATTACATCCAAGACTACCCAGGAGGGTACCAGCACCCCTGGAGAATCACTCGCTGAGCATCCACGATCATGTTATTCCACTCCTGAGCGTGGGTGCTCAGGCTGCCCCGCGTATTCTAGGGGGGGGGGGGCAAATAAGGCAAAAGCAATTCATCATTTTCATTCATTCAAAAACATAACTGCCCGGGTCTAACTGAGCAACAATACCAAGGCGACCACTGCCACGCTATCCGTGAATTTCTGCAGCATCAGGGGACTTCAATCGAACCTAAGCGCAGTCCACTACCATCTCGAGACGGCAAAGCCGGCCTTGCACTTTCTGACCGCGACGCAGGTGTCCCCTCCGGCTGATACTTCGTATCTCTCCTACCCGGGGTATAAATTGGAGCAGTCCTTTGTGCCTCGGGCTGGAGTTTGCGTATACGACAGAGAGCACATCTGTTCTCGACGCCTCGGCAGTCTTGAAGGTTTGGATCTATCCATCCTTTGGCTACGCGTAGACAGCGACGACCATCCGCGCGTCTACGTGTGCCTCTATATGTCCCATAGCGGTAATGCTGAAACAGACCGACTCATCGACCACGTCCAAATGGCTACAGATTCCTTGCTACAACAGGTCCCATCCGCAAAGATCGTGATCCTTGGCGATTTTAAAGCCCACCACGCCGAATGGCTCAGTTAACGTTTAACCGATCATGCGGGTAGATCTGTTTATGACTTTTCCTTGGCATATGGTCTGACACAACTGGTTACTTCGCCTACGCGGATTCCAGATGTTGAGGATCATACACCTTCCCTGTTGGACCTTCTGCTGACCTCTCATCCGGACAGATATCAGGTTTCTGTCGATGCCCCTCTCGGCTCTTCGGACCATTGTCTGATCCGGAGTGTGATGCCACTCACGCTCCCCTCGCTGTTGCGTAACAGGTCGGGGGATTGGGACGGAATGCGGTATTTCTTTGCATCCTATCCATTGGGGCGGGTTTGCTTCTCGCCGGATGATCCTAGCGCTGATGCTGACTCTGTCACTGATCTGGTGCTACAGGGAATGGAACTATTTCTTCCATCATCTGTGGTGCCCATCGAAGGCAGATCCAAGCCTTGGTTTGGTCGCTCCTGTATGACAGCATTACGCAGTAAGCAGGAGTGTTATCAAGTCTGGGCTGCGGCTACGGCGACTCGGGATGTTAACACCAGTACACTTAAAAAGAAGTATAACTTCGCCTCCAGGTCCTTCAAAAGAGTTATTGCCAAGGCAAAGTCAGAGCACATCGGCAGAAATGGCGAGAAACTAGTATGCCGTCCTTCGGGAACCCGTGCATTCTGGTCTCTCGCCACGGCTGTGCAAGGGAATTTCTGTAACAATCACTACCATCTCTGCACAGGGAGGACGACTCACTGGCCCACGCCGCAAAAGAGAAAGTCGACCTTTTCGGCTCCCTTTTTCGACTTTTGATGACGGGGGGAACACACCGCCGACCATCCTGCGGTGTGAGTGCTCTATGCCGAATGTGCGATTCTCACAGCGCTCGGTTCGCAAAGCACTTCTCTCCCTGGATATCCACAAGTCGAGTGGGCCTGACGGAATCCCCTCATTTGTGCTGAGGACGTGTGCTCCGGAGTTGGCACCGGTTCTAACCCGTCTTTTCCGGTACTCCTACTCCCTAGGCGTAGTCCTGAAATCATGAAAGACAGCTTTGTCCACCCGATCCCTAAAAAAGGCGACCGCTCACACCAACTACAAGCCTATCGCCATCACCTCCTTGTTCTCCAAAATAATGGAATCCATTATTAACTGCTAGCTCATGCGGTACCTCGATGATCACCAGCTGATGAGTGACCGCCAATACGGTTTTCGTCGGGGTCGATCAGCTGGTGATCTTATGGTCTATCTGATCCATAGATAGGCGGAGGCGATAGAGTCCAAGGGGGAGGCATTGGCCGTTAGTTATTTAATTGCGAAGGCTTTCGATCAGGTTTGGCACAAAGTGCTTCTTTCGAAGCTGCCTTCCTATGGTCTTCCCGAGAAATTGTGCGATTGGATCACCAGCTTTCTTGCAGATCGGAGTAATAAGGTCGTTTTAGACGGTGTATGCTCCGACTACAAGCCTATTAGCGCTGGTGTTCCACAAGGCTGTGTGCTATCACCAACGCTGTTTCTTCTGCATATCAATGATATGTTGCTAACTGGTAACATTCATTGCTATGCAGATGACAGCACTGGTGATGGTCTAAACACGGTTCGTGCCAATATTTCTCGGGAAAACTTCGCCGAGCACCGGAATATACTTATGTGTAAAGTCGAGTCTCTGCTGAACAAAGTCTCGGATTGGGGGCGACTAAATCTAATCCAGTTTAATCCTCAGAAGACACAAGTTTGTGCGTTTACCGCTTAATAAAACCCCTTTGTCGTATCTCCTCAGTTTCAAGGCACTCCCCTTCTTACCTCAGCCAGTATCGAAATCCGCGGAGTCGACATATGGAGTGACGTGCAGTTTTGTGGTCACTTGGAAGAGAAGACCAAATTGGCCTCTAAAAAGCTTGGCGTGCTCACCAGAGTGCGACAGTATTTCATGCCGGCACACCACCTGCAACTTTACAAGGCCCAGGTTCGGCCTCACATGGAATACTGTTCCCATCTTTGTGCTGGGGCTCCCCAGTGCCAGCTCCTTCCACTTGACTGCATCCAGCGCAAAGCGGCTCGAATCGTAGACGACCGAGTCCTTTCAGATCGGCTCGATTCATTGGCACTGCGAAGAGATGTTGCTTCCCTTTGCATTTTCTTTCGTATTTACCACGGGGAGTGCTCTGAGGAATTTTTCGGATTAATCCCAGCCGCCAAATTTTACGAAGGCACATCGCGGCAGAACTCCCGATACCATCCACACCATCTGGATGATTGGCGGTCTACCACTGTGCGATTTAGAAGATATTTTCTTCCTCGCTTAACTTCCTTGTGGAATCGATTACCACCAGCGATTTTTCCGGACCGATACGACTTAGGGACCTTCAAGAAAAGAGCCTTTTCCTTTTTAAAAGGCCGGCAACGCATCTGCAATTCCCCTGGTGTCCCTGGTGTTGCAGTTGTTCGTGGGCGGCGGTAGTCACTTACCAACAGGTGAGCCGCATGCTCGTTTGCCCCGTCTCCTATAAAAAAAAATTGTATAAAAGTAAGCCCCAAATAAACTTTAATTAATCAATTCTTTACGAGTTTTATTTCAACTTAAAAATTGTGGATTTCTTGCCGTTACTTTTCACAAGATCTGCCACAGTAGGAACTTTCTACTGCAACTTTGCTATTGCAAATTTATAAAAAAAATCTCTAGAAAGTTATTTACTAATTTTAATACCTAAAATCTGAAAAAGTATAATTATTGGAATGTCAAACCCATGGACCATTTAGAGTTTTAGAGGGTAAAACTACTTTAATAATCTAACATAATATTATATTTTATTAAGGGGTCGTTCTTTGCAAAATAAGGAGTCTTAATATCTAGTTAATATTAACATAAAAATAAATTCATGAATATGTGTGTTAATAAGAAATACATGAAATAGTAGTAATAGTAATTAATAGTAGAATAGTGTTGGATAAGACTTGCTCTTGGATCGTTACTCACACTTCCGTGTGGCTCCAACGATGATGTATACAGCTGTCCATAGAAACTCTCAATCTCACTCAAAATCTCAGGTGTCCCGGAAACGACGCTGCCATACTTGGCCTTCAGCTTTGACAGTTGCGCCTTTCTGGCAGACAGATCTCTCGCAAAGACTTTGGCGCCATTTTACACTACTAATACAAAACAATACTTACCAGTTGACAGATGCTCATAGCTGCAGGCGGGCGGTGCGTGCACACCGCCTCCTTGAACCTTGACCAGTCGGTTACGTACTACAACGGAGAGAGATTGTCGCTTTGGCTTACTTTTTTATTTATATTTTATATATTTATACAGTGATGAAGCCACGCGGCAGCTTTTGCTGTCGCACGGATGGGCCGGCTCGAACCGGGGTAGTACCACGACCTCACAGAAAACCAGCGTGAAGTAGAGGTTTACCTCTGCGTTTCGCTTGGTGAGTGCAGGTGGCCGGAGGCCCTTTTTACTGGAAATGAGGCATTCCATCTTAGTCCTCACGGGTGACAACGCATCTACATTTTTATTTGTAACACAGGATAGATGTAGATGTCAATGGGCCGCAGCAACCACTTACCATCAGGTGGACTGTGTGCTCGATTGTCACCCTTATCCTATAAAAAAAAATTGTGCACTAATTTCTGTTACCTATTTTCTCTTAAGCTTCTCTCCGCCCTTCTTTATATCTTAATTCTTGTTCCTTCTTGTAAAAATTGCATTCCCCTTCTTATTATATAGTTATTGGTGTGACTTTATATTTTATTTCTGTACAACAAATGTGTTAGTGGAATAATTGCAGGACCATTATTTATCTGTATGCCAGCTACTGTACACACAACAACAGACTCATTTCCCGTCTAACAGTCATGAGATTAAGAGTGTGATCGGAGAGTTTTTGTGTCCTTCTGCGGCGGATCTTGCGGAACATAGCTTCGACCGCATGGACAGTTTCCAGGAGCTTATTATACATATTGTCTACTGCATTGAAATCTTCTAGTAAACCTGTATGACCTTCAGCAAATACCGTTTGGTAATTCTGGGTATAAGGTACTCATCCCTCGTCGAAACACTCCCAATCTTTACAACGTTGTTAACGAGAGACTTGTGAACGATAAATCCGACACCTCCTTGGGACAGATGGTAGCCCTCCCGGTGATAGAACAAGTTGCTGGATTCGAGGATAACTTTTCCTCCCCCTTTCTTTGAACCTAGGACAATCCTATAATATTCCAACGAAACTTGTGTATCTCTTCTTCCAGCTCCAGAATCTTCTCGTCAGTTCTCAGGGCGCGTGTGTTATATGTTGCTAAGTCGAGTCGTCTTAGGTGGCAACCAAATCCTCATCAGCAATTATTAGCACCCTCTGCCGCGCCGTTACCATGGTCGCCACCGTCGCCAGGAATAGCGGGGCCACCGGGGACTGGGGGCCATCTCTTCGTAACTTTGTTCCTGGAGGGTATATTGCCATAGTTATCACGCGTGGTGAGCGAGATGGCAACCGCAGTTTTTTTATTGTTGTTTTGCTGTTATCAAAAAGATGCTAATACCCATCTTTTGCCTCAGCTTCCCTCTGTCGCCTCTTACGACACCCACGGGAAGATATGGGGTAGTGAGTATTCTTACCCGCCACTACACCGGCTAAATATAAATAGCCTGAACACGACTAATTTAATAAAATATACTAATTCACTATCCCGCAAGCTAAATTCTATAGATGTGTATGTTTGTTGCTTCTTAGTGTCTTTTCGTTTTATTGAGTTTTAAGTCACAAGGATTCTAAAGAAGTTTTCAATTCAAAAGCAGTCATTTTTTGCCTACGCTTCTTGCTGCTTCAGTTTTGTGGGTTTGCTGCTGCCTTCCAAGACCCATATAGAAGACTGTTGCTTTCTTACAGTAACATACCTACACAAACGATTCATCTCTTTATTATTATTCACAGCATGAACGTCTGTGATCATACTTTAACAATATTGTTACACCTATAAACTCGAGCCCATTTTTGCACTGGGGTGAGTTTATGATTATGAGTAATCCAAAGGTAACAAGGTGTAGTAACTTTTAAATTTTGATGTATTTTTTTTATTTGGCTCATACGTATACCCGAAATTTCCCCTAATCTCCTTATAGATGACGCGCCGGTTTACTTTAATTAGTCGCCTGACCGTAGATACATTTTAAGAGAAACACGGGTACTATCCTGCGTACCAACGTCTTACGGTACTCAAATCTAGTACTTCTTTCCCAAATGTGCAGTTTTGCTTAGGATGATGAACTTTAACTTTAGATAAATAAATATATATATATATATATATATATATATATATATACACGTATACATATATATATTTATTACACCCCGCTTCTAGCGGGGCGCAATAAATAAAAAAATAATGTTAGTCCTTAAGTGTGTAACAGTTTTGTTATTGGACAACGAGGGATATTGTATGGTACATTTAGGGAGAAATATTGTAGTAGTTCATAGCACTTAGTCCGTCCGTTTACTATTTTATATAATAACAGGAGATTGCGACTTTTTCTCCTACCATTCAGGGAAGGTATTTCAAAAAAAGCCAATCGCTGTTCGTAATTCCACTAGATATGAAGACAAGATGTCTTGTAAATGCTCTCTGAGTACATTCTATTCTTTGGGAGTGCACAGTGTATTTTGGGTTCCATATTGTACCCGCATATTCTAGTTGGCTCCTTACTAAGTTGTTAATAAGTAAGATTTAAGTGCTTATTTGAAAGCCTCTGGTATTGCGTTTAAGGAACGTAGGTAAATTTCATGTCCAACATAACACCTAGATCCCTCATTTCACCTACTTCTGTGAGCATAATAACTTTAAGACTATAGGAAGTAGTGCAAGGCTTCTTTATCCTAGTCAACTTGATATAAAAACATTTTTTTGGGATTTAACATCATATAGCTTGTCTTACACCATTCTTCTAGTCGGTTAAGACCATCTTGCAGAATTAAAGAGTCAAAAATTGTTGATCACTCTCGAAAGCTACAGATCGTCTGCAAACAAGGAAAGGTAGCTTGCCTTTAGCTTATTCGTGACATCATTTATAAAGAGCGAGAACAATATTGGTCCCAGATGGGAACCCTTAGGTACGTGAAATAAATGAGATAAAGTTAATTTAGGTAGAACGGCCCTTTCGAACAACGTGCTGAAAATCACTTAAATTGACTTCAATGTGATGAGTTAGGAATGGGCACACAGTCACCTTAAACAATTTTGAAAAAGAAGAAAGTATAGAGATGTGTCTGTAATTTGTTACTGACGATACATCACCTTTTTTACGTATTTTTATGACCCGAGCATTTTTTCATTTTACAGGGAATTTGCCTACTAATAAAGAATAATTAAAAATAAAAAATAAGCAAGATATGCAACACAATTCTTAATAAAAACTGGAAGAATGCCATCTGGTCCCGCACCTTAGTAAATATCGATGTTTTTTTATATTTTTTATAATGAACACTCTTGAAACAAGGAGATGACTGAGAGATCTGATGGTGTTTTGCCCAGTAAATGTCAAGAATTTAGAAATTATAGGTGTATTGTTATAGACTGAGGAAAATTTTCTTGCGAACAGGCTAGCAATTTCAGGCCCGGTCATTGCGCTATCATCGTCAAGAAACATCTGGTCAGGTATTTCAGAGTTTTTAATTCGCTTATCTTTAAAAATCGCCAAAATGCTTTTGGGTTTTCACGGATATTGTATTCCAAATTAGCTCTATATTCTTTGTAATATTTCGTCGTTGACTTAATGTTATTGGTAGTTTTCTATTAAGTCTAATATTTTTAATTTACTGATGACAAAAAGCTAGTAAAAAAAAGATATAATAAATGTTTTCTTGTTCTCCTGTAATTTATTGAAAAATTGAGGTTCACCCCTTTGCGGCGACAGCGACAATTTGTGCATTAGTCTATGACAGCGATTACGAACTATATCATACTCTAGCTTATCTCTGGAGTTCTACATATACATATGGTAATTGTAGAGAACTGGAGACCCTTTTTACTGGAAACGAGGCATTCCATCTCAGTCCTCAGGGGTAACAACTAATGCGGATTTTAATTCGTAGTTGAGGATCGATGTAGAATGTAGATATCTACGACCCACAGCATGCACTTACCATCAGGTGGACTGTATGCTCGTTTGTCATCCTACTACTATAAAAAAAGTAAGTTATACAAAATTGTTTCTTGGCGGTAAAAGTATTTTATATATTATATATTTAACTTATCGAACATAAACATTATAACAAAAACGGCAGGTTAAAATAAAATCTAACAATGGAACTAAGTTGTGACAATCGTATAGTCTAACACAATGGAGAGAGCGTTAGTAAGTTCTTGACTTTTCCGCTTTACTACTCTCACACAATAGAATGAATACGAATCTCACACAATAATAAAACGCGGGGAACAGTACTGAGATATTTTAGATTATATTATATTACATATTATATTCTCTAAAATAGAATTGTCTTAAATTTTAAAGCATACCTGTTTCAATTTAATTTTGTTCGTGCGTCATTACTTATCATAAGGTGGAATAGTAGTCAAGCGTTGGTTTAGAGCAATAAAATAAAAATTGTGCATCTACATTTATGGCGTTAAGGTGAACAGTATACAAAACTCAATATACTAGACAGAGCATTTTACTATTCAGTGTAAAGTTCGAGTATATGTACTTACTATTAGTATTAATGCTGTGTATATGTTTAACGGGGCTGTGGTAGTTCAGATGGATAGCGCTCGCTGTAAACTTCACAGTACGCGAACAACCCGGGTTCGATCCCTACCGGCACCAATAAAATTAGTAATTGCAATTTAAGTGCTGATTTACCACGTGCGAGGAAACCTCAATGTCTGAGAAATAAGAAAATATATTTTGAAGACATGTAAAGTTCTACAACACGCATTGGGGCAGCGCTGCGGACACTTTATTGCACTAAAACTCTCTCAGTAATGAGAGGAGGCCTGTGCCCAGCAGTAGGATCTATATGGGCTGTAATTTTTATAGGTCTAATGACTTATGTTGACGTCCTTATTCATTAGGTGTGAGGTATGGCTAAAATTTCTTAAGGTTGACAAACGACCACATATTTCACCTGATGGTAAGTGCATACAGTGACCCTTAGACACTTACTATCTTTGAATAAGAAACGTAATGCATATGTGTTGTTACCCATAAGAACTAAGACGGAATTACTTGTTACCAGTCTCATGTTCTAAATCGTTACCACAGTTAGTGTTATCATGCGCTAATATTCTCTGAAATGGTTGTAGTTATCCGGTCAAGCCAATACGTGGTGCCGCCATAATTCAGTTGCAGCGTAAGACTGCTTCATTGACACCTTTAAATTTAAAAAATAAGAATTATACGTTTAAATTTTTATTTCTTAAATTTTTATTGACAGCGGTTGATTAACTGTTTCTAATTTAATTAATAGAATCAGGCGTTACTTTGCGGAAGTCAATTATATTAAAGTTGGCAAAAAATGACTTCGCCTACATCCGCATATATCGAGCGGATGTACGCGAAGTATTTTTTTTGCCAACTTTAATGTTTCTAATTTCCTTAATTACTGAACCTTATATTATGGATTAGCTTACACCCACTTGCATAGAATGCACCTGAGTGTAAGTTTATCATATTATTTTTTATTAACTTTTTACCCGCGGCTTCGCTTGCGTGGTCTTCAATTTAGTAACATCATTCATTGCTATGCCATGCCAAATTTAGCAAACTTAACAAGTTTTTCAGATTGCATTAATAAATATAAATATGTCTAGAAACATCTACATTTTTTATATTGGAAGTGTCTACCTATATATCCACAAGAAGGATAAATTGTCTTGGATTCAAAATGTATTATTATTATTTACTCATTACATTCATTCATAATTAAAGTTAATTTAGTTTTAACAAAATAATGATGAGTTCATGGTCTTATATGCGATACTTGATTCATATCATTGTTCCATATCATTGTTTCATGCAAATGAAGTTCTATTCGCAGTGAACGTGGATAGAATTACACTCATGATTATGTTAGGGTTAATTATTATTATTAATAAATAATAATTATATTTAATGTAAAAATATTTTAAAATATCATAGAAATTATACTTTTAACAATTAAAATGCATTGATAAACATAAAGTTCAAATATATTCATTTCGAATATTGAATATTATAGTAAACTCATAATATTGTCTTTAAAAACTCTAAATTTAATAAAAACTATGCTTTAAACATTCAAAATGTATTCAATAATACAAGTAAACGTCGATTATATAGCAATAATAAAGATATATAACATTTGTAATATAATTGAAAAAAAAAGTTAATGAGGGTGTTCTTGTATTACTGGAGTGTGTTCACGTAATATTTTCTTATATTAAGGGCGTTGCCGGAGACACATACCCATGGATGTACATATATATGGGGTGGTCGGCTAACTGACTGCTGCTAGTACTGTTGCACAATGTATAGTCCTATATTAGGGACTTATGATAGTAAGGTCTATGGAACTAGAAGGTCTCTATGATGTATAAGCATTACGATAGCAGAGTTATGACTTGAAGTCCCATTTGTATAAGACATAATAAGGTCTATGAAATAAAGCAAATATGTAGAAGGTCTCAAATATGTAAAAACATTATATTGGAAGAAATGGGACTTGAAAAGGATTATTATAGTGGCGTGTAGATTGCTTCACAGCGTCCGAGACCGAGGTAAACTTAGACTCGCTAACCGTTGGTAAGCGGGTTTGTTGTAGCATTACGACTTGCCCGTGGACATTGCACACCCCTACCGTTTGTGGGCGGTGTCTTAGCGCATAGCGTAATGATACGCCGGCTATCCTTCGGATTAAGGTGAGTGGATTTGGTAGTACTTTTAAGTGCAACAAGCATACTCAACTCCATGTCTTAGTGTGCAATAGCGTTATGATACGTGGAGTTTTGGCTACTAACGTCTTAGTAGCATGCTACTATGAAACGTTGATGATATTTTTAGTTAAAAACATTATCAATTTTGTTACCAAAGGCAATAGGGATCATGTGGGTGTGTTGTCAGGGGGCGCCATCCGTATGAAAGTTGCATTGATGCTTACTGCTGTTTGCAGTATTGCGTCTTGCAATGGATCTGCGGGTGTGTTGCGCTTGATTAAACGCATCTTGTGGTTCTGGTCGATAGAGGTAAGTGGGTGGTAATGTCTGCTGGGATTGTATGCGGGACCTTGGGATGATGTAATCCCGACGATAGTCGTGATGATGCTTGTTGCAACATTGCATCTCTGCGATGGTTGTTTGACGGGTCGCTATTCTCAATACCGCTCTGTGTCTTGGTTTGACTTCCAACCTAAGTAGCTTTGCCCAAGTCGGGTCCCTTCATTACTGGGCTAGACATTCTAACCTCCATGATGTTTTTATATAACATCATAATAATATGTCTCTGTAAATTTTCCACCTTTGAAGAATAATTGAAGGCAACTTGTTGGTGGGTGAGACAAACATGATCGATAATGCATATACTCAACGTCAGTGATACAAACCCTTTTTGATGGCTAATTATTATTACTATTAGTGCTGATCATGCGATTGGTGGTGATGCCTTACACTTATATCACATATGCAGAAACGGTGCACTACTAAGGGGCCAAGTCCTCTTTTATTGGTATGCCAGTTATTTTGCTGGTGGCCGCCAGTTCCCGACTTAACATCCCCTTTGGGGGGAGCGCGTTGGTTGGTGTGGACTCGCCGCACACGGCGTACACGGCTCTCGTATTTAAATAAAATTCATAAAAACTGATCAAAGCTTTTTGACCATATCTACCTTGTTATTAGAAACACATATAATCATAGCGTCGAATTTAGGGAATATGTAAAAAAATATTCAAAAATATTTAAAAGAGTGTGCTCCATAGCCAAGTCTTTGCATTTGAGCAACAAAATTAAGACGGCTTCCAATAAAATTAAAATGACATGGAGTATAATTAATAGCGAAACTGGTAAGATCAACTCTCGCAATTCAAATTACCAGTTAAGTGTTAACAACAAATTAACTGTATCAGATCAGGACGTAGCAATGGTTTTTGAGAAATATTTTACTGATATTCCGATCTTGACCACTAAGTCACTGAATTCTTCTCCTGCCGTCGCCGAATCATTACTTAAACAAAATGTAAATGTGTGTACAAAGAATTTTACATTTCATAAAGTGTCATCAAAAGATATTGTAAAATATTTTAAAACTATTGATGTTAAGAAAATTGCGGATCTGTGGGTGTTTTCCGTTAAAGTTATTGCGTCTATAATAGATACAATCGCGCCTCATTTAGCTATTATTTTTAATACTAGTATCGAATCTGGTGTGTTTCCTGATTTAATGAAGCATAGTAAAGTAATACCTTTATTTAAATCTGGTAGTACATTAGACCCCGCCAATTTTAGACCTATTTCTGTACTACCAACACTTAGTAAGATTTTTGAAAACATTGTTCTTGATCAAATGTTAATTTTTTTTAATATAAATAATTTGCTTCATAAAAATCAATTTGGTTTCACAAGGGGTCGCTCGACAACTGATGCCGGTGTTGAGCTGATTAAATATATCTTTAATGCATGGGAGAATTCACAGGATGCTTTGGGTATATTTTGTGACATTAATCAGGAAACTTCAACACTACGGTGTAAGAAGTGATGCTCTTAAATTAATTATTTCATATTTAAGTAAGAGAACGCAAAAAGTTGTCATTAACAATATGAGCTGTTCCGGATCGATGGTACAAATGGGCGTGCCTCAAGGCTCAATTCTCGGCCCCTTTCTGTTTCTTGTATACATTAATGACTTACCTTACATAGTAGGGGATAACCATGATATAGTATTATTTGCAGATGACACTTCTTTAATTTTCAAATTAAGTCGACAGTTACTAAAATATGACGAAGTAAATAATTCTATATCTAAATTAGTAAATTGGTTCGATGTTAATAATTTGCATTTAAATGGCACTAAAACAAAATGTATGAAATTCGTGACTCCAAATGTCAAACAATTAAATACTAATGTAATTTTAAATGGGGAGAAACTGAGTCTTGTAGATACCACCATTTTTCTTGGAATCACACTAGACGCGAAGCTTCAGTGGAGCCCCCATATATCAAAACTAGCAAGCAGACTTAGTTCTGCAGCATATGCTGTAAAAAAGATTAGAAGTCTATCCAGTGTTGAAACAGCTAGACTAGTTTACTTCAGCTACTTCCATAGCATAATGTCGTATGGTATTTTGCTATGGGGACACGCAGCTGATACTGAAATTATATTTGTTTTGCAGAAGAGGGCCATAAGAGCAATTTATGATTTAAAGCCTAAAGAGTCGCTGCGACAAAAATTTAAGGAAATTAATATATTAACTTTGGCCTCTCAATACATTTATGAAAATGTAATGTACGTACACAAAAATAAAAGTAGTTTTATAAAAATAAGTGATATTCATTCTGTAAATACTAGGAACAGACACAAGCTAGTAGTACCAGTTACTTTACTCCATCGAGTCAGTAATTCATTCTTGGGGCGATGTATACGCTTTTACAATAAAATTCCAGAAAATATACAAAGTTTGACATGTTCAAAGTTCAAAAACATTATTAAACTAAGTTTGTATAAAAAATGTAATTATAATATTAAAGAATTTATGGATGATAATAACCCCTAGAAATGAGGTGATCGCTACCAAGCTATTTCAAATTTGTTGTGTTGTTAATTTGTGTAACATCATGATTGTAAGCTGTTATTTAAAAAAAGTCCCGCTGGGTTTCTTGCTGGTTCTTCCCAGGACAGAGGTTTTTTCCGAACCAGTGGTAATCAAACAAAAGAGTGACTTTCAATAAGTATTATTTATAATCTATATTGAATAAAAAAGTTTCTGTTTCTGTTTCTGTTTCTGTTTCAAACCAAACGATGCCACGAACTGTTCCATCAAATGAAGATAAAATTGCAAAGTACCTTAATTTTCAATTATTTATATCAGATAAAGTGATAACATATGAAGTTGTTAAAATGAAACCTATGCCGATAGACACCTAATATATTCAACTAAAGAGCTTCTCCCGTGAAGTGGCGGTTAGGATTACCCACTATCCCATATCTTCCTGTGGGTGTCGTAAAAAGCGACAGAGGGAAACTGATGCAGAAGATGTGCAGCAGCATCTTTCTGATAACAGCAAAAAGCAATAAACAAAAGTGCAATAAGTTGTTGACGAATATGTTTACCTGGGAAAGATAGTCCGACTAAGTAAGTCTAACTTCGACCGAGAGGTCAATCGACAGATTCAACTCGGCTTCGCAGCGTTCGGGAGATTACGACACATCTTCTCGTTAGACATACCTCAAAACCAGATTGTTCAACCATTACGTGTTGCTAGTGATGACCTATGGAACTGAGACGTGGTCCTTCACTGCTGGCCATATGAGGAAGCTCAAAGTCGCTCAGCGAGCTATGGAGAGGGCTATGCTGATAGACTTAAAAACGAGGATACCCTCAGAAGAACCAGAGTAACCGACCTAGCCCAAAGAATTAGTAAGTATATAGATCGAAGAACCGACAACCGATGGGGATGAAAGGTTTTCGAGTGGCAGCCTCGTATCGGTAGGCGAAATGTAGCGCGTCCTCCCGTTAGATGCAGTGACGACCTGGTAAGATATGCAGGGTTGGGTTTAGAATCAAGTCGCCTGAATTTTAGGAGTTTGTCACTGTGGGGGTGTCAAGGGGGCTTATCTCAAGCGCCGCCATGCAATTTTAGCTGCCGGCGCTGCGTCGAAATATGTAATATAATTTTCTAAAAATATTCATAAATCACAAATTAATACCTGAAACGGAACTTTTGACATTGACAGTAATCAGTAACAGATATATTCGATCAAAGAGAATATAATCACTGCGTTTATACTCGACTTCGCGACTAACGTCATAAGCGTCATTGCGTCGCTTACGGGCATACGTAAATGTGCTCCTTATTGTTACTATGTGCCTCCTGTTTTTGGACGACACTACCCCTCTGGAGACCGATTGCTTGCTATTTTACGACGTTTTTGGAAATGGTGGAAGTTATAAAATACGTTTACTTGTTAAAGTAATTTGGAAGTTATAAAATATTTTTACTTATAAAAGTTAACATTTTGGTGTTTTGATTGGTGCAAGAGCGACTGAAGCGAGCTCGGGACTTGGGGCACCCTGACTCGGACAGGTTAGGTTAGAAGGGGATGGCGGGGTCGAGTGAGCTAGCGAAGCGAGCAAACAGACCCCTCCATCCGTCGACCGACCTTCCCTCCACTGCGCCACGTTGAGTGGCGTTGGGCTACCCTCCCCCAATTCTCTGCCCCCACAAATTAGGTTTATATTGTAGAAAACATTACGAAAACATAACCTCAAAATGAGATATTTAAAAATTTATAAACAAAGAACTAAGCACGTCCGGCCGGAAATGGAAGTGAGGGGTGACCCTACAACTCCTCTTCCCCCTCTCCCTCACCACCCCCCACACCCAATTCAGGCGACTTGATTCTAAACCTTACCCGATATGCAATAGATGTCAATGGCTCGGAACCGTGCTTTGTGCACACACTAATGGATACTGTGCACACAAAACACGTATTGTCTATAACAGTGTTGTAAGTCATTTTGCCAAACGTGGTAATTGTGGTGAATCATCCCGATAAGGGCCACCGCTCTAGATATTTTTAAGTGTGACAATGTTTGATGCTGCACGAATAAGTATTCAGTAGTAGCATTCTAAAATTTAATTTTATCAGTTACTTATCATTACTTATTTTGCAGAAAGTAGAGGGCGCTATATTACATTAAAACTTTGAAAGTCAAAACTATAATATCTAGTAATATCAGCTATGGGGGTGCGACTGGCTCAAGAGCCACACTAAAGCCGCGAACATTTATTTATTATATAAAAAAGGCTTAAAGTGATGTTGGTTAAAACTAATTTTAAACTTTAGTTACAAATTTGATATATTTTTAACTAATTTAATCATAATATATAATAAAAATATAACATCTAAAGGAAGAAAATTACTTAACCTTCTTTTTTAAGTTCCGTAATCGGATGAAAAGTAGCCTGTACGTTGGCCCAGGTTACTAACTACCTACGTATAAAGTTGTATGGAAATCGGTCCAGTAGTTTTTGCGTGATTCGGACAGATAGACAGACAAAAATTCTAAAAACCACTAATTTGGCTTCTGTACCCTTTATTTAGTCTCATGGACTTGTTTTTCAAGAGTATATTAGAATTACAGACACGACTTTTCTACAGATTTATTATATCTACAGATTAACTATATATTGTACTCTAAATACATATATATCGAACGGAGCTGTGGTAGCTCAGATGATTAGCGCTCGCTGTAAATTTCACAGTACGCGAGCAACCCGGATTCGGTCCCCGCCGGCACCAATGAAATTGTTAATTTCAATTTTAGGCGCTGATTTACCACGTAATTTGGAGTGAAGGAAAAGATCGCGAGGAAACCTGCATGCCTGAGAAATATGAAAAAAAATTCGAAGATTCGTGAAGTTCGCCAACACGCGTTGGGGTAGCACGGCGGACATTTCTTTACCCTAAAACCCTCTCAGAAATGAGAGGAGGCCTGTGCCCAGCAAAAGAACGTATAGAGGCTGTAACTTACTTACTTCATATGTATATACCTCGAAAAATCTCCACGTATAATATACGCATAGTATAGTATTAAAAAATCGCCGTGTGCTGGCGACGGCAAGATAATCTTTTCTTATATTTCGTCCTATGAGTGCCCTAAGTGTTGAATGTGGATTTTTTTTTATACGATAAGGGTGACAAACGAGCACACAGTCCACCTGATGGTAAGTGGTTGCTGCGGCCCATAGACATCTACATCTATCCTCGTTTGCGAATCAAAATGCAGATGCGTTGCCACCCGTGAGGACTAAGATGGAATGCCTCATTTCCAGTAAAAAGGGCCTCCGGCCACCTGCACTCACCAGAGGTAAACCTCTACTTCACGCTGGTATTCTGTGAGGTCGTGGTACCACCCCGGTTCGAGCCGACCCATCCGTGCGACAGCAAAAGCTGCCGCGTGGCTCTACCACTGTTATTACTGTGGAAAATGTCAGGACAATCTCAAGATCGCTTATAGATGGCGGTATAATTATCGCAAATATTATGTAAATAACGGCGGGAATGTCGGCCAAGCCACAAGCGGGCTGTTTATGCATTGTTTATTAAAATGACGGGGCGAAAAGCTCTGATGTCACAGTAGCGAGGTGGCTAGTCTGTTGGCTGAGGTGCTATTATGAACGTAAAGCACGTCCACCCTCCACGATACAGAAGAAATCCTTAGTAATAGCGGGAGTAACTATAAAAAATATTTATATCAGAGAGCATTTACGAAAGGTGAATGTTATTCTATGGATAATTCTTTCGTACTCGTATCTCGTTACAAGTATAGTTGGCTTGGTAACGTGGTAAACGTTACCATCATGATTTTCTGAATAAGTTAAGACCAAAAACAAACATAAGTTTACAATTCATTAAATGTTAATTAAAAAATTGTGATTTTTTGTTTATTGTCGCTTTTTTTAAGATAAAAATAAAATATTATGATGAGATAAGTACTCCCCTGTACAAACTCAACGTCATGCTGTCATTTCCGTTGTTTGTGTGTACATAAATTGTTAAATAAATAAATAAATATTATTTAACCTGTTAGATCATAACCAAAACCTTGCTTCGACTAATTATATTTATACTGATATTTGTATTGTTGCTTATTAAATAAATCTCATAAGATATAATGACTTTAAAAGATTAATTTAAAATGGAACTTGTTTCGGAATAGTACTCAAAATCTGAGCATTAGAATTTTATCAAAAATAATGATTTTATGATTGCCACCAGAGCGGCGTCACTTTGGAATGAATAGGAATAGAAAATGGGAGTGTCAATATTTACTATTGATATTTTATATTAATTAAATTAAAAAATAGTAAACTAAACTACGTATACTCCTTAAAGTAGAAAAATTAAAAAAGAGAGTTAAAATGTGCAAAAAAAAAGAATAAAGAGCTAACCACTTACGTATTGTTTTATGAATTAGTATAATACTCTAGAAACTGATAAACTTTTATCTAAAATTAACTTCTCAATTAAATGACATTGTGTAACAAAAAATCTTTACTTCAGTCCCAACTAACGACATCTGGTAAGCGGAAGTTTAGTAGCTCTCATTATTTTGCAAATTTTTTTTTTAATATAAAGATAAGTTAGCAGCATAGTAACAGCCTTTATATGTCCCGTAACACGGCACAGACCTTTAATTATAAATTGAGTATTAGCGGACTTCAAAAAACAATTCCAATATTGTAGTTTTTCAGAGAAAATGCATTTGTCCTCACGGTGTTGTGTCTAATCTTCAAGCATATGGTAAGTCATAACAATACACAAAATTTTCAATTGCATTGAATTGAAATTGCTGGTGTACCATAAAATTTAGGGCTAACGAACAGCTTAATACTTACTTCTAATCTTATTTCTACAAATAAATAAAATTGAAGTGTCTGTTTGTAATATCAAAATAATAACTTTTTACTAAATGCATATAAAAGTATATTATACGGTACTTATAACAAAAACACAATTTTTAAATTTTTTTTCTGTCTATTTCTTCCGGCTTATCTTCGAAACGGCTGGATCAATTTCGAAGGGACTTTCACTGGTTCAGCTTATGCCACTTATATTTTAGAAGTTTGTAGTTTTTCGCAAGAGAGAGGATCTTATTTTAAGTACTGACCTTAAATTTGACATTTTTGAGTTGAATAGAAAAGGAAATCAATAATTAAAAAATTTAGCTTATCTATTCTTCGTTTTGTTGGTGTCATAGACCACGATATTTTTTATAGGCAGCTTTCCTCAAGATTTTCTCTTAATCCCAGAACACATGTAGTGTTATGCTACTTACTTATCATTTTACATTATTTTAAATTCATTTTTCCATTCTGTTTCGATTTTCTGCATTCACTTCAAAACTGTATATTTTACATCATCTTTATTTCCATAGGATCCTGTAACGATTTTAAACCATAAGAATACAATAACAAATTATTTCTACTTCGTATTTTCACATTATCAGCACTTTTAAACTGGTGTCAATGGAGTCTACCTTTTTTTGATCTTTTAGTTAGTTTTCCGTAACTCTACAATCTCGGGCTTTGTGTGGGCAGTTGCGCTACCTTTTTTCCTATATCAATAATATCTCATTTTCCACTTAAATCTTGCCGTTTTCTTATTACAAGCGTAAAACCAAAATTTGACATGTTTTGACATTGTTGTTTATTTGGTCTCCATAGCAATTATATTCAAATTTGCTACCGGTCTGTTGTTTCTATTTCGATAACTCCACATAAATACTCTTTTGTCTTGACCATTTACAAAAAATTTGCGTTTAATTTAAATAATTTTTCCGTTCTCTCTAGAAAGGTATAAAAGCCGAACAATCGGTGAAGAAATTCAGTCTCGCTTCAGTTCTCGAATTGGAAGCATCTCCTAAAGGCCTTATCCCGGGGCCGCACTGCCCCGGGATCCTGCAAGCCTCTGTCCTGCCTGAAGCCACTGGACTCTACGAACCTCTGCTCTACCTGAAGTTGCTGGACTCTACAAACCGTTGCTCTGCCTGAAGTCGCCGGGATCCTACAAGTCTCTGCTCTACCTGGAGTCGCCGGAACCTGCAAACCTCTGTTCCGCCTGAAGTCACCGGAACCTGCAAACCCCTGTTCCGCCTGCAGTCACCGGATCCTGCAGGCTTCTGTGTTGTCTGAAGCCGCTGAGGATCCTGTAAGCCCCTGTCTGGCCTGCTATCGCCGGATCCTGCAATTACCACATTCACCGGAGGTCGTCGCCTAGAGACGCCCACGCCTTCTCACCTACGCCGTGCGTGCTCGTTCCAGGCGCTGAGAGCACACCTTGGATCTTCAGATTCAGCTTCGGCACTAATCTCTTTTTTTTTATTACTTTTTTTTTAAATAATCTGTAAATCGCATCATCCATCCTCATATTCATACTCCATTTTTGTTATATAAAATTGTAAATATCTTTGAATCTTAAATATATTTTTTGTTTTTGTTGTATTTTTGTTGTTTTGTTGTTCTTAAGTTAGATTCTTTTTATTCTTTATTGTCGCTTCACGACACACACTATAAATAAGTACTGACTAACGAGTTTATACTCTAGCTTTGATATTAAGTGTATTAAATTAAAAGGCCTCTAATTTCAAATTTCATTCATTTTCAACATTAATTTATATTAAGTGTATTAAATTAAAAGGCCTCTAAATTCAAATGGAATTATTTGTTTAATGCTTTTTTTTTCTGATTTTTATTTCCTGAATTGGTGACTTTATATATTTTATTTCTTTCACTTTTAAAAGTATATCATGAACATTTGAAGACGTTTATTATCTAAATGACAAATTTTCAGTTTTAAAAGATAGTTTTAAATATTTTATAGCAATCCAGAGAGGAATTTCTTTTCACTAACGAATGCTACCTGTAACGATGCTGCTCGTTTGTCACAGTATACAAGATACGAGTAAGTAGTTGAGAATTTATATTTCCTGGCTTCATGCGTCAGAATATTAAAAATAATTTTTGAATTTTATGTGGGTACTCCTATTTCATAGAAGTTTAAGTGTCTTTTGTATTTAAATCAATTTTTATAATTTTAATGAAAATTAAAGAAAAGAGAGGAAACTGGAGAGGAGTAGGAGATAAAAGAGCAAAGAAGAGGAAAGAAGAAGAGAGGGGAAGAAGTTATAAAAATAACGTAGCTAACTAGAGCTGGGTTGATATGGAATTGCATTTTGAAATTTTTTGTTATTTTACTTTAAAACTTTAATGTAAATTGTTGCACAATTCTGTTTTAAAATTTAGTTACTCTGCATTTAGTTACCCTTCGGATACGTCTTGTTTTGTCGGAGTTCAGTCACAGTTGCAAAAATATTGTTGCAAGTTCTCAAGTTTGCAGGACATAATTTACACGTCAACATCATTAGCACTCACTTGCTTTTACATTCGTTTGCGCTGAATCTATACATATAATAAAAATGTAAATTGCATATGTCTATTCATACTAAAATACAAATGTAATGAAACGTAAACGTAAACCAACTACCTAATGATACTTTTTTAAAAATTATATAAAAATTCAGATAAATTAATTCATACCTCAGTATTTTTACACTCATATGGGAATCTAATATTAACAATTTGTTCTATTACAAAACTCCGGTTTTTACTTATGTTGCATTAGCTGTGCTTTTTGAACGAGTACTCTTCAAATAGAAATAAGTTTTTTCGTATTCATCCTTTTATCCTGATTTTATATTCTTAAAATAATTATGAAGTCGATTACAAAGAAATGTAAAATAGCAACTTAATGCTACTGTGTATAGTAGTGTAATATACGAAATATTGAGTGTAGATAACTGGAGACCCTTTTTACTGGAAACGAGGCATTCCATCTTAGTCCTTAGAGTTGAAAACGCATCTGCATTTTGATTCTTAATCGAGAATGTATATTATGAAGATGTCTAAGAGGCACAGCATCCGCTTACCATCAGTTGAACTGTGTGCTCTTTGTCACATTTATTCTATAAAAAATAACTATTAAACTGTTATGTATAGGATCTTTTAAAAATTGTATACAATAAATTCAAATTTGTAGTTCTTTAAAATAAACGAAAGAGGCCTGTATATACTTTTCTAGACAGTGGCCAATACTATTTTCTGACCTCGTAATGCATATGCGCTGTTACAGTTCTTGAGTGTCACTTTTATTCTATCTTCATTTTAATCTTCTGTCCTCAAGTTATAATCCCCGCATTTTGTAGAAATGCGTCTTTCTTAAAAACAAGCAGCAATCGCACTATGTCGAGTTTTTCATTTGCAATGTGCCTATTTAATGTATTTATTTATTTAATATTTTATGCTCAAAAATATGGCTGATTTAATGCCTTAATGAATTCTCTCCCCGTCAACCATTAGTCTAAACAGAGATAAAAACATGGGAGGTGTGTATGTAGGTACGTATGGGAGGTAGAGTGTAGCATGATAACTTTCGACTTCGTTGGTCATTTAGCTTTTTTACCTGTATACATTTCACATATGTTATGGAAATATACCATTTGCAACCATCTTTTTCCAAGGTAATCATTTAAGGTAAACTTTAAGTCAACCACAATGCAAATCAAAAGAGTTTGTTCTATATGTTTGAGCTAATTTAAATTTTTGGTTGCATTCAGTTTTTTGCTCACTTAACAAGCGCTTGAAAGAAGGCAATATAGCAACACTTGACATGAGTGTTTGGCAGCGCAATTTGGATTGAATATATCCCAGCTTTTTCAAAATCCATTGATTTAATCTGCATTCCAGTTCAGTTTTAAGCCATAATTAACCGAAAATAAGTCGTGTGCATTTACTTATTTCTGAAATTAAAACGACGTATACCAAAGGCATAATGTTTGTACTTTCACTTTTGATGGTGCAGTTTCCTTGAACAGCGTAGAGCTTATAAAATAGACTGACGCAGTATTTAAATGTAACATCTGCATAGAAGACTCGAAACGTTGCCAGTTCTTTTTATTTTTTGACAATTATTCCATGTGGTGTAGAGACCAGTCTCAGTAATGTTAAATTTTGGAAATTCTCCTATGAAACTGACTCTTTGTTCATGTAAAGACAAGGGGGTTTCTAATAAATTTTCTGTATTAGTTAACTATGTGATCACGGCACTCTCTTCTTACATTTGTTCAAAGCTTATTTCACTACATTTTTTGTTCCTCTTGGGATTCGGATAAGAGGTTTTTCTTTCTGAACAATTTCATTTAGCACAATCACTTCCAGAGCATGCCAGTGCCTTCATATATGACACACTGTGCTCCAATCTTTGTTTACATCTTTTATGTAAAACTGACACCCGTTTATATAAAAGAATGTGACTGCCTCGTTGAGACTATATATAACGTTAGTAACTCACGATTACAGTCTTGGTGCATTACAAATAGCACGAGATGTGCTATTTGAAATGCACCAAGTATGTGTCAGAAAGGAAGTGAAGGAGGAAGTTTAGAAAGGAACACATTTTGGTTGAGTTAAGAAAATAAAATAGAAATTATTTCCGGTTGAGATAACATTTTAGTTTACGACGAACAAGGAATAATATAAGTAATAGCATGAGACGTTACAGGATGAGTACGGAACAACCGAAGAAGAGAAATATGATCCAAATCTTTGTCTAAACTTAAGGAGAATTTGAAGTAAAATTTGTTACTATTGAAAAATATTAATATTTATTTTTGTAATCTTTTTATATTTGATATATAAGTAGTTTACCCATACTGCTCTGAAACTATCCTCCCCTTTGATATCTAGGTAAATAGTTTTCTTTTTATAATAGAAACGGGGTTAAACGGTCATGCTACCACCTTTCACCCAGCGTTGCTGATCTTTCAAAAAGGAGTAGGGCTTTCCTTATAGGTTTTTAAGTCATATCGGTCCGGCAAAGGAGACTGACTGTTCATTCTTAGCTTAACGTGGACAAGTTGTTCTATAAAACGTATTTTTACGGAAATATGTAATTAAATCTAAAATTCGGTTATGGTAGCCGATTCAACAAAGAAGTCGTGCGTGAAACAAAACTTCTGGTGAATTGCATTGTGGTGGACCACCAACCATCCCCGTAGTATGGACGGTTTTGCAAATTTCCTCGCGATATTCGATCGTGAAGTTTATTAGACAGTCGACAATTTTAAAAATGGTTATTTTATGTCTAAACAGCATGCAAATAACTCTTCGAATGGTGTCGTCAAGTCTACGTTAAGTAAAGATACGCGGGAGTTGATACTTTCTGAAATAGTATTATCTTCGAAAAAAATAATTAAATTAAATTTTTAGTTGAATGCAATTTTAAAATAATTTATATTAACGGAGATACAAAAAATTATAATTCGATTACACGCTTTAGTACCAAGTAATTTCGGCACATCACTAAAAGCATGCGCAAGGTTTTAAACCGTAGGAATCCAACGAGGCGCGGCGATCTCGTCGACGAGTTTGGGCTCCACGGACTCTCGTATAAGAAAAGTGCTAGTAGTTTGTCTGAACAATATTATTCATACATGGTCTCTCGATTTTAGAGCTTGATTTCAGTTTCAGTTGCCTTGGACATGGTTTCAGCTTCATTTGAAATATTCGTGTATCTAGTTTATCTTTCTTTTTTGGTCTCACCTGAGACATGACATTGCTTTTTTACGAAAATCTTAGACTATCCGTAGTACCGTAAGGACTCAATTATACTTCATTTATATTATAAAGTTAACAAACGAGCACATAGTCCACGTGATGGTACGGACAACTACATCTAATCTCCATGCAAAATCAAAATGTAGATGCATTGTCACTCCGAGGACTAAAATAGTACCAAGGGCCCATTAAAAAAGTCTCTATATTCACGATACGAAACTTAGCAGTATTAAGCTACTACGCCGGTATTTTGTGAGAGCGTAGTTCTTCTCCAGTCGAGATGAGCCTTTCGTACTGAAACAATAATATAGCTGCAACGTGGCTCTACTAGGTTAATGACATGATGTTAAAAATGATGACAACACATATTCATTAGAAGAAAGGAATATTTGCTTTGCTTTTCAAGACGTAACTTGAAAAGCAAAGCAAATGCTTTGCTTTTCAAGACGTAACTTTACTCGTTTATGGTATGCTGCGGAAACAATAAATCGTGGAAGCTCTTGGCTAAGCGAGAAAGCTATTACTATCCCCCGTAACGACCAAACAGCAGCAATACCTGCTAAGGTGAGACTTATGTACATAGATACTGTTTCGTATGGTGAGTAGAGAGAGATAGAGAATCGAAGACCCTTTTTACTGGATACGAGGCATTCGATCTGAGTCCTCAAGGGTGACAACGCATCCGCGTTTTGATTCTTAATTGAATATAAATGTAGATGTTTGTGGGCCACAACATCCATTTACCATTAAGTGGACTGTGTGCTCGTTTGTCACACTTACACTATAAAAAAATTGTCACCACACGGTAAATGGGTATTGCTGTATAAATTTCCTTTGTTCGGCAATGGTATATTGCTGTAATAAATATTATTAGATAAACATAATCATATCACGTATTCCTCAAAATCTTAAAAAAAGAGTACCTACTACAGAATGCTGAAAGTTATAGAAAGTTATAGCTGAAAGTTATTATCATTATGTTATATTTATTGTTATATTTTTTTGGAAATTAAAACCTGCAAGTTAAACCAAAAACTATGAATTATTACAAGCACTGAATATAATACGACAAAATTAATATATTTGATGATATCTACAGAAACAATATCCCCTAGTCTACGTGTAAGCAAGCACAACATAACATAACATAAAAAGACGCATACATGGCCATTTTGTCGTGGCAAAATAGCGTTATAAATTTAAGGTGATATATTGTGGAAACATGGCAACAATCCCTTTTTTATCCCCTTAGAGTTATTTCTACACGATATTGCTTGAATAAGAGCAATGTTATTGCGTTGTTATTTAGACATGCAATTTTGTAACAGCAGTATGATGCTTCAAATCTGCTGCAGTTATCCTTAAGTATTATTGTTTTGATTTAATTTGGGTTAAATTTCTGATTTATGTTGTATAAAAATATCGCTAAACTAAACATTAATATTATATTATTTCTAAAACGGAATTTGTACCAAAGAAACTGTTACGGATCGCCGTAACGCCGTTCGAAAAACGGCCGCCGTTCTTACTGTTAGGCAAACTTTCATTTTGCATACTGTGCTCAAAACACACTCCCAGCTGCAGTATGATGAGAAACTACTTAATGATAAGCGCCGCAAAGTTAAGGTATGTCACACACTTCAATTTAAAACATCTTTCTCGCATAAGTTCTTTTGCTTTCTTGGTCAAAATCTATACAACAAATTAAATAGCATCCTTAATATATATCCTAAAACCAAATTTAACTGTAAAATAACATTAAAAAACTATTTAAAAAATCTAGATTATGAAAAAACAGAGCACCTTTTGACTGTACTTAAATAATCCTTAATTCAAGATATATCTACTCATAGCCGTTAACTCCATACTCGCAACACACATTCACATATATACACATTTACCCTGCCAAAAATCGCTTCGTACATACATCTGCACTCACACACTTATTGACACTTCACACTTACTTAAACAACTTATAATTTCTGCAACATTTTATACATTATTTTTATATCAATAGCTTTTATTGGTTTTAATTATGCCACTAATTCTGTCCGTGGGTTGGGGGCTCTGGTGACCTGTAATACAGGATTTTTTACAAAAACCTACTTCAGGCACCAGTCTCTCACAAAGCTGAAACTAATTATGGCAAATTGTTAATCTAAAAGTACTATTTGTGAAGAGAGAATAAATGGTTTATTATTATTATTATTATTATTATATATATTGCTCGTGATGTCATGCAGGTGAATACCATAGCGCTTTTCACGATGTCGTCCCACTGTGACCTCTATTGGCCCGAAGTAGTCCAGTCCGGTGTATGTGAACGGACGTGCGTGATGAGCGAGGCGTGCGGACTGCAGGTTTCCTGTAGATGGTGATGCAGGCTTGGCTTTTCTTAGACGGCACGGTAGGCAGCTTTTGACGACAGTTTTCACCACTGGACGTATTTTTCTTATGTACAGTCTCTGTCTTAATTCGTTCACGACTGTTTCCACGCCTCCGTGATGCAACCTCTCGTGTACGTGTGTTATGTACAGACGAGTGTATGCGTGCTTCCCGTCTAGTATGGTAGGGTCGTACGTGTCCTCTTCCACTTCTGATGCTGCTTTTATTCGACCTCTGAGGCGTAGGGTCCCCTCTTCATCGATGTATGTGCTCAGGTGGCCTAATTTGTCGTCACCTCCCGGAATACTTCCGTTGGCGATCCTCTTGAGCTCCTTCATGAAGCTTTCCCGCTGACTGGCTTGCACCCACGTTTGTTCGGCTCTTACGTGATAAGCGGCCGGTATTCCTACAAGTGATGAGACAGTAGGAGTTGCCTTTTTCTCCTTGGCGGGGATATTGCGTTTGTTTGTTCTTTGCCAGCCAGGGTCGCTATCTTGTCTTGCTCTGTTGCGTTTACGCCCAGCCTTCACCACGTGCTTGTTTGGTCTGCACATGTCGATGAATAGGAGGACTCTCGCTGTTGCCCTTATGAGGCGAATCCATTTTGAAAATCTTTCTATTTGTGGCTGATGTGTTGTTGGCGAGTCTACCGTTTTAACTGCGATGTTACATACTTCTCGTTCTTCCCCGGTGTCGTATTGTGTCGTTTTCTCTTCCTGCGGCCATTCTGCTGGTGGACGTTCCAGAAACGGGGGCCCTCGGAACCACCGGTGCGACTCGTCGAATCTTTCTGGCGTGGATCGGGTCGCGTCGTCTGCCACGTTTTCTTTAGACGGTAGCCGACGCCATTCGTTCTTCTTTGTCGTATCTTCTATCTCCGCCAGGCGATGAGCGACGAAAGCTTTATACGCGCGAGGCTCCGACCTTATCCACACCAGTGCAGTACGAGAGTCGCACCAGTATGTCTTGCCCGCTATATCACCATCGTGCTCATCGACCACGGTCTGCGCGAGACGAGCTCCCAGCAGTGCCGCTTGTAACTCGAGCCGTGGTATGGAGACTGGCTTCAGTGGTGTTACGCGGCTCTTGGCGGCAGCCAATGATACGTTAACGCTGCCGTCTGCTCGCTCCGTTCTCCAATACACGGCTGCTGCGTAGGCCTCCTCGCTTGCGTCGACGAATGTGTGTAGTTGGCGCGTCGACACCGGGTTGTAATCGTAGCATCGCGGTATTCTCAGTTGTTCTATGGCGTTAAGTGAAGTAATCCAGTCTTCCCATTTTTCTTTTAATTCTGTGGGCAGAGGGTCGTCCCAGTCCGCCTTGTAACGCCATGTGTCTTGGAATATTCTCTTCGCTGGGGTGGTCACTGGTGATATTAATCCCAGCGGATCAAATAATGCCATTATGATGCTCAACGCTTCACGTTTAGTTGGCAAGCGTTGTTTTTCTTTTACGTCGGCAGGTATCTTCATATTGTGAGTATTAAATCCAATATGATCGCTTTGTACATGCCAGAGCAGGCCGAGCGTCTTCTCAATTTCTTTTCCGCCCAGGCTCACGGTCGCGTCATGTTGTTTATGTTCTGTCGTTATTTCTTCTATTGTTTTCTCTTCGTTCGTTGTCTACCCGCTGAGTACGAATCCCGCTTGTTTGTGGACGTGATCGACTGCTTTTACCGTTTGCTGAGCTTCCGTGACAGAGTGGAAGCTCTGCAAGTAGTCGTCCATATAGTGATTTCTTTTTATGGCGACCGCAGCTTCTGGGTTTGCCTCTGCATGTTCTTCAGCATTTTTATTTTTGATGTATAATGCTGTGCACGGTGATGATGTCGCTCCAAAGATGATTGATGTCATCCTATATTCTTCCGGTTGGTCCTCTCTTCGCTTGCCTCTCCATAAGGAACGTAAAACGTCTCTATCTTCTTTGCGGACCTTGATCTGCATGAACATTTCTTTTATGTCGGCGCTCACTGCATACGGATACTGTCGGAACCTCATGATTACTCTGGGCAATGATTGTAACAAGTCGGGCCCCGAGTGAAGCATATCGTTGAGACATATTCCGGCTGTCTTCGCTGCAGCGTCGTGCACCAATCTCGGCGGCTTGTTTGGTTTCGCAGGGTTGATGACTGGGAAGTGTGGCAGATACCATGTCCTTCCTTGCGGCGGTGGCATGGGCGCGCGCTCTGCGTAACCCGAGTTGAAAAGATTCTGTATGCGTTCTTCGTACTGTAGCTTGAGATTGTTGTCTCGGTCGAGCCTCTTCTCTAAGGTGTGCAGGCGCCTTTCCACGTCCTTGTAATTATTTGGTATTTGGAAATCCTTTTGTTTCCACAACAACCCTGTCTCGAATCTGCCGTCCGCCGACCTCTGGCTGGTTTCCCTCAATATTTGCATAGCTCGCTGCTCGGGATCTTCTTTCGGTCTTCTTGGCTCGATGCACAGCGATTCTAATTTGAAATATTTTTTATTTCCTCTTCTATCGGCTGTGTATCTTCCCTCTGATGTAGTCTGCCGCAGAAGGTGACCGTCGATATCAATGAGTTATGACAGCCATGCAGAACCCAGCCCAGGTTGGTGTGTGAGGCGACTGGTTGGTTTCGACGACCGACGCGCAGTTTTCTAGACACTATGAGGTGCCAGTTATCTTGTCCGATTAGTATTTTCGGTGAGGCGCGTTCGTAGGTGATATCTTCTTTGATATCCCACAGATGTTGGCAATTCTCTAAGTGATTTTCATTCACGGATTCTGGCGCGAAGTCCAACCGCTCTACCGTACGCGCTGCTTCTATGATGTGTTCCTCTTGCGCGTACTTTCCTCTTATTTTAAGGCTGACGATCTTGTTCTTCTCATGTTTTACCTCCGAGCCGACCCCTTGTATCCATATTGCGTGGGCTGGGCCGTCGGCGCCGAAGACGTCAGCGATTGAGGCATCGACTAAGGTGACCGTGCTTCCTTCATCCAATAATGTGTATGTTTCGACGCAGCTTAGTGGCCGCCTTATTTTTACGGGCGCAATCTTTAGATAAGCGCAGCGGTGTTTGTACGGTTGAGTCGCTGTGATGACCTTCCTTGCCGATGTTGCGGTGTCCATAGCGGGTTCCTTTTCAATTTCTGCTGTTCTGTCGTGATGCAGCAATTTATAGTGTTTCATCATGCATACGCCTTTTCCGCACGGTGCAGCTTTACACAGCAATCGGCGATGTTTGCCTCGCAGACAGCGGTAGCAGATATTATTCTTCTTTGCTACTTCCGATTTGTCATTAGTGGACAGAGCGGCGTATGACTTGCAATCGGGCAGTTTGTGTTCTTGTTTGCATTGAGGGCAGCGTTCTTCATATTGATTCTTGCTTGTGGCGAAGGCACGTTCTATTTTTCTCGGTCTTCGCTCTCTCTTCTCGCTGTCCTCTGCTATGAACTCCGGCAAGGCATACGCGCTGCATTTGTCCGCTTCATCGTTTAAGAACATTGATATCTTCTTAAGCTCTGGGATATCTTCTTTCTTTCTGGCTGCATAGTCGTACCATTTGCTTCTCAATATAGGCGTGAGTTTGTCTGTGATGACTCGCGTCATTTCCGGACTATGCAGATAGTGTGCTTTCTTGAGTGCTTCCACGGTGCCCACTACGTTTGCTATGCGATTTGCGAATATGCATAGCTCCCTGGGATTGTCCGTAACTTTGTTCAGCAGCTTCAGCTTCTCTATTTCCAAGTGGATTAACGCTTCTGGTCGTCCGAATCTCCTTTCCAAAGCTTCCATTATCAGTCTGGGATCTGGTTGGCTTATAAGTAGGCAACCTGCGGCTTCTTTTGCTGTCCCTTTTAAGCTTCGGCGTATTCTCGCTATGTTTTCGTTCATCGTGAAGTACTTTGAAGATTCTTCGTACGTTGTTTTGAAGCTGAGCCATTCTTTGCTGCTACCATTGAATGTAGGTAGCTCTTGCACATATTTCGGCGGCTCTCTTGTGCTTCGTACTGCTTGTGATAGAGCAGCGGCTAAGGTAGCGACGTCGATTTGTTGCTGCGCCTGCCCATTGTCTTCTTTCTGCGGCGCGGGTTGTGATGCAAACTGCGGAGCGGATTGCGATGCGAAGTGCGACGTGGGTTGCGGCGCAGGCTGCGGCGCTGGTTGCGATGTAGGTTTTTCTTGCAACCATGTACTAATGCGTACTGATGCTAAATCGTCTTCTATTTCTTCATCTTCGTCATCGGTTGATACGGCTTCTGCTTGTAATCGCTGCACGTGTATTTCTTGCAATTCCGTTCTTGCTTGCAACTGAGCCTGCTCGAGCTTGAGTTCGGCTAACCGCTCTTTCGCCTCTAACTCCGCGAGGAGTCTCTTGCGTGAGGCTACGGAGCGGCGCGACCTAGTCTCGTCGGGCCTTAGTGTGCGCTGCGATCTTCGATCCCTCTCTTGCTGGGTTTCTTCCGTTGCGGCCGTGTTATCGGTCGCAGAGGTAGCGGTTGTATCGCTGACCGTTGTGGTTTCGCTCGTGGTGTTGGATGTACCAGTAGTGGTTGAATCGCCCCCAGAGGCCTATTCTTTGGCCCCCTGGGTTATTTGTTCATCCTTGCGACGCTTCGATGATTCTCCGTTGTTACTACGTGTAATCACCATTTTTCTTCACAATAATATTTTTTCGTTCTTGCGGTTTGCTTCTTTCTTCCGGCAATACCAAGACCGATATTGTCTTTTTCTTCTAGTAATCCGGCTTCTCAAAGGACCATTAATGTTACGGATCGCCGTAACGCCGTTCGAAAAATGAATGAAACGCGTTGGTCTTGCTTAAACTGGAGGCAAGCGGCGGTGAGGAAGAACTTTTTCTTTTCTTGCTGCTATTTTATTTTCTGTGGCCTGAGACCGACTGCCGACCGTTCTTTTTTTTTTTTTTTTGCGCCCGAAGCAATTGGAAAAGGGCTACCCCGAAGGGAGGCAGAAAATGCATTACGCATACCACGATGGCCGGTCCATCGTGGTTATGAGGGACTCACTACCTACAAGGGGGAACCTAAGTGATACCCTCTAAAAACTGCCTTTGGGGACTGGCAACCAGCTGTTGAAAGCTTCACATGCCGTATCGTAAAGCGACCCTCTTTTGGGAAAAGAGCGCGCAGGCGGCTATAAGCCGCTGAGGGAGTGCCTGGGAAGGCAAATTAATTATGAATAACTTAATTAGAGTTGGCCTGAGCCGCCAGGAGGCAGTTCAGGTCGTTTGAAAGTTTATTAGGCGGGTCCGAGAGGGAGTTCCTCGGCCTGCGGACGCTATAGCGGGAGGGGAGTGGGGCTGCATAATTAGCAGCCTCACGAATAAAATGATTGGAATGCGACTCTGAGGCTTTGAAGAAGTTCTCAGAGAGTTTTTTAAGGAATTGTTGAATTGTAGGGAGCTCTAGGTCCCGATGAAGGTCGGCATTGCGGACGTACCAAGGTGCGTTCGCAGCTCGACGACAGAAAAGGTTTTGAACTACTTGGAGTTCATTAATAATTTTAGGGTTAGAGTGGGCGAAAATGGGGCCCGCGTAGGACATGACTGGTCGTATACAGACCTTATAAAGGGTACGCTTGTTTCTGAGGGACATTTTACTGTGTCGGCCCAACATACTGTTGAGCCTATTCAGGTAAAAACGTGCGTGACGGGTTACTCTTTTGACGTGGGGCCTGAAAGTTAGCCCTGTGTCTAGAGTGACACCTAAATATTTGGCAGACGTATGCCAGGGGACAGGGGTCCCTAGCATACGTATTGGTGGAGTGTTTTTGAGACGGCGTCGTTTATAATCGAAGTGAACGGCGGAGCTCTTCTCCGGGTTCACATCGATGCGCCATTTTTTGAACCAAGCTCCTAGGTCATCAACTGACTTTTGGACCTTTTTCCGTATGAAAGGTAGCGAGATACCTTTGCAGTAGAGAGCAGTGTCGTCTGCGAAGAGGGAGAGCTGAACACCTTTCGGCGGAATGGGAATGTCGTTGGTGAACAGTATGTACAGCAGAGGAGCAAGAACTGAGCCCTGAGGGACACCAGCTTTGATGTGGCGCTGTGAAGATAGCGTGCCTTCGTGTCTAAAACGAAAGGTACGATGATTAAGATAAGAGGCCACGAGACGTACTAGACGATCGGGGAGACCTATTTTGTATAGTTTGTAGATAAGGCCTGTATGCCAGACTCTATCGAAGGCTTTGGCGATGTCGAAAAAGACCGCGATAGTCTTATGACGACGGGGATAAAAACCGCTGAGGATATATTCCACAATACGGTGGCCTTTTTAGGCTTAAGTCCTTTGATGAGGGATGAAAGCTCATCATTGGACACAGAGATAGGTTCGGAGGCTGTAGGGGGCGAGTTCCGGCGGCGGACCTCATCCTCCACTGCCTGGACGTGTGAGGGGTCTACGGGTTGAGAGCTAGGAGAGCATTGAGCGGCAATGCTGTCTGCAAAGCACTCAGCCTTTTCCTCGTCCTCGAAGGCTACCGTACCGTCGGGACGGGAGAGAGGGGGAGTGTGGAAGATAGCGTCTATGCGGAGGGCTCTTGCCATCTGATAGTACGCTGTATGAGAGGGAGAGATATTCTCCATGAGCTTACTCTTTTCGAGGTCTCGAAATTCAGAGAGGCGGAAACGGAGTTCTCGTTGAAGACGATTGGCCGTGCGCCTATATTCGGGCGTGGGATATTTTGCTGCTCTCCGGAAAGCAGCTTTTTTGGCTTTTAATAGGTTGCTAATATGCAGGGGAAGCCCACTATTATTAGCAACCGGGACGACCCTTTCATTCTCCTTAAGGGAGGTTTTAATAAGGGTGGAGAGTGAATCGTCCGCGGTGTCGATTTTTTCAGGACTGTCTAAGTCCGAAGATAGGGAGATGGGGGAGTCCTGTGAATCCAGAGCTTTCGCTAGGGACTCCTTGAAGCCCTTCCAATTTGTGAAGGTTTTAGTAGAGGGTGTTGGGAGTGGTGGCTGATGGCCAAGAATGAGAGAGACTGGTCGGTGGTCGGATCCTAGATCGTCTAGTGTCTCGATTGCCCTAAGGTTGAGAGAAACTCCTTTGAGTAACGCAAAATCTAGTACATCGGGGGCATAGTCGGTGTTATCGGGAAAGTGAGTAACACCGAGAGGACTGTGGACGGTAATATCAAGAGACTGCGTGATATCGAGCAGTAACTTGCCACTACGGGTGGTAGTACGGCATGTCCATTCAGTATGCTTGGAGTTAAAATCTCCAAACATAATGACTGAATTGCCTAGAGATAAAATAGCCTCAAAAGGGGGAAGGGTTTTGGAAGGGATGTAACAGGAGGCTATGAAGATGGACTGATGTCCAGTCATAGCTAGCCTGCATACCGTGGCTTCCATGTTGGAAAGTTGCGGAGTAGAAATGGGAGAACAGTGAAGTGTCTTCTTGTAATAAATGGCCGTACCGCCGCCTCGGCGGTCGGGTCTATCATTACGAAGAAGAGAGAAGTTTTTGATGGAAAGGCCTTTAGTGTCCTTAGTATTGAGATTAGTTTCCTGTAGGAGGAGGAAATCGGTTTCACGATTTTGAAGAAAGAGCTTAAGCTCTGGGAGGTTATTTCGCAATCCGCGAATGTTAAAGGATACAAGCGATAAACCCTTAGGTTTGATACGACCGTGAGACTTTGGTAGAGCAAACTGCTCTGTCATTGTGAGTTAAGTTAATTAAGTTAACTTAACTTACAATGAGCACAAAAGATTATGATGCTCTGCAAGAGCGAGGAGACGGTCCTGAGGGGACCTCGCAGCGCGCAATTTGCGTGCTAACACAGCGATTTCCTCAACGTTGATGTTCCTAATTGCGGAATACACCGTTTTTAGGTCATCAGCCATTGAGGGCTGTGATTGTTGTGGTTGAGGGGCGGAGGATGTCCGCGGTGGTACTGCCTTTTTGGGGCCCCAGGGAAAAACTGGAGGCTGCATAGGCTGAGAGAAGCCCGGAGGGGGCCGAATAGTGCCCTGAGTGGGCCTAGGAGGACCCTGAGAGGGTCGAGAGAAGCCCTGGGTGGGCTGAGAAAGGCTCTTCCGGGAGGCCGATGCAGAGGACTCGGAGCATGCGTACTCCATTTCTAATGGGGCGAAAGAGTTCTTTGTCTCTAGGTAGGCCGCAAGTACGGGCGGCGGTTGGAGTGCCTGACGGGCAGGGGGAGTAACATGGGCGGCGATGGCGGCGAGGGCCGTCTCATCGAGGTTTAGGCCCAGACCAAGAGTATGGTTTAGGGCGGCGACGAGGGACTTAATTTTGGTAATTGTGGACATGTTGAGGGCAGTAGTTTTACGAAACGTATTTGATACGGAAGGGGCTAGTGGGTGCTGTTCTGAAAAGAACAGAGACGTTATGTACCTAAACAGTAAGGGCGGGATCACCGTTCTGAGAAGAACGGGACGTTCTTAATTCTAGGAGTAAGTGCCCCTGCTCTCAAAAGAGCAGGGCCTTGCTCTGAAAAGAGCAAGTAACTCCCTAGAAACAGTATATACACGTACACGTTATACAAATAAATAACGAAAACAAAATTAGAAATAGTTAACAAAAGAATTAACAATAAAAATAACAATAACAAGCAAGACCAACAGTCAAACCGCCCCTCCCGGAGACAGGGAGGTAATAACTGGAGTTAGCGTAAAATGACTCACCAAGGCGTCGACGCTGTAAGCGCGAGCAGGACAGCGGAGGCGCGAGAGCGAGAGAGCACTACCGTACGGGGACGGATGCGCGGACTACCTGGACACGACCGCTCGAGAGCGGTGCCACAGGCGGAATGCCGACCGTTCCGGCCGGCCCGTCTTATATACGATTTGGCCGTTGCTGGCCAGCGGACCCTTGCCTTACCCCCGCGCCTTTCTTTATTAAGTAGATTTCTTACAAACTAATGTACAGACTTAAATATATTATATTCTTACAACTACTTATTAAACTAATACTTATATAACAATTTTTCTATATAGTAAAGGTTAAAACGTTGTTATTCCAGCAATTTTGAGCTGAGGACCCTGCCCCCCGCCTCAGTACTATAAATATAAAACGTCGTGGCGCGGCGCGCGTAGCCTCATTCGCTCCGCGGCCGCGTCACGGTAACATGCCCTGTTGATTATTTATCGTGCATAAGGGCTTAATACATAAGAAATTAAATTGCACTATACATGGGAATATAATTTACATACAATACTTATTCTACAATTTGGCATTAATTAATTTCTATATTTTAAATCTATGTTAACTCTCGCCAGTTGTTCGGTGCCTTTATTGCGACAGTTATTACATAGCTACAATATTATTTATTTAAAAATAAAAGCTATATTTCTCAATATTATTGCTACGGCATTTCCCGCGTTGCTGTGGGCAACCACCGCTAGTTGTGGAACCGTGAGCGCACCCCGACGATCATAACATTCTCATGGCTCCGCCCACCGCCCCTAGGTTGTTCAACTAGCGATGGTTACGACAAGCAATCCGTAAGTCATTTCGTTCGACGTATTACTATGTTTGCGTCGTGCACAGAAACATATTTTTATTCAATAGTCAAGTTAATGCCAATAATAATGAATGGGTATCATATTAGTTCTAATAATATGTATTTTGTTGTAAAACTAATTTGGAAGTATCTTTGATATACGTAGTCTAAATAATTTCTATATGTTGATAATGATTACCGTGTAGTGCCGATAATATCTACTACCCCATATCATCCCGTGGGTGTCATAAGAGGCGACAGAGGGAAACAAAACAGGAGAACAAAACAGGGCAGTAGCGTCTTCCTAATAACGACTAAAAATAAAAATTGTTGCTAATGCGCTTGCGAAGCATGGCAACTATGGCGAATATCCCGCCATGAAGAAATCTATGGGGGAGGTCTATGTTCAGCAGTGGACTTTAGTAGGCCGTTAACTGTAACGGTAACGGCTGATAATGTATAATGATTAATACGAGTATAATCATTATAATATAGGTACAGTCCCTTACTGGCAAAGAGGCATTCCATCTTAGTCCTCACGGGTGACAACGCATCTGCATCTTGAGTCTTTATTGAGGGTAGATGTAGATGTCTATGGATCACAGTAACCACTTACCATCAGGTGGACTCTGTGCTCTTTTGTCACCCTATCCTATAATTAAAAAAAATTAAGTACATAAAATAATTTTGTCTGGTTATAAATTGCAATTGTAAACAAATCCGATGACGCTTAATTATATAAGAAAAAGAGTTGGCATTTATTTGTTATTACAATAACACGAACAAAAGTTGCCACTAACCAAAAATCACATAATAGCCACCATATAGATAGAGAAAAAGCGGAAATACTTCTTTGCAGTCTAACGCCAGATTTTGCTTCACCAGAACCGGCTAGTTTTAGTTCTAGTAACATGTTACTAGAGGAAGATGTCTCAATTCAGGAGCTTGATACATGTATTAAATTAAAGGATACATCTCCTGGATGCGATGGCATAGCGTATTCAATGTTGAAACACCTTCCATTTAATGGCAAATGCATTTTAATCAAGCTGTATAATGCTTTTCTCGAAAACAGTTTCGTACCATCACAATGGAGAGATATTGGTATTATAGCGATCCCAAAGCCAGGAAGAGACATTAATGATGTATCGTCCTTGCGCCCGATATCACTTATGTCTTGCTTATGCAAAATCTTTCATTTAATTATCAAAGGGAGACTAGAGTGGTTTCTGGAAAAAAACAAAGTCTTTTCTCCTAATACGTTTGGTTTTAGGAGAACCCGATCCTGCTTAGATAGTCTTAGTAGTTTGGTATCAAGGATACAAATAGGTTTTACAGAGAGTCAGTCCACGATAGGATGCTTCTTAGATTTAGACAATGCGTATAATAATGTTGACATAAATGCATTACTGCACACCTTAGATCAACTTAATGTAGGAACGAAAATTTGTCAATATCTTAGTAGTTTCCTTAATGAACGACATCTTAAAATATATGTGGATAACATGTGTATCAGTAGATTTACAGGGCGAGGTCTAGCCCAAGGAGATCCGTTATCTCCTCTTTTGTTTAATGTAGCTACTCTTAATATATGTAAAACTGTGAAGAACGTTTATATCTCTCAATATGCGGATGATTTTGTTATATATAAGAATTGTGATAGTATCAGTAACGGAGTTATTGATATACAGTTAGCTCTGAATACTCTTAATAGTTTATTTTTAAAGTTAGGACTAGAAATATCTTCATCAAAGAGTAAAGTATGCATATTTAGGAATAGACGCGTAAAAGAACACATAAATATAACGGTTAACAAAATAAGCCTTAAAATTGTTGAAAGCATTAAATATTTAGGGTTATGGTTAGATCGATCTCTTCGATGGGCCAAGCACATAAACGAAATAAAAGAGAAAGCCCTTAAGTTTGTAAATATTTTAAAAGTTTTAACAGGACCAGGGTGGGGAGTACATCCAGTTCAGTTGCGTCGCTTATATATAGCTATTATACGTAGTAGATTGGATTATGCTAGCTTTTTATTTGATAATAGCCACAAAACACATTTAACAAAACTAGATATAATACAAAATTAGTGTATGCGGATAATTGGTGGGTTTGTTAAAAGTACTCCTATCCATGTAATGGAATCGGAACTGCTTTTACAGCCATTGTTTATTCGAAGAAGATATTTAGCAGGTAAATTTTGCTTAAAGTGTAAGTCTATTGATGAAAATATTGTTACAAATTTATTATGTATCCTTGATGAACGTAAAGAAAGCTTCTATTGGCGACGTAGGAAAACCCCACTGCTAGTTACAACCCATAGATTATTTAAAGAAACTCGTATATTTTCAAGTCCTTACTTAGAAATGTTTTCACTCAATTCGTGGATTAGCAAGTTGGATATATCTGATTCTATAATCCCTCAAATAGAATTTGTTAACGCACCTAAACATAAGTACAATCCCCTTTACTTACAAACTTTATGTCGAAAACATTTAACTTAAAACTTTAAAAATTACTATAAAATATATACCGATGGCTCTAAAGATAAAGATGGAACGGGTGCTGCATTTTTAGACATTCAAACCAAGGAATACATTAAGCTTTGCTTAGGTAAGGAAATTTCAGTTATGCATGCGGAACTCATTGCAATTGCGGAAGCCTTATCTTATGTCAAGTCACTTAAACATGATAAACTGTTGATATTAACTGATTCTCGCAGTGCCCTTCAACATTTAAAAAGATGTACTTTACTGTGTCGCGGTTTTCCACTGGCTTACGACATATTAAGTAATATTTTAACATTAAAATCGAACCATAAAAGGATAGTCTTACAATGGGTGCCTTCCCATATTGGTTTAGAGGGAAATGAGGCGGTAGACATTCTTGCTAAAGAGGCGATAAGTGATGGGGATAATTTCGATTGTGTTCCTTATTTCTCCGAACTCTTATCTAAAGTCCGAGAAAACTGTACAGAAAAGTGGTCCGAATACTTTGATGAAAGGTCACTGTCAAAAGGTATTTGGTACAAGACGATACAACCGCATCTTTCCCGCTTCCTTTGGTTTGAAGGATGCAATATGGGAAGGTAAGACATTATTACAGCAATGAGGCTTCGTTCTGGACATATTCCATTAAACAAATTTGCGTTTATGATGAAAAAAGTGAATTCACCAAATTGTGTCAAATGTGGAGTTCTGGAAGATACTATCCATATTATGATGGAATGTGAACGGAACGAAGCATATAGAAAACTATTAGGTTTTGACAAAAATAGTGTTGGATTGTGTAATAGTATTTTAGCTTTTCCATTGTCGGATAAGGCTAGAAAACTATATAAACTAGTATTGTTAGGTATTAAGAACAGATAATATTTTATTATTGTTTACGTGAATTTATCATTGTTGATTATATGTATTTGATTGTGTATTTATGAGGGTGACATGATCTAATAGATCAAACCCTCTATAATCAATAAAGATTTAAAATAAAAAAAAAGACCAATTAGTTTTCATACTTCCATAAGAATTTCGAAGGAAAGAAATGGGAGTAGTTACGTAATGGCGGATCATTAATGACCTTATGAAATAAGAAAAATCGGCTATGTTTTTTTTTACCATGTTCATTTACAATTACATATTTATACTTCCCAACCAGATCAAAAAACTTTATAGATACCCCATAATAATAATAAATATATATTTACTCTCACAATAACAAGGTTAACAAGGTAGACTATAAACAATGTACACTATGGGCTGAGAGTCTGGTGTCTGTACTAGGCGGAAGCCTGTGTTACGGATCACCAAGGTGATCGTATTATAGGTTATTTTGTGATGTGTGTGTGTTTGTGTGCGTGTGTGTTTATTTATGTATGATCTATTCAATACTAAAATAATGTATATGAAATAAGAAGGTTTTCAGTGGTCTCATAGTCCAGACTTAACAACCATTGGGTTACTTTTAATTTGCAAATATTTATATTATGTGGATATATACCAATTCTAGCGTTTGTTTTATTATATACATAATTACCAAAAAAGATAAAGAATTTACGTGAAAATTTGGTGTAATGCGTGTTGTAGTCAAAGACGTATAAAAAGATAGACAGGTTACACACTATCATAATTGTATTTTAAAGTGGCGCAAGTATGTACGTATAGTTATTTATTATGACACGTTGCGCTAACAAAAAGAGACAAGTGATAGGGCTTACCTATCGTTAGAAAAAGATGAATATACATCATTAGTTGCGTATTTATTGCTGCCGAGCGCTCATTGTCGCAAGCGCGTGACATACCGATATGAAAAATTAACACACTAGCTACCGTCAAAGTTTACACTAGCGATTAGTGTTGAAATAATGAAATCAATTGTGAAAAAAACATCTATATTCAAAATATTAATGAGATGTTTTTCTTGTCTCTGACAGTTGCCGTGTAATTTGTGCACCACCTAAAAACATAGGAAGGCATTTTTAACACGAATAACTAGAAGATTTACGCGCTGTAGCGAAGGTATAGCCCCGACCCAAGACCGTGCCCGACTGATTACGAGTCAGGCAATTACCTGACTTTCGTATTGCCATTTGAGAGCGAGTATGACGTATCTATACTTTTAAAAACATCTTAGGTTGTAGTAACAGACTAGATCATTTTTGCGCTTATTTTTCTATCAATTGTGAATTATACTGTAAGAGTGAGTGTTTTTAATGGTACATTGTAGAATAAAGAGCTGCCTGGCAGAGAGGAATTTCCAACGCTTGTATAAGTCAATAGTAGGGTAAAGAAAGGGAAGTGAGGCGGATAATTTTAGTATAGGTCTCTGTATTCTTTCCAATTTTATTATTTTTTGTCCTTTCAGAACCACCCCAGGATGCTATGCAGTATGTGATAATCGATTGACATAAGGCAAAGTAAACTATTTTGATGACTTTTAAAGTCAGCTAAAATCTAGTATAATTTTACAGGCATTATGACAGATATAAATGTATATCATATTATAGTCTCGTAAAATATTTAGGTACCTTATTTTCAGCCAAGGATGGAAGCTAACAATATGGGTATCACAAAAAAAATAACATTAATTAATATTATACACAATATACCTAGGTGGATTGAAAAGTACTCGGCCTAACACAGATCCATTCAATTCTAAAAATCAAATCTACCCACATTATTTAGTTCAGTTCAGACTAGTTCATTGTGTGAAGTTCGAAACGTTTGCGATAATTAGTTGTGATTTTATAAATTTTGTGCACGACGCAACAATATTAAACAAACGAAAGAAAATGCTTATTGTAACCGGCGCTAGTTGAACAACCTAGGAGCGGTGGGCGGAGCCAGGACGACGGTGTAATTATCAGGCCACGCCTCTGGTTCGACAACTAGCAAGGGTTATACGGCGGAACTAGCGCAACCTTATGTTGAATTTAAATTATAATTTGTGTAAATAATTGTATTACTTGTATCGAACGATAAAAAATAATGATTGTATTATAACTAAGTTTAAGGTTGAGTTGTAACTGTGCAATAACTCTCCCAAATAAAGGCACCGTATGAACAGGGAGAGTTAGCGTAGTCTTCTAATGAAAACTATAATTGTTAAATATAATAAATGTTTACTTTATTATATAATAAATATATTAGGCCGTTAGGCACATAAAAAAAATAGTAGTAGTGTAACCAAAGAGCATGTTATCGTGACGCGGCCGCGGAGCAAATGAAACCACGCGCACCGCGCCACGACGTTTTATATTTATAGTGCTGAGGCGGGGGGAAGGATTCTCCGCCTAAAGCAGCTGAAAATTATAATGTAAACCTGTAAATAAGTAAAAATATTGATATGTACACCCTAGTCTAACAAGTAGTTATAAGAATATTATATAGTGAATTATGTTTATTAGTTTGTAAGGTTATTAAATAAATAAAGATAGGCGCGGGGGTGAGGCAAGGGTCCGCTGGCCAGCAGCGGCCAAATCATATAAAAGACGGGCCGGCCGCTAGGGTCAGCAGTCGCTCTCCAGCCACCGAAAAGGCACCAGCAAGAAAAGAAAAAGTACAAGTTCCTCCTCACCGCCGCTTGCCTCCAGTTAAAAGCAAGACCAGCGCGTTTTATTCCATTTTTCGCACGGCATTACGGCGATCCGTAATATTAATGGTCCTTCGAGAAGCCGGATTACTAGAAGAAAAAGACAATATCGGTCTTGGTATTGCCGGAAGAAAGAAGCAAACCGCAAGAACGAAAAAATATTATTGTGAAGAAAAATGGTGATTACGCGTAGTAACAACGGAGAATCATCGAAGCGTCGCAAGGATGAACAAAGAACCCAGGGGGCCACAGAAGAGGCCTCCGGGGGCGACTCAGCCGCTAGTGGTTCAACAAACACCACTAGTGAAACCACAACGGTCAGCGATACGACCGCTACCTCGGCAACCGATAGAACAACCGCAACGGAAGAAACCCAGCAAGAGGGTGATCAAAGATCGCAGTGCACATTGAAGCCCGGCGAGACTAGGTCACGCCGCTCCGTAGCCTCACGCAAGAGACTCCTCGCGGAGTTAGAGGCGAAAGAGCGGTTAGCCGAACTCAAGCTCGAGCAGGCTCAGTTGCAAGCAAGAACAGAATTGCAAGAAATACACGTGCAGCGACTACAAGCAGAAGCCGGATCAACCGATGAAGATGAAGAAATAGAAGACGATTTGGCATCAGTGCGCATTAGTACATGGTTGCAAGAAAAACCTACATCGCAACCCGCGCCTCAGCCCGCGCCACAACCCGCGCCACAACCCGCGCCGCAGCCTGCGCCGCAACCCACGTCGTACTTCGCGCCGCAACCAGCACTGCAGATCGCACCACCCGTACTTCAACAGTGTGCGCCGCAATACGCTCCGCAACATACCGCGCCGCAGAAAGAAGACTATGGACAGGCGCAGCAGCAAATCGACGTCGCTACCTTAGCCGCTGCTCTATCACAAGCAGTACGAAGCACAAGGGAGCCGCCGAAATATATACAAGAGCTGCCCTCATTCAATGGTAGCAGCAAGGAGTGGCTCAGCTTCAAGACAATGTACGAAGAATCTTCAAAGTACTTCACGGCGAACGAATACGCCGAAGCTTAAAAGGGACAGCAAAAGAAGCCGCAGGTTGCCTACTTATAAGCCAACCAGATCCCAGAATTATAATAGAAGCTTTGGAAAGGAGATTCGGACGACCAGAAGCGTTAATTCACTTGGAAATAGAGAAGCTGAAGCTGCTGAACAAAGTTACGGACAATCCCAGGGAGCTATGCATATTCGCAAATCGCATAGCGAACGTTGTGGGCACCGTGGAAGCACTCAAGAAAGCACACTATCTGCATAGTCCAGAAATGACGCGAGTTATCACAGACAAACTCACGCCCATATTGAAAAGCAAATGGTACGACTATGCAGCCAGAAAGAAAGAAGATATCCCAGAGCTTAAGAAGATATCAATGTTCTTAAACGAAGAAGCGGATAAATGCAGCGCGTATGCCTTGCCGGAGTTCATCGCAGAGGACAGCGAAACGAGAGAGCGAAGACCGAGAAAAATAGAACGTGCCTTCGCCACAAGCAAGAAACCATATGAAGAACGCTGCCCTCAATGCAAACAAGAACACAAACTGCCCGATTGCAAGTCATACGCCGCTCTGTCCACAAATGACAGATGGGAAGTAGCAAAGAAGTACAATATCTGCTACCGCTGTCTGCGAGGCAAACATCGTCGATTACTGTGCAAAGCTCCACCGTGCGGAAAAGGCGGATGCATGATGAAACACCATAAATTGTTGCATCACGACAGAACAGCAGTAATGGAAAAAGAACCCGCTATGGAAACCGCAACATCGGCAAAGGAGGTCAACACAGCGACTCGACCGTACAAGCACCGCCGCGCTTACCTAAAGATTGCGCCCGTAACAATAAGGGGGCCGCTAAGCTGCGTCGAAACATACGCATTATTGGATGAAGGGAGCACGGTCACCTTAGTCGATGCCTCAATCGCCGACGTCATCGGCGCCGACGGCCCAGCCCACACAATGTGGATACAAGGGGTCGGCTCGGAGGTGAAACACGAGAAGAGCAAGATCGTCAGCTTTAAAATAAGAGGAACGTACGCGCAAGAAGAACACAACATAGAAGCAGCGCGTACTGTAGAGCGGTTGGACTTCGCGCCAGAATCCGTGAATGAAGATCACTTGGGGAATTGCCCACATCTGTTGGATATCAAAGAGGATATCACCTACGAACGCGCCTCACCGAAAGTACTAATCGGGCAAGATAACTGACACCTCATAGTGTCTAGAAAACTGCGCGTCGGCCGTCGAGACCAACCTGTCGCCTCATACACCAACCTGGGCTGGGTTCTGCATGGCTGTCATAGCTCATTGACGTCGACGGTCACCTTCTGCGGCAGACTACATCAGAGGGAAGATGCACCACCGATAGAAGAAGAAATAAAAAATTATTTCAAATTGGAGTCGCTGTGCATCGAGCCGAGAAGACCGAAAGAAGATCCCGAGCAGCGAGCCATGCAAATATTGGACGAAACCAGCCAGAGGTCAGCGGACGGCAGATTCGAGACAGGGTTGTTGTGGAAACAAAAGGACTTCCAAATACCAAATAATTATAAAGAAGCGGAAAGGCGCCTGCACACCTTAGAGAAGAGGCTCGACCGAGACAGCAATCTCAAGCTACAGTACGAAGAACGCATCGAGAACCTCTTCAACTCGGGTTACGCAGAGCACGCGCCAATGCCACCGCCGCAAGGAAGGACATGGTATCTGCCACACTTCCCAGTCATCAACCCTGCGAAACCGAACAAGCCGCCGAGATTGGTACACGACGCCGCAGCGAAGACAGCCGGAATATGTCTCAACGATATGCTTCACTCGGGGCCCGACTTATTACAATCACTGCCCGGAGTGATCATGAGGTTCCGACAGTATCCGTATGCAGTGAGCGCCGATATAAAAGAAATGTTCATGCAGATTAAAGTGCGCAAAGAAGATAGAGACGTTTTACGTTTCTTGTGGAGAGGCAAGCGGCGGGAGGACCAACCGGAGGAATATAGGATGACGTCAATCATCTTTGGAGCGACATCATCACCATGCACAGCATTATACATCAAAAATAAAAATGCTGAAGAACATGCAGAAGCGTACCCAGAAGCTGCGATCGCCATAAAAAGAAACCATTATATGGACGACTACTTGCAGAGCTTCCACTCTGTCACGGAAGCTCAGCAAACAGTAAAAGCAGTCGATCACGTCCACAAACAAGCGGGATTCGTACTCAGCCGGTGGACATCGAACGAAGAAAAAACAATAGAAGAAATAACGACAGAGCATAGACAACACGACGCGACCGTGTGCCTGGGCGGAAAAGAAACTGAGAAGACGCTAGGGCTGCTCTGGCATGTACAAAGCGATCATATTGGATTCAATACTAACAATATGAAGATGCCTGCCGACGTAAAAGAAAAACAACGCTTGCCAACTAAACGAGAAGCGTTGAGCGTCATAATGGCATTATTTGATCCGCTGGGGTTAATATCACCGGTGACCACCCCAGCGAAGAGAATATTTCAAGACACATGGCGTTACAAGGCGGACTGGGACGACCCTCTGCCAACAGAATTAAAAGAAAAATGGGAAGGCTGGATTACTTCACTTAACGCCATAGAACAACTAAGAATACCGCGATGCTACGATTACAACCCGGTGTCGACGCGCCAACTACACACATTCGTCGACGCAAGCGAGGAGGCCTACGCAGCAGCAGTGTATTGGAGAACGGAGCGAGCAGACGGCGGCGTTAACATATCATTGGCCGCCGCCAAGAGCCGCGTAACACCACTGAAACCAGTTTCCATATCACGGCTCGAGTTACAAGCGGCACTGCTGGGAGCTCGTCTTGCGCAGACCGTGATCGATGAACACGATGGCGACATAGCAGGCAAGACATACTGGTGCGACTCCCGTACTGCACTGGTGTGGATAAGATCGGAGCCTCGCGCGTACAAAGCTTTCGTCGCTCATCGCCTGGCGGAGATAGAAGATACGACCAAAAAGAACGAATGGCGTTGGCTACCGTCTAAAGAAAACGTGGCAGACGACGCAACCCGAGCCACACCAGAAGGGTTCGACGAGTCGCACCGATGGTTCCGAGGGCCCCCGTTTCTGCAGCGTCCACCGGCAGAATGGCCGCAGGAAGAGAAAACGACACAATATGACACCGGGGAAGAGCGAGAAATATGTAACATCGCTGTTAAAAGTGAAGACTCGACAACAACACATCTTCCACAGATAGGAAGATTTTCTAAATGGATTCGCCTCATAAGGGCGACAGCGAGAGTCCTCCTATTCATCGACATGTGCAGACCAAACAAGCACGTAGTGAAGGCTGGGCGTAAACGCAACAAAGCAAGACAAGGTAGCGACCCTGGCTGGCAGAGAACAAACAAACGCAACACCCCCGCCAAGGAGAAAAAGGCGACTCCTACTGCCTCATCGCTTGTAGGAATACCGGCCGCTTATCATATGAGAGCCGAACAACTGTGGGTGCAAGCCAGTCAGCGGGAAAGCTTCACGAAGGAGCTCAAGAGAATCACCAGCGGAAGTGTTCCAGGAGGCGACGACAAACTAGGCCACCTGAGCACATACATTGATGAAGAGGGGACCCTACGCCTCAGAGGTCGAATAAAAGCGGCATCAGAAGTGGAGGACGACATGTACGACCCTCCCATATTAGACGGGAAGCACGCATACACTCGCCTGTACATAGCACACGTACACGAGAGGCTGCATCACGGAGGCGTGGAAACAGTTGTGAATGAATTAAGACAGAGATTGTACGTAAGAAAAATACGTCCAGTAGTGAAAACTGTCGTCAAAGGATGCCTGCCGTGCCGTCTAAGAAAAGCCAAGCCTGCATCACCGTCTACAGGAAACCTGCCGTCCGCACGCCTCGCTCATCACGCACGTCCGTTCACATACACCGGACTAGACTACTTCGGGCCAATAGAAGTCACAGTGGGACGACATCGCGAAAAGCGCTATGGCGCGTTATTTACCTGCATGACGTCGCGAGCAATACACATAGAAGTAGCCCACTCGTTGAGCGCAGACTCAGCCGTGTCGGCACTTAGGCGTTTTATGAGCAGAAGAGGATGCCCAAAAGAAATATGGAGTGACAACGCTACGTGCTTCAAGGCAGCAGACAAGGAGATGGCCGAAGCAGCACTCGCAGCCCTCGAGCACGAAACCACGTGTCAACAGATTGTGTGGAAGTACATACCGCCATCAGCACCGTTCATGGGCGGCGTATGGGAGCGAATGGTTCGCTCCGTAAAAGAAGCCCTACGCGTCACCCTCAACGAGCGCTATCCCAGCGACGAAACATTGGGGACCCTGCTCGCCGAGGTCGAAAATACTGTAAACTCCAGACCTCTCACACACGTCTCAGTTGACCCAGGAGGCCCTGAAGCCAGGACGACGGTGTAATTATCAGGCCACGCCTCTGGTTCGACAACTAGCAAGGGTTATACGGCGGAACTAGCGCAACCTTATGTTGAATTTAAATTATAATTTGTGTAAATAATTGTATTACTTGTATCGAACGATAAAAAATAATGATTGTATTATAACTAAGTTTAAGGTTGAGTTGTAACTGTGCAATAACTCTCCCAAATAAAGGCACCGTATGAACAGGGAGAGTTAGCATAGTCTTCTAATGAAAACTATAATTGTTAAATATAATAAATGTTTACTTTATTATATAATAAATATATTAGGCCGTTAGGCACATAAAAAAAATAGTAGTAGTGTAACCAAAGAGCATGTTATCGTGACGCGGCCGCGGAGCAAATGAAGCCACGCGCACCGCGCCACGACGTTTTATATTTATAGTGCTGAGGCGGGGGGAAGGATTCTCCGCCTAAAGCAGCTGAAAATTATAATGTAAACCTGTAAATAAGTAAAAATATTGATATGTACACCCTAGTCTAACAAGTAGTTATAAGAATATTATATAGTGAATTATGTTTATTAGTTTGTAAGGTTATTAAATAAATAAAGATAGGCGCGGGGGTGAGGCAAGGGTCCGCTGGCCAGCAGCGGCCAAATCATATAAAAGACGGGCCGGCCGCTAGGGTCAGCAGTCGCTCTCCAGCCACCGAAAAGGCACCAGCAAGAAAAGAAAAGGTACAAGTTCCTCCTCACCGCCGCTTGCCTCCAGTTAAAAGCAAGACCAGCGCGTTTTATTCCATTTTTCGCACGGCATTACGGCGATCCGTAATAAATTTATTAACAAAGTAATCGGACATAATTTCCGCGAATGGAGCAAATCGAGCAGTGTGCCGTCATTAAGTACCTCCATAAGAAGGGGCTATCATCAAAAGCCATCCATGATGACATGGTCAGTACATTAGGCGATTGTGCTCTGTCATATTCATCCGTCAAAGAATGGATAGCAGAATTTAAGCGTGGTAGAGAGAGTGTGAAAGATGAACCCTGCTCTGGAAGGCCTTCGACGTCAACTACTGACGAAAATATTAAAAAAGTACTTGATTTAATAATGGGAGACCGGAGATTAAAAATTAGAGAGATAGCCGAGATTATAGGCATCTCTTATGAACGAACTCAAAACATCATTGTCAACGAGTTGGGTTTCCACAAGGTGTCTGCGAGGTGGGTTCCGCGACTGCTTTCAGTTGAACAAAAAAGGACGCGATTGACTATTTCACGCGACTGTTTGGAGTTATTTGAAGCCGATGCAGATGATTTTTTGAATCGTTTTGTTACTATGGACGAAACATGGGTTCATTACTGTACACCGGAAACAAAACAACAATCAAAACAGTGGAGAAGACCTGGTTCACCACCCCCTAAAAAGGCTAAGTCGATTTTGTCGGCAAATAAGGTGATGGCTTCAGTATTCTGGGACTCGAAAGGTGTGATTATGATTGATTATCTTGAAAGGGGTCAGAATATAAACTCTGATTATTACTGCACCTTACTACGTCGTTTACGAGAGGAAATAAAAGAAAAACGTCAGAAGAAAAGTCCTGTTTCATCAAGATAACGCCCGTGTTCACACGTCAGTACAGTCAATGGCTGAAATTCACAACTGTGGCTTTGAACTGTTACCGCATCCGCCGTATTCACCTGATCTGGCACCATCAGACTTCTTTCTGTTCCCTAACCTAAAAAAGCACTTGGGAGGTCAAAGATTTTCGACAAACGACGAGGTCAAAGCAGCTGTAGACGCATATTTTGACTAAGGAAGAATCATTTTTTTTCAACGGTCTAAATGCTTGGAAGGGGAGGTGGCAAAAGTGTATTGAACTTGATGGTGATTATGTAGAAAAATCAAAATATAACTGATTTAGTATGTGTTTATTTTCTTGGTTAGGCCGAGTACTTTTCAATCCACCCTCGTAGTTTGAAAAACTAAAAAATGCACGTCATATGAGCGTTTCATTTAATTTTTACAAGAAAAAAAAGCACAGAAACTGATCGACTTTCATCAATAACTTTTAAACCGTGTTGAGTTCAATAACAAAAATCAATAGGGATCCTCTTTAGAATATATGGAATCTCATTTAATACTCAATATCTCAATATATTGCTTACATTTTAATTAAGCGAGAAGACTCACCGACGCACAAACCAAAGGACAGCAGTCCATATATTTTTTAAATTACATTTTTTGTTATGTAATCTACAGTGAATTAATTAGAAAATAAACCAATGTAATACAATGTCTGTGGTTATTGTAACGTTATAATAATAATATGGATTTGATGTCTAGCTAAAAATATAAAAAGATTTTATGTGGCGAAATTGAGGTATGGCCACATATGGAGAGTAAAGCACATCCCTCACGTTCTGAAGCGTGGCAAAATGAGTTTCAAAATCGTATTGAACGAAGTAAATATTTTCATAATCTACACAGATAAGTTGGATATTAAAAATTTACCAAGAAAATAATGAATTATAAAAATTTTAAGTTTATGAATTGGAAGTTCAATTAAATATAAAATCGAAAATAAATTATTATTTTCTTATAAAGATATACAGAACAAAGAATAATAACGAGAACATAAGTCATAATCAGTACCATAATAACAGATAGTCACTCTAAAAAACCTGAAAGTTGAAAGCTTTATGAAAATAAAGTACGTCTAATTGTTTATGTTGTTTGGTTGAAAACCATAGTTATAAGCTCACAATATGTCAACAAGTTTTAATAATGAACTTATTTAATTTTTGTTTAGACTTATTAAGATAATTGTTACAGGGCGGATTTTATGCCTTGAGGCATTCTTTATCTGTCAACACTCGATTTAGTTTATATAAACACTGAGTGAATAACAAATTTCAATCAGTTTAAAGTGCTTGTGTAAACCTTTTTCATTTTAAGTATAGTGGGAATTTTATCAAAACTCTCCACGTTGAGAGTTTGTGTTAATTTTACTAGTATAAATTTTCCTCAATGATCATGTTACATTAAGAAGATTAATCTTTATATATAAAAATTACGTGTCAAATTGTTTGTCCTAAACTATTGAACTGATTGCAATTAAATTTTGCACACTATGTGCAGTTTAGTCCAACTTGAGAGATAGGATAGTTTTTATCCCGATAAGTCACCCTCAATATTTTTTATAGCGAATTTAAGGATTTTTTCATAGGAAGGGTCATCTAAAGGGCAGAACAACATCTGCCTGGCCAGCTAGTTCAATATAACATTACTTAAACAAAAAACGACCTAATAGCATAAGCGATAAAGTTTGGATGTGATTTTGAAAGTGAACATAATTGCATCGATTAAATCATTTAGCTATTCTTTTTGTAATATCGTCAAGTTTAAATAAAACTACCGCACTGAGCGGGTTCAGTACGGTTCATTACATTATTGTTTAAGAAGCAAGGGTAACAAACGGACACTTAACGACCCACCTGATGATAAGTGGATGTTGTGCCGCGCGTGTGGTCGTTCGTCGATTGAGCCGACCCATTTGCGTTGCAGTATGGCTGTACCACGTGCAACTTGGTTAACATATTATTAGGTCGGGTAAAAACTTTCGTATTTTGTATACAAATTCAAGACATTTTTAGTCTAATTATAAGTTTAATTATATTTAATTATAAGATGTATGTGCCATTTTGGTCGATAACTTGTTGCCATCTTGTAGATAGTAACATAGTCCCGTTGCTTTAGCAATCTTGGAAGGATAGATTAATGATAAGTCATCTTAGACTTATCATTAATCTATGCTTGGAAGTTTTGATCAAAAAATGCGACAAGTAGTTTTGACAGTCCATTCTTGATGTTAACCTCACACTCCCAAATAAATCTGAAGAGACCGAAATAGGTGGAAATCTGAGGGTGCAAGGTCAGAACTATATGGTGGATGCATTAACATTTCCTAACCAAGTTCAGATGCGGTTGGAGATAACTGTATTCCAGTATTCCGATTATACGGATTTTTTCGCCGTTGTCAAATTTCGGCGGATATTATTATCAGTATTAATAATTCACCAATGAATTTTGTTCCATATTTATTGGTAATAGCGGTAAGTTAGAGAAAAAGATTGTCGGTAACTGTCTTGTTTGCATTCCACGTTCACAGTCTTGTGCCCCAGTTGAGAGTTACGGATCAAATTGGATTTCAGACATCACTTACAGTGTATTCTAATTGAGAAGTGTTGTAGTATTTCGCAACGACTTTTATCAAGGACAGTGGTGCTCGACCGCTACCACCGTGTCTTGTCTGATCTTATTAATTCCCAAAATTAAGCTATCAAAAGAAAATAAATTGGAGAAAAAAATGTTTTTAATACTTTGTTGAATAGACGCAAGTGAATAACACAAAATAATAATATTTTAGTATTAAACTACTCTTATTCTATATTCTATTTTTTTAATTATTTCATACAAATGTAATTTACATAAAAAAGAATCAATTGAAAACTCAATATTTGTTTAAAATATCGTTTAATTAATTAAAATATTTATATTGTCTTTAAATTTCCAACCATGTTTTGTGAATTATAATAATAATAATACACAAAAACGATAACCATATCAATATTTATCGTTTATATGTATTATTGTTCCCTTCATAGGTTTGTATTTGTATTTTTATTTTAATATTGTAACTAAGATAAACGTTAAAAATAAAATTAAAGGACAAATTTTGTGTTGACAGAATTGTCACAAAGAGTAATTTACTGCAATCGACCCATTTCCGAGAACGTGCGCCTAATGTACTACTCCCTTGGGAAATTAACTTTGTCCACAATATGTTGTGTTCACCCTAACCATTACTATATCACACACGTTTTCACCTATTATTATTTTTCTTTAAATTGCTTATAAATATAGTTGAAGCATTTCTTTTTTGTATAAAAAATATACACTTTACACGAAAGATAAATCTATGTGACCTTTTTGTAATTTTTACTTAACTATATATGTATAGTCATAACTTTATTCCATTGGTTTATATTTTATTATTTTAAATGATCGACGCCGAATCATTTATTGATTTTTCGTATTAACAAAAACACCATGTTCGACATTAGATAATTTTATTTCAGATTGTATGCTTTCCGTTTAGTTGGTTTTTAAATATTTTTTTTATAGGATAAGGGTTACAAACGAGCACACACTCCACCTGATGGTAAGTGGTTGCTGTAGCCCGTAGACATCTACATCTATTCTCGATTACAAATCAAAATGAAGATGCGTTATCGCTCGTGAGGACTAAGATGGAATGCCTCGTTTCCAGTAAAAAGGATCTCTGATTCTCTACACTCACTATACGAAACACGCTTGTATTCTGTGAGAGCGTGGTACTTTCCCGGTCGAGCTGACCCATTCATACTAAACTATACTACTAATGTAGATGCAGCATGGCTCTACAACATAAAGTTTTTTCCTTAAAGTTTTTTTTTCCTTTTTTAGAAAAAGGACATGATAAGTGTGTATTAGCGAAGGCACACATATTAAAATGAATACATATAAATGTGTAATATACTATATTTTTCTTTTTATATGGCTGTCCAATGTCATAATCATAGCACCTTTGCTGCTACTGCCCGTCACCAGTCTGGGTATTTACCAGCGGTAGACGATAAAACCTTTCAAATAATCTTCTTTTACTACACAAAGGTGATGGATTCTCTTACGCCGCGATCACACGAAAACATCACTTTACTCTATGCGACACAGGTATATCTATCTCTGAAGTACTTTTAATAAAAAAGGATTAATTAAATGTGTCACAAGTAAAGTAACTACAGGCTTAAAATCGACACTGATACAATTACACAATTTAAAGAAACCAAAGGTTAAACATCATAACAAAGCCTACCACGATCTCAACAGGTTTTTGCCATGTCATAGTTTTCACGTGTCATAGATCCCCTTTGATCTTATCATACATAAGCTAAATTCTAGATACAGCTTAGGAAAAGTAAGAACAGATCATAACAGCCTACTCTTTTTTATAATGCCGACAACACACCTGCAACTTTCCTGGAGGTCTTTCCTGGAGGTGTTCATGGGCAGTCACTTGGATGACTAATATATAAAACTAGTATACTTGTATTTTGTATTAACATAAATTGTTGTATGCCTCTTTTTTAAGCACTACTAAATCAATTTCGTGAATGAAATTCTACTCCTAGTAGTATTGGAACGTGTTAAATTTACTGCTCGAAGACAAGAAGTTCACTCAAACTCCATGGGCAAACTTTTGTATAAGTTCCCTCAAAGCAAAGTCAGAAAACTCACGTCAGAGATCTCCGTAATTTTATTTTTAAGTAAAGCTGTTGAAATAAAATACGATAGGAATAGCTTTGAGAATTTACTTTTTAAATTACTTTTAGTCGGTTTTTCTTCTAAAAGTTATTAATAACTTTGTAAATAATTGCATGAATTTGAACTTTCAATAAAATATCAAATACAATAAAATCTTAAAACACAACAGTACGTGGTAACTTCATGCGGTTGGAATTAAGTTTTGCGAGAACTATCATAGAATAGCCTAAAACTTTCCAATCACACTCTTAATCTCAACGCTGTTAGACGGGAATTGAAATGAGAGCGTATAGGCAACTGAACAGACAGATTTCCTAAGGCATGCACAGGGATTTGTGCCGATTCGCTCATGTTGAAGTTATTGAGCGGAACCAATGTTCTAATGTTTGCAAAATGTGAAAATGTAAGTTAAGAGATTAATCGATGCATCAACAAAACATTGTATAAATCTGTTTTAGGGAATTCTAAAAACCAAAATGTGATATTATGTATCGATACCTAAAGTAACTTGTATGTGACTGTGGGAAATGTATTACGAAGCATTAGTTTTCGGTTATTTATTACTGAAACAGAACCCATGAACTTGACAGGCGGTCGGAAACTAAGACCCGTAGTAGTAAACGACGTCTGTTTTTGATTTTCTTTAGTTAATTCAGTACAAGAATAACCTGCTTATATACATAATATGCGCTCGTTTATAGGTAGCGGTACAAATATTTTTGTACACTAATATGGTTCATGAGCAGCAAAATGAAAAAAAAAACTCGTTTTAAATGACAATGAATAATTTTATAAGTACATAAAAATTACGAGTTATGAATAGACAGATATATTTAACAACAACTTGTAGAATAGTACTTTCCATATATACATTCTTTAGTAAATTATTTAATCAATTCATGTGACACAAATAATAAGTTGGGGAATAAAATTGTCAATTATAAATAGACAGATAAAGGAATTTTATAGCAATTTGAGGAATAGTCTTTTCAATAACCTCATTTAATAAAAAAAAGTTTCGTAACTTATGTAGCATAAAATATAAGTAGGAGATTGTTTCCGTCACTCATAAAAAGTTGATAACCAACCCATGTCACGCCTGTGTTCGAAATAAAATTTCGACGACAAACTGTCCCAGTGTATTTTTACTTTGTGTCATTCACACAATAATTTGTAGGTATTAATTTTGATTTTATTTGCGAATGAAATATTTTCCGAAACCTTTTATGTTTCATTTTTCCTGATACATTACTGTTGGTGTCGTGCTTAAAATATTATTTAAATCATTTTCCATTTAATATAAATAAGTATACAAGTACACGTTTAATTATTTGCGATTTAAAGCAAATACATTCAAATTATAAAATAATCTATGTTAAAAGTAAACAGATTCAATATAATGATAAGAGCATTCGAAAGTCGAGCGAAAGTTCGGGGTTCGATTCCCCAGTCAAGAGTTAATTCCACAAAACTTGTTTATAGATTAACTTAAGAGTCATGTGTTACATAGTAATTGGCTGCATAATACGAATAAAAGTTGTATATTTAATTAGATACTTGGTTTAGTTAAAAATATGTTATGTTCTTGTGATAAGAGATAAGTTACATAATGGCTATATAAGAATAGCATATGTAAATAAGTAACGTTTTATAATGAACAGAAATAGCTGTAATTTAGACAGAGAAAGCACTAGCTCCCTATTGTGGTGATAAGAGTCGTGCAGAAATTGGTTATTTATTTTATATGGGACTTGAACAGTGTCCAAATATTGTACTAAATATAATGTATTATATTTAATCAGTTTGTGAAAATTTCAGTAATGTGTGTAGAAATAAGTATCTAATAAATATTTCAGGATTATTATATAGAATAATGAGTCAATTGATGTGTTAAAAGTGTTTAATTTTGTGCTTAGAATAACGAAATTGTAATAAGTTTATATAAGAAAATTAAAGTTGAATTAAAGTGTATTAATGCTGCGTAAAGGTTTTAATTTATGAATCAAACTATTGTATTAATTAAGATATTCATGTTTATTAATAAAGATTGTTGTATTGAACATGTGTGATAGATATTTAAGATTTAGAACTTTAAAAATCTCTTGTACAATTGGTTTATTTTGATGAATATCTTCAAATGTCTTTATGTGATTGCGATGTAACCTATATCATAATAATAAGACTTTTGTATGTGTTTTTCAAGTTAAATTATGTAATAAAATGCTTTTGAGAAATAAATATATGAGATTAAATGTGAGAGTGCGATGATGATAACTAGTGTCAGCTTATGTCGAAATGGCACGCGGCGCGTGGTTTTATTTCGCGTATAGCTATCGTATTAGGACAGTAGGCCGGTATTTTAGAAATTCTCTTAGGGCAGTTTGGGACCAGCTACCAGTTTCCAGTTTAAATCAATATAGAAAAGAATAGGTAAAGTGATGGAAAAAAGTATTGGAAGTTTTCAATGACGCACACTCTTAAGGGTAAATTAAGAAGATAATCGATGTCTTATTTCCAACACCACTTCAAGCGAAATTATAGTCCAGTCATGATGGACTTTAAGACAGGCACAATTCCATAGGGACCCGTAATCTTAGTCCTCTGACCTTTTTTTTGAGAGAGAACAGGCGGGCTTTGAGTGGCACACCTTCTAAGAGGTCACGCCCACCTCGTTGTTCCCGAACCCAACGTGGTGTGGTATTCATTTCTGAGGATAGAAGGTCACTAATTGGTTGACTTCTGTTGCAGGCTGAATAAAAATGACTACTGGAATAATTGAAAGCAACACACAGAAACTATTTTTTAGTGTACCTACTTACATGAATTTCATTCTGATTCCTCTGGGATCGATGTCTAGATTTATCCACCGATCTGGACTCTAGGTTCTTTGGATACCCGATTGACTCGTGGCAGTTGTAGCGATATGGACTTCTCTATAAGAATTTCACTTATAAACTACCGTAGGACTACTCAAGAATCCTACCGACTGCGCCAATTATGGATGTCGCCGCCGGAGGACCCAAAAAAAACCTATTTGCTTTTAATAAATTTAATTTAAAAGAATTATTATAAAGATATCGCAAATAAAAGAACTAATACTAATTAAGTCTACACTTGTTCGATGCTTGAAACGAAGGGAAGTGACATCGTGGAGTTTCGTATTACAATGCTATGTCGGATGACGTCGCGGGCGTCACTGTGAATACAAGACAGTTCCCATCAAGTCCGCAGAATTGCATCGCTACATTAGGTTTCCGGTAAGGTGCTACGTCGATAGACACTACGTACGTCATTGTGAGTCCACTGCGACCGAATTTCCCATCAAGTTAGCAAAACTGCCTCGTAGAAACAATGTTGAAATGTTGTGTGGGAATATGTGGTTTCCGCGTAGTTCGTGGTTTTGTAAGGGGGCATCCATATAACACACCTCAAAATATTTCATGGAAGAACTTGGGTTGAGGCCAAGACAAATACTGAACTTGGACTTCGGCATATTAGAGATTGGCTCAATCAAAACATGCATACACTTAATATTTCCAAAACTAAGTTCACAATCACCCAGCGGACACTACCTATTGTACAAATTTTCGAAATTCAAATGCTCTCCTGTCTGAAAATGCATTCTTGCTAATGTAATATATTAAACAGAACTAAAAGAATACGTTATCTTGGTATTTTGTTAGACGAAAATCTTACTTGCAATCCACATATAAATGATGTAACGGAGAAAACAAGAAAATTAATCTTGGTCTTCAAAAAACTGCGATACGTGGCTGATACTATTACTTTAAAAATGGCTTACTGCACCTTGGTTGAATCAATAATAATCTGTATTACATCATGGTGTGGAGCTTCATCATCATATCATCTGTTAAAACTAGAAAATGTCCAACGAGCGATATTAAAAGTCATGATATCTAAACCTTTTACTTACAAAAATTTGATTTATATTGTGAATGCGATTCCTTTCTGTCAGGCAGATATTCATAAGTAATACAATAATCGATCAACATCGGAAACTTGAATATGACCATAGCCTCACCATAAATAGATTGAAGCATACAGTATGTAAAATAAACCGGTACAGAACATTTTTCATTCATAATTATAACCGTTATTTAGGTCCTATGCTTTATAATAAATTAAATTAAATTCTTAATATGGGCACAACACTTACCAATGTAAAAATATCATAGTAAAGTGGTTAAGAAAACACAACTATGATAATACAGAATAATTATTTGCAATAATTAAATAAATCATAAATGACTCAGAAACTTATCAATTTTCATACTCATAAATAGACCGATAGGTAGTATTTAAACAACCATTCACTTAACTTTAACCCACTTAAACAACTTAACCACAAAAAACACTTATATTGTTTAAAACCACTTTATTAAAAGAAAATTACGCACTCTACTATATTTCAAAAAAATAAGCTTAAGTTCATTCTATTGAGTGGTCTAACCATACCTTCCTTTTATGGCGGTACTTATAAAAAAAAGTTGAATATCAACATTAACTATAACTAACTTTCTAATGCCATTATTATTATTATTTTTTAGTTTGGTAGTGTTTTATGTAAGTGTGTTATTATATTTTTTGTATCAAAGAGGAAATAACTATCATCTGTGATACAGGCTCGGCATAAAAAACCGAAGTAAGCAATTTAAAATTTGTAATTAGCTTATTTAAACTTATTTTAAAGGAATGTAATTATTATTGACGGCTCCGTGGCACAGTGGCTTAGCAATGAGTTGCTCGCTGGGGGCCGCGGGTTCGAATCCCGCACGGAACAAGTATTTGTATGGCCTACAAATAATTGTTCCGGGTCTGGATGTTTGTCCTTGTGCAATTTGTGTTTGTAAACTGCCTCCACGATACAGGAGAAAATCCTAGTGTTGGGGTTAACGTTCTTAAAAAAAAATATTAATTATAATTAAGAGCAGCACCGAACATTGATCTGATGAAAAGGTAAGTTACAGAGGAAAAAATGTTCTTCTAAACATTGGCTTACATCACGATCCATCGGTATTCTAACTGCAATTTCTAATTGCAAAAATAATATTTTATGTGGCATAACTACAAATTAACAGTTTGCGAATTTTTACTTTACTTTTGCTATGAGAAGTTCCTTACTGCCAATTTTATTAATAATTCTAGGCCAAAGGAAAGTACTCTATAGGTTTTCAGAAGTAAATTTGCTAGTATCAAAATATATGCCATAAATAGTACATCTTATTCTGGAATTTACATAGAAAGATTATTCTTTAAGAGTTTTAAAAAAGAATTTTAAATTTTGGCATTAAATGTGAAATAAAGATTTTTTATTTTTATTTATTTAATTTCAGGACTCACGAAGTAGTAATCATTTACTCTGATTACTATTCCAACAAGTTATCAAGTTAAATTAATAACTTGATGAACCACCAGGCTTATACTTTCAAATTCAATATAAAGAGAAAATCAAACGCTAATGTGTGTATTACAAGTCGCAAAAGCGTAGTAGTTAAACTCATTCGCCTGTACAAAGTGGATGATAAGATTAAAGCATTATCGTTTATTATTTGAGTTTGATTTAGTAAATTCTCTTCCTTTATTATGAAAAGTCGTGACTGATTGACAGCAGTTCTTTTGGAAAGTCACTATTTTGAAATATAAAGGAGCGTTATTTTAAAGGCCGGCTACGCATCTGCAATTCCCCTGGTGTTGCAGTTGTTCATGGGCAGCGATAGTCACTTACCATTAGGTGAGTCGCATGCCCGCTTGCCCCCTCTCCTATACAAAAAAAAACGTACTGTTTGGTTTTATTATGATAAAAATAAGTTCCTATTAGTAACATTATTAGGATTATTTTGTCTGTAATATTAATCAAGCAAAAGATCTATATGCAACCTAACTTATGAATTGACGGTGCAAAAAACTCCATCACCTAGTATCGTCCCATGTGTGTCATAAGAGTAGACTGTGAGAAAATCCAAAAAGAGCTTATGGCATTTAAAAGATGGCAGTAGTACAAGCTCGTGTATGTATTATATAAGAATTTAAGTCATTTTGGGTGATACGAGAACATTATTTAATTCAAAATTTTCATAAATACCTATTATCTCAGAACCATTACATTAGCTTTCTACAGAGTGTACGGCGTGGCGTGAGTTTCCAATACAACTCAAGCGGTTGTTGCATGAGTCTTTGCAGTATTGTACAATGAGACTGACTTCTTTTAGAGATGTAAAATTTTAGGTTCGTACAAGAATAAGTACTTTAGCATAAACAAGGGCAGTAAGCAATCTGGAAAGCTTCTTATAGAGCACTCCTCTTTTGTGTTTGCTGTAATAATGGCCGAGAATTTTAATATTATAGGTAAACAACTACTTTGTATACTTTACGACTTCCGTTTAGATCGAGTGAATTCTTTATGTGAATATGCAAATCATTTTTCTAAATTTGTGATAAACAAAAAGATGAAATTGAAATTACAATCGAAGATGAACCTCGCCGCGGTTGTTTCTAGGTATGAGATGATAACAAATTGCTTCAGCTTGTTGATGAGAATTCATACTCAAATATACTAGAAATAGAATGTATGTTATCTATTGATGACACCACTATAGTTCAAAATCTAGCTACTTTAGGAAATATGCATGCAATGCATGGAATATAAGTTCTTGGGTTCCGTATACAATACCGGAAGAGCACGGAAATTTACGCGTAAACTTTTTTTACACAATTTACATCAATAGCTGGTTGTAAAATTATAGTTACGGCTGATGAAAAGGGAATCTTCTGTTATTTTATTACACGTAAAAAACAGAGGCCGTGATAACAGCGAAATCACAAAACCTACCCCGAAATCAAATCCTTCTCAAGAAAAGATTTTGTGTTGTAGTTGGTAGGATGCTAAAGGATTGTTTAAATAACTGCCTAAACGTTATGGTTATATTATCTTTGTTACTGCCTAAAGGTTAGACGATGACCACGCAAATGTACGCTCAACAGTTACAGATTTTCGCTGAAAATATTGAGACAAAGCGTCCACAATGTAACTATGTTTGTTACCTCAATAACGTCCGACTGCACGTGGCAATAATTACACGTAACAAGTTATTAGAATTTTGCTCGGAAATATTACCACATCTCCCTCCTTACTCATTGGACCTGGCCAGATTGTCACCCAATCCGGTAACTACAAATTATTTTAATGTCAAACAATTACAAAACCCCGAGGATGTTGAAAAAAACCTTAACTGTTTCCACTGCACCCTCGTTAATGAGTTTCTGTTCTAAGGCCTGAGTGAAGAATATAAAGAGGGTCTTAACTTGTGGGTTTTGACTGTCTAGTTAGTCTAGTGGTCATAGATGCGAGTACGGGTGATGAGATCGGGTTAAAATAAGTTAACGCCGTACGCGGGAATGAAGGAGTCCTGGAGGGTTGAGCCAATCGTCACTGGGGTATATAGTGGCGAGAGACAACACGCCCTCTTTGGTCCAGATTTCATGGTTAAATTAGCTTTAATTGGAAAAAGAGAACAGCGTATCATTAGAACGCCAAAAGACCCCGGAGTAATTTTTGAGTCAAAAATATTGATGTATGATCATATATCGCCAACAGTTGCAAAGGTTTATAAAACTCTTGTTTTTGTTCTACGGTTTTGGCAACCTTTCTCATACATTTCCGTAGCGTCTTCTAATGTTGTAGTGTTGTGTGAAACCCAAATTGTATAACATACATCAAAAATAATACAATCGGTATCGTATTATCTCGTGTTTCCGTCTGAATACCACCACGGCGTCTTCAAGGCAAGAGTTAACAGGCTTTTTTTACGCTAAGATAATGCGATTTATGATCCAGGGCTTCATAACCACTGGGGTTGAAACCACACCAGGTGGGGTTGTGGTAAAGCAATGGCTTTAAATAAGATAAAACTTTCTTATATTTACGCGAACACTACACATTGAATAAAACTATTTTATGGATTCTATCACGTTTAGTTTACTTATTTATATTCCCGACGTTTCGGTTGCTTTCCATCAACCATGGTCACGGTGGACTGAGGTGATTGACGTCCCGATGTCAGAGTTAACCCGGAGTACTTTCAGCTTTTTAAATTATTAATTTTGGTCCGATCTACGCAGAATGAACTTACTGTGTCTTGAAGTCTTGCAGTGGTATGCTTGGGTTTAGTTTTAATTTTATAAACTACAGGATCCCAAGCAGGTGGTAGTACCCAGCCTGCCTCTCTATTGAAATTAGGATGTTTTGTTAATTTCAATAGCCTCAAGTATCATCCTTGGTAGGAATCGATGTTCTTTCGCGAGAATTTGTGGTTTATCAAATCTAATGTAATGGCCGTGGCCGTCAAGGATATGATCACAAATTGCAGACGTCCCGGAACGTTGGTGCTTCACGTCAGCTATGTGTTCTTTAACGCGGGTTTTTATTGATCGTTTTGTTTGCCCTATATATAAGAGACCACACTTACAATCAAGCTTGTACACTCCTGCATCTTGTAGAGGAATATTGCACTTGACGCATGGTAAGAACTGAGTAATCTTCTTCGGCGGCTTGAAGAATGTTCTAATAGAAGCTCGCTTCAAAATGTAGCCAATCTTGTCTGTGACATCTCTGACATATGGTAGTACAGCAGGCACACGCTCGACTGTGGCCGGCTTCACTCGGTCACTGTGAATCTAGGCGCGGGACCCAAAGCTTGTTGTCGTGCAGAACCTGCTTGACGTGCTGAAGCTCGGCGGCCAGGTGTTTGCTGTCACAGATGCCTCGTGTTCTCTGTAACAAAGATTTGGCCACGGTAGCTAATTGACCGAGTGAAGCCGGCCATAACGCGTTCAGATTTACTTATTTTTAATTTCCAACATTTCGGTTGCTTTGCGGAACCCATGGTTACAGGGGACTAACGTGATTGACTTACCGATGTCAAAGTTAACCGGGAATACCTTCACGTTTTAAATTATTAATTTCGGTCCAATTTACGTAGAATGATATTACTGTGTCTTGAAGTCTTGCAGTTGTATGTTTGAGCTTAATTTTAGTTTTATTAATTATTACAACACCAATTCAAGTTCTCTATCAATAGAGAATTTAAAAATTAGGACATTTTTAATTTTAATAGACTCGCGAATCATCCTTGATAGCAATCAGTGTTCTTTTACGAGGGTTTGTGATTTATTAAATCTGATGTAATGGTTGGAACGATCTTGGACATGTTGACATAATCTTCTATCTTATATTTACGCGAACAGCATACATTGAATAAACCTATTTTTTACGGATTTTATCACGTTTCATTTTATGTAACAGTAAGCCGGAAATTTAAAATACGCGATAAAATCTGTAAAAATAGTTTTATTCAATACCACATCAGCAATTATGCCATTAAATAGGCAAAAACTTTCCTCTTCTTTCTGGCGTAATATTTTCGAATGTTTGAAGGAGTAATCTTTTGGCTTCATTTAATTGGAAGTTTATTGTAATTTTGTGCCACATATATATTGTAATTATGAGCCTATATTAATTCAAAAGGATAGCTCACAATGTGGAATCATCGGGTGGGAACATTCTTATCCTCGAGTAAATATTAGATGAACCGTAAATATAATTTTTGAATGTAGGAGGTATAACTTAGCTCGGTGCATAAAAAAATTGTTAAGAAATATAAGGAGACATGTGCCTTCATTTAACAAAGTTTCATCGAACATATTTTAGTCTCCATTGAAAAATCTCCTGCTTTTCTATGAGCGTACTGTTTCTATTCCGTTTAATTTATGTATACTTTGAAGTGTTTTTAATTATATTAAACAGAGTGCTTCTCTTAAAATCCGGTGGAAACTCTTCACTGTTTACAACTACTACTTCTAGTACCTTGTCCTATGTCGGCAACTCATTATTAAAGGAGAATAAATGAATTTTCCTGCGTATTCCACTTAGTAATTTCATCACTATCATCAAGTTTCAAATGCTTCTGTTGGCGAGAGGGAAATTGCAGTTTGCAGGCAACGTTCGGGGTTGTACTCTTAGACCATAATATTAATCAGAAGGCGGTGCTCCTCGATACCGCCCGCATCGTCCGCCGGTTTCTTTCCCTTTCTCCCTAACCCTCGGCCGTTTGGTCTCCCCTGCCGAGGGCTTCCATCTGGTTGGGTTTTTATATATTTATGTAATTTTTATGTATTTATTTTATTTTATAGATATTTATGTAAGTTTATCATTTTCATTTACAATTATATATTTATACAGCCCAACCAGATGAGAAAACTATACAAATACCCCATAATAATAATAATGTCCTCCAGACCGAATTTCCGTCACGGCGGCCAGTCTCAACGAAGACTAGCCATCGGCGCAGGATAGGATTATAGTGCCCAAGTGTAAGTGCCTAAGTGTAAGTCTTTGAGCATATTGTACACATTTTCACGAGATACAGTTGTAGGAAAATCACATATAATATATGTTATCGCTTCAAATGTATGATATTTCAATTATTTTATGAGTCCTACCTATATCCTCAGTGGTTTTTTAATTATATGAGTTTATTAAGTAAGTGCAGGACCTGAAGACTAGGACTCCGAAATGTACTTAAAAATATTTATGACACTTTGTTTTTCTGAAACACTAAGTGAGGTTCGTTTTATTCTGTTTTGCTTGGGAGACATTATTATTTCGTCCGGGTCATCATTTGGGCCACTTTTTGGTGGCTGGTGGCTTTGACTCAGAATCAGAAATTAAATGTTGTGAGCCACTCGCGACTGCACCTTGATCGCATATAGTTCGAATAAATATAACGCTTTATGCCAACAATTCAAAAACAACAGTAGTAATAACGGTAAAACAATAACAATATGAAAAAAGTGCGTGTGTACTTATGTACGCATTCAAGAAGTTATACTTCTTTAAAGTAAAAAAACAGAAAAAACTTAAGAGACAATTATCCACTGAAGTTGTCGCTTTTAGGTGTCAGTGTGGGCGCGCATCGTATCAACTTCATGATGTCGTTTTTAAGTGTTAGTGTGCGCATCGTAAAAAATCACTTTCAAAAGAAGTATAACTTCAAAAATACAGTAAAAAGTATTATAAATATAACTAAAAAGTCAATGAAAATCACATATTACATAATATCATTAAGCAATTTGATAGACGACATCAAAGAAACGTGGTAGAGTCATGCTGCAGATATATGAGTAGTATAGTTGTAGTACAAATGGGTCGGATCGACCGGGGAAGGAACACGCTCTCACAGAATACCAGCGAAAATAGCAGCTTAACACTGCTGTGTTTCGTACGGTGAGAGTAGAGAACCGGAGCCCCTTTTTACTGGAAATGAAGCATTCCATCTTAGTCCTCACGGTTGACAACGCATCTGCATTTTGATTTGTAATCGAGGATAGATGTAGATGTCTATGGGCCGCAGCAACCACTTACCATCAGGTGAACTGTGTGCTTGTTTGTCAGCCTTATCATAAAAAAAGAGAATATAATCAATTCGTTTACGAGGCGGTACTTCCTTAGTGAAAATAATTGTATGAAAGGGCGCCAAGCTACTCTACCAACATCAACATTTGATATTTAATTTAGGCAAACAGTGCTAACAACATGGATGAATTATAAGTACTGTAAACGTATAACAATTTTATCGATTTAATATTTATCGACATATTGTTTATTGATATTTTTATATAATAAAAGTTTGATCTCCATACTGAATGATTTATTAAAAAAGTTTTTATGCGGGGATTAAGTAAAAATGCTGATGAAGATAAGAAATCAATGTATTTTACACTCAGAAATTTGTAATTATACAACATGACTTTACTATTATTTGACTCTATGACTACTATGACTATATTTGTGTCATTTGCTGTAAAGACTATCGGTCCGTGGGCTTCACGTGCGGTGAAGTTCCTAAAGGAACTCTATCCGCAACTGAACGTTGCTACTGGTGATAAGAGGCTGATTCTTTTCTCGCTCAAAGGTAAAGTATAGCCATTCAGAGAGGAGACGCAGCCAGCGTTTTTGGCAAGATATCAGCAGGAGTAGGAGTAATTGAGTTATAAGTTTTAGTTTTTTTATTACAGTACCTTAAAATTGTATATAATAAAATATTGTATATTATGTTACTGTTAGGTACAAAATACGTTTAAAAACATAAAATAAACAAATCACAAGTATGCTAGTAATTAATTAAGTAAAAAAATGACGACTCTGTAGCTGACAAGGAAACTAGTTTAATAATGTTATTATTACAATAGAATAATATAAAATATTGACAAATGACTGCACAAGCACCACTATTAACTCATGCGAATCTATAAGATTTGAAATGCATTATTTTAACAAATCTCATGTATTAAAAAAACCTTTGATCCCTCCAATATTAATATTATATAATATTAATATTAATATTATATAGTCAATTTTTAAGCAAGATCAACAAAGATTTCTTTTACGATAACACTTTTTTTTCCTGTTCTTGGTAAAATTTATTAAAATGTTATTAATAAAATGTAATAATATCATTGATTAACCAATAATTATAATTAAAATTTAAGGTATAGTTTAAAAATTTTAATTTTAATTTTGTAATGGATCTGTGTTGTCTGTATTAAATAAATTATTATTATTATTATTATTGGGGTTATCTATAAAGTTTTGTCATCTGGTTGGGCTGTTTAAATATATAATTATAAACGAACTATATAAACATACATAAATATCAATAAAATAGTATAAATACATAAAAAATACATAAATATATAAAAAAACCCCAACCAGATGGAAGCCCTCGGCAGGGGAGACCAAACGGCCGAGGGTTAGGGGGAAAGGGAAAGAAACCGGCGGACGATGCGGGCGGTATCGAGGAGCACCGCCATCTGCATTATTATTATTATTATTAAGCTGATGTGTGTTATTTGGATGCTGATGATGAATTGTCTTTGCTGTTATCAGAACTTCACGTAAGTGAAACCGCACTGGTCAGTTAGTAAAACCAAGGTATAGTGAAGTGATATCAACGATAGTGCACGCAATGGAGGGAGGGCGGGAGGTGCTCTTCAAGCTAGGTAAAACATATAATTTTTATTTTTCCTTACGCGGGTCTTAGCTTATTAGATTGTCAAATCATTAATATAACGGGTTCCCGCAAAATAACGCTAATTAATTATTAAGTGGACTATAAATTTGATTGCACTTCAGTTTTATAAAAAAGTTACAATATTTGTTTAAAGTTATGATTTTAGTTAAAAGTGTAAAACTTCAATTGAGTTATTTTGTTTTAGTGTTTCATCTCATTTATTTCTATGTGTTCTAGCAAAAGTACTAATCAATAAAAAATAATGAATAAATGTCAGTTAGAAAGTAAAGGCCAGCGGCTGTGTTGGCGGTGTAAAACAACTTATCATCAAAGGCCTGCGATAGATGGCGGTCAAAACATCTTATATTTATTTCAGATAATAAATTATGGGTCAAAAGTGCAAGGTGTTCGATATATGGTATTACGTATGGTATGACAATTACATTAAATCTTCCCTAGTTTGAAAGAACCGTTTGTCTAGTCGTTAACTATTTACTGGCTCCAAAAAACAATTTATCGGTTTCATAGTGCAAAATGCGTTTGGCTACATTTCATATTTATCACATTTTATATATAATTTATAACCACCCCATGTCACCTCTTGGGCTTATGCAAGAAGTGACAGAGTGAATATCAAACAGGAGATGGGCAGCAGCAACTTCTGTTAAAATCCATCTTTCAGGCGTGGCTACTATTAAAAATATCCCTTCGTAGACAATCTTTCGGGTGGCCAATGCTCAAAAGTGGACTTTTGAATGGTTGTGATGATCCAGCGTCTGGACTGTTAACGGGCTTATTAGAAATAAGATTATCTAAACATTTTTAGCGAGTATTAGAGACGGCTTACACATCTTAGCAAAAATACTAAAGTAAACAAAAGTATAAACAAAAATATCTATTGAATTAGAGAGATTATATTGGTTGTGATATGTCATATTTTACAAGTAGCTTCTTATCATAGTATCCCAGTTGAGACTTACGGAGCACATTAGACTTCAAATATCACCTACAGTATATTCTAATAGAGTAGTGGTGTAATGATTCGCAATGACCTTTATCACGGACAGTGGTGCTCGACCGCTACCGCCGTGCTTGATCTTGTCTGATCTTATTTATTCCCAAAAGTAAGCTGCCAAAATAAAATAAATTGGAGTAAAAAATGTCTTTTAATACTTTTTGAATGTGCGCAAGTGAATAACACAAAATAATAATATTTAAGTATTAAACTACTCTTATTCTATATTCTATTTTTTTTTATTATTTCATACAAATGTATTTAACATAAAATAGAAACGATTGAAAACTCACTATTTGTTTAAATATCCTTTAATTAATTAAATTATTATATATTTATATTTTCTTTAAGTTTCCAACCATGTTTTGTGAATTATAATAAAAATGCACATAAACGATAACCATATTAATAAATGTTGTTAAAATTTATTGATATGGTTATCGTTTATATGTATTATTGTTTCTTTCATAGGTTTGTATTTGTATTTTTATTTTAATATACAATGTGTTAATTTTACACTTGATCAAACGAAATGTGCGGATACTAGATAAAAAATTATCGGTAAAAAATCGAAAAATTTTTTTTTTATGTAAACTGTTTAAAAAATAAAAGCATTTGAATTTTGTTTTTGTTAAAATTCCCATCCTTCGGTTTTAAATTATTTTCTCTTTAAGTAAACGGTGTATTTTTTTCAAAGTAGTTTTATTTCAAAGTTAGAAAGATTAACTAGCAATAAAAATTAAAAATACCTACGATATCAAGCAGGAAATTTGTCAAAAAAATAATAAGATAATTTTTTTTGTTAAAAAAATAATTTTCTTTTTAATTTTTGGTCTGTAACTTCAAAACTAGTACGTTGAGATAACCTTTTTAGCATGTTTTATTAAACTACGTAGCTTACTGTATAAGTTCTCTAAAATAACATGCGTTCTATCTTTTTTCGTTGTTAAGATAATCACTAAAAATAAGGTAGGTAATCTGAGCACAAAATTCAAAAGTGATTTAATAATGATTTAATTGTCAAAATTATGGAATAAAACAAAAGAAACCGTAGAAAAATGATTTAATTTATTAAATTTTCAAAATGACCACCATTTTCATCCATACATACAGTTGAACGTAATGCCACACTGCGTACTGTTTTTTTTAATACAGTACGATTTTCTTTTATTTGACTAGCCGCAGCCATTACTTTTTGTAACAATTCTTCTCTTGTACTAATTGGAGTACTGTACAAAATCTGTTTCATGTGGCCCCACAAAAAAAAATCTAGGGGGGTCATATCAGGGCTTCGTGCCGGCCACGCTACTGGTCCGCCTCGTCCAATCCATCTGTCTCCGTATAGTTCGTTTAAATAATCACGCACGATGGTGCTGAAGTGAGCTGGAGCGCCGTCATGCTGAAACCACATCTTCCTCTTTGTTTGTAGATTCACATCACTCATCAGGTCAGGTAACTCTTCTTGTAGAAATGTTAGGTAAGCTGGGCCTGTCAACCTTGACGGAAGAATAAATGGTCCGATTAAGTAATCACTTATCATTCCAGCCCAAACATTAATCGAAAATTCGATTTGAAAGGACGCTGGCCGAACTGCTAAGGGATTTTTTTCCTCCGGCATCCACAAGTGAAGGTTTCGAAAATTTGTGATTCCAGTTCTGTTAAAATTTGCCTCATCGGTCCACAAAATACGGTCACAGAATTTCGGGACTAATCGTCTTTGCCGCAATAGCCACGAACAGAAAACACTTCTTCCGACGTAATCTGGCTCGTGCAAATTCTGCACTCTTCGAAAATGAAAAGGGTACAAACATTCCTTTTTCAAAATTTTCCACACTTGGACGTGATTAATCCCCAATTGGAGTGCTATTCGTCGAGTACTAATTGTGGGGTCTTGGTACACCAAACGCAACACTTGTTCATCCACATCCACCGGTACAGTAGAAGCACGTTCACGATGTGGGCGATGCAGTCCATTTTCACTTAATTCTCGATGTACTGCTAAGAAAACCCTGTAGTCAACGGCAGGTCTTGTCGGGAATCGCTGATGATACTCTCGAGAGGCGGCGCGAGCGTTGCCATCACAAAACCCGTAAATGTAATGAATGTCAGCTACTTCACGAGCAGACAATGAGTCTATCGTAGAAGGCATAACGACGAAAAAAATGGTGAGCGTATTCAACGTGCAAATTAGGTAACGTTACAAGATGAACTGTTTAAAATAGCTAAAGCTGCCTGCCTTACGAGAACGAGACCCAAATTTCATTCAAACGACAATTCACTCTCTCACTCACTTGTTTCGCCTTTCATTGATCTATCTCTTTTTATCTTTACCTGCTATTGTTCGACCAGGGGTGTTCAAATTAGAGGTAGGTGGGGCGCATAAGCGCAAATCAACATACCGATGGCATTCTTTGATGATTATTATTTTAAAAATGAAAAGAGATAGAACGCATGTTATTTTGGAGAACTTGTACAATAAGCTACGTAGTTTAATAAAACATGCTAAAAAGGTTATCTCAATGTACTAGTTTTGAAGTTACAGACCAAAAATTAAAAAGAAAAGTATTTTTTTAACAAAAAAAAATTATATTATTATTTTTTTGACAAATTTCCTGCTTGATATCGTAGGTTTTTTTAATTTTTGTTGCTAGTTAATCTTTCTAACTTCCAAATAAAACTACTTTGAAAAAAATACACCGTTTACTTAAAGAGAAAATAATTTAAAACCGAAGGATGGGAATTTTAACAAAAAAAAAATTCAAATGCTTTTATTTTTTAAACAGTTTACATAAAAAAATTTTTTTTCGATTTTTTACCGATAATTTTTTATCTAGTATCCGCACATTTCGTTTGATCAAGTGTAAAATTAACACATTGTATAACTAAGATAGACGTTAAAAATAAAATTAAAGGACAAATTTTGTGTTGACAGAATTGTCACAAAGAGTAATTTACTGCAATCGACCCATTTCCGAGAACGTGCGCCTAATATACTACTGCCTTGGGAAATTAACTTTGTCCACAATATGTTGTGTTCACCCTAACCATTACTATATCACACACGTTTTCACCTATTATTATTTTTCTTTAAATTGCTTATAAATATTGTTGAAGCATTTCTTTTTTGTATATTAAATATACAATTTAAACGAAAGATAAAACTATGTGATCTTTTTGTAATGTCATACTTACTATGTATAGTCATAACTTTATTCCATTGCTTTATATTTTATAATTTTAAATGATCAACGCCGAATCATTTATTGATTTTTCATATTTAAAACAAAACCTTGTTGGACATTAGATAATTTTATTTCAGATTGTATGCTTTCCGTTTAGTTGGTATTTAAATAGTTTTTTTTTATAGGATAAGGGTGACAAACGAGCACACAGTCTGCCTGATGGTAAGTGGTTGCTGTGGCCCGTAGACATCTACATCTATTCTCGATTACAAATCAAAATGAAGATGCGTTATCACTCGTGAGGACTAAGATGGAATGCCTCGTTTCCAGTAAAAAGGTTCTCCGATTCTTTACACTCACAATACGAAACACGCTGGTATTCTGTGAGAGCGTGGTCCTATCCCGGTTGAGCTGACCCATTCATACTAAGCTATACTACTAATATAGCTGCAGCAAAAAGCTTTTCCTTGAAGTTTTTTTTCTTTTTTAGAAAAAGGATGGATTCTCTTACGCCGCAATCACACGAAAACATCACTTTACTCTATGCGACACCTCCTGTTAGAATTGGCATACATGGCATTGTTAATAATTTTAAATTAATGAAGTATGGCTTACAACTCTCACTTTGGTTAATTTTACAAATGGCTCGTAAGCATCTCTTCTGAGCTTTAAATATTGTTTCTTTGTCCGTACAATTACCCCACATGGACGTATAAATATGGCGGACAGAATTTTGTTAAGAAAGGAATGATGCACTGTAATGGCGGCGGTGCAAGTATGTTTGCGTGTTATAGGGTTGTCATGTGAAACAAAATTTACCCATTTTTTTTTTATAAAAAAATCTGTCAAAACATAACATAACTTTGACAAAATACCAATTTATTATCACCTAACTAATATAAATAACACATTTGATGATTAAAAAAAATCTATGAATTTAAGATTTAGATTTTGATTGAAATCGAATTATTTTCTATTTCAATCAATTTCGATTTAAATTAATTTTATTACAAACATTATGTATATTATACAAAAATTGTATTATATTATTGGAACGAAATATATAACAAATAAACATATTATAAGTAAACAAAAAATTAATATAAATCTAATTTACAATATATTATTTGAGAATTAGTATGAAAACATTTAGAAACAGCATGGTAGTGATCACCTCATTCTCAGGTGTTATTATCAATCATGTACTCTTTAGTAGTATACCCTAATAATCCTTATTAAACAATTTTTACTTGGGACTTTGTTGTGAAAGCGTATACATGAAGAATTTACTGACTCTTTTGAGTCGATTAACTGGTATAACTAACTTGTGCTTTTTACTAGTATTTACAGAATGTACATCACTAAATACAAATAACTAAATTAAATTTACAATACATTAAATTTTCGTAAATATACTGAGAGGCTAAAGTTAATATATTTATTTCTTTAAATTCTCTGCAAGTGTAAATTATACTTATTATTTATTACAATAAGTCATAAATAATTACCTTAATTTACTCATTTTCATAACAAACAACAATTTTAAAACTTTTTTGTTGAATAACTTTTTTAAGCAACTGTCTTTTACTTTCGAATGTTCTTGAAATCCCCTCTAACTTAGAAATATGGTGGAATCGAATCGCCAAATATTTTTCTGCTATATATTTAATAAGACTTATCTTGTGGTCTATCCCTGCGAATGTGTGCTCAAATTCCAAGCTTAAAAAACCCTGTCATTGGCAATAAACTTTACTATATTTTTGTAAGTGTATACTTTTGTTGCCTTTCATTGTACATTATAATGTTATCCTTAATTATCTTTCGTACAACCATTTTGCAAGTAGGTACAACAAATATTAAATAAATCGTTAGGTGGAAAACGTAAACCTCTTAATATATTATTTTTCAAATTTATTTACTTATGAAAGAAATGCCTTTCTACAGTATACAAACGCGCGGTGCATTTTTTCTGAAGTATTTTTATAATAAAAAAAGGATTAATTTTAAGTGTCACAAGTAAAGTAACTACAGGCTTACAATTGATACAATCACACAATTTAAAGAAACCAAACGTCAAACATCATAACAAAGTCTACCACGATCTCAACAGGTTTTTGACATGTCATAGTTTTCACGTGTCATAGATGCTCTGTGATCTTATCGTACATAATCTAAATTCGAAATACAGCTTAGGAAAAGTAAGAACAGATCATAACAGTCTACTCTTTTTTATAATGCCGACAACACACCTGCAACTTTCCTGGAGGTCTTTCCTGGAGGTGTTCATGGGCAGTCACTTGGATGACTGATATATAAAACTAGTATACTTGTATTTTGTATAAACATAACTTGTTGTATGTTTCATTTTTCAAGCACTTCTAAATTAAGTCCGTGAATGAAATTCTACTCCTAGTAGTATTGGAACGTGTTAAATTTACGCTCGAAGACAAGAAGTTGATTCAAACTCCATAGGAAAACTTTTGTATAAGTTCCCTCAAAGCAAAGTCAGAAAACTCACGTCTGATGTCTCCGTAATTTTATTTTTAAGTAAAGCTGTTAAAATAAAATACGACAGGAATAGCTTTGAGATTTTACATTTTAAATTATTTTAGTCGTTTTTTCTTTTAAAAGTTATTAATTATTTTGCAAATGTTTGCATGAATCAATTCAATTCAATAAAATATCAAATACAATAAAAACTTAAAACACAACAGTACGTGGAAACTGTTCATGCGGTTGGAGTTAAGTTTTGCGAGAACTAATGTAGAATCGCCTAAAACTTTCTGATCACACTCTTAATCTCAAGGCTGTTGGACGGGACGTATAGGCAACTGAACAGACAGATTTCCTAATGCATGCACAGGGATTTTTGCCGATTCGCTCATGTTGAAGAAGTTATTGAGCGGAACCAATGTTCTAATGTTTTCGAAATGTGAAAATGTGAAAGAATAAAATCTGTTTTACGGAATTCTAAAAACTAAATGTGATATAATGTATCGATACCTAAAGTAACTTGTATGTGACTGTGGGAAATGTATTACGAAGCATTAGTTTTCGGTTATTTATTACTGAAACAGAATCCATGAACTTGACAGGCGGTCGGAAACTAAGATCCGTAGTAGTGAACGACGTCTGTTTTTGATTTTCTTTGTTAAATTCAGTACAAGAATAACCTGCTTATATACATAATATGCGCTCGTTTATGAGTAGCGGTACAAATATTTTTGAACACTAATATGGATCATGAGAAGTGAAATGAAAAGAAAAAAACCTACTTTTAAATGACAATGAATAATTTTATAAATACATGAAAATTACGAGTAATGAATTGACATATTTAACAACAATTTGTAGAATAGTACTTTCCATATATACATTCTTTAGTAAATTATTTAATCAATTCATGTGACACAAATAATAAGTTGGGGAATAAAATTGTCAATTATAAATAGACAGATAAAAGAAATTTATAGCAATTTGAGGAATAGTCCTTTCAATAAACCTCATTTAATAAAAAAAAGTTTCGTAACTTATGTAGCATAAAATATAAGTAGGGGATTGTTTCCGTCACTCATAAAAAGTTGATAACCAACCCATGTCACGCCTGTGTTCGAAATAAAATTTCGACGACAAACTGTCCCAGTGTATTTTTACTTTGTGTCATTCACACAATAATTTGTAGTTATTAATTTTGATTTTATTTGCGAATAAAATATTTTCCGAAACCTTTTATGGTTCTTTTTCCTGATACATTACTGTTGGCGTCGCGCTTAAAATATCATTTAAATCATGTTCCATTTAATATAAATGAGTACACAAGTACTCGTATAATTATTTGCGATTAAAAGTAAATATATTCAAATTATAAAATAATCTATGTTAAAAGTAAACAGATTCAATATAATGATAAGAGCATTCGAAAGTCGAGCGAAAGTTCGGGGTTCGATTCCCCAGTCGAGAATTAATTCCACAAACGTTTGTTTATAGATTAACTTAAGAGTCATGTGTTACATAGTAATTGGCTGCGTAATACGAATAAAAGTTGTATATTTAATTAGATACTTGGTTTAGATAAAATATGTTATGTTCTTGTGATAAGAGATAAGTTATATAATGGCTATATAAGAATAGCATATGTAAATTCAATAATGTTTTATAAAGAACAGAAATAGCTGTAATTTTGACAGAAAAAGCACTAGTCCCCTATTGTGGTGATAAGGGTCGTGCAGAAATTGGTTGTTTATTTTGTATGGGACTTGAACAGTGCCCAAATAATGTACTAAATATAATGTACTATGGTTAATCAGTTTGTGAACGTTTCAGTAATGTGTGTAGAAATAAGTATCTAATAAATGTTTCAGGATTATTATATAGAATAATGAGTCAATTGATGTGTTAAAAGTGTTTAATGTTGTGCTTAGAATAACGAAATTGTAATAAGTTTATATAAGAAAATTAAAGTTGAATTAAAGTGTGTTAATGCTGCGTAAAGATTTTAATTTGTGAATCAAACTATTGTATTAATTAAGATATTCATGTTTATTAATAAATATTGTTGTTTTGAACATGTGTGATAGATATTTAAGATTTAGAACTTTAAAAATGTCTAGTAAAATTGGTGTATTTTGTTGAATATCTTCATATGTCTTTATGTGATAGCGATGTAACTTATATCATAATAAGAAGACTTTGGTATGTGTTTTTCAAGTGAAATTATGTAATAAATTGCTTTTGAGAAATAAAGATATGAGATTAAATGTGAGAGTGCGATGATGATAATTAGTGTCAGCTTATGTCGAAATTGCGCGCAGCGCGTGGTTTTCTTTCGCGTATAGCTATTGTCCTAGGACAGGAGGCTGGTATTTTAGAAATTTATTTAGGGCAGTTCGGGACCAGCTACCAGTTTCCAGTTTTAATCAAGATAGAAAATAATAAGTAAAAGTGAGGGGAAAAGTGGTGGAAGTTTTCAATGTCGAACTCTTAAGGGAAAATTAAGACGATAATCGATGTTTTATTTCCAACTCCACTTCAAGCGAAATTATAGTCCACTCATGATGGACTTTAAGACAGGCACCATTCCATAGGGACCCGTAGTCTTAGTCGTCTCATCTTTTTTTTCGAGAGAGAACAGACGGGCTTTGAGTGGCATACCTAATAAGTGACGCCCACTTCGTTGTTCCCGAACCCAACGTGGTGTAGTAATTTCTGTAATTTCTGAGGATAGAAAGATTCACTAATTGGTTGACCTCTGCTGCAGCCTGAATAAAAATTACTACTGAAATAATTGAAAGCAACACACAGACATAATTTTTGAGTGTACTTATATGAATTTCATTCTGATTACTCTGGGATCGATGTCTAGATTTATCCTCCGATCTCGACTCTAGGTTCTTTGGATACCCGATTGACTCGTGGCAGTTGTAGCGACATGGATTTCTATATAAGAATTTTACCAATAAACTACCCAAAGACTACTCAAGTATCCTACCGACTGCGCCAATTATGGATGTCGCCGCCGGAGGACACAAAAAAAACCTATTTGGTTTTAATAAATTTAATTTAAAAGAACTGTTATAAAGATATCACAAAGAAAAGAATAATACAAATTAAGTCTACACTTGTTCGATGCTTGAAACGAAGTGAAGTGACATCGTGAAGTTTCGTATATACAAGTTAAGTATAGTATACAGTAAGTTAAGTATACAGTTCTCATCAAGTCAGTAGAATTGCATAGCTGTATTAGGTTTCTGGTAAGGTCGATAGACACTGCGTGCGTCATTGTGAGTCCACGGCGACCGAATTTCCCATCATGTTAGCAAAACTGCCTCGTGGAAACAACGTTGAAATGTTGTGTGGGAAGATGTGGTTACCGCGTAGTTCGCGGTTTTGTAAGGGGGCATCTATATAACACATATCAAAATATTACATGGAAGAACTTAGATTGTGGCCAAGACAAGTAAGTCTTTGAGCATATTGTACACATTTTCACGAGATAAAGTGGTAGGAAAATAATTAAGATACTTTTAATAATTTTATGAGCCCTATCTGTATCCTCAGTAGTTTTTTAATTATATGAGTTTATTAAGTAAGCGCAGGATCTGAAATTTGCTTAAAAATATTTATGACAGTTTGTTTTTCTGAAACACTAAGTGGAGTTTGTTTTATTCTGTTTTACTTGGGAGACATTATTATGTCGTCAGGGTCATCATTTGAGCCACTTTTTGGTCGCTGGTATCTTTGACTCTGACTCAGGAATTAAATGTTGTGAGCCACTCGCGCCTGCACCTTGATCGCATATTGTTCAAATAAATATAACGCTTTGTGCTAACAACTCAAAAACAACAGTAGTAATAACGATAAAATAATAACAATATAAACAAAGTGTGTGTGTAATTCTGTATGCACGCAAGAAGTTATACTTCTTTAACGTAACAAAACAAAAAAACTTGAGAGACAATTATCCACTGAAGTTGTCGCTTTTAGGTGTCAGTGTGCACCGTATCAACTTCATGGTGTCGGTTTTAAGTGTCGGTGTGCGCGCGCATCGTAAAAATTCACTCTAAAAAGAAGTACTACTTCAAAAATCCAGTTACAAGTATTATAAATATAACTTAAAAGTCAATAAAAATTTCATATTACATAATATCATTACGCAATTTGATAGACGACATTAAAGAAACGTGGTAGAGCCTTGCTGCAGCTATATTAGTAGTATAGTTGTAGAACGAATGGGTCGGTTCGACCAGGGAAGGACCAGGGAATATCAGCGTAAAATAGCAGCTTAACACTGCTGAGTTTCGTATGGCGAGTGTAGAGAACCGGAACCCCTTTTTACTGGAAAAGAAGCATTCCATCTTAGTCCTCACGGGTGACAACGCATCTGAATTTTGATTTGTAATCGAGGATAGATATAGATGTCTATGGGCCGCAGCAACCATACCTTACCTTACCATCAGGGGGACTGTGTGCTGGTTTGTCATCCTCATCCTATAAAAAAGAGAATATAATCATTACGTTTATGAGGCGGTACTTCCGTAGTGAAAGTAAATGTATGAAAGGGCGCCAAGCTACTCTACCAACATCAAGAAATGACATTTAATTTTAGACAAACAGTGCTAACAACATTTACGAAATATAAGTGCTGTAAACGTCTTTCCTCGAACAATTGTATCGATTAATTATTTACCGATATATTGTTTATCGATATTTTTATATAAAAAACTTAGATCTCTATTATGAACGATTTATTAGAAAAGTTTTAATGTGGCGATTGAGTAAAAATGCCGATGAAGATGACAGACATGACTACATATTTGCCTCTATGACTACTATGACTTTATTTGTGTCACTTGCTGTAAAGACTATCGGTCCGTGGGCTCTACGTGCGGTGAAGTTCCTAAAGGAACTGTTCTTTTCTCGCTCAAAGTATAGCCATTTAGCGAGGTAACGCAGCCAGCGTCTTTGGCAAGATACCAGGAGGAGTAGGATTAATTAAGTTATTAGTTTTGTTCTTTTTATTATAGTTTCTTAATATTGTATGTAACAAAATATTGTATATTATGTTATATGTAGGTACAAAAATATGTTTAAAAAAAATGACGACTCCGAAGCTGACAAGGAAAATAGTCTAAGACATATTATTATTGCAATAGAATAATATAGAATAGTGAAAAATAACTGCGCAAGCACCAATATTAACTTTTACGAATCTAAAAGATTTCAAATGCATAATTTTAACAAAACCATGTATCAAAAAATCCTTTGGACCCACCAATATATTATATAGTCAATTTATAATCAACTTATCAACAAAGATTTCTTTTACCCAAACACGTATTTTTCCTATTCTTGATTAAGCTCATGTCTGTTATTTGGGTGCGACAGAGGAGCAAATCAACAAGCTTGGGCGCTTGCAAATAGACTTTCCTCTTATCATAACTGCACGTGAGCGAAACCGCACTGGTCAGTTAGTAAAAAAAAAGTTATAGTGAAGTGATATCAACGATAGTGCACGCAATGGAGGGGGGGGGGGGGGGCGGGAGGTGCTCTTCAAGCTACACATCATTTTTATTTTTTCTTACCCGGGTCTTAGCTTATTAGATTTTCAAATCATTAATTTAACGGGTTCCCGCAAAATAACGCTTATTAATTATGAAGTGGACTATAAATTTGATGGCATTTCAGTTTTATAAAAAATATTGTAATAATTTTAGTTAAAAGTGTAAAACTTTAATTCAATTATTTTGTTTTAGTGTTATATCTCATTTATTTCTATGTGTTCTATCTAAAGTCCTAATAAAAAAAATTATGAATAAAATGACAGTTAGAAAGTAAAGGCCAGCGGCTGTGGTGGCGGTGTAAAGAACTTATCATCCCTGGACCAGTGAGTGTCGCTCAAGGCCCCTATACAAAATTCCAGAAAGTTATAAAGGCTTGCGATAGATGGCGGTCAAAACACCTAATATTTTTATAGGCGAGGGGGCAAACGAGCATGCGGCTCACCTGATGGCAATTGACTACCGCCGCCCATGAACAACCGCAACATCAGGGGAACAAGGGGAATTGCATCTGCAAATCCCCTTGTTTTTAAAATAACGCATCTGCGTTAGCGGCCTTTTAAAAAGGAGTAGGCTCTTTTTTTGAAGGTGCCTAAGTCGTATCGGTGTGGAAAAATCGCAGTGGTAATCGATTCCACAAGAAAGCAGTGCGAGGAAGAAAACATCTTCTAAATCGCACACTGGTGGACCGCCAATCATCCAGATAGTGTGTATGGTATCGGGAGTTCTGCCGCGATGTGCGTTCGTGAAATTTAACGGCTGGGATTAATCCGACCAACTCCTCAGAGCACTCCCCGTGGTAAATGAGAAAGAAAATGCAAAGAGATGCAACATCTCTTCGCAGCGCCAATGAATCGGGCCGATCGGAAAGGACTAGGTCGTCGACGATTCGAGCCGCTCTGCGATGGATGCAGTCAAGTGAAAGAAGTTGGCACTGGGGAGCCCCAGCCCAGAGATGGGACAGTATAATTTTGATTTCCGATATTAAATTATCGGTCAAAAGTGCAAGGTGTTTCATATATGTTATTTCCAATTGTTGCAATTACAGCTTCCCTAGTACGAAAAAAACCGTTTGTCTAGTGGTTAACTGTTTACTGGCTCCAAAAAACAATTTATTAGTTTCATAGTGCAAAATGCATTTGGCAACATTTCATAATTATCACATTTTATATATAATTTCTAAGCACCCCATGTCTTCTCTTGGGCTTATGTAAGAGGTGACAAAGTGAATATCAAACAGGAGACGGGCAGCAGCAACTTCTGTTAAAACTCATCTTTCAAGCGTGGAAACTGTGAAAAATATCCCTTCATAGATAATCTTTGGCGTGGCCAATGCTCAAAAGTGGACTTTTGAATGGCTGTGATTATCCAGCGTCTGGACTGTTGACGTACTTATTAAGAATAAGATTATCTGAACGTTATTAGCGAGTATTAGTGATGGCCAACACATCTTAGCAAAAATACAAAAGTAAACAAAAGTATAAACAAAAATATCTATTGAAAATTGGAGAGATTATATTGGTTGTGATACGTCATATTTTACAAGTAGCATAGTTTGGTAAGCACGTAACAGTGTGTTAACCCATTTTGTCCAATAACCTTCGTACATATTTTATGATGGAAAATTGCGGAAAAGCGGCATCGGGGAACAACGTCTGATACTGTGATCGTCAATTCGTCAACCAAGAGATGCGATTTTGAGAATTATTTTTTATGAGGACGGTGAAAGGCTGACAAAGAAGAAAGAAGCATTTTATAATAAGAACAGAAATATATTTAAATATTAAAAATAAAGTTACGAAAGTAGGTATAAAACCAAACATCATCAAAAAATATTTTCTCACAAAAGTGAGAAAATAGTTCAGATGCATTTATATTTTGAGTTTTATTCCTTTTTAAAGATGACATAGTAAAAATAAGGTTACGAAGTAACCTTATCAAACTTCCTGAGCTTTACTTATAAAAATATGATGAAATCCTTTAAAGAAATTGGGAAGTAAATATTTGTAACTTTTATGTCCAATCCTTTTCTTTATTATTAAATCACTGTTTTACATATTATTTATTTTTATTATAATATTTTTTTTAAAGTATAATTTTATTTAATTTTGCTGTAAACATTCTGATGGTCCCGCGATTAAATAGTGGTTTAAGAAAATAACAATACAAAAACATTAGTCCTCGTAGTCTTCGCTTATGTACGTTAATTAATTTAATCCCGTGGGAATTTGTTTATTTTAAATTTTCAATTTTAAAATCGTCAAATCTCAACATAGGTATCCCTCATGAATTGCCTCATAGGGGGATTTCGTCATAGTTGCCACGCTTGGTAGGCGTGTCGCCAATGCAGTTTTATTATTATTTTGAGTTGTTATAAGGAGGAAGCTGTTTCCCCACCTCCTGTTTAAGTTACCTACTGTTGATTCTTATGACACACAAGGGATGATATGGGGTAGTGGATATTTTTACGGTACTTTTATTTGAATAGCTATTGGCCGAAATTGTTCCCGAATTTTAGAAAGCTATAACCATAAAGTTAGTAAAAAGGTACCTTGCTGACTCGAATAACAAATAGGAACAATAACCTACTTTATCTCTTAAGTTATAGAACATGTATTTTTAATGCTTGGACGGTAAATTGTTTTCAATTTATAACATCGATATTGATTATTAAAATTTGACATTTTTATAAAAATGACGGCTCCGAGGCGCAGTGGCTTAGCAATCAGTTGTTGCGCTGGGGGCCGCGGGTTCGAATCCCGCACGGAACAAGTATTTGTATGGCCTACAAATAATTGTTCCGGGTCTGGATGTTTGTCCTTGTGCAATTTATATTTATGAACTGCCTCCACGACACAGGAGAAAATCCTAGTGTGGGGTTAATCCTAACGTTTTAAAAACAAAAAAAATATTAAAATTTAGTTTAAGATTATAATATAAAACACAAAATTTTATAATGTCAATTTTCTGATAACGCTTTCTTAGAAAGAACGCACTTTAATAATTGCTTTACCTTTTAAACTTATAATAAGGAACTATACAGAATTTAAATCTAAAGAAACATTTTGATTGTACTAGATTTCAATTGATGGTATACTTAAAATAATATACGTAAAAATATAGAAAACTTTAACTTTGCTTAGTTATATTATCAAAGATCTGGAGTTATGTGTAAACGTTTTAAAATAATTGGTTAGTTTTGTGTCAGTATCTGGTCTGAATTTGAGTTTTGTACATTTTAACTCTTATGCACGTGAGTACCATGTTTGTTTAAATTGTGATTTTCTGGTAATTTTTTTACCGTGTGTATTTCTTTGAGTGAAACTATTTCACGGATTATATTTTTGTATATTTCTAAATCAAGGTTTACAAGGTGAAGGAAAATACGTCTTGAAAATACCCCGGAATGCCAGATTCTGATGTATACCGCGGAATAGTGATTTCAGATATTTGATTTATTTTTTTAATTTCTAGGGTTGTTTTACGATAAAAAAAAACAATAAATATTAGATCATACATAATTCGATGTAATTTTTAGCAAAATTTATATTATATTTAACAGTGGTAGAGCCACGCGGCAGCTTTTGCTGTCGCACGGATGGGCCGGCTCGAACCGGGGTAGTACCACGACCTCACAGAAAACCAGCGTGAAGTAGAGGTTTACTTCTGCGTTTCGCTTGGTGAGTGCAGGTGGCCGGAGGCCCTTTTTACTGGAAATGAGGCATTCCATCTTAGTCCTCACGGGTGACAACGCATCTACATTTTGATTTGTAATAGAGGATAGATGTAGATGTCTATGGGCCGCAGCAACCACTTACCATCAGGTGGAATGTGTGCTCGCTCGTCACCCTTATCATATAAAAAAAAAAAAACGAAATTTTTATAATTAAGTATTATCCTATAAATATAAAATATTATTTAAAAATCTTGCATTTTTAGTACTCGTATTTAGGAAATAAGATTTTTTGGTATGAAACGCTATTACGATACACCTTATTCCGTGCAATATCGATTTAAATAATTTAATTTCAGAACATACAATGGTTCACTTATAATGAAATACAAAGTAATTATTATAATTTGATAATATTATCACATCTACCTCTAGTGTTGGAAGCGATATAGCGGCGATAAGACCCCTCTTTGAGGAGTGGCTTGAGAGACGCCACGGCGTCCTCACCTTCCGCCTGACGCAGGTCCTCACCGGACACGGTGTGTTCGGGAGGTTCCTGCACCGAATCGGGCGGGAGGAAACGCCCGGGTGCTCCCACTGCGAGGATCGACCGGAGGACACGGTGGAGCACACCGTGGAGGTGTGCCCTGCCTGGGCGGAGCACCGCCGTGTCCTCGTAGCGGCGATAGGCGGCGGCGACCTCTCGCGTCCGGCCCTGGTCGAAGCCATGGTCCGGAGCGAGACGGAATGGGATGCCGTCACCACCTTCTGAGAAGCAGTGATGCTAGCGAAGGAGGTGGCGGAGCGGGAGAAGGAGAGAGCAGCAGCTTTCCTTCCCGGCCGCCGCGGGAGACGCCCCGGGCGTCGGGGGCTACGTCGTGGCCCCCGGCCACCGTAGGCGCTGGCCTGAGGACGGCGAGCAAGGGGTAGCTCGCCGTCCGTCCGTCTAACGACGACAGGCCGTGTCGACGGCGCGTTTTGTTCCACGCGCGCCTCAAAGAGCTGTCAGCAGCGTGAAGGGGCCCGCAAGGGCCGACGCCTGCCGGGGCTGCGGGCTGTTCGAAAGGGATACCGCGGCTCCGGAACGTAAGGGCACTGAAGGAACACGGATGGTTTTTAATCAGTAAAAGTCTGACACTCCCTTCCGCTCCACCCAGAGCGAAAGGCGTCATTTGATGATTTTCCATCCGCAAAAAAAAAAGGTAGTAATAGCCATTTTCTTTATATTGAATTCTTTTGTGTGTTCTTGTTGGCAAGCTGGCCGGATGAGTAAGCTCAAAGTCGCTCAGCGAGCTATGGAGAGGGCTATGCTTGGAGTTTTTCTGTGTTATAAATTTAGAAATGAGGATATCCGCAGTAGAACCAGAGTGACCGACATAGCTGAACGAATTAGTACGCTCAGGTGGCAATAGACCGGCCATATAGCTCGAAGAACCGACAACCGATGGAGAAAAAAAGTTCTCGAGTGGCGGTCTCGTCGCGGTGGACGAAGTGTAGTGCTTCCCCACACTAGATGGAGTAACGACCTGGTAAGATATGCAGGAAGTCGATGGATGCAGGTGGCTCAGGACCGTGCTTTGTGGCATTCCTTGGGGGAGGCCTATGTTCAGCAGTGGACTTGTGAAGGGCTGTAATGATGATGATGATGTTGCCAAGTCATATCCACCACATCCCTGCTAAACACGAATTCAAATTCAAATTCATTTATTTGCCAGAATGTACGTGTACAATAAAGTATGATCTTAAATTATATCTAATGGCCCATTTATTTTCTACCACTATATATTATGGTAAGCAAATATTTTATAGGTATACATGCAAATTATTTTTATTAAGCTACAAATAGGATCTCTATTGTGATTATGGCGTGCATTTATGATTATTAAAAATAATAAATTTATTAATTCATGTCAAAATTGTTAAGTCCATTCAATATGTAATAATTGTATTTAATTTTTAATGCGCATACATTCATGATACTCATCATAAATTAATTATTAATTAAATACCAATATAACCATAGATTTACATTAGTTAGTTACCAAATCTATAAATATAACTGATGTCAGACTTATATTTCGCAATAAGACATAAATTCATTGAAGTCGTAAAAACATTTTTCTTTTAAACATTATGTCAAATTTTCTTTACACATGTTTAAAGTTGACTCTTTAATTGCGTTGGTTAATTGGTTATACACCTTTATAGCATTTACATAAGAGTTTCTTCTGTACAATTCGAGCTTGCATTGAAGTAAATAGAGCTTATGTTTATTTTTAATAGCTACATTTCGTTTAGTTACATCTATATGCTTTACAAAGTGTTCCGTACGTTGTTTTTCAAATAGGCTTACATATTTAATGTACAAGCATGGTAATGTCAAGATATTGTACTTTTTAAACAAGGTCTAACAGCTACACGTGCACCAGGCTGCACAAATTGTACGCAATCATTTTTTTTTTTGTTTTCTAAACATTTTTATTATATCCACAGAATTGCCCCCATTGAAATGCACTAACAGCAGCTTCAGTTGATACCGTGACTCGTAATATTTTTATTGCATAGCCAAATCTATCGAATTTGTCATAAAAGTAAAATCGACATGTGTTTTACAGTCGCGATTTTGATCCAACATTATACCCAGAAATTTAGTGCTTGTTACTTGTTCGATGATCTTATCATATTAAACCATTACATGAACACTCACACCTATCACCCAGAGGGGTAGGCAGAGACTCCGGACTTCCATTTGGCGCGATCCTAACACACCTCTCTCGCCTCTTTTACATCCATATAAAGGGTACTCCTAATCTGGACCATTTTCAATGTATCGCCGATTTGGTCGATAAATCTTCGTCTAGGGCGTCCCTTCCCGACTCTGCCGTTCACTTCTATTTTTTTGTATAATTTATGTTATTTTCACATACATTTGCTTTGTCATTCTTTCCTCGTTCATTCTTTCTACATGACCAAATCACCGAAGCATTTCTTTTTTGATCCTGGTCACAACGACATCTTGCAAACCACACTTTTCTCTTATCACACTATTTCTCACCCTATCATTCAGATTCAGCCCTAGCATACTCCTTAATGACCGCATTTCTACGGCATTTATTCTACTCTCATGTTTCTTCTGCCAGACCCAAATTTCACTACAATACATTAAAGTAGGGACTAACACAGCATTATGAATTGCCATACGTGCTAACTTTGACACATTCTGACTCTTCATAATAGCCATTAATTTATCATTATATTTTATACATATTTATATAATGTTTAATATTATATTCAACATTAATTTTCAATGGTTTATTTATATGTCTGAAATTGGATCATTTTAGTTTTTCAATATTAATTTATAAGGTAATGCAATAAAGCCAGTATATTATGTTTTTAACTGCCTTATTCATCTCTAGTTCAAATTTATCTGCATTTTCACATAAGAGTTGTGTCATCATCAAACAATATTGTTTTATTGCGAATGATAATAGGGAGATTGTTAATGTACATGAGGAACAAGAATGGTCCCAATACACTGCCTTGTGGTAATCCCAAATCGTTTGGCTGGTAGTTACTCCTATATAACACTTTATGCCTATATGGATTTAAGATATGTGTTTCTACACATTGTTGTACGTCACATAAGTAATATCTCAACCAGTCGTTAAATTTACCTCTTATTCCAAATTTTTCTAATTTTTGTAAGATCAATTTGTCGTCCACGAATTCGAACGTCTTTCTCATGTCCAAGAAGATTGCCGCAACTGATAGGCCATCATTTATAGCCTAAGTGACTATTTTAATCAAATTAAACCCTGCGAATGAAGTTGTAATATTTTGTTTAAACCCAAAATGCTCCTTTTTAAGTATACGATGACGTGCCGTAAATTCTTGAAGTCTACTCAGCATAGTCTTCCCGAAGATTTTCAACAAGATGGGTATCAGCGTTACGGGCCTAAAGTTATTCATTTTAGATGTTTTGCCTTTCTTAAGTATTCCAAATATATTCAGATTGAGCTTTTCAATATATTTGGGAAGGTTCCTTCTTCAAAAGACATATAAATTGAATAACATAGTGGTTGACGTACAATTGACGTGCGGTTAATTTAATTGCATTGGTTTTTATGTCACCGAATACTACTATGTTTTTGTTATTAAGACTTTTAATCATCCAAATATTACCGTAACATCAGTAGGTTTAAGGAATATTGTATGTGCATTATTAGTATTGTTAGTTTTGTTTATTTTGTCAATACTATATTTAAAATTATTATATATTCGCTTTACATTTATTTTTATTACTAACAATATATTTCTTAATTTTTAACTGTCTATATATGCAATTTTTGAGTGTGAAACTGTATGTTTTATATTTTTTATAAAGCGTTTTTTTCGTTAGTTTTATTATGTTATTTATTAGCCACATGGTCGGAGCTAAAATTTGCAAGACTCGCCTCAGTTTTATCCAAAAAATCTCCGATCACATATTTAATATTATGGCTACTATACTGCAGTCTTCAAATGATGTACAAAGTAAACACCTCTGGCATTGCTCTACATCTATTCGTAAAGTTTGATCACAAACGGCTAAACCAATCCAAAAATTGGCCTTGACAGAAAACAGACAGACTTACATTTACAAATAGCATTAATAGCATGCTAACAATTCTTTGAGATTAACAGAAGTCAGTTATTTCGATATTACAGACTGACACGTCAATTTTATTTATATGTACGTATGTATAGATTAACACGGATTAAATAATTACTCAAATTAAATTAGTAATTGAAATTATATATAAAATTTATCTAAATCAAAAAGTAGTCGCTGCCTATGTTCTATAACGTCTGCAGATTAGGCTAGTTTTATATAATATTTACTTACTTATTGGGTCTCAAAATTGCTTTTCAAACGAATTACTTTATAAAGGCACATACTTGGCAACATATTTGCATAGAAGATTGCTTTATTCACGTTTTCCGACATATTTGAAATTTTTGGTTACAGCTAAGCAGTACATTTCAATTTTAGCTTTATGTTTAAATAATATAGTCCAGCCTTGAAGACTTTTTGCTTATTTTTATTGTTTAAGTAAATTAACTATTAGAATGAAGCAGTCCACGGCTGGGCCTCTTACGTTATTGGGAGGACAGTTTCTATCACAATCGACATGCGCGTTTCTTTTTAAATACAAAGAAAATACTCAGAGGTGTAATAATAATAATATTCTCTAGACCGAATTTCGGTCTCATAGGCCAGCTTCAACGGAGACTAGCCATCGGCGGCCCAGATTGCTTTATTCACGTTTTCCGACATATTTGAAATTTTTGGTTACAGCTAAGCAGTACATTTCAATTTTAGCTTTATGTTTAAATAATATAGTCCAGCCTTGAAGACTTTTTGCTTATTTTTATTGTTTAAGTAAATTAACTATTAGAATGAAGCAGTCCACGGCTGGGCCTCTTACGTTATTGGGAGGACAGTTTCTATCACAATCGACATGCGCGTTTCTTTTTAAATACAAAGAAAATACTCAGAGGTGTAATAATAATAATATTCTCTAGACCGAATTTCGGTCTCATAGGCCAGCTTCAACGGAGACTAGCCATCGGCGGCCCAGATTGCTTTATTCACGTTTTCCGACATATTTGAAATTTTTGGTTACAGCTAAGCAGTACATTTCAATTTTAGCTTTATGTTTAAATAATATAGTCCAGCCTTGAAGACTTTTTGCTTATTTTTATTGTTTAAGTAAATTAACTATTAGAATGAAGTAGTCCACGGCTGGGCCTCTTACGTTATTGGGAGGACAGTTTCTATCACAATCGACATGCGCGTTTCTTTTTAAATACAAAGAAAATACTCAGAGGTGTAATAATAATAATAATATTCTCTAGACCGAATTTCGGTCTCATAGGCCAGCTTCAACGGAGACTAGCCATCGGCGGCCCAAGACAAAGTTATTTTGCCTAAGTGTAAACGCAAACACATGTGCACTCTATATTCCCTCTTTTTCGTAGTCCAAAACCAACACAACCGGAGAAAAATCAGACGCAGAATTGACAATTTTTTTGACCCGACCTGCGATTCGGAACCTGGGACCTCATGATCAGCAGTCGTGCTTACAACCACTAGACCAACGAGGCAGTCACAGAGAGATGTAAACGAACGATCTCCATATTCTAAAAAATTATAATACATTGTATTAATTTAAGCAAGTGAACAAGCTTTTCTTTATAAATTTTTATAAGAAAATTTTTCAATTGCATTAGTCCTCAAAATTATTTTGTTGCCAAGAGTTATTTATTGAAAATTTATTTTAAGATGTAAAAACCGCTGAATAATAATGAAAGTTTTTTTATTCATTCCTTTTGTAATTTATATCCACGTTTCATTTTCCCAGAATCTCCATTTTCTTTAGATTTGAGAGCTCAAAAAGATTTTCTTTAAGACTTTAATGTTTCATTGTTGAATGGCACTCTTAAAAAGTTACAGACGGCAACCGATTTTAAAAATTATCACTAAAATATATAATAGTTACAAAATATTGTAAATTAAATTTATGAATTAAAAATTTATTATATTAAATATTTTTTTTAGATTCCTATGCTTAGCGATTTATCACTTTGTAATCCTCTAAAATAACTATTTAGGTTTTGATATTTTACTAGTTCATATGATCCTGTTCTGCCGAGGAGTCTGTCTGGATAGGTATCATTTTCTCTTACCTATTTTTGCCGCCAAATATGGATGAGGCTATGCTATTTTTTACAGCTAGTCAAGTCAGAGATGTAACCAAGCGGATGAGCAGGGGTAAATCTCCCGGACACAACGGGCTCAGTATCGAGCACCTAAAACATGCGGGTGTACACCTGCCAAGGGTCCTGTCTCTATTGTTCAATATGTGCATTGGACATTCATATCTGCCACCGGATCTAATGAAAATAATTGTGGTGCCCATTGTCAAAAACAGGTGATATCTCGGATAAGGGCAACTACCGCCCTATTTCTCTTGCTACAACAGTGGCCAAAGTATTGGACAGTCTGCTTGATTCATGCTTGGAAAAGTATCTGAAGTTACATGACGCGCAGTTCGGATTTAGGCCCGGACTATCCACTGAAAGCGCAATACTAAGCCTAAAGCACACTGTCCAATATTATACAAGCCGGAGGACACCGGTGTACGCCTGCTTTTTAGATCTCCCCAAGGCATTTGATCTGGTTTCGTATGATGTGCTTTGGAAGAAGATGGAGGACAGGGGTGTTCCGGTGGAGGTGCTAAATCTCTTTCGGTATTGGTACACAAAGCAAGTAAATTACGTTAAATGGGCTGACCAATTATCCAAGTCGTACAGGTTGGAGTGCGGAGTAAGGCAAGGTGGGCTGTCGTCTCCAAAGCTGTTCAACCTGTACGTAAATGACCTCATAGTGGAGCTCAGCAGCATGCGAGTCGGATGCAAAGTGAGTGGTGTTAATGTAAACAATATTAGTTACGCGGATGACATGGTGATGCTGGGCCCCACTACGAGTGCTATCAGAGAAATGTTGAACGTATGTGAGAGCTATGCTAAGTCGCATGGTCTGGCCTACAATGCCAGAAAAACCGAATTTATGTTCTTTAAGGCCGCTGGTAAGTGTCCCGAATTTATACCTCAAATTTGCCTCGGTGAAGTGGAGCTGAACAGAGTTATCCAATTTAAGTACCTGGGCCACATACTTACTGACGACCTTAGAGACGATTTAGACATAGAACGAGAGCGTAGGGCTTTGGCGGTCCGTGGTAATATGCTGGTCCGTAGATTCGCTGATTGTACGGATTAAGTCAAGATTACGCTCTTTAGATGAGGGCCTAAGCACTATGCTCAATGACCTCAATAGTATTTCCCAACGGATAGGTCTTAAGATGAACATGGACAAAACAAAGATCATGTTTAATGTCCATGTCACACCTATGCCGGTAGTTGTTGGGAGCACTAAGCTCGAAGTTGTTGACGAGTATGTTTACCTGGGACAAATAGTCCGACAAGGTAAGTCCAACTTCGACCGAGAGGTCAATCGACGGATTCAACTCGGCTGGGCAGCGTTCGGGAAGCTACGACACATATTCTCGTCAGACATACCTCAAAACCTTAAAACGAAATTGTACAATCAGTGCGTGTTGCCAGTGATGACTTACGGAACTGAGACGTGGTCCTTCACTGCTGGCCGTATGAGGAAGCTCAAGGTCGCTCAGCGAGCTATGGAGAGGGCTATGCTCGGAGTTTCTCTGCGTGATAAACTTAGGAATGAGGATATCCGCAGTAGAACCAGAATAACCGACATACCCCAACGAATTAGTAAGCTGAAGTGGCAGTGGGCCGGCCATATAGCTCGAAGAACCGACAACCGATGGGGAAGAAAGGTTCTCGAGTGGCAGCCTCGTACCGGTAGGCGAAGTGTAGGGCGTCCCCCCACGAGATGGAGTGACGACCTGGCAAGACATGCAGGAAGTCGATGGATGCATGTGGCTCAGGACCGTGCTTTGTGGCATTCTTTGGGGGAGGCCTATGTTCAGCAGTGGACTTGTGAAGGGCTGTAATGACGCTCTTTAAAGCATTTTGTCAAAACATGTACACGAGCGGTCTGTGGATCAGCTACACCAAAGGATCGTTAAACACCCTTCGCGTCCAGTATAATAATATCTTCAGGATGATGCTGAAACTTCCTCGTTTCTGTAGTGAATCTGAAATGTTTGCGCAGGCGAGAACGGATGGTTTTCAGGCACTCATGCGCAAGAAAGTGGCGTCACTAATAAGCCGCGTACGGGGAAGTGACAACAGCATCCTGTGTTTGGTAGCAGATGATCCACATGCACATATATTAAGGAGCTATGTGCGGACAATGTCTGGATTCGTAAATTATTTAAATTAAATTATTATTATAATATAGTACAACTAACCCCCTTACTATTGGAATTAATTACTAACCCTTATGGACCTATATTGTCTGAAAATAAAAAGATTTGAATTTGAAAATTTGAATTTGAAATTGAATAGTAGTGCTTGCATTATTGCATTCCGATTAAAAGGGATAGACAGCCATAATTAGTATAATTACATGCTATGAGTCATTTTAGCTTCGTCCGCAAAGGTGACAACGCATCTGTAGTCTTCTTTGTTTTCAACCCGAACGGGTTCCCGCCTTATCGTGGCGGGAGGGCTTAGTAACCGTGACTTGGTCACCCGTGGTGAACAAAGACGAACCCACTTGGCTGACTCTAGATGTAGGGCCGGCCCAAGATGGCTGCTCCTAGTGGGCTTGCCTAGCCTACTCATCCGGAGTAGGTGCGTTGGTGAACTGAGGCGGGAGTCTGTCACGTCTGCTGAAGACTACAGCTTCGTTTTCCGTTTAGCAGCTATGAGATTAAGAGTGAGATCGGAGAGTTTTTGTGTTCTTCTGCGGCAGCTCTTGCAAAACTTAGCTCTGTCCGCATGGACAGCTTTCACGAGCTTGTAATTCATATCGTCTACTGCATTGCAGTCTTCTAGATATCCTATAACTTGTTGTAAATTCTTGAAGTATTCTCAGTATAGTCTTCTCGAAGATTTTTGACAAGTTGAGTATCAACGTTACTGGCCTATATTTATTCATTTCAGATGTTTCACCCTTCTTAAGAATTCCAAATATATTGAGATTGAACTTTTCAATATTTTTGGGAAGGTCTTTCTTTAAAATAAATATTAATTTAATAACATATTGGTTGACGTTTGTATAGTGCAGTTAATTTAATTTCAGTGGTTTTTATGTTATCAATTACTACTACGTTTGTGTTATTAAGACTTTTAATTATCCAAAATATTTCAATAGCATAAGTAGGTTTAAGGAAATTTGTATAATTTTGCATTATTAGTATTGATAGTTTTGTTTATTTTGTTAATATGATATATAAAATTATTATATATTCTCTATACATTTATTTTTATTATTGTCATTATATTTCTTAATTTATAACTGTCTATAAATGCACTTTTTGAGTATGGTTTAAACTGTATGTTTTAAATTTTTACTAAGCGTTTTCCCGTTTGGTGTGTGTTTTCATTGTGTTGACTAAGCTAGAGATATCTTTTTCTTATACAACATCTTCCTAATGCTCTCTGTCAATTATTTATGGTTGCTTTTTCTCGTTGCCCTTTTTATTGTATTTATTAGGATGCAAAGATCAAAAAACAGTTTAAATAAATCATGATATTTGGTAAACTAAAACATTTGAAACAAGAGTAGAAGGGGTGTTGGCCCTTCTACTCTTAATTCACATATCGTTTTATTTTCTTTTCTTTCAATAACCATAAGTTTCGTTTAATGGAACCATTATTTGCAACTCGTCTGCTGAAGACGCAAATATGACTTAATCGTCGGCATACTAAGGGTTCACGGTTTAGTCATCTATTCTAAATCAAGATTCTTCAATTTTCAAAGTTTCTAAACATCTATCCATAAATATATTGAACAGCCCCAAGGAAGCTATGCAACCCTATCTGTGACCTTTACGGATGCCAAACTAGTGTAAGTAAGTCCTACAAGTAGATTAAAGTGCCTGTGTTAGCCCAACGCTGAACCTAAACGGGAACACTCGTTCAATCAATGAAATGTGATGTATTCAATGAGTTGCGATGGTGCAGTTACTGACCATATGTGTCAAGTGCTTTACGAAATTTAAACCATTATTTCTCTTGAAGATGTACGTCGATCGGGATGCCCGTACGGTGGTAAAATATTATATGTATGTGTTTACTTAGTAAACGTAAACATTTAAGAGCTTGTGTCTGAAGTCGAGTCTTTGCTGGACAAAGTTTCGGATTGGGGCGACTAAATATAGTCCAGTTTAATCCTCAGAAGACACAAGTTTGCGCGTTTACCGCTAAAAAGAAACCCTTTGTCGTCTCTCCTCAGTTTCAAGGTACTCCCCTTGTTGCCTCAGCCAGTATCGGAATCCTCGGCGTTGACATATCGAGTGACGTGCAGTTTCGTGATTCACTTGGAAGAGAAGGCCAAATTGGCCTCTAAAAAGCTTGGCGTGCTCAGCAGAGCGGGACAGTATTTCATGCCGGCACACCGCCTGCAACTTTGCAAGGCGCAGGATCGGCCTCACATGGAATACTTACTGTTCCCATCTCTGGGCTGGGGCTCCCCAGTGCCAGATTCTTCCACTCGACCGCATCCAGCGCAGAGCGGCTCGAATCGTCGACGACCGAGTCCTTTCCGATCGGCTCGACTCATTGGCGCTGCGAAGAGATGTTGCATCTCTTTGCATTTTCTTTCGCATTTACCACGGACAGTGCTCTGAGGAATTGTTTGGATTAATCCCAGCCGCCAAATTTCACGACCGCACATCGCGGCCGAACTCCCGATACCATCCACACCATCTGGATAATCGGCGGTCAACCACTGTGCGATTTAGAAGATATTTTCTTCCTCGCACAACTTCCTTGTGGAATAGTTTACCATCAGCGATTTTTCCGGACCGATACGACTTAGGGACCTTCAAGAAAAGAGCCTACTCCTTTTTAAATGGCCGGCAATGCATCTTCAATTCCCCTGGTGTTGCGGTTGTTCATGGGCGGCGGTAGTCGCTTACCATCAGGTGAGCCGCATGCTCGTTTGCCCCATCTACTATAAAATAAAGTTCGGTTGGAGTTTTTCGAATCACCATGCACATTCGTTGGATACTCCTCCTTGGACCACTCCCTTTTTCAGTTACAGTTTTAACATTTCAAACGAAATTGGGCCCCAGATCTCATGAAGAAGCATGCAAATGTGATAGCAATCTGTATTGTTCGGATGCACAGTATAAACCCTGCAACGTTTGCTCCTCTCTATCTCCTTTGGAACTTTCTTTTATCCCAAACGTAGTATGCAGGTACTTATAGGTAGAGCAATGTTGTTGCAAGGTTATCCACTTTACACAAATCGAAAAAGGATAGGATTGTGTTCTTTGGAGGTCTGTTCACTATTTCACAAAAATTTGCTCATTAAAATAAACCCTTTGCCCATTTTCCAAATGAACAGCAAGGTGGACTACGGGAGGGAAACGCTCATAAGCGGTAAATTCAAGGATTCGGCATACTGCCTTTGATGAACTTATATATCTTCCACTTTCGTAGGTTTTAACTTCTTCCTTCTCATTCTCTAAAGCAAACGATGCCTGGTCTGAACCTTTATTTACGTATTTATATTAAATCGTAATCGCCTTACTGGACAGATATCTGTTCCAGACTTTGTGTATAGCAGACCGTTTCGATATACTTCAAACCGAAACAGAAATATTAATTCTGTAACTACCAATTCACAGTCTACCGTAAGTTTAATTTTTTAACATATCGGCTGAATATCCATTTGCTATTGAATAATTTTCGCGATTTCTGTCGTGGGTAGGCCTACTTAGACCTAGGCCAATCATTTACCACAAATCTAACAATTTGTGATCGCATCAGTATCGCATCTTTTTGGGTTCCGTACATTAAAGATGAAAGAGCACGAAACAAACAGGCGGCGTCACCTATAATGGGGAAGACAGTATGTTCTTACATTTTTCCTTTATTATTAAGAGTTTCTGTAGTCATTTTTTCAGTTAGAAAAAATACTTATATCAACAATACCTAATCAAAAAGCAATTTGAATTCCTAGTTTGAACAGTGGTTGTAAGAAAGACGAAATCAAGCAACTAATCCGAAACACGAAGCAAACCCTAAACCGCAAGCAAGCAAACAAAGTCGAAGTCTGATCAAATATCCGTTATCAGTGAATAGGTACCGTATGTGGTACAGGTTGAAGCGCTCATTCACCACGTTAAAAACACAACGTTACCACGTTCTAAAACGATACCAACGCCATCTGTTGGTAGGGATTGGAACTTGAAGATTAATATAAAATAGGTAGGTACCTAAGTATTTCTTTTGGTTTGGCCATTTTATTAATTTGTAAAAAATGTATTTGGTTTGGTTGTTTATTTACATTGTTTTTTAATTTTTAAATTAGTATTTTTTTTTCTTCAAGTGTAATTTTGTGCAAATTTATGGTAAAAATCTTCTTGTCTATTTTGTTTTATGTTTTTTTGCAATAAAGGTATATTCTATTCTATTCTAATAAATTGATTTAAAATATATATCAATAACATTTACGTGATGACCCAAAATTTTTAAAAATGAGACCCAATCACCCAACCCATGATGATTTTTACATACAAACATACATCCATCCATCCTTCCATCCATATTGGTTCCAAACCATAATCGATGCCATTTTCGTAATTAAAGTCCCAAAAAACCATAAAACGACACTCATATAGACATTTCAAACACATCGCTCCCCTACAGGGGATGATCGTAGGTATTTCCCATCAGCTACGTTGGATTTTGAAATAGTTGTTGTTTTCGTAATCAGCGACCCCATAAACCATAAAAACGATACCCTTGTTGATTTTCAGAATTTGTCACCCTTTTTTCTCCTTTTAGGGGCTAAATTCTGAAAGAGCCTGAACCATTTGTTTACTTATTTATTGATAGTTTGAAGTTTCAAATAAAATAGTTTAACTTATCTTGTTTCCCCATACAAATTTTCATCCCCTTTTTCACCCCTTAGGGGTTGAATTTTCAAAAACCCTTGGACACATAATAGTTTATTTCTAATTGTTAACTTGAAAACAAAGTTGCAAGCTTCTAGCACTAAAAATGACGGACTTCCATACAAACCTTTAACCCATTTTTCACCCCCTTAGGGGGCGAATTTTTAAAAATCCTTTCTTAGCAGATGCCTACGTCAAACGTAGTACCAACTGTCTGTATGTTTAATTTTAGCGAAATCCGTATTATACAATTTCATAAAACAAGTTGATAAAATAAATTATTTGGACCGTGAATTTTCCTTTATTCAAAGATTACAGTGCTGAATGCTTAGATAAGTACGGCTGGTTAGACTAAAACCTAACAATAGAACTAAATTGCGACATTCGTACAGAACAGTAACATAAAAGACAAAGCATAGTAACTGCATGACTTTTCCGTTTTACAACTGGCACACAATAGGCTGAATAAACAATAATGAAATGTTTAAAGCAACAGTCATTTTATATTCTATCATTTTAAATTCTATTTTAAATTCTATTTTATACGAAAAATATAAGCTTATAATAAATGATCATCAATGATTATCTCAAAAACTTTTTTGGTTTGCAATTTGACAAAAAGTTTTTATTTTATTTTATTTATTTATTTATTTAACACCATCAAGACATACACTAACAAAAGCATAATATTTTTGCAAAAAATCATAAAAACTAAGTGTTGACTTAATTACAGGTGTTACACACATTTCATAAAAAAACAAATAGACACAAGTAGACATATGCAGTGAATTAAATTGAATACAAGAATTAAGAGATCAATAAATATATCAGAATTTAGTATTATATAATTATTTAAATTAAATCATGCATTGATTCCACTATTGTTATTAACATTAGAAATTTTATAAACGTTAAACATAACAAAAATAAAATAATTAATAAATCATAATATACAATCATTACTTAATCACAATTTAGCTTTTATATTACTAGTAAGAAAAACAATATAATTTTACTGTGAATTACAATTATTTGAGGAATATAAATGTAATAAATCACTTTTAAATTTCCAAAGATTATCTGAAAATATGTCAATATCACCTTTTCTATCTTTATGTTTATTATCAGTATTCATTATGGCACTAATACAATTCTTATGTGATAATTTATATATAGCATTATAACTCAACATCAATCTATTTATCGGAGAATAGCGCGCTTGACGAGAACGTGTGCTCTTTTCTACGAATGGTATAAAAAACAACGGCTATTTTGACTTCAATGGGGTACGAAAATTTAATTTGGCTAGTAAATAAGAACTATCAATGACGCCATTCACCAACTTATACAAGAAAATAAGGTCAAGGAGCTGTCTTCGATTCGAAAGTGGCTGAAGGTTAAAGTAATGTAGCCTATCTTCGTAAGTTCTAAGAGTTTTAACTAGATTATGATCGTAAGATAAATGCAAAAGAAATCTCTTTTGTATCCTTTCGATTCTGTGTGAGTAAATATTAAAGTGGGGATTCCATACTACGCTGCAGTATTCCAAGATACTTCGTACCAAAGTTGAGTAAATAATTATTTTAGTGCGAGTATCCCTGAATTGCTTACAGTTACGGAAGAGGAAGCCAAGAGTCCTAAAACCCTTGTTGACAACATTATCAATGTGGATATTATAACGAAGCTTATTGTCAAGCGTAACTCCTAAATCGCGTATGTGAGGAACTTCAGACAGAATACGACCATCAATGTAATATGTTGTTGCAAGAGATGTTTTCTTTCTAGAAAATTTTATAACATGACATTTGTCAGCATTTAGTGTCATACCGTTGTTACGACACCATAATGTCAAGTTATTTAAGTCTTCCTGTAAGAATTCTGCATCAGAATTTGAGGAGACAGGTCTAAAGATCTTTAGGTCGTCAGCAAATTAATAAAACTTAAAATTCTCAAAGCATTTATTGATTTCGTTGATGATGATGATTTTTCTTTAATACATTTTATCAGACACGGAGTAAACCAAACTGGGTATTTATGACTACGCGGTTTAGCCTTAGGTATATATTTACGTATTAACTTACGAATTATGTCATAAAATACTGCAACCATATCATCAACACAAAGACATTCACCCAAAATTTCCCTCCAGTCAATTTCATTTAGATCCTTCCTTATATTTTCATAATCAGCCTTGTGGAAGCAAAATTTTGTAATTGTGTTATTAGGGACTAGTGGTGCCGGATCTGTAAAATATATTGAAAAAACTAATGGCGGATGAAGGGGATCAACACATGTCAAAGGATCAGGACATGACAGAATATCAACAATGTTAATATTAGACAAGACAAGATCGAGCATTTTATTTTTAGAGTTCTTAATTTGATTAAATTGGTTCAATTCATTGCACGAGAGAAAGTCTGTTAAGAGATTCTGTAGATAGCTGTTGGAGTATTTTGCACAAAGATGCCCGTGGGGCTCTAAAGACCATGTTATACTACTTAGATTAAAATCTCCAGCAACAATTATATTTTCATCGAGTGATTCCAATACTCGACTCGAGTTATTAATAAAATGCTCAAAAATGTGTTTTTGGACGGGTGGGGGAATATACACAGCACATATATAAAGTCTTTCAGACTTGCCTTGGACGTTTTCTACTTCTACGCAAACCCAAAGATCCTCGCACTTGGACTGAGCCGCTCCGAATTTATTTGCTTAGATACAGCTATAAGTACACCCCCGCCATTCTTTGAAGCGTGAAAACCACTACTCTCCCGATCACGTCTATAAACATTATAACGATCATCAAAAATTTCAGAATCGAAAACACTCCCATTTAACCAAGTTTCCGTCATAATTACAATATCGTATGAATTACAGACTATGTTATTAAATACATCAATTGTTTTTGATCTTAGACCTCGAACATTTTGGTAGTAAATAGAAATTTTATTCTGTAAAGTGCCTTTATGTAATAAAAAAAAAACAATTTAGCGAATTTAGCGCCACTCTATGACAAATTATTCACAGTATCATGATTTCGTATATGAATGTAGTTGGATCCTTTAGATTTTCTAACAAAAATCTTTCCATCACGAACCCAAACAAAACGGAAACCGAGCTCTTTCGCCTTACGGTTCGTTCCTAACCCTTTATCTTTAATCGCTTAAAGTTTTGACGCAAAATCGATTTTCGACGTTTTTTCTTTATTTCAACACCATTTGTTTACCATTTTTTTATTAATCACCATAGTTTTGATTTAAAGTGTTAGTATTAAATTGATAACAACTTTTTATGTGGTAGTGGCTCTAAACTGTGCTGCAGCTATCAATACTAATAATGCATTTACAATATTCCTTAAACCCACTGATGTTATGGTAATATTTTGGATGATTAAAAGTCTTAATAATACAAACGTAGTAGTATTTGGTGAAGTAAAAACCACTGCAATTAAATAAACCGCAGCACACATATGTACGTCAACCACTGAAAAGGACAGAGTTAACTCCTGCCTAAGCCGGCTTCTTGATCCAATCCGGCACTCGAAGGACCAATTAGAAAGGGAACGAGGGCTGATCAGGATTTTTGTCACGACTCGTTCAACAGTGGACTTCGCAACCTCCTAAGACACCTACGTTGGGTTCGGGAACAACGTATGTGAACCCCGCAACGGAGTAACACACAAGGGCGTCGACCTCTTCCTTTTCTTCAAATAGGTTCAGGCGGGTATTACGGGTCTTCCGAAGTCGTCTCGGTCCCAACGCCTTAATTCTTCAATATGTGCCGCTCCGGCGACACCAGAAGGACTGTACTTATTTTTAAAGGTGAAGGATCCCTTGGGAATAATACAGTAATTATCTTCAAACCGCTCCGTGAGAAAGTAATTACTTTCCCTATCACTTCCCTATATGCTTTTCTTTCTTGATTATATTATATACTGGTAGCTGCTCCCGAACGATTTGCATGAAAATCAATCTAACGGGGTATCAAAAAGGCTATACCCGAAAGAGAGCCGCACCCTCTGTGCGATTTCGCAACTCAATTACATCAAATTTGTACTATCACTCCCTTACGGTTTGCCCAATATCTTTATTTGTATAAGACATACATTTATACATTTTATTTATAAAGATAGCACAAAAAAAATATCTATACTACGATATACATTACATTTTCATATCACAAAAACCTTTTATTTATTCAATAAAATATGCCTATTTTACAACATATGCACTAAGTTAGAATTCTTAAATATCTAACATATAAGGTTGAAACAATGTTCCTTATTTGAAAATACAAATATCTTAACTAATACAATAGTTTAATTTACATTTTTCCTATATATTTTACTATTTAAAACACTTTTAAACTTCTTATACAAAACTATCAATATTTCACTATTCCATAAGAATTTTAAATGAGAATAACACAGAATTCATTTATTTCGCTATACAGTCAACCTGAAACATTTTACAAGTCAATTTTACATAAATTGCTGAAATTTACAAACATTTAAATTTCCACTTATTCAAACTTTGATTCTATAAATTAGCGTGCTGTTGTTATCTGCAACTAGATGAACAACTAACTTTTACCCCACACCCTGTGGTCGGTAAAACAGATGGCAATTTTAGCCTATTTCTCTGTGGTCTATTACCACAAGATGAGTAACTGATTCCTATACGACCCCTATTGTCGGTAAGGTGGCTTCCAATAAGAATCTCTTGTCAGATATCAAAGTTGTTATCAGTCACCGTGTTATCAGACAAAACAAAGGAAACATTTCATAAACCTAACTTTGAAAATAAACATTTTACTTTCGTACAAAATGTATCAAACTTATGTAAGATAATGCTTATGCAATTATTTTACATTAATTCCACTTATTCACAAAGTGATCATTTCGACCGGGAAACAAATCCTGGTCTCTAAATTTATTTTAATATTTCTTTAAATTATCAATATTATTGGAAAGGTGGTCTCAACCGGGGAACTGAACCCGGAGACATAACTTATATCTTAAAAATTCCCTTTATGAATTTATTAAGAAAACGACGAACTAGTCCGGCCTGGAGTCGAACCCAAGACCTTCAAATTATTAATTCGACATTTCTTTAAGATTCAACTAAGCGTTTTCTTATTAGAATATTATGACTTGAAATTTTCGCTTTTAGAAGCTATTCGTAATCGGTTAACTAATAAATTGAAATGTATTTATAGACGCGTCGCCAACAACCACTTTGATATTTAATTAATATGTCTTTTGAAGAAGGTACCTTCCCAAATATATTGAAAAGCTCAATCTCAATATATTTGGAATTCTTAAGAAAGGCAAATCATCTGAAATGAATAACTTTAGACCTGTAACGCTGATACCCATCTTGTTGAAAATCTTTGGGAAGACTATGCTGAGTACACTTCAAGAATTTACGGCACGTCATCGTATACTTAAAAAGGAGCAATTTGGGTTTAAACAAAATATTACAACTTCATTCGCAGGTTTCAATTTGATTAAAATAGTCACTCGGACTATAAATGATGGCCTATCAGTTGCGGAAATCTTTTTGTACATGAGTAAGGCGTTCGAATTCGTGAACTACAAATTGCTTTTACACAAATTAGAAAAATATGGAATAAGAGGTAAGTTTAACGACTGGTTGAGAAATTACTTATGTGACAGACAACAACGTGTAGAAATACATATCTGAAATCCATAAAGGCAAAAAAGTGTTATATAGAAGTGACTATCAGCCAAATGATTTGGGATTACCACAAGGCAGTGTATTGGGACCATTCAAATCATTCTAAATAATAATTATTCTAAATGTGTAAAAATGAATCCACATACCGAAAAGGTAGTGAAGAAACTGAAACGGGTCAGAGGAGCCCTTGACCCGATAATTGGATACTACGCAAAAACAGATCTAGAAACCAAACTGGCCATAATACAGGCCTGTATTCTGCCACTTCTGGACTACGGAGTGGTCCAAATGCCATCGAGGTACAGCGCGACGAACTTGAGTAAGACCATACAGAATGGCACTCAAGAGTCCTGCCCAACTACCGAAAAGAATATCCACAGAGGCGCTATGGGAGGTGGCTGACATAGAAGCCTGGCACCTACGTGCCAAGATGTTTGACAACCTTGCCCAGCTGGAAATAGAAGATCTAGAATCTCCCCGTGACGCCTACCTGGCGCAAGGAGAATTTAATCCCCTTGGGACCAATCATAGAATAGGTGAAATTGTATATGATCCCAAAAAGAAAATTTACAAGCGATGGCCCATCGGTAAAAAGGGAGCCCCGCGCCCTCTTAGCATAAGATAATTAAGGCTAGCAAATAAGTACGCAATAAAATGAAATACATAATTATTTTATTGTATAAACTTTATTATGAATAAGCAAAACACAGCAAACACAGATTCACCTAGGATTATGTCCTAGGTGGATCTGTGTTTGCTGTGTTTTGCTGACATAAGTTAGTTTGCACGGTTCAACGGCCGTGAGGATGCAAATGTAAATACACAAGTAGGCAAATAAATAATTTCTGATTCTGATTAAGTATCGGTTGGTATGGGTTTTTTCCTATACACAGTGTGACCAAAAGTGTTATCAAGATTTTGGATGACTAAAACATCTAAGAAAATTAAAAAATTCTTTGCCTCTAACTCAATTTTGAATCGTATTTTATAGTTTATGGAATTAAGGTAGTCTAAAAATGCATTAACTTTGTCAGATGGTAAAATTGTGAAAGTATCGTCTACGTACCGCATGTATAATCTTGGATTTACAGGAGAAGTAAGAAGGGCTTTCTCCTCAAAGTCCTCTGTGAATATGTCGGCGACTATAAGAGATACAGTTAAGCCCATTGCTTCACCATATACTTGCTTGTAGAACTCATCTTTCCACAATAAATAGCTAGATGTGAGGCAGTGTTTGAGTAATACTGCATATTCTTTAGGCATGTTGTATTATTTTGGCTTGCTGGTTACAATTGAGATGCAGTTTTCAATAGGTAAGCTTTCAAATAGTGACTGAACTTCAAAACTGACTATAGTTTCATTGTTAGCATATTATGTAGGTCTTTAATCTCACCAAGAAAATGGTACGAATACTTTGTGTGGCAAGTGTTGACCTAACTTATAATTTGGTAAAACGATCTGGCTCACTATGAGACGTAGTGGAGCGTTCAGTTTTTTCGGTTACTCATACAAGCTCGGTCGTTTATTACATTGTGGTTTTATCGAATATACGTCCAAAATTTAATTTTTCTGCGCGGAGAATCATGAGCTATCGTCTGTTGTGTAAGTTGTACACAGTTTTAATCTCATTTTTGGGGAGATTTAGTTTCGCCGCTGAATTTCGAAATAACAAGAACGAAATGTCTTGGCGTATGGACACTAAATCTTACTTTCCCACATTGTTTTTAAAAAGACAACCCTTAATGCTACAGATAATTTCTTCGTACGAGATTCTTCGCGATGTGATTGCGAAATTCAGACCCTTCGACAACACTTTTATTTTAGGTTCGTCCAGTGTTTGTTTCGATAGATTATAGACCGTGCGTTGTTTACTGTTCGCATCTTCGGTTCGGTTGCGATTAGTTTCTACGTTGACATTGATGTTTGGCATTTGATTTGATCGTTATGTAATTTTTCGTATTTTTCTATTTGTTTATTCTTGCATTCATTATATTTAGATATTTCGCCTTTATCTAAAGTTTCGATTCAATTGTTTATATCAAATATTGTTAAAGCCGTCTTTACCTCACTGGACAAATTGTCTATGGTATTTTTTATGATTTATTTATATTATTATTTATCACGCAGATATACGCAAGGTAATTTTTTACCAACTTTAATATTATTTATTAATTGTATATCGAAGTGTTTTAGCTGAATCACCATTCGTAACAACTTTTAACTTGGCTGATTTTAGATCTTAGCGCTTCCTCGAATGTCCTTTATGATTGACATTTTGACACACGTAGGAATGAGAATATGGTCACTGCATCTCTTCAATAAATTTAAAGATGTTATATATCTTGCGCGCTTGGCCTTGAGATCTTCTAATCGGTGAATTTTATTCGATATTACCAGTCCGTACTGCTTCACGTAATGATTTTTATGTTAACCAGTACGGACTGATGAAATGAATAAAACTATGTTTACGGATTTTATCGAGTTTAATTTACTTATTTTAATTCCCAACGTTTCGTGTGCTTTACAGCAACCCATGGTGACGGGAGGGATTGAGATGTTTGACATCCCAATCCCTCCCACAATCCCAAATTTGATGCCCAGCTACCTTTAGTTTTTGAATTTAAAGTTTTGGTTCGATTTACAGCCATCATTCCGCAAAACTGTTTAATATTTAATGCCATTTTTTAATTTCACAAGCATATAAGCATAAAAGTTCAATCAAACACTATATTGTCCTCTGGTTTTCGTAAGAAATGACTATGTGAAATGTCAGAAAGATCTTATGGTTTCTAATATATGGTGGTATAACCCAAATTAATGAAGGGAAATAGCGTCATTCTCGTAGGTGCGAGACGTTAGTAAATCCACCTTCCAGCCATGACGATGAAGGCAAATCTCTACAACACAAGACGCCCCTGTCCATCACTAGAGTTTAGCAAGATGATGAAGAAGATTAAGGTAGATAACATATCATATTCGATGTACGAAGTAATTAGGGTACGTTTTCGACCAAGCTGATAATTCTATGCACGAAATTCTGTTACGCTATGTACTCGTAGGATACAAGAGACAAAAAAGCACTCAATCGTGTATACCGTTACCGTTGCAGTTTATTAAAGCTGTCCACAGCTGAACACATGCCTCCCTCATAGATTGCTTTGTAGGGGGATATCTGCCATAGTAGCTACGATTAGCAAGTTTTATACGTGGTAGAGTCATTCTGCAGTTTAAACGTGGTGGAACTGTGCTGCAGCTATATTAATAGTGTAGTTGTAGCACGAATGGGTCAGTTCGACCGGGGATTAGACCACGTTCTCACAGAATACTAGCGTAAAATAGCAACTTAAAGCTGTGTTTCGTATGGTGACTGTAGAGAACTGGAGACCCTTTTTACTGGAAGGGACCATCCTATTTTAGTCCTCACGGGTGACACGCATTTGCATTTTGGTTAGCAAACGTGGATAGATGTAGATGTCTGTGGGACACAGCAACCACTTACCATCAGGTGGACTGTGTGCTCCTTTGTCACCCTTATACTATAAAACAAAGTAGCCACGCTTGGCTAGCCCATTGGGAACGGCAGATTTTTATTTTAGTTGTTATTAGGAATACGCTGCTGCCCATTTCCTGGTTTGTTTATCTTACAATTTAACAATCGTACAAAATAAAATATATTCAATTAAAATTTTATTGGAAAGCCGTTACTTTAATGAATATAAAAATACTAATCAAACTAAAAATAAGACTGCGCTTTCTTTTTTTTTTACCTTAATTTGGTTAACAAGTGTCAGGTAACAATTAAATGCCGCCATTATTTTGTATTGGTGAAGATGAACTGGAATTACTTGCAGAAGCTAAAACTATTAATGCTCTTTTCTTCTACTCCGGAATTTAAACTGCACATAAAATTTCTTAAATATAAAATGAAATTTAATACGCATAGGTGTTACGGCCTACGGCTGCTCCCTTAAAGGATCCAATCCTCAGGGGCCCATGAGCCGAAGACTTCCCGAAAAGACGTAGGTCGGGCCTCAATGTGGCCACGTGGAATCTCTCGAATTACACGAAAATATATGGGGGAGCGTTCTATACTACGGCCAGTCGACCGGCAGAGGAATTAGGCGGAGCTTACTTACCTATATACAAGGCGACTGGTCCCTCCAGAGTCGGTCAGGTCACATGTGGTTGTGTAGTGAAAGGGAAATAAGTGATGTGATGTGTATCTGGGTGTGACTGATGGTGATTGAACCTAGACCTTGGCCGTCGGCAGCAGCCCGAGCGTCGACACCACTCCAACTTGAGGGGGGCTTCCGAGGTTGTCCACAGTCACTTTCCTCGTTCTTCACGATGACAGTCAATTAACTCTATCGTGCGATTAACTAACTTACAGAAGCCACTAACTATCGCGGGGTATAAGGTTACCGCACAACACACACGGAGCCTCTGGACCAAAGGTCGCTACCGTTTCGCGTTGCAACAGTTAGTTCTAGAATGTCAGAGGCCGCACTAGCTAATATTGTCGAATGCACTTATACAGATTCTGAGTCGGACCCAATAAGTCCGGGAAGCTCTCCAGCAGGAATGCGCGTCACAAAATCCTAGACCGTATATTTACGGGCCGCACATAATTATTCCGAGTTCCCTAACAGAATTGACCGCGTGCTCACGTCAGCACCGCTTACAGACGATTGACTTTTCGCTCGCGACCCGCGCGCCACTCCACGCTCGGAAGAACTTCAAACCGGTATCGCCCAGAGCCGCGCGCCCCCTAGACGTCGATTCCGACAACAGCCTTTTGCGCTGTTGTCGGAATCGACGTCCAGTTTGTTACGGCCTACGGCTGCTCCCTTAAAGGATCCAATCCTCTGGGGCCCATGAGCAGAAGACTTCCCGAGCAAACGTAGGTCGGGCCTCAATGTGGCCACGTGGAATCTCTCGAATTACACTAAAATATATGGAGGAGCGTTCTATACTACGGCCAGTCGACCGGCAGAGGAATTAGGCGGAGTTTACTTACCGATATCCAAGGCGACTGGTCCCTCCGGAGTCGGTCAGGTCACATGTGGTTGTGTAGTGAAAGGGAAATAAGTGATGTGATGTGTATCTGGGTGTGACTGATGGTGATTGAACCTAGACCTTGGCCGTCGGCAGCAGCCCGAGCGTCGACACCGCTCCAACTTGAGGGGGCTTCCGAGGTTGTCCACCGTTACTTTCTTCTTTCGTCACGTTGACAGTCAATTAACTCTATCGTACGATTAACTAACTTACAGAAGCCACTAACTATCGCTGGTTATAAGGTTACCGCCCAAAACGCGCACGGATTTTCTGGGTCAAAGGTCACTACCGTTTCGCGTTGCAACAGTTAGTTCTAGAATACAGAGGCCGCACTAGCTAATATTGTCGAATGCACTTATACAGATTCTGAGTCGGACCCAATAAGTCCCGGGGAAGCTCTCCAGTAGGGATACGCGCCACAAAATTCCTAGACCGTATTTTTACTGTCCGCGCTTAATTATTCCGAGTTCCCGCGCTTAATTGGCAGCGTGCCAATTGTTAGCACACCTGACAGACGACTGACTTTTCACTCGCGACCCGCGCGCCACTGCCACGCTCGGAAGAACTTCAAACCGGTATCGCCCAGAGTCGCGCGCCCCCTAGATGTCGATTCCGACAACAGCGTTTTGCGCGAACAATAGGTCTCATATTCATTTTTGCCTTGAATACACCTAGATTGTAACGGAACGGAAAGACAGACACCGAAAAATTATTTCTATAGCAGTCCCGGCCTAAAATCCTACCGTATCCTTTGTAAATACACCCAGTTTCTTTGCAACTGCCTGTGTCATGACCAATAAACTACCTTAAGTTGAGAATCGGAGGCAGGAGGATGCAACCGGGCATCGTTTTGGTACCAACTGAATATAATAAATTATACTGCCGTTGCCAACCCGTCTGCCAAGCGTGGCAACTATGGAAAATACCCTTCCCCCTTTTAATGGGGTAGGTCTTTGTAAAGCGGTGGACTTAAGAAGGGCTGTAATGAATGAAAATAAATGTATTAAGAACAAAAGTCGGCCAAGTGCCAGTCGGAGTCGCGAATGAAGAGTTCCGTACCATCACACATGTTTCTAGGTGGAGCCCCCTTTAACTTTTTATGTATTTTTATTTTTATTATTTGTTGTTATAGCGGCAACAGAAATATATATTCAGTGAAAATTTCAACTTTCTACCTGTTATGGATCATTAGATACAGCCCAGACAGACCGACAGACGGACGGACGGCGGAGGCTTAGTAATAGGGTCCCGTTGGTTGGAGCCCTAAAAAGTTGGAAGATTAAATTAAGTTGAAAAGTGTTAAAAATAGATTTTTATACATAAAAATTTTACAAATTTTAAATGCATAATTGTAAATTATTTTGTAACAACTACTTACTTAACTTCTTTAGTAATTATTCTTAAAAGTAATAACCGACTGTAACTGTGTTGTCTTTCAACAATTCAACATTAAACACTTAAAGAAAAGCTTCAGGCTCTTAATTTTGAAGAAAATTTCGTTTCAACAAAATTGTTAATTGCAATTTTAAGTACTAACTTACTACGTGCTCGGGGAGAAGGAAAACAGCGTGAAGAAACATGTAGGTCTCAGAAATAAAAAAAACCCAACACCATAATAACTTATTTTAAATCTTACCACATAAGAAAACAATATTATATCAAAATTATGTGATAGTATCCGTCATTTACGACATTTGAAGTCATAAATTTAGGGTTTATGGACGACTTTCTTCTAGCTTTTATACGCCATTCTTCTTGATTCCACAAGTTCAGTCATTGTATTTCCGTGATAATCAACTAAGTATTGTCAGCTGTCTTTTACAAGAAGCTAGCAGTACATTATAGTTATGTCCGGGAGTAGGCATTTCAACACTCTTTATGTACGCATCCTTGGTGTTTCTACTATTAAAATTGTTTAAAAATAAGCTTTGTGGTAGTAAAACTTACTGCTGGTTAAACTTACTGCTAAAATAATTAATAGAATCAGGCGTTACTTTGCGGAAATTCATTATATAAAAGCTTTTAAAAAATTTACTTCGCAAACATCCACGCTATAAAATAAAATGATGTGTCTTACCTAGTATGAAGAGCACCTCCCGCCCTCCCTCAATTGCGTGCACTATCCCCATCACCACTAATCCCAGCACCGCTACTCCACTACTCGCTTGGAAGTAGCGGTGCTGGGCTTTTATATTACTGCTAAAAGAAAATTATTATTTTTATACTTTTAGTTTTTTTACTGTGTAATTGTGGTGTAAGAATATCCACTACCCCATATCGCCCTGTGGTTGTCGTAGGAGGTAAAAGAGGGAAACTAGAACATAAGATGGGCAGCGACATCCTTCTGATTACAATTGAAAATAATAAAAAACTGCAATTACCAACCCGCCTGCTAAGCGTGGCAACTATGGAAAAATCCCATTTGAGGCAAACTATGGGAGAGGCCTACGTTCAACAGTGGACTGTTATCGGCTATAATGGATGGATGCATACTTCTATTTAGTTGTTGTTTTATTTTCACTTTTTACAAAAACATGTATCGCGACATACTTGTATTATATTTTAGGTAAACTCAGATAGAGATTCAGAATTTGCGTTGTAAAATACTATTCATAGATTAAAATAAACCAATATTTTCAAATATCCACGCGTATAGTTGACAAAATAAATAGTTTTGCGAAATATTATTTATAAATTTTGATCTCTTTTCATACATTGGATTATAGTCAGAGCATGCACGTTACAAAGTTAAAAGTCATGTTACTTAAAAGGAGCTTTGTGAGTTGGAAAAGCTTAACGGAGGGTCTAAGAGGATTGAATCTCGGGCACCTGTCGCTATTTATATAAACTTGAGAAGTAGAAAAAAATACAATTTATAACAAACAAAAGACATAAAAATTTAAGATACTGTTTGTTTTAGCCAACTTTGCCAAAGGAATTCTACTTTATATTCTTTTAAATGTTGTTTTAACTGCTGAACATAAACCTCTCTCAAGGAATGCCACAAGGCAAGGTCCTGAGCCATCTGCATCAATCAACTTACTGCATGTCTTACGAGGTCGTCACTCCATCTAGTGGGGGATCGTCCTACACTTCGCCTACCAGAATGAGGCTCCCACTCGAGAACCTTTCTTCCCCATTGTTGGTTCTTCGAGCTATATGGCCGGCCCATTGCTACTTCAGCCTAATAATCTGTTAGGCTATGTCAGTCCCTCTGGTTCTACTGTAGATATACTCATTTATAAATTTATCACGCAATGAAACCACGAGCATAGCCCTCTCCATAGCTCGCTTAGCGACCTTGAGCTTCCTCATACTGGCAGCAGTGAATGACTACGTCTCAGATCCATAGATCATCACTGGCAACACGCACTGTTTGTACAGTCTCGTTATCAAGTTTTGAGGTATACCTGCCAAGAAGATGTGCCGTGATTTCCCGAACGCTGCCCAGCCGAGTTGAATACGTCGATTGATCTTTCGGTCGGAGTTGGACTTACCTTGTCAGACTATTTATCCCGGATAAATATACTCGTAAAAAAATTCGAGCTTAGTGCTTCCAACAACTATCGGCGTGACATGGACGTTATACATGATCTTTGTATTGTTCATGTTAATCTTAAGACCTATCCGTTGGAAGGCACTATTGAGGTCATTGAGTATAGTGATTAGGTCCTCCAGCGATTCTGCCATAAGGACTATATTGTCAGCAAATCGAAGGTGAGTAATGTACTCTGATATCCTTTCCAGTCAAGTAGTTTGAAAACGTTTTCCAACTCAGCAGTAAAGAGTTTCAGGGATATAACGTCACCATATCTTACACCTCTTTGTAGTTGGATAGGTTTCGTACTTTCGTTCTTTTCGGAAAGCCATCGTAGCCCTACTTTACAAACACTTCAGCGCTACAATATACCGACAGTCAACTTGGCATCGCTAAAGGGACTGCAGCACCGCCCAAATTGCAATGAAATAAAAGGCTTTCTCACTGTCCATATACGCAAGACAAAGTGGCAGATTGTACTTTTCGGTATGTTGAAAAAAGAGTTCATCATAAAGAGTACCTCTATCGCCATTAAGCCGGCCAGCAGCTGGCTCTTTGGATTCCGTTGCCCTAGTCCAAATGTACCTACCTTCAGCCCACCGTTCTCTCTTGTGCCTAGTTTGTCGTTGACGTCTTCCATGAAATAGAAACAAAAACAGGAACAAAAACTTTTTTCTTCAATATGTATTATATATAATACTTATTGAAAATCACTTTTTTGTTTGATTACCATTGGTTCGAAAAAAAAGCTCTGTCCTGGGAAGAACCAGCAAGAAACCCAGCGTGACTTTTTTTTTAAATAACAGCTTACTATCATGTATGTTGCATAATTAACAACACAACAAATTAGAAATAGCTTCGTAGCGATCACCTCATTCCCAGGGGTATTATGATCCATAAATTCCTTAATATTATAATAACTCTTTTTATACAAACTTTAGTTTAATAAGGGTTTTGAACTTTGACCAGGTCAAATTTTGTATGTTTTCAGGAATTTTGTTGTAAAAGCGTAAACATCGCCCCAATAATGGTAACTGGTAATACTAGCTTGTGTCGGTTCCTAGTATTTACAGAATGAATATCACTTATTTTTGTAAAACTTCTTTTATTTTTGTGTACGTACATTAAATTTTCATAAATGTATTGAGAGGTTAAAGTTAATTTATTAATTTTCTTAAATTTATGTCGCAGCGACTGTTTAGGCTTTATTTCATTAATTACTCTTATGGCCCTCTTCTGTAAAACAAATATAATTTCAGAGTCAGCCGCGTGTCCCGATAGCAAAATACCATACAATATTATGCTATGGAAATAGCTAAAGTAAAGTAGTCTAGCTGACAAGACTCAATTTCTCCCCATTTAAAATTATATAAGTATTATAATTGTGTGAAATTTGGAGTCATGAATTTCATACATTTCGTTTAAGTGCCATTTAAATTCAAATTATTAACATTGAACCAATTTACTAATTTAGATATAGCATTATTTACTTCGTCATATTTTAATAACTGTCATCCTAATTTGACGATTAATGAACAGCTACGCATTCTCTCTTGTGCCTAGTTTTGCATTGAAGTATCCCATTTACACAGTATAGTGGGTTTTGGAGGAATGCATGGCTCCAGATATATCTTCATACATTTTCTCTACCTCCTCATCGGGATGTGCGGTTGGTGGTAGGTTGGTGGCAGGTTGGTGCGTAAACCTGTGACCTTCAGCAAATACCGTTTCGTGATTCTGAGTATATGGTACGCAACCGTCGTCGACCCACCCCCAATCTTTACATCGTTGTTAACGAGAGACTTGTGAACGATAAATCCGACACCTCCTTGGGACAGATGGTCGCCCTCCTGGTAATAGAATAAGTTGCCCAATTCGAGGATTGCTGTGTCCTCCCCCACAATTTGGACCTCCGATAATTATATCATATGCCAGCGTAAATACTCTATATCATCTACCTGCTCCAGGATCTTCTCGTCAGTCCTCAGAGTGCGTGCGTTATATGCCAGGTCGAGTCGTCTTAGGTGGCAACCGAACCTCCACCAGAGATTCTTAGCACGCCCTGCCTCGCCGTTACCATGGTCGCCACCGTAGCCGTCTCTTCGTTACTTTATTCATGGGGGGGGGGGGTATATTGCCATATTTGCAATGCTTGGCGAGCGTGTTGGCAACCACAGTTTTTTATTGTTATATTGCTGTTCAGAAAGATCCTGCTGCCTCAGGTTCCCTCTGTCGCCTTTTACGACACTCACGGGAAGATATGAGGTAGTGAGTATTCGTAACCGCCACTACACGGTGTTTTTATTATCGGTTTTGAATATTTTTTCTTTATTAAATAGGGTTTACCTTGGGAGTTGTCCCTTAACTAGTTTGAAAAGAAAATTCTAACTCTTGAGGATGAAGATAGAATGATTCATTATCTATATCATTCCTCTACACTTACCAATCGAAACATAACAGCATTATGCCATTTAACGCTGGTATTCTGTGAGAGCGTGGTCCTTTTCCGGTTTAGCCAACCCATGCATGCTTGAGTCGGCAATGTGCATATAATACAGCTTCACCATGACTCTACCACGTATATGGTAAATCAACAATTAAAATTGCGATTTATTATTTATTATTTAGTGTGTGTGTGTGTGTGTCTCCTACAGTAATGCTAGCGATCAATTTTAGTCTGCTCACGTACAATCAATGTTTCAAACTCAGCATCTCGTAAATAATGATAAAAATAATATTTTTTTTTTACTATTGGCAAAATTTTAAAACTTTGTTAGGAAGTGACATTTGTGTTGTTCACAACTACAAAACTCACATTACAACGTAAAAAAAAACAATCATCAAACTTGGTTTTTAACCTGTTTATTTTTCAGAAATATGACATTATTGTTTTGTTTATGTTAAATGTATCATATCATCACCACAACATAATTTTGTTTTCTCCACAAGTCCACTTTTAAACAATTGCCTCTAAGGATTGCCAAAAACATGGTCTTGAGCTACCTGCATTTATTGACATCCTGCATGTACTTCATTTAGTCCATCCTATACAGAAACTACCCCATAAGTAATAAAAATTACTATAAATGTTATATAAATACAAAAATAGATCACAAAATTGGAAATACACTTTATTATTTGGAATACAAACACTTGGAAGTGTTTTCATTCGCATTCATGTGTATTCTATTTGTTTAATAAGTTCCATCATACGTATAATTTATTCAACATTTCATTATGTTTAAGAGACGCGAGGTAAGATCATAATATAGTTCATAATGAATGCAAATACCATTCACGATGACAGACTAAATGTAAATAATCTTGATTTTTAGAATAATATACTTCCATGGCGTTAAAATATTTCATAAAGTAGTATTAGCTGAGAAAGAAATGGAAGACTTGAAAGGAATATATTTAATACTAGCTGGGCGCGTTGCTGCCGCAAAAGATATAATTGTAGAAATATCGTTTTAAGTTTGGACGAGATATATTGTTTAATTGAGAATGATAATACATTCATTAAATGTGAATTATATAAACTTTTACATAATTTTGTCGGTACGATACGTGTACCGGTACTTACTGTAAGTTGGTTGTACGAGTACTATGCCTATAATCTTCGCTCAAGTGCAAGCAATAAGTTGACCAAGTTTTAGCACAATCTGATTAACGGTATGGCAGCGCATGAAATACGAGCAAACAAACATTCATCTTCATATTTTTATTTCTACATATTTTTTTTCTTTTAAAAGACGTTACCCGTAAAAGTTACACTAGGATTTTCTCCTGTGTCGTGGAGGCAGTTTACAAACATAAATTGCACAAGGACAAACATGCAGACACGAAACAATTATTTGTAGGCCATACAAATACTTGTTCCGTGCGGGATTCGAGTCCGCGGCCCCCAGCGCAACAACTTATTGCTAAACCACTGCACCACGGAGCCGTAAATAAGGCAGGCGCTCAATCAAGTCCGGCCTCCCAAGCTAGCACCTTTGAAAATATTATAGTTGCTCACTAATGAAGGATTACATCGTGAGAAAACACGCGTGACTTGAAAATTAATTAAATTTGTGTAAAACATAAAGTTTGCCCATTTGTACCATAAATACTTCATTGCTCCTTAATTGTTAGGAGTGTACGCCCGTGCATCGTAATGGGTCATTTATGTGGTGCTATTTTATTTTAAAATTATTTTATATGTATATTTTTATATGTATGATATATCTATATGGTATTCAGGTTTTATTATACTATACAAATTCATTTATAAAGTAAATAATTAAATTCATTATTACTTTATATAATTTATATTATTATTGGTAAATTCTACTGTCATTGATTAACTTATTATTTATTATACCAGATTTGTAACACTTACGGAATGAACTCGGTTTCTATGTGTGACGTTTTTAGCAGAAAATGATTTAATTAAGTTTAGTTTCATCATAGTATATTTTATAAATTTTTGTAGAAGCCACCCTCCTAAAACATAAATACTTATTGGTAAAGTCCCTGAACGAAACATTTAAGTAGATCCATTTTTGTATTTATGACGTTACGAAATGTGAATCCTTTTTTAGTCAGTTTGTATTGCTTTACCGATCAATAGACGTTGTTATATATTTTCAATCTCGAGTTATTAATTTTTGCAGGTTTTGGGCCATACAGATACAGATACAGTTCGTATACTTAAATAGATAGAAAATCTAAAATTTATTGTTATAAAGTATAGAACAATTGTTAAGAATGAGTAATTTGCGAGTATTTCATCGGAGCATCATTCTGATGCATCATTCTGGCTCAGGACTGTGCTTTGTGGCATTCCTTAGGGGAGGCCTATGTTCACCAGTGGACTTGTGAAGGGCTGTAATGATGATGATAATAATGATGATCATTCTGAAAAATGGCTACGTCTAATCTACAAATTGAGAAATTAGCCGGTCGGGATAATTCTTTCATGTGGAAGTTTGCTGTGAAGTCCTATATATAACACGAGGACTTACGACAATGTGTCGATCCAGGCACCGAAATCGATCTCAAGAAAGATGTAAAACAAAGTCCTAAAAAATTTTGTTGGTTGAACATATAAACTTCGCCCATATTGAAAATGTACCAATGTATGGACGAATTTACAAAATGCGTTCGAGGACTCCAGGCTATGAAGAAGGGTTGACTTATTATGGGATTTAATAAATTCATCCCTGGGTAGTTGTACAAATGTCGAGAAATACGTAAATGAATTAATGAGTAATGCATACAAATTACTTACAAATTAAATAAATTACATACATATTATTTTTCCAGTTGATGACGAATTGTTGGGAACACTCATGCTGGCAGGTCTATAAGATAATTATAAACCGATTATCATGGGTTTGAAAAATTCTGGCTTAAAAACAATTATCAGACTTTGTCAAGACAAAACTTTTACAGAAGGTGAAATTTTCCGAGCACAAGAATACCTCTAATAACAACGCTAAGCAAAACGGTAAAGGTCCTCGTTGTTTCAGGTGCAATAAATATGGATATTTTAAATATCAATGCACAGTGAAGAAATCTAATCATAATAGTTTTTCAGAATACACTAAAGTGAATAAGGATTCATAATTTCGCACCATGAGGCAAGAAATTTACGAAATGGCCCCGAGTTCCCGGCGCCCCTTTAATGGGGCAGGGGTGCGAAGAATCTCCGGGAGGAAAACCGGCTACGAGGTTCGCCACCCGTCACGTTATGTCCCCCGGAGTGGCGAAAAGTGGATTGCGGAAGCCCGTCTGGCTACATTGAATGTATGTGGAGGAATGAATGATAAGATGGATGAAGTATGCGATATGATGTATGATAGAGGAATAGACGTGTTATGTGTAAATGAGACGAAACGGAAGGGAAAGGATGTCACTACACATGGCATGTATACCGCGTACTGGTCTGGTGTAGACGAGACCGAGCCAGGGAGTAGTGCCAGGGAGTCGGTATCATCCTTTCAGAAAGAATGGGTCATTGTGTGAAAGAGTATGAATGTGTAAGCCCGAGACTGCTATGGATACGAATGAAAGTGGGCTTAAAGAAGTTGTTTGTTTTAGGGGTCTACGCCCCAGACATGTCTAAGCCCACTTATATCCGAAAGCAGTTTTGGGAGTTGGTAAGGATGGTGCTAATGAAATGCAAGGTTAATGAAAATATTGTGATATTAGGCGATTTTAATGAAAGGGTTGGGGTGAGGTGGCTTGGTTATGAAAGGATATTGGGAACGTTTGGTGATGAAAGTATAAATGAGAATGGTGAAAGCCTTCTCGCCGTATGCGTGGAAAAGAATCTTGTTGTGACGAACACTTTCTTTCGTCATAAGAAGATTCACACGTATACATGAGAAAGAGGTGATGATAGAAGTATGATAGATTTCATAATTGTTGATGAAAGAATGAGGAGCGCGGTGGTAGATACAAGGGTTTACCGGGGCTCTAACGTAGGGACGGATCATTACTTGGTCTTATGCCGAATTAATGGTCTTTTCAGACGTTGGAGGCATCGGACATCTGTGTCTACCACTGCGTTACAGCGTATAACAACATAGAGGTTACAAGATGAAGGTGTGAAAGAGAAGTTCAAATGTAGATTGAGAGAAAATATAAGTGGTATGGCTGAATTGTGTAGGAATTATTTAGACTTGGAGACTGTGTGGTATAATGTCAAAAAAGGTTTAGTGGATGCAGCTACCGAAGTATGTGGTGTAAGTAAGAGAACGAATGAAAGGAAAAATAACACGTTATGGTGGGATGATGAGGTACGGATGGAAGTTGAAGCAAAGAAGAAAGCATGGCTAGATTTACTAGCAACCAAGGCTAGTAATTCTAGCAGTATGAATGATGATATTGAAAGGAAAAAGGCAGTTTTTAGACACCTAAATAAGAGAGTAAAAGAAGTAGTTGAAAGGAAAAAGCAAGAAAGAACGAATAAGAATGATAGAAGAATATCGGATAACTTCCAGGCAAACATTAAAATGTTCTGGAAACTCGTAAGAACTACCAGGGGACATTCAAAACAGCCTAGAATGAATGCTATACGAGACCAGAATGGCTGTATTCTGAATGACGAAGTTTTGAGTTTAAGGAGATGGAAGGAATACTTTGAAAGCGTGTTTATGAGTGATGAGACGTTTGAATTAAATGAAATAGAAATTCCGAAAGAAGAGGAAATAGATAGAGATATAAGTATAGATGAAATAATGAAAGCAATGAAAAGTATGAAAGCAGGTAAGGCAGCCGGTTATGATAGAGTATCTCTCGAAATGCTAAGGGCTGGAGAAGGAGTGTTTACAGATCTGCTGTACGCCTTGTTTAATTTATGTTGGGAACTTAAGCGGGTACCGGGAGACTGGTGCAAAGCCGTGATAGTCCCAATATATAAGGGAAAGGGATCACAACAGGACTGTAAAAACTACCGTGGTATCAGCCTTCTTAGCATTGTGGGAAAATTGTATGCTAAGGTACTAATTGAAAGAGTTATGAAAGAAACTGATGGAAAAATTGGGGATGTGCAAGCGGGATTTAGAAAGGGAATGGGATGTACGGATCAGGTCTTTTCCATGCGCATGATCGCGGAGAAGTATTTGGCCAAAAACCAAAAAGTTTTTTGTGCGTTCATAGACTTGGAGAAGGCTTATGACAGAGTGGACAGGGATGTGTTATGGCAAACACTGAACTCATTTGGGTTGACCGCTGGTCTGATACAGGCATTGAAGTCTCTATATAGGGACTCTAGTGCTTGTGTCAGGATCAACGGGGCCTACTCGGACTGGTTTGGCATCCCTAAAGGTGTCAGACAGGGCTGTGTGGCTTCCCCGTGGTTGTTCAACCTATTTATGGACAGTTGTTTGGAAAATTTGAAAGTAGAAGAATGCGGGTTAAGAATGGGTGAGTTTACCGTCAAATACCTTTTGTACGCCGATGATCAAGTCATACTTGCGTCGTCGGCAGCCGAGTTGCAAATGATGGTTACATTAATGAACAGGACATTAAAAGAAAAGGGAATGAAAGTGAACGCAAGTAAGACGAAAGTTATGGTTTTTGAAAGAGAAGAAAGTAAAACGATATGTGAAATAAGAATAGAAGGGGAGTTGGTAGAGCAAGTAGATGAGTTTGTATATTTGAGATGTGTGTTTAGCAAGGATGGTAGATATGATAGGGATATAGAACGACGAGTGAATGCAGGAAATAGAGTGAATGGGGCTCTACACTCTATTGTGAAAAGTCAGAATGTGTCCAAAAAGGCACGTATGGCAATTCACAATGCTGTGTTAGTACCTACTTTAATGTATGGTAGTGAAAGTTGGGTGTGGCAGAAGAAGCACGAGAGTAGAATAAATGCTGTAGAAATGCGGTCATTAAGGAGTATGTTAGGGATGAATCTGAATGACAGAGTGAGAAATTGTTTAATAAGAGAAGAGTGTGGTTTGCAAGATGATGTTGTGACCAGGATTAAGAAAGGAATGCTTCGGTGGTTTGGCCATGTAGAAAGAATGAATGAGGAAAGAGTGACAAAGCAAATTTATGTTGCAGAGGTGAACGGCATAGTCGGGAAGGGTCGCCCTAGGCGAAAGTTTATCGACCAAATTGGCGATATATTAAAAATGGGCCAAATCAAGAGTACCTTTAACCGACGAGCGTGTATGCGTAGGTATATGGATGTGGAGGAAGCAAGAGAGGTGTGTCAGGATCGTGCCAAATGGAAGTCCATAATCTCTGCCTACCCCTCTGGGTGACAGGCGTGAGTGTTTTTTATTTTATTATGAATAAGGATTATTGGTATAACGACTCCGGTGCACATGTGCACATGACAAGACGCTCTGACTGGATGTATGACATACAGACATACATTCCGATTCAGCAAATTAAGGTGGCTAATAATGATCCGTGCAAAATATGGGTAAAGTAAACATTCAAACTGCCTTTTGCAAAGATGAGTCTCCGATCCACGAGATAAATGTATTGTATTATGTATTTATTCATGAGCTCAATGTTAACTTGTTATCAGTTAGTTGATTAACCAAAAATGGTTGTAAAGAATGGTTGCAATTCACTGACACAGGCTGTAATATATATATACATAGTGCCCACTTGACGGCTCCGTGGCGCAGTGGCTTTCCAATGAGTTGCAGCACTAAGGGCCGCGGGTTCGAATCCCGCACGGAACAAGTATTTGTATGGCAAATAAATTTTATGGGTCTGGATGTTTGTCCTTGTGAAATATATGTATGTAAACTGCCTCCTCGATAGAGAAAAAAATCTTAGTGTGGAGGTAACGTTTTATTAAACAAAAAATTCAGATAGCAAATGCAAAACTAGTCAATAACATATATAAACTCAATACCATTACTGTAAATGCTTATGCTGCTTCATTTGAAAATAAGACAGATCTTATTACATGGCACAAAAGAATGGGCCATTTAAACTTTGCTGATGTTAAGAGATTAGAGACATGTGTTGAAGGTATAATATATAACTATCACTAAAAAATGTTGATAGTGTGTTTTACCATGTCGTGAAGCGAAACAAACACGATTACCGTTTCAACATTCTGGTTCGAGAGCAAAAACATTATTAGAAATAGTATATACTGATATATGTGGTCCGATGTAGAGACCATCCGCTGTTGGTGCGAAGTACTTCATAACGTTCATAGATGAGTATTCACGTAAAGTTTATGTTTATTTTCAAAAAGAAAATGGATATTAAATCAGCGTTTCAAAAATTTTTAAGAAGGAGACTAATGAAAATGGAGAAATAGTGAAATATAAGGCTCGGTTTGTAATTAAAGGTTGTTCACAAAAACCTTGGATATAGTATACAGAAGTATTTTCACCAGTAATAAGAATAAGATTGAAGATATACTTATATGGATTAAAACGGGCAAGCTCAGAAGATGTCCGACGTTCCTGCACTGGTTACATATTCTTGTTTCAGGGAGGAACAATCAGCTGGAACTCTAAACGCCAACCCACTGTTGCTCTATCGACAATCGACGCAGAGTATATGCATGTGTCATCTTGTGTACAAGAGGCTATGCGGCTGAAACAACTTCAAGAAGCATTTTGGCCTCTATGTCCTGTAGAATGAGGTAATGATTATATACAGCGATAACCAAAGCTCTATAAAAATTTCAGGTTTCAATGGTTATCGTTCTAAGACTAAGCACATATATGTGAGGCACCATTTTGTATGTGATAAAATTGGGACCATTGATCTTCAGTATATACAGACGGGTGTGATGCCCTTACCAAAGCAACACCACACTCAAAAATGGCTTATTGTGCTTTCAATATGGGGTTGATTTCTGTTTCAGGGAGGATGTTGAAATAGTAAACATAAATACTCTTTGGTAAAGTCCCTGAACAAAACATTTAAGTAATGCCATTTTTGTATGCCTTTACGGAATGTGATTCGTTTTAACGTTGTTATATATTTTCTATCTCGAGTTATTAAGTTTTACAGTTATTACGAAATAATAATAGTAAAACTGTCGTCAACTTTTTATACAGAACTCAAAAAACATGATTCCAAAAACATGTAAACCTTAATTTAGTGACTTATTTATATTTTAATATAATTTATAAAATATTTAACCATTTATAATTTTCAAGAACATTGCTTATCCAGCAATTTCCTTTTTATTCATTAAAAGCTTTCTTCCCTTGACAAGTATTAATAGTCCGTATTCAAGAAAGCAATTTTCTGTTTTAGATGTAGATCAGTAAGAAAAAAGCCCTTAAGATAATAAAATATTTCAAATAAAAACTTTATAATACATACATACATATAAAAAGTACCTGTTAAGTTTTATCAAGATTTTGTAAACATAATATAATGGGATTATTTTTAAAAAAATACTACTATACATACTATAGTGAATTACTACTAATTAAGAGAAGGATTGATAAAAGGCCCCAGAGGTATGCCAACCGCTCAGAACACAGCTTTAGGATAGATAGTATCGGGTCCGACCCATCAAGGTAAGAGCATTCAATCTCAATCAGCACATTGTTATCATTATGTTCTTGTAAGTTCTCACTTTCACAATGATGACAATGAATTGCTCAAAAAATTTTGGAAAATTGAAAATTATTTTTTTAATACAAAAATCCTCACCAAAGAAGAACAACTCTGTGAGGATTTCTATGAACAGACGACCAGACGAGATGCATCCGGTCGGTATATTGTTCGCTTGCCGTTTCGTGAGGACGATCCAAAGTGTAAGTATGGAAATTCTAAAAATAAAAATAAAGAGAAATTGCCATAAAGAGATTTCAACTTCTATAAAAGAGCTTGAAGAAAGATGCCGAACTCAAGTACAAGTACTCAGAGGTAATTCATGAATACTTGGACCTGGGTCATATGGTGCGTAGGTATATCGGACGATGACAAAAGGAAACACGTCTCTGTGTATCTTCCACATCATGCCGTTATACGTGAAGACAAAAGCACAACTAAGATCAAAGTCGTGTTTGACGCTTCATACAGGGGTAACAACGGCATTACCCTCAACGATACTTTGATAGTTGGTCCTAAGCTTCAACAAGATTTACGGCACATTATACTGAAGTGGCGTATGCACCCGATATGTTGAGTGCGGATATAGTCAAAATGTATCGCCAGATAATAGTCGCAGAAGAAGATGTAGACTTTGAGAGGCTTTTGTGGAGAGATAGCCCGGAATCTTAAATGGAAGAATATCGATTGGAAAGAGTTACTTTCGGCACAACATCGGCGCCATACCCGGCTGTGAAGACGTTGCAGCGCCTTGCGATCGATGAAGGCAGTGTATATCCTCTTGTGGCTGAAAAGGTTAAAAAGGATTATTATGTAGATGATCTCTAGACAGGATGTCAAACTGTTGAAGAAAGAAAGCAAATCTACAAGGAAATGATAGAACTATTAAGCAAAGGTGGTATAATGGACCAAAGTGAACTGTATGAATTTACTTGTTGTTAATGGACTGTATGACTGACTACGCTAGGGAACTGCTCAAAGAAAAGATGGTACTGTCGAACTATACTGTATTCAAACTATTTACAATCTGGCACTATTAACTACACTATATACAGAGGGGAGTCTTCTTAATTTCTATGGAGTCTTGATTCTTCTTGATTTCTCTTGCTGTTTCTTCTCTTCGAGTGCCGCTTCCGAAATGAACGAACCGAAATGAACGACTCACAGACCAAAACGCCCTGTTTATATCCCGCAAGAGAGCGTCTCGGTTTGTGAGTGGCGTCGTAAGGCAATGCCGCGCGCTGATTGGTCGGCGACATCGCGTGATCTGCTGCCGGTGAGCGGGGTACGCGGGGCACAACGGGGTGTGAAGGGGCGACGGGGCGGCGGCTTCCTTCGCCGTCCGCTACATCCTACCCCCGGCGCAGCCTGCGAGTCTAAGCTTCCCTCGGGAGGACGGCGATCTTCCTGACGGGCCGCCGCAGCACTCCGCCCTTGGTCCTGACCTCGACGTTGCGCACCACACCGTCTGGTCCAGGAAATGTCTTCGTCACGATACCCGCGGCCACACATTTCTTAGCAGGTTGCCGTCCGCAACCACGACGAGGTCCTCTTCTTGAATTTGGCGCTGCTTAGCATCTCGGGAGTCCCCGCGCGCAAACAGCGTCAGCAGGTACTCTTTCACCCAGTGCCTCCAGTACTCGTCGGCGAGCCCCTGCACCGCTCTCCACGCCCGACGATCCATGGGTGTGCATGGCGCAGTGACTGGTAGGCCCGATGGTCCCAACAATAGGAAGTGGTTGGGTGTCAGCGCCTCTTCATCGTTGATGTCGACCGGTACGTGCGTCAACGGTCGAGAATTTACTGTGTTCTCTGCTTCTGTCAGGAGCGTCGCCAACGTCTCCTCCCGTGGGCTCTTTTGATGTAGAGTGGCTTCGAGTGCGGTCTTCACTGAGCGTACGACACGCTCCCATGCGCCTCCCTGGTTAGGCGCACCCGGTGCGATGAATTTCCATTCGATTCGCCGAGTCAGCGCGTAATCCTTCAGCTGCGGTGCCCACTCTTCCATCGCCCGTTGCAGTTCTGTATTTGCCCCATGAAAGTTTGTGCCATTGTCGGAGTATATAACCCGTGGCCACCCACGCCTAGCCGCCATGCGCCGCAATGCCGATATAGCCGAGTCCGCGGTCAGAGAGTAAACTATTTCTAAATGCACTGCGCGCGTCGTTAGGCACGTGAATAGTGTTATCCACCGTTTTTCGTGCCGTCGTCCTATCGTAAGCCCGAAATAATCGATTCCGGTGTACGTGAATGGTCGCGTAAACGCCCCTAACCGTTCGGGTGCTAAATCTCCTGTAACCGCAGGCCGTGGTGTCGCCTTGCGTACCCTGCACCGTAGGCATCTCCGCTCCGCTTCTCGTACGGTAGGCCTTAATCGGAGGATATGAAACCTAGTGCGTAGGTCGTTCACCACTCTCTCTCTGTTGGCGTGGCTTGCTTCCTGATGCACCTTTTCCACAAGCAGCTTCACGAATTGGTGGCGTCCGTTCAATATAATGGGTCTCTTCATCTGGCCGTCCACTTCGGCTGCGTCGATCCTTCCCCTGGCTCGTAGCATTCCATCTTCCAATATGGGGTCGAGCTTCCTCAGTGCGCTGCCGGTGGCCAGGTTCCTTCCCCGCTGAAGGCAGCTGATGTCTTTAGCGAAGCTTTCACGTTGGCTGTGTTCTATCCACATCCGCTCTGCCCTCTGGATGTGCTGCAATGTCAATCCTTGTGCCCTTCCTCGTACCGTATCGACGAACTGCAGTACTCGTGCTGTGGCCCTGATTAATCTCTCGTAGGCAGAGAATCGTTCTATGTCCGGCAGGTGTGGAGCGTCCTTGGTGTCGCTCTGGTGCGCCACGATTTCCTCCAACTCTTCATCATCCCCCGCCTTCTTTTCCTGTCGGTGAGGTCATCTGTTGTCGTTCTCATAAAGGAAGGGCGGTCCTGTAAACCATTTATCACTTTCTTCTTTGGTTGCGAAATTCATACGCGTTGCTTGATCTGCTACGTTTTCCGCAGTTGGTATCCACTTCCATTGTTCGGGTGATGTATTCTCAGCTATCTCCCCTAACCGGTGAGCCACGTATGGAGTGTAACGCGCCGTATCATTTTGTATCCAGTGGAGCGCCGTAGTAGAGTCCGTTCAATATACGACCCTATCTGCTACCACTCTGTGCTCGCCTTGCACGAATTCCGCGAGTCGCGCGCCTATTAAGTTCGCCTGCAACTCTAATTGCGGTATACTTTGCGCCTTGATCGGAGCGACTATCGCCTTAGTCGCCATTAATCGCACCCTAACCGTTCCGTCGCTGTATCGTATACGCCAATATGCCGCGGATGCGTAAGCACGTTCGCTTGCATCGTTAAACACGTGAAGTTGACGCTCTACCACTACCGTAGGAGCATAGCACCTTGGCAGTCGCAGTCGTGACACGTCTTCGACGACTCGCAGCCACCTCTGAAATTCCTCCGCTACCTCCTCGGGTAGTTCGTCATCCCATCCGACCTTCTTCATACGCCATAGGTCTTGTAGCAGGATCTTGGCGGTGATGGTGAGGTAGCTTAGCAGTCCGAGCGGGTCAAACACACACATAACTGCGCTTAATGCTTCCCTCTTGGTCGGTGGTCGCTGTAGCGCCTTTACTTCCTGCGGCACCCTATTCATCGATGTGTTGAAAGTTAGGGCGTCTTCGTCGGCCATGCATAACAACACTAGGGTTCTGCCTGGGCTGTCTTGCCTTAAGCCTACTTCCTTAGGCTTGCGCGCCAGTAGTTCCTCCGGCTTGTCTTCCAATAGGGCTGCGTGATTAGAATTCCAGCCTGCCAAGGTGAAACCGGCCTTCTGGTGCACTTCCGAAACCTGCCTTGCCGTATTTACCGCTTCCTCTAACGTTGCATAACTGTCTAAATAGTCGTCCATATTATAATGACTACGTACGATAGCGTTAAGTGCCAACGGGTGTGTCTCTGCGTGTTCGCGCGCGTTATAATCTCTAACACTATGTGCGAGAAATGGCGAGCTCCTCGCGCCGAAAATCATAGACGTCATAACGTACTCCCGCGGTGGGCTGTGTCGCTTGTTTCCTCGCCAGAGAAACAATTGCGCGGGTTGGTCGCGACGGTCGATTTTCTCACGCAAGAACATTTTCCTAATATCCGCGGACACGGCTATCTCATTCTCTCTAAACCTAAACAATATGCCCGGTAAGTTCCGTAATAATTCGGGGCCGTCGAGTAAATAATCATTAAGACATCTACCGGATGCGCGCGCAGCCGCGTCGAACACTATTCTTGTCTTCCCGGGCTCGTTCGGATTCCGTACTGCGAAGTGTGGCAGGTACCAGCTCTTGGGATCCTCTCGCTCCGTCCTCTCGACTTCCCTTGCGTATCCTTTCGCCAGGAGGTTGTCTATCTGGGCTGTGTAGGCGTTACGAAACTCCGGCGACTGGTCCATCTTCCTTTCAATCGTCCGTAGTCTTCGAGCTGCCATTTCATAGCTGGGTGGCATCCGCACGTTGTCGTCCTTCCATGGCAGTCCAACTTGGTATTGCTCGCCGAACTTCTTGACGGTGCGCTGGAATACGTCGACAGCGCGCTCCTCTTCCCGTCGCGGCCTACTCTTTAGCGAGATACGTATGGAATCTATCTCATACTGCCGTTTGAGGAGTTCCGTTAGCTCCTCGTCCTGACTGGCAAACGTTCGGATGCCCCTATCTGGCCGTCCGCTAGTGCTTGCTACGTGTAATACGGTCTCGCCGTCTTCCCTACACGTTAACCGTGGCACGGTTCCCTGAATTACCCACCCTAATAACGTACGTGCAGCTATGGGCTGCCTTCGACGTCCTATTCTCAAATTACGGGTAATTATTAAATGCCAATTGTCGGCGCCTAATAACAATCTCGGCTTCGCGTCGTCTTAACACACCGAACCCGGTAAATCACGTAAGTGCTTCAACCGTAAGCACTCCCTACTCACAGACTGCGAGCCTATCTTTAAATCCGCTATCGTTCGCGCGCTTATATTATACATCTCGCTGCGCGTCTTGCCACGTTTCCCTATATTAACTAACCTACTATTGGTCTCGCGTTGACTATTACTTACGCCTCTAATATTGAGCGGCTTTACCGGTCCTTGCGCTCCTAACTCGCGAGCTAAGTCGTCGTCGATCAATGATATGGTAGAGCCTTCGTCAGGTAGTGCATACGTATCAACTTCCTTGCCGCGCGGTCCGCGCACGGTTATGGGGCACGCTTTCAATAGTACAGACGCACTACTACTAACACTCGACGCGACGAGCACGGTTTCATCCGGTTTTACCGACGCTTCAGGCATGAGGGCCTTGCGGGTGTGAAGGAAAGCGTGGTGGGGGGCGTTGCAGCCGTCGACGCCGCACTTCCTAGCTTTACAACGTATGCGTCGGTGTTCACTGTTTAAGCACTTAAAGCACACCCCATCTTCCCTCACCCACTTCCACCGGTCGTCCAAACCCATTTGCGTCAGCTTCCTACATTTAGCGATAGGGTGTTCACCCCCACAACACATACATGAGGCACTACCGGTGTCCTCCTGGGCGGTGAACGTCTTTACGTCGCGGGCCCTATCCTCTACGCGGCGTGTCGACACTATTCTTTTCGACGGCGGCGCCTCTCGTCTTACGGGCGATTCCTTAGTCGGCGTTACGGACGTATAGGCGTGAGTTAATACACGGTCAGCCTCTCTCATCATGAACCGGGATAGCGTGACAATGTCCGGTTCGTCCGCACTTCCGTAGTGCTCCGCATAATCGCACCAACGCGACCGTAAGAGAGGGCTAAGCTTACTCGTAACCTCCCTAGTTAGCATCGGATTTTGTAAATATCCTTTGCCGTCGACGTTTTGCATAATACACACTATATTCTGTAATTTAATAGCAAACGAATTCAATTCCTGATTGGTTTGACCCAGGCGCGGAAGGCGTTTTAATTCCTCTAACGCATGATCTATAATTACATCCGGGCGGCCGAAGCACTGCTCCAGTGTCCGCATAATGTCTGCTGGATCCTTCACGGTAAACAGCAGCGCCGATACTACTTCTCTAGCCTCACCGTGTAAACAGTTCCTTAACCTTGCCATATTTTCCGTATTTGTGAATCCATATAAACGCGTGGATTCTTTCATTGCAGCTTTAAACGCTAACCATTCTGCGGCCGAGCCGTTGAAAATAGGCAACTCCTGTGTCTGCTTCGCGGCGGCTGGTCTCTAAGTCTTATCATACCTTCTAAGGCTTCCGCTAGTCGTTCTATACCCCTATCTTTCCCTCGCGGGGTGAGCAACCTATCTCTATCCCTATTTCGCTCTAGCCTACGTTGTGGCACTGGCGACCTATGTACACCTACATCCCTATAACACGGCGACGGTAATCTACGATCCGCGTGGCGATGTGGCGATCTATGTATAGGCGATAGAGTACGGTGTTGGACGCACGACGGCGACGTAACCTGTACACGGCGATCCACCTGGTTCATTTCTACGGCGACTCCATTGTCTGTATCGTATCTACGCGGCGCGGTTGAACATCATTCGCAACTGACCTCCCCTGGGCATCTTCAGCGTGGTCGTAATCGGTTCCCCTACTCGGCGGGGCCTGCTCTATCTCGATGCGGTGCGCGGGCTTAGACGGGTTACGGCTCCCCCCGCACAGTCTCCACGTTCTCTAACCACCTATCAACGCGCACTCTATTTTCCTTTCCCTATCCGTTTCTTCTTGCAGTTGAGCGATGTCCCGAGCGTATTTCTTCTTGATGAGATCTTCCTCGATTTGAAATTGCTTCCTTCTAACTGCAGCTAGTTCTTCTGCGGTATAATACTCGATTTGTTTTAACTTTGCTATTGCGCTAGCTGTCAACCGGGCAGAACGGACTGAACGGACCGACGGGGCGCGGGCCTATGTACAACGTCTGCTACAGGCGCGACGGTACGCACTATCGAACTAGTCTCTGTAATCGGAAGATCTTCTATAATCGCGGCGAGCGTCTCTGTACGCGGCGCGGATGTGCTAACCTCTCCCAAGCGATCGGTTGTAGACACGGGCATAACGGGGCGCGGCGGCGCGGGCGCGGGCGCGGGCATATATGCGGGCGCGAGCGGGGACTGCGGCGCGGCGGATGGCGCTTGTGCCAACGCGTGATAATGGGACGGGGACGCGGGTGCTTCCTCGAATATCCGCATTCCTACCGGCGTTTCGTCGTCGTTCCGTGTCTTCTGGCTTCTTGTCTTCCGCATGATGATGTCCCACTTTGCGACCTCCGATCGTCTTCAAAAAGACGCACGTATTGGACGCCGTTCCCGCCGCAAGGGCGTTACCAGATGGTCACAGTTTGGCACCGTTAGGGAGCAACCACCCGGCCGCGTAAACGCGGTTTAAGAAACAAGAATTGTCTGGAAACAGACAATAAGCGTATATGACGTAGACGTAATAACAAACGAGGAAGGAATTAGTACCGACGATCTTCTCTCTTCGTCGACGTACTTCTTTCTTCCTTGAAGATCTTCTATAATGATGTTCTTTCTTCAATAATTATCTTCTTTCTTCTGTAATTACCTTCTTTCTTCTGTAATTACCTTCTTTCTTCTGTAACTACATTCTTTCTTTTTTCTTCTGGCTTGAATCCAGCGACGATGAACCAAGAATATAATGGATCGAAGTGGACTGTATGAATTTACTTGTTGTTAATGGGCTGTATGACTGACTACGCTAGGGAACTGCTCAAAGAAAAGATGGTACTGTCAAACTATACTGTATTCAAATTATTTACAATGCGGCACTATTAACTACAATATATACAGAGGGGAGTCTTCTTAATTTCTATGGAGTCTTGATTCTTCTTGATTTCTCTTGCTGTTTCTTCTCTTTGAGTGCCGCTTCCGAAATGAACGACTCACAGACCAAAACGCCCTTCTTACACCGATTTGTAAGTAGCGTCGTAAGGCGATGCCGCGCGCTGATTGGTCGGCGTCATCGCGTGATCTGCTGCCGGTGTGCGGGGTGCGCGGGGCGCAACGGGGTGTGAAGGGGCGACGGGGCGGCGTTCTCCTTCGGCGTCCGCTACAGGTGGGTTTCAGCTACAGCAATGGATAACGAATAATACGGAATTAGCAGAAATAGTTATGGAAGAACATGGAAATGAAGAAGGAAAGATTAACATAAAGATAGATGAGATAGTGAAAGTGCTAGGACTTACCTGGGATAAACAAACCGATTCGTTTCATTACTCAGTGCAACTTACCATTCAAGAAAATCCCATTACTAAGAGAAAAGTTATTTCAGACATTTCACGTCTATTCGACCCTTTTGGATGGGTGGTTCCTTGTGTCATTATAGCCAAGGTGATGATACAGAAGTTGTGGTTGTCTGGGATTGATTAGGATGAAGAGTTGCCAGATGATCTTTTTGAAGAGTGGCTTACTTATCGGAATTAGCTTACATCCGTAAGGTATGCATTCCTCGATAGGTCGAAACAAAAGTTGGTGATACTTGCACGGAATTACATGGTTTTTAGCGATGCGTCCAATGTTGCATACGCTGCAGTGATTTACGTACGGACTATTGACACAGCTGGAAACATTCATGTGCATCTAGTTGCTGCTAAAACCAAGATAGCTCCAACTATGCAGGTGTATATTCCTCGCCTCGGGCTAATGGGAGCCGTTTTATTGGCCAGGTTAGTTACTGACGTGGCAAACATGTTGCATATTAGTCGGGATAAAATACACGGTTGGACTGATTCCACGATGGTGTTAGCATGGCTTGGTAGTCACCCCAGCCGCCGGACAACTTTCATTGGTAATAGAACGTCCGACATTTTATCAAGGCTTGATAACACGCAGTGGTCTCATGTGTCATCGGGCGAAAATCCTGCAGACATTGTATCTAGAGGATGTACACCTCTAGAACTTGCACAAAATAGTATGTGGCTGCACGGTCCACCTTGACTCAGCGAGGCAGAAATTAAATATAAACAATTCAAACGACCCTCCACTAATCTTGAACGCAAAAAAATTAAGGTTCATCTGTCTACGAAATCAACGACTGATGATTTCATCTGGAATCGATTTTCTTCACTTTCACGTCTTGTCCGCGTTGTATCTTATTGCAGAAGATTTCTTAAACTTAAAAAACCTAGATCAGATCGCAACATTGCTCCTTTTCTAGAAAGCTCTGAGTTAAACGAAGCCCTAAACGTTAGTATCAGAATGTGTAAAGTGCAGGAATTAAAGGATAGTCGACTAAAATCACTAAATCCATATCACGATGACAGAGGACTCTTAAGAGTCGGCGGAAGAATATAAAATGCCGACATTCGTGAATTAGCTAAACATCCTATCATTCTTCCACATAAAAGTCATTTTACAGATCTTGTCATTGACGATGCCCACAAAAAGACAATGCATGGTGATCCATCTTTTGTCATAAATTATTTCCGCTCACGTTACTGGATTATTTCGGCTAAGATTCGTGTAAAATTGCATGTGCGTAAATGCACGTGAGACGTGCAGCAATTACAGCAACGCAACTTATGGGTCAGTTACCAGCATGTCGAATTACTCCAGGAAGAACCTTCCTCCGCAGTGGAGTAGATTTTGCTGGACCCATTAATATACGCGTATCAAAAGGACGAGGCAATAAGTCGTATAAGGGCTATAGATGTGTGTTTGTGTGCATGGTCACAAAGGCTTTGCACCTGGAAGCCATCAGCGATTTAACATCCAAAGGTGTCATTGCTGGTTTTAAAAGATTTGTAGCCCGTAGAGGTCACGTGAGAGAAATATGGAGCGACAATGGGACTAATTTCGTTGGAGCATCCAAGGAGCTACAAAAATTAGTCACTATAGAATAATCAGCGTTAAGCGTGTCTTAATTCTAGATCATTATCGATCTTAACAGACGATCATAATGACCCTTCACCCCTTATACCAGGTCACTTCCTCGTAGGTGAGCCGTTGATAATAGTACCTGAACGTAACTATGAGCAATGCAATATGAGTACTTTAAGACGTTGGAAAATGGCGCAAAAGATGTTACAAGACTTCTGGCGGAGATGGTCTAATGAATATTTAGTGCATTGTTTGCAAATTTACAAATGAACTAAAATTATTCCAGTGCCAAACATCGGTGATATCGTTCTTGTAAAGGAAGATAATCTTCCTCCGGCTCGATAGTCCGGAATTACTTGAGTGATGACATTAAAATGTAACGGTTCTGAAATTAAGAGGCCCACCTTGTATATTACCTGTATGATTAGATGTATTTGTTTTTACACTATTATATGCTATTATATTATTATGACTTGTTTTTAAGGAATTTTTCATGTTTAATTTTATTTCTGTGTTCATGAATTCTTGTGTAATGTTCATACTTGATTGAATATGGTTTCTCTATTGTTTTTATTATATTGTGCGCCTACATGTTTCATACTTGATAGAATATGGTTTCTGTATTATTTTTATTATAGGCTTCTGCTAACACGTACTTGTAGTTTAATAAAATTGTCAACCTTAGTGAAGTGAGTACTGAGATCGGTTTATAACTTGTACAGTTATATTGTTTAATAAGGAATGATAATACATTCATTGAAATTGCTATATAACTTTCATATAAATTTGTCGGTATGATACGCGCGCTACCTACTGCAAGTTAATTGTACTATGCCTATAACCTTTGCGCAAGTGCAAGTAATAATTTGTAAAAATTTTACCGCAAACTGATACCGTTATGACAGCGCATAAAATACGTAAAAACAAACATTAACTTTTATATATTAGGTGTGTTCATTTCTATTCTGTCGTCATCTTACGGATTTATCTAATTTCAGTTCAAGAATCTTCGTAGCTGAGTTAAGGCTAACTGAAGACTTAAGTTCAAGGCCCCCAGATCATTTTCAAAATCGTGACAAGGTTATATCGTAATGGTATAGTTGACGAATAAAAAGTAAAAGTATTTTAAAATGTGTTAAGTTTCGTTCGACATGCTCAACACAATATTTTTTTATACAGCCCAGAGCAATCTAACAATGGAACTAACGCCTATTTTTCACATTTTCCACTGTTTCCTTTCACGAGCTGGGAATTTAAATTAACTGTCTGCGACAACAATGGTTTCGAGGGCTTTTATGACATTGAATTTTCGTTTGCATGCTCTGCTTTAGACAACAAAAAGCAGGATTTGTTTTTGTGTTCGCCATTATTTTAATACGTTTTTAGTCAATGAATTGACGAATATCAAAGGCTAACAAAAACCATCCATCCTTGAACGTTTTGAAACCAATTGTACATATTATAAAGAAATGCCGTGATATATAAGGTTCAAAACTCGAATTTTGTGTAATTAAATGGGAAGTATTTTTTTACTTAATCCGTTGAGTTGTCAAGTGTATGTTAGTAATTACGAATAATAATAATAATTTTTTGCTATTGAAAATATTATCTATCTCCTGTATTTTGGGAGCAATTCACATACATACATTGCACAAAAATGAACGTCGGATCCCAAAAATAAATTTATACGCAATAAAAATATACGTGACATGTAGCCTTAGCCCCACAGTGTCCCAGCTGCTGTTTTATGCCAGACGTACAATCTCTCGACTGGCGACGGAAAGTTGCGAGACATCTGATGCCTGCGATCGTTAAGTGTGACAATTAAGCTACATGCAGCATGATGACCCTGTCTAGCTTTATACTTAATGGCCTGATAAACATCTAGATAAAAAAAACAGCGAAGAAAGAAGATCAACGTGAGTCCGAACAAAACATCATGTTGATATAAATGAAATTGTATTTTCCTTCGCAAGTCGTCCATATCGCATATTCGAAACACAATTTTAAAAAAATATAAAAATAACAATGAAATAATCATAACTTAATAAACACATTGAAAAATTGTGAAATATATCAATACGCAGATGACACATGTTTATTTATAGCTGGGGAAAATATCAATCACACAATGAGTCTGCAACTGCAAGATGACTTTAACGTGTTAATCAAATCGTCGCAAATGGCGCGATATGGGCCTAGTAATTAATTTTAATAAAACTAAAGTCATGTACATTAGTAGTACCTAAAACAAAAGCGACAATATACCCAAACTAATAGCTCATAGCCACCAGTGCTTACACACTACAAGCGTGTCCTGTAGCTGTGTCAATATTGATGTAGTGGAACAACAACAAAAGGGCATATTGACCATGTATGCGACAGACTTCGAGGAATTCTAGCCAAATTCTCTTTAATAAAATACAAAATACCATTCAATATAGGAATACAATTATATATCTCATTAGCAGAATCCATAATATCGTATGGTCTTTCTAGCTATGGTAGGACCTAGACCATATTTACACTTTACAACTCCGTATTTTAAAAACCTTACTAGCAAAAACTGTCATGAACAAATTTAAAGACCAACAACATAATATCTTTGATTTCTGTAAAATATTACCTGTACATAATAAAGTAAAGTATATATTACTTATTGAAAATTTCTTTAATAAAAATCTACAAATTCCAATACAATAAACCAGAGACCCTTTTTACTGGAAACAAGGCATTCCATCATAGTCATATAGAAATCACCAATTTGTTTACAGAAATACATCCAACGGAGCAAATTTTACTTCTCGGAGACTTAAACGCGCACGTTGGCTGTGACAGTTTGACACGTGGTAGAGCCATGCTGCAGCTATATTAGTAGTATATTTGTAGCAAGAATGGGTCGGCTCGACCGGGGAAGGACCACGCTCTCACAGAATACCAGCGTAAAATAGCAGCTTAATACTGCTGTGTTTCGAATGATGAGTGTAGAGAACCGGAGACCCTTTTTTCTGGAGAAGAGGCATTCCATCTTAGTCCTCACGGGTGACAACGCATCTGCATTTTGATCCTTTATTGATGATAGATGTGGATGTCTATGGGTCACAGCAACCACTTACCATCAGGTGGAGTGTGTGCTCGTTTGTCACCTTAACCTATAAAAAAAACTGTGATCCTTGGCCAAAGGTACTAAGGTAGACATGGTGTCAGTAGCATGAACAGTAATGGTCAATTTCTACTTAGTCTTTGTACTCAGTTTAAATTCCCTCTAAGCACAAAACCACCAGGATGCATCCGAGGTCGAGACATTGGCATTTGATAGACTACGCTATCGTTCGACATAAAGACATCTCCCAAGTCAAAGTGACTATTGACAAGTGTGGAGTTAATTATTGGACCGATCATCGACTGGTATCTAGACTTGAACTCCGAATGCGCCCTTCGCGGAGGGCTCGCAGAGCAAGACCCACTAGTTTCGAAGTGGAGGAGTTGTAAGCTCTTGTTGTGCAAAATCTTTTTACTGAGGCAATAAGTAAGGATACACCCCACCTCGATATGGATACCGGTGATCTTGAAGCTGGTTGGAACACTCTATCTGCTCATATAGTGTCTCTAGGAATGCAAGTCTTGGGCCTGGAAAAGCGTTATGACCAGGACTGATGAGTATGATGAGAAGTTAGCTATAATTTTGTCAAGACATTGAAACCTCTTACGACTACAAAATCACAGTAGAGCCAAAGTAATAATTTATTAGAAGCAATCAGAAATAGTGGATCTGCTCTAAGAAAAAACTAGACTGGTGGAGGTAAGCGGTAGAGTAACTGGTAGAGGAAAGCGGAATATTTGCAATGGCTCTCTGATACTGATACAAATTGGTATTGTTTATGCAAAAGTAAGTAACTAGTCGGATCTAAGCATAGAAGTAGTGTGCTGCTAAAGTCACGCAATGGTGAACAGCGTTTAACAGCAAAAGGTGACTTATCGAAGCGATAGGCTGAGCGCTTCAAGAAAATTCTAAACGAGGACCTATTAGCCGAAATCAGATTCCTCAACGTCTTAACTCTTCCGCAAGTTCTGAGTTAAAAGAGCCACACACATTGGAATAAATTGTCAAAGCCATTTAAAGTCAACCAACTGAAGTATGGATAAGAGCAGTTATACACTACGACATAGAAAATTTTTGTCCGAATATGGTGTGAAGAACAAGTTCCATCTGTATTTAAGGTAACGCGCATTTGCTTTTTTATAAAAATAAAGGTGAAAGATCTGCCTACAATTCATATCATGGTATGTCGCTCCTTTCTACACCTAAAAAAGTGTTTGCTAGGGTGCTGCTCAACCGAATCATTTCTATTTCGGAAGCATTGTTACCAGAAACCCAATTTGGTTTTTGTCCGGGAAGGGGTACTTGTGAAGCTATTTTTTGCGTTCGTCAATTGAAGGAAAAAAGTCGCGAGCAGCACCGGCCGATGTTCTTTTCATTTGTCGATCTGAAGAAAGCATTCGATAGCATACCTCGTTCACGAGCTATACAGAATGTTGTAAAAATTGGATTGTCCGGAAAAGTATGTACGTGTATTGAGGCATCTATACGATGGAATGACTTGCTGCTTTTCCGTAAATAGTGAACAAACAGAATTTTTCCCTGTTACCTGCGGTGTCAAACAAGGTTGTGTCCTGGCACGAACGTTGTTTGCTTTCTATTTCGCTGTGGTTGCCATGGATGCTCTACATACTCTGCATGAAGGTTCTCGTTGTAAAGAATGTGCCAGATTCCCCAAATTCTTTACAACGATTGATGAGTAGTCTTGATGAGCCATGCCGTAAGTTTGGCCTCAAAGTCAGTGTGATAAAGACCGAAGTGGTGACTACGGGCTCCCATTCTCACCATTTACGGATCCAGTTCAATCAGGGCGTTCTGAAATCTGTAGAGAAGTTCAGGTTATTGAGAAGCGTAATAACATCTAAATGTGATCTTGAAGCTGAAATTAATGGAAGAATCAGTACTGCATCAGCTGTTTCCGGAAAATTTAGATTCAAGGTTTTCCGTTCACATGATCTCAGGTAACCTGCTAAGATAGCAGTCTATAAGGTGGTTGTTCTGCCGAACCTTTTATATCCCTCTAAGTCTTGGTGTTTGTATCGCAAACACATACGAATTTTGGATAGGTTCCATATTCAATGTCTCCGCAATACCATGGGTATAGTTTGGTTCGACGGGATACGGAAGTCCTACGCCGAGCTAACATCTGCGGTATGGAGGTGCTCTTGATGCAGCGGCAATTGCGTTGGTGTGGTCATGTGTTTCTAATGGCTGACAATAAAGTGGCAAAACGCGTTATGTACTGTGAGATTCAAGGAGGCATGCGCAAGGAAGGCAGACAGCTCCTAAGATATAAGGATGTATTAAAGAGGCACATGAAAAATGCAATATCGAGCCCCCTTCTTGGGAATACCTTGCTAAATACTGGCAAAAACGGAAGCGGCTTGTTGAAGAAAACATCAAAATTTTCGAAGCCAAACGCGTACAAGATCTTGATACTAAACGCGAGGAGCTTAAAGCCTGACCACCTGCGGCTATACAATATAATTACTGCGACGGTGTTCTCACCTGCCCTAAGTGTGCTCGCATTTTTCACACTAAGATCGGCTATGCTACTCGTAGTCACTTGCGAGCAGATGAACGGGCGGAGCAGTAAGACTTACCTATACAGGAGTCAAAAACGGTCGCTGGAGCCAAAAACGGCTAGGAGGATTATTATTAATGTGTTATATAAGCTTTTCTGATTTACTGTTATGTTCTTTTTATTTTTGGCACTTATTACATGATGAATGTGCATACTAACAGTGAAATATTTAATTCCTCAGACATACAGATTTCCTCAAGATGGTTTTCGATACAGCTGAGCACGAAGTAAATTTCCAATTGGTGCCAATTGTGATCGAACTCGGCACGATCGCGTGCTGTGAAATTTACGGCGAGCGCTTAATCTCAGAGCTACCGCAACATCTGAAGTATGCCAACATGCACCAAAGCAGCATGGTGGACTAATAGCTCCAAAAACCCTCTTAAAAACAGAGAGAGCCGAGAGGGAATATATCACAAGTATTTGCTTGTAATTTGCTAGTAAAATTTTGCTTCTAGCATGACACTAGAGAGTATATCACATACACTTCTGTAAGTACATTAATAGAGTAATCAAAATTGAATTTCAAGAAACAAATAAACGCCTTAACATTATTTCATAATTTTAAACTTCTAGGTAAATTAATGGCAAAAGAAGAAAAATTAAACATCGACAACTTAAAGAGTTGGTTACGAATTGAGATTTATACTTTTTTTTAACTTTAAACATTTTAGCCGACGTCTATCTTTTAAATTTCAAGATAACTCTCTCGATTAAGTAGAAATTTATCGAATATCAATAGAATTTTTAACCTGGATCATGCGGGATATGTGTTAATTCCGAACGATCCTACTGGATCAGTGTTGAGTTACAACTTGTTAACATTAACTCGTGCTTTATTTGTGCAACAAGGTTATTGAATAGAACAAATCTGCCAGTATTTTGCTTTCATCCATGAAGTGACTGATAAATTATTTGTTATTTGTGTGTTTATATATTAAAAAAAAAATAGGATTTTCTCCTGTATCGTGGGGGCAGTTTACAAACATATATTGCACAAGGACAAACATCCAGACCCGGAAAAAATATTTGTAGGTCATACAAATACTTGTTCTGTGCGGGATTCGAACCCGCGGCCCCAAGCGTTGCAACTCATTGCTAAGCCACTACGCCACGGAGCCGTCAATATATGGGGCATGCATTTTTAATATAATAATAATAATAAATATTTATTTCATTTCGAATTACACATGTTGACATACAGGAAACAAAATGATTACAATTAATAAAGTAACAATAAGTTTAACAAAAATAACATGCTATGATAAAATTAAAACTATGTGTAGCTTAATAATGTAGAATCTACAAAAGAAGATAGAAAATTCATATTTATAATATTAGCTACCTGCCTGAACTAGGTTGAGTACCTGTGTTTCAGACATCACTTATACAATCGGTTTAATAATGTTTAATTGTGTTTCAGACATCACTTATACAATCGGTTTAATAATGTTTAATTGTGTTTCAGACATCACTTATACAATCGGTTTAATAAGGATATTTAAATAATTAAACTAAATTGTATAATAAATAAAATAACTAAATAACAATTATTTATTGCCTACAATTAATACAAACTATTTTAGTATATCTAACAACTTCTCTGTGTCTTCGTAATTTAATTTATTTAGAAATTCCCTTACACTTATATTACAGTCCTTATAACTTAGACTATATACCTTTAGTGACTTGTTGAGCTTGTTATATAGAAAGGGTCCTAAAAATATGTAAAATTTGTTCACAAATGCGTGTTTGGTTTGAGGGTTTACACAAACTAAGTCCATTCTTCTCCTGTCTATGGATTTTAAGTTAAAGGAAGTTCGGTATGAATGAAATCTGTTTTAATATAATTTTCAGGATAAACAACTGACGGACAGTTAGTACATTACATGCCAAGTACAGATGTGTAGGAAACATGAATGGACGGAAAGTGGCTACCTTTAGAACTGCTCTCTGAGCACGTTCAAGTGGGAGCAATATTGTTTTAGAAGCACTATACACAATATGACTCTTTTCAAGTATGGTTTGCTTCATCTTAAAGAACAAGGAGTAAATCCAAGGGTGGGGTCGTGCCTTTTTAAATAAAGACTGTGAAACTACGTGAAAAAATCTGGTACCTGGTATCTTCATATATCAAATTCAACAAAAAGTCTGCTACAAAATAGATACAAAATTCATATGAAATAGATGTACTTATAATACTAAAATGTTTATCATCATTATCATAATTATTAGAGTCCCATAACACAATTAAATATACTGCTGAATATAGTCCTTTCTACAGGAATGCCACAAAGCACGATCCTCATTCTCGTCCTCATTCATTTCATAGACCATAGACACCCATCTATCCACGGTTAAGAATCCGAATGCAGATGCGTTCTCACCACTAAGGACTTAGAGAGAATGCCTTGTTTCCAGTAAAAAGCGCCTCCAGTTCTCTACACTCACCATACGAAGCATTAAGCTGCTGTTCCATGCTGGCATTCTGTGTTAATGTTGTTTTATACCGGTCGAGCCAACTCATTCGTGCTACAGTCATAATATAGCTGTTATATGGCTCTACCACGTTAGCTGAATACGTCACTTTGGATCTATTAAGTATTACGAGATTTAAATTTTAATTAATAAAATAACCGTTGCTATTTTTGTGCTGTACATTTTGTACCTTATTATGAAAACGGATAAAGTAGTTATTACTGAATCCAAATTATCAATGAAATATCACATTGAGACTGGCACAGCGCGGCGTCGCTCTGTTGCTCGTGTCGCATCGCCACAGGGCGCTAGACATTCCAAAATATACGTCTATAAAGCTATAATGGTCATTTGGGTAAAATCACTAAAATTTTTGCTCATTTAGTGCTAATTTAGTGCTGAAAAATTAAATTTCACGCCAAAATAGCTTTATAAAAAATTAGAAAACTGCTAGCTTTTAATTAAACTGGCAGTGTTCTACCTCCTAAAACGATAACGGCTTAATACAGCACCTAATAGAAACATCACTAATTTAGTGCTCATTTAGTGCTGTCGACATATGCAAAAAAATTTGGTCAAACATGGGCCCTTCCTCCAAAAAAAAATAGAAAAAAAGACTGGACCTTGTCTACCTGGGTGATAGAACAGAACCTCAATATATGTCTGCCACGCAAAATATATATGTCAAATAATATTACCTACAATATTTATATAAATTGCAGCTTTATTGAAATAACGTAAATTAAAAAGAAAAATTGTACTTGTCAACCTATCTGCCATAAACTTTACTACCGCCATAGGTGTCTGCCAATGTTATTTTTCGGTAACTTTTATTGAATATTTCAAGATGTCATAGCAGCAAACTTATTACTTTCACGTTTTGTTCGGTCATTTTTTTACACCTTTTACATCTGAGCGTCTCTATATCAACCGCCGGTTAAACTAAAGTGCCCATTTCATATACCTCAAGTATAGGAGATTAACTGAAAAAAAAAAAACGTGAAGCTTATTGAAATACCATAAGCCTGCCGCTCACTGGCTCTTAGAACAAATGTATTATCGATTGGTTTTTTTATAATTTTCTATTAAAAATATTTTAAAAAAATTATTGAACCTTTATTATAATGGACCAATTTTATATTTGTAATTCAAGAAAATTTATTTTGAGTCGGATTTTATCGCGTTTAATTAAGTTATTTTATATTCCCGACGTTTCGGCTGCTTTCCAGCAACCGTGGTCACGGGGGACTGAGGTGATTTATGTCCCGATGTCAAAGTTAACCAGGAGTACCTTCAGCTTTTGTCCAATTTTGGTCCAATCTACGCAGAATGAACTAACTGTGTCTTGAAGTCTTGCAGCGGTATGCTTGGGTTTAGTTTTAATTTTATGAATTACAGGATCCCAAGCAGGTGGTAGTACCCAGCCTCCCTCTCCATTGAAATTAGGATGTTTTTTAATTTCTATAGCCTCACGTATCATCCTTGGTAGGAATCGATGTTCTTTCGCGAGAACTTGTGGTTTATCAAATCTAATGTAATGGTGGGGCCGTCTACGATATGATCACAAACTGCAAACTTCCCGGAAAGTTGGTACTTCACGTCAGCTTTTCTTCACGTTAGTTTATATTGATCGTTTTGTTTGCCCTATATATGAGAGACCACACTCACAATCAAGCTTGTACACTTCTGCATGTTGTAGAGGAATATTGAATATTTAAGTTTCTTCAGCTATTCAAAAAGGTATAATACTAATGGGTATTATTATTATTTAATAGAAAAAAAACTTAGATGAAAGGCATCCAGGTAGTAGTAACAAATAACGATGCTTCGTTATTTTCCGTGTTGCGTCTATTTTATTTCGTGGGAATACTGTTCGTGTGAGCTGGAAATCATACAATGTGAGATAGACAAAAAAATCGCCTTAAACGCCATTTTGATTTTATGTTGTATGGTTAGCCTGCTTACGCGATTCGTCCGTGGTAGATTCGATACTTAGTGCTCTTTGTTTCTAACTTAATTTGGCTTGTATTTCTGGACTGTTATTCTTTCGATTTGTGATTTGTTACAGATACTACAATTGTGTATCCGCACGAGCTCGTGATGAATACATAGCACGTTATCCCAACCGCCGAGTGCCAGATGTTTGTGTATTTGACGGAGTTTATCGACGATGAGGCTCTGTTTTAAGGCGACGAGCTGACCTGGGTAGACCACGTGTCGATGACGAAGAGCTAGACAATGAAATAGTTCGACGATTTAGATTGAACTTTTTTAACATTCCTGAAAGAATAAAATACTTTTTACGAATTTATTCCTTTTCTAACCTTCAATCTACGAGTACGACCCAATTTGTTTAGTTACTTGCAATATTCGTGTTGAAAATAATAAAAAAAAAACTTATCTTCTACACAAAAATAGAAAAGTCAAGTAAATTAGAGGCATTAATTACAAAATAAATGGACAATAGACAAAAAATCGTCTATTTATATGAAAAACCTTTTAAGTCCTGCATTAAAAAATATGTTTTGATTTGATTGACTATCAGTAAGAAATGATGCAAACTAGAACCACTTAATGGATCTAAGTCGACTTAACCTGTGACCTTGTATATATATATCGACAACACTAAATGAGCACTGAATTATTGATGCTTCTACTTTTATATATTAAGTAGTATTCGTTTAAGTTGGTAGATCACTGCCAGCTTAATTAAAAACTATCAGTTTTCATACTTTTTATCTAGCTATTTTGGTGTGACATTTTATTTTGCAGCACTAAATTGACTCTAAATGAGCACTAAATATTTAGAAATTTTTTAATGACTTTTCCCCAAATGATTTTTACATAAGTACAAAATACTCCTGCCTTATTGGTACCTATCAGGCCAACAACAAGTTGTGATCCAGAAATCACCAGTGCGAAGCTTATGTTATAATATATTCGGTAATTTAATAAAATTTAGAATAGAATTACTGTTTCTATACCGAAAGATGAAGTTTCTGATGTGTTCCTTCTGAACTTTAGGTGTAGGGTTGGTTTAATAAATCAATAAGCCTTTAAATAAAAGAATGCTTAAAATAACTTTCAGACGGAGTGCCGGTGACAGTTTTGATAAATTAAAAATTTTAAATTTCGCAGAGTTGCCCTATTTATAAAAAGTGCTAGTTTTCTGCCATGGGCAAGCTATACGTATCCACATTTATCTTTACACTGTAAAAATTGTTTAGTATGAAACCCACTTTTTGTTAAGGTTCTTTTAGAAACTATTTATGTCTGTGTACACGTTTTTTTTATTAAAGTTAAATGTTTACTATAATATTATAATTTGAAAAAATAGTATACAAATTATTTATATACCATTACGAGAAATTTTATATGCTTAAGTATAAGAGCCCGACGTCGTTGTCAATCCAATATCTGCTATGTGCAAAACGTATACTTTTGAGATATTAAAAAAAAGTTCTCCTGTAAAATTTAATATGAAGGTGAATTTTAAAAACCATATCAAGTTGAAGTGAATATCATACGTAATTTTGTTTGTGTTTTGAGTATTTAAATTATTTAGTTTATTTTATATTTATCAATCACATTATTGTATGCACATAACATATTTTAAATTGTCAATTATTTGGCACGTTACAGGTATTAGTGAAAAAGATATCTGATTTACACTAGAATTTTAATACTGAAAAATATTAACAATAAGTTTTAATCAGACTTAAATTTTAAACAATCATAAAATGGATGGTAGTCTCGGTCTATTAATGGTTATAATTCTTTTAATTGGTTGAACTTTTAGTTATTTCTAATGGCCTGTCATACAATGCCGAAGGTTCAGGGTACTGTTGAGGAAGCTGCCTACGTTTAGGCAAAATTGTGTACTCTTGTGGATGGCGAAGTTTGAAGTACACTTCGCCAGTAGACTTATACAAAAATGCTCTGACATCATTCACAGTGGGATCACCCTTCCTTTTACCTGGTCGAACAGACTGAAAATTGGTGTTGAAATGCTCATAATCCTTGAAAAAATCAAAATGGACTACTCTAATATCATAGGGTTGTTTGGGCCGCGCTTGACGCATTCATGAAATGTAATCTTGAGGTACATACGTAGGCGGCTTTATGCAACACTAACATAATTAACGCACATCCTGAAGGTAGTTTGTTCAGATTCGTTTATTGAATCGATTTCTATCATTTTTAATATAGGTAATTTTTGTCCCAAAAATAATTGAAACTACGTAATTTACAGTCACACTAAACCTGTATAGTCAAAACAAACTGAAATGGACCGTAACTCAAGGCAATAAGACTTTTAAAAATGCAGTTTTATTTATTATTACAAATTCCGTCATTCAATACAAAATAAAGAAAATTGAACCTTATTTCTAGTATGTCAAAGTCTTTACAAACACAGAGTTTGGAGTGCCTTATAAAAGTCGCGGCGGCCAGGCCATTGACCTCCCAGATCAGCTGATTTGACGCCTCTTGACTTTTTTTATGGGGACGTATTACATCATTAATTTATTTTAGTGAGACAACAAGTGCCAAGGACCTAAAAATAGGATAGTGAACGCTTTTAGAATAGTGAAAAATTACACTGAATTGCTCTCTAAATTATTTTCTTTCTTTTTTAAAACGTAACCTCTACACTAGGATTTTCTCTTGTATAGTGGGGGCAGTTTACAAACATAAATTGCACAAGGACAAACATCCAGACCCGGAACAATTATTTGTAGGGCAAACAAATATTTGTTCTGTATGGGATTCGAACCCGCGGCCCTAAGCGCTGCAACTCAATTGCTAAGCCACTGCGCCACGGAGCCGTGGTGGACAATTTGAAAGTGTATTAAAATACAATGTTGCATGACAGTTTAGGCTATCAGTAAGTTAAATATTTGATTCTTAAAATTATTGTAATCTTGATTCACATCTTTTAAACACGCCATCTTTGAATTATGTTGTCGTATTGCCTCTTATTTTTAGCAGTCCATTATTATTTACAATTACAATTTAAATGTTTTGCAAATTCATAACATTTTGTAACGAATATTGCTTATTGACATTGTATCGTAATCAATAAACAAAATTATTCAGAGTCGAAAATCCAAAGCCTGAAAAGTGTGATGGAAAGATGCAATCAAATGTTTACTAGACTTAAATAAACAACTCAATGCACGGAGTTCTGACATCTGTTAATTTTCATAAGTAGGTATTTCTTTAACGTAACTAATCATGTATTGTCGGCTTTTTTCGGTACTAATACCTACCTAAAGTTGTGTCAAGCGGCGGCGGCGTTAATTCGTCTTAAACGCGAGCGAATACCTACTAGGCTAGCAAGACCTATACCTAGCGTTCGTGATTTTGTACGGTGACCACAACATTCTTCCGGAATTAGTATAAATAATTTAATAAATAATCAATGCATTAACATGTTCAACTAAGAATTCAGTGTATGTGTTATGATTATAACATAGTATACTAATTGGGGTGTCTGAGGATGTGCGTTAATTACGTTAGATGTTGTATAATGTTCTATAGTAGAGTGGACACTATCAACTTCTATCATAGTGTGTCCCTTTTCTTATATGATTTGTTCCACTTCTACCTTAAAAACATAAGCATAATTACTTAATGCACTTGCCAAAATCTTATTTCTGTTTTGGTAGTTTCATCCATCACTAATTATTATAATGTGTTTATAGACATTGCAAACTGTTTTAAAGTAAATTAGTAGTAAATTCGTCGGACGTAACTCCTTCATCTGCTTCATGCCAAAAATAAATAACGATATCTCCAGTACGTAAGTTACAAATCGTAAAATTATGTCATTGTAGTTTTTGTTTATAATACAGTGCTCCTGTAAGCAATTTTTGTGCTAAAAGAACACTTTGCACGTACAAATATTACTAAGTGGTCTGGCATGCCATTCAAGTTTTCTATTGCCTTGTTTTTAGCACAACGTGCTTTATCTTTTTTCAGGATATTTGTCTCATAATCCTCTTGCGAAATATGTTTGAACTGAAAACTAGTGCAGACATCGCATTGGTCCTTCCTTGGTTTGTGAATTGAAATTTTCGTGAAACTGGCTTTTTGTTTTGTTCATTACACCATGTTTTATAAACTGCGTTTGATCATAAACATGATCGAAAAGTTGACTCTACGTAAATGCGCTTTGAGGATGCCCGGCAATAGCGACTAGGCACTTTCGAGAGTAAATTGAGCCATTCGAACACCGTTCTTCGTGTACTTCTGATGGTGGCCAAAACACTACAATTACGTCCAATTAAAGTAGGGTATTCATTGTCATCTGCCATGACTGTCATTGTTGATGCATCTTTAACCCAGCGTAAGAAAGAATCACGTCCGAGATCAAGTATGCTAAAAAAACATTCTGCACACTTTGGTATTTTGGGAATCAAACTTAGGTACAAAAATATCAAAAGCAGTTTTTTTTCTTGACAGTTATAGAATTATCACGTTTTCTTTGCTTGCGAAAATTTCTTTTGGATACTAATCCTCGTACAAAAGATTTTTTTTTCACCCCAAAAATTCATATTCCAAAACTTGACATGCAATGCAGCTCGTTCTTCTTCTGATACTAAACCACACATAAAACTATTTTTAGATTTTTCTTTTATTACAGTATGATTACAACGAGTTTTTACAGATCTGGCTTCTTTTGAAATGCTTTGTTCTAGCCACCCATCTTTTTTCTGGTAACCCATGTATTGTTTACCCAGTAAATGGCGGCGTTTAGCTTTTGATTGACAAAATATTACAGTTTGGGAGCTGTTTGACATTTAGATGCTCGCTGTCAACTCCTGGATAGGATTTAATGAATTGTCATCATCATCGCTACTGTAAACAATGTAACACTTCCGTTTGGTGATTGTAAGAAAGGGTGGGCTATTACTTCGTTCAGGGGATGAATTTACCGACATGTTATTTTCACTGCTGGAGGGAGGCTGGAGGGGCGGTGTATCACTCTCCTGTGTAGCTATGGAATTTAGCAGGTCTTGAATCAGATACATCGGTTCTCTGCGAGGTTCTTGTAATGTTGAATGTTGACTTTCCTCTTGTAAACATTTCTCATCATTAGCCGTTAAAACTAAATTTACTATTTTCTTTCCGCGGTAGCTTACATAAAAACCCAAGATTTCATCGTCACTATATAACTTGTGCAAAGTACTTTACAAGTTAATACAGTTCATAAACAGACTGTGCTACGTAGTATTTAACTCGAGAAATAAAATAGAACTATTTTTTTCTAATACAAAATGTGTTTATATTGTACGAGCATGGGAAACTTGAACATAATGGGAGGGTATTCAAATCTTCAAGATTAACTAGCTATTCCCAAAACACTTTTGACAGAACTTACTTACTTATCAACTTATCAGTAAATTATGCAAACAGTTTTAGCTTATCATCTAATTGATTATTTTGAAGATCGTACGATCCTTGGAACTAATCAGTGGTTCAAAAATAAACTTATCTGTCTGTCAACTTATTGACAATTTATGGGTATGACCTACTTTAGTTTCTTATCTTATTTATTAGTGTAAAATTTCTTGAGACTAATAAGTGATTTATAAAATATGCGCTTATTTATTTATTACTTATTAGCTAGTTAATGTAATATCTATGTTGTTTTGTGTTTAGACTGATCACATAGCAGATATTCTACTAAACATTCACAATTGACCGTGGTCAAATAAAATATTCTATATGCATGTTTGTCACATAGCAGGTATCAATTGTCAATATTCTAGCTACTGCACATAGCATGTTTCAAAAAGTTGTCATGGTTCGTTGTACAGTCCTCAAAAGCACATAGCAATTATTTTATACGAAATATTGATTGGTGAACTACTCTTCCTAGTCAAAATGTTAAAATCCCAAAATGTGCACATAGCAGATTTTGGTTTGACAACGACGCTGTGCTGTATGCCCAACAGTAATCTCAAGCTTTACACTCAGCTTTGTTTTAAAACGGAAGTCATACATTTTACTCAGCTGAACTTTTTCAAATGAAAAACACGGAGAAATATATTGTTAGAGATATTTTAGTTCAGGTTTTAGGCACTTGCTTTAAATTTAAATGTAAGGAAAGAAAACAGCGGGTAGACAAGCACTTTTTATTGGAACTGTTATAGGTGAAAATACTTGTACATAGTTTACTATAGAATATCCTAACAGGCTTGTGATATTTATTACTACTCCACCACCAATTGAAATTATTATCATTATTACATTGAAATATTATTAACAACTATTGCTGTGAAGTTTTTACAAGGAATAAACAATTTAAGGCATTCTGAACTATTTGAGAAATTATTTTGAGACGAAGACTAAAATTTACGTCATAATATATTGAAACGCAGTAACGGAAAAATTAAATAGAAAATAATGATAAGCGTAAATAAATTTAATAATTATTAATTTTGTCTTTATTAGACACAACCATTATTTAGTCATTAGCCATAGGATGCTAACTGAATCTCATGGTAAATGATAGATAGAGAAATATTCCAAGTTAAAGTTACTGAATTTGCTTATACAATATTACTAACTTGAAAAAGGTTTACACGCAGAACTACTGCATGTAAAAATTTTATATGCAGTACTTTACTACTAATGTACTGCTAAACTTTTTTTTATTGTTTAAAAATGTTTTATGACGGGACTGTTTCAGGTTGAAATAATCTTAAAGAAAAGATAAACACCGTTTACATCCCAATGCTTGGCAGAAGCCTCCTCTTATTTATGATAGGGTTATGGCAGACTTCACATAACCTTCAAATATTTCATTGTTTAGACTACCAGGTTTTCCAACAACGTTTTCCTTTTACGGCGAGTAAATCGTAACTCAGCACTTAAAATTGCAATCAGCGATTTTATTTGTACCAGCGGAGATCAAACGATTCGATGGATACTAATGTATAGGTATGCGTATAGTAAATTGTCTATTTGACTTGACAAAATTTTTTCAATAACTGGATTATTAAAAAATATGTTTAAATTTAATTCATTATCGATGATCCTAATAAGAATTAATAATGAAGTCGTACATGCTTCATGGTAGGTTGCCAACAAATAATACAAATATACGATAGGCCCTGCTCATATGTTGCATTTGACATTTTGGTGGCCATAACCGTGTTTGTTGTTACCAATTTTAAACTGAAATGCAATCCACAAATTGTTGTTTTCTTGGAAGACATGCCAGCAAACTTTCAAAAGTAATATGATTGCTTCATACGGTAAACAACATTTTATTACAAGAGGAATATAGAAATAAATTGTCTTAAATGCAAAAAAATATATACTGTACTAGGTGACGAAGTTCACAGGGTCATCTAAGGGTATTCCGGTAGTCTTCGTATCACCTACATATATTTATAAAAGATATGGTCAAAACTTATTACAATTTTTTATTTACATTAAATGCAATACATTTCATGCATTCAAATTAAAGCTTAATTAATTTAAAGCTTTCTGATGTACTATATTTTTTGTCTATTTTTGCGGTGCGTAAATATATAAGGATGATGGTTTTCCGACTCGCGAACATCGACGATTTAATTACCCATGCGTGAAACAGGGAAACTCTAAGTTGATTCCAGCAAGGTTCGAACGACTGACCTTGCGATTTATTTATGGTCATCGCAAAGGCCAGGCGCATGGGAAAGTGTAGATGCTTAAAATCGAATGGCAAATCCTTTGGAATCATCGGTATACGCGGGATAAGACATCTTCCTCTTTTGTTTGATTTCCTCTTTTGATGATCTTGTCGTCGATGACATTATTCATTACCTTTTTCACAGAGAGTCTCGTTCCATTGCATAATCGGGGTTGATTGAATGCAGCATTTTCACAACTGATCATATATTAATTTGTAAATTGTGAGGTGGTAGTCCAAACAAATTCCAGGGAATCTATAAACTCTGTGGGATAGTTGACTACGTCATCCTGGTTTGAACTGTGTCAACTGATTTGTAAGAAAACAACTCTCCTGGAAGAAAAATTTGAATTGTCTCATTGATATTATCGACCTCTTTGTTTTTGGCCGCCAATATTTATCGTTCACTCAGCCAATTATATTTTTGAACTATTGTTCTATGTCCGTAAAAATACGCTGAATAAGCTCCTCTCTTGAGTTGACGAAGTGGCGAAAATTCGTGGGTAGTGTAATTAATCCGTTCGAGGTGTCAACTGCGTCCTTACCATTTTCAATATCTAATAACTGCTTGGAAAACATAATCGCAGTTTGATCTTGTTGCAAAAACGCTCGCATGTTAATAATTAATTGCAGTCTCTTTATATGTCGCTACAAATTAGATGATTTTAAGTATGCGCTTAGGTCGTCAGCAACAGTTGATCGGGGAATAATTGGAAGAGTCTGACGAAAATCAATTGACGACAGAATCACGGCTCCACCAAGAATGTTTTAGTTGTCACGAAGTTCACTTAATGTTCTGTCCATTGCCTCCAGTGACCGCTTAGGGGCCATTACATTTATTCTAAGCTATAAACTTGCACATATGTAAAAACTTCGCCATTATGCTGTTTTTGCCGGTACTTCGTTGATTTGCATGTTTAGTGGTAACTTCATGGCAGAATGTGCAGTTCGTCCACCTTCTAACAATGTTGCAGCTATTCCAGACGAAGACAACGCTAGGGCTACTTCACATTGCGATCAGATCTTTGCCAACAGCAATGAAATTGGTAACATTTTTCCAGTCCCCCCGGGAGCATCAAGGAAGTAAATTTTCCTCAGATCCACTGTTCATAGCTTCCACCAAGGTATCGTTCACAATTCTTTGTTGTTTTTCACAATTCAATTGCGGAACATTTCAACGAACTGTTTCGGCTAATAGTTTAGTATCGTATTGCTGTTCTCTTCGCAACTCGTGGTTAAATGTATCGCGCATGAGACGATTTGGTGCTGTCATGCCCAAACACGACAATACTTTATTTACCATCAATAAACACATATCTTCTGTCATGATCAATGTAAATTTTTGCAGTAATTTGTAGTTTAGGGTTCAAAGTTAGACAACGACCAATATACATAACATCCTCAGCCATGTCATCCCTATATTTCATCCAAAAATCTTCCGGATTCGAGGGAAAATATGTCGCAAACAATATGCAAATTTAATGTGACGATGAAGATATGACGGTATTCTTAAGCGTATTATCCCAATGTGAATCGTTATCGAGCAACTGTAGTAGTTGGCACGCCTCACGGTTAGTCGCACACAAATATCGATCAACTGTTCTCAGTTGTTGAAACGATGTGGGACCACGAACATTCACCAACAACAATCGAAGTTAATATTTATACATTTATCGTTATTTGGATGTACTGTGTAGATGCGACTTAGAACATCTGAGGCAAAAGCATTTGAGTATCCTTCAATTGGTGTTGTTTGTTTCCGACGCTGAAACAATTTCGATGATGCGTTTCACGTGTAATAGCGTGGCATATCAGCATACAGGAAAGTGCGAGTAAAAATATCTGTTTGACAAATTGAGAAGAAACTTGATAATGTGGTCGATGGTAGACGTGCCTTTTTGCCGAAGTGCCTTTGTGCCGATCTCTTGATTGAAATACACTCATAGGCCATTTTCTAGATGAACTGCCAAATGGACTACTGTAGGATGTCTTTCGTGGGTCGCAAATGAAATATGTGCTAAATAGGTTCGATGCTGCTTATATAAGTACACATCTGATACTGAGATATTTCATCATTTGCATTTTTTACACCAAAGATGACCATGTCGCTACCTTTGCTAACATATTTACATATATTATTACATAGAATAATTTACATTATTCCACATTGATGTGAGCTTCAAAAGCTTTGGACAATATTAGTGAGTACGGCACAATCCAAAGATTGTCTACTACAAAATCTTGTAGCTTTAACTTCACAACTACCGATTCGTCCGCAACTATCGCCGACGATACAATGGGTAACCGTCATTTTATGCGATGGTTTCAGCAATCAGGTCTCTAGGGTATCGTTTGGAGCACTTGCCGTCGACCATACAGGTTGAGTTGTTATTGAAAACTCCGCAAGGTCCATGTATCATGTATTTAGTCACTACTACATGCAATTTTAGGTCTACTGTTTCATCGGGAATCTCAGCTGAATCAAATCAATCAATTTCTTTTGGCCTTATTTTGTCAACTAACCAAACTAATATATGCACATGAGACAGACCACGCTTTTGCACTCAACAGAGTACATTCAACAACAGAACTGGCCGTGCTTATGATGCTTTATAATAAAATTCAGTAGAGATTTCTATTTTTGTTTAAAAACTCTGGCTATGGTGCCATGCCTAGCAAGTGGTGTTTGGCTGTGTAGCAATTCCTTCTTGATTTCTATCCATTGTGGGTTACAGTAGAATGTAATGAATAGGTCTGGGTCTGGGGCCATATTGTCTAACATACGACATCGTATCTTGTGCATACTCGTGCATTTAGCGCGGGCTTTCAATGTAAGTGGCTGGCAAAATAGTCATTCTTCCCGCTAGATACACAAAATAGCACTACAGTATGCATTGCCAATGGACATAGAGATAAGATTTCCCCGTCACATCTATGCCGCTACTTGTGTGAAACACTATGCGTAAAATTATTCATAAATTAGTTTCTCTAGAACTAGGTCCAACAGAACGAGCCCAACTCAGGTAGGACACGCTCGATAAATTTTGCCTTATCTTATTCATCTGCGTTCTTCTCGTCCGGTATACTTTAAATCTTATATGAAATAAATACAATATGTAGTAATAGCACCAATGCTATATACTAGTTATGATCTATAACATCGCAACGCAGTATTTCACTGTCAGTCGTACAAAAAAGCTTAATGTCACTCAGAGCTACGGAGAGCACTATGATTGCAGTTTATCTACGTGACAATATCCGAAGTATCAAGAATATCCAAAGTGGAAGTAAAGTAACTGTAGTGAGCGTTTAGTGTATGTCAGTACAAAGTCTAACGAATCAATAAACTAGAGCGGCAATTCGCAGGCACTATAGCTCCAAGGACCGCATAGTGAAGACAGTGTCTCAAAATATCAAATGATGAGCTGATGATGAAAGCAAGTAGGCGATAAATGCAAGCTTTATGGCAATCTATGACGGATTCCTGTGTTTACCGCGCTCGTGATAAGTCGTATTGATAATGGTGTTTACCAAACAGAAGATACATGAATCGCGCCGCGAAAAATTTGACTGCATATCGCTCGTGCTTTGTGTATCACTATTTTACCGGTTAAAGGTAATAATATACCAGTATACTAGTGAAGTATAAAACCATCTCAGAATTGTGTTAATATTTTTATTACTGTAAGTTGCTTAAAATATGCAGTTCTTTTTAAACGTTTGCATGAGTTGTAATTTTGTTGTAATGTACGAGAAGCAAATAATCATAAGCCCGCTATCAACACGTCACGACTAAAAGCCGGCTAAAATTAGGTGTGGCCGGTTTTTTTTTGGTAAAACTGGGTAAGTACGGTAAATTTGAAAAAATAATGAAACTTTCTTTGGCTTCTACTAACTTTTTCAATATTTCTGTTTAAGGTTAATCAACTGAATTCAGGTGCGACTAGTTTTGTATGTCCGCGATTCAGCTTTTGGGCGTAAAATTCAATTTTTTCTTGTCTATAATGTCACGTTCCTTTGAATAAAACTAATTTCACGGATTTTATCGCGTTTAATTAAGTTATTTTATATTCCCAACGTTTCGGTTGCTTTCCAGCAACCGTGGTCACGGGGGACTGAGGTGATTGACGTCCCGATGTCAAAGTTAACCTGGAGTACCTTCAGCTTTTTAATTATTGATTTTGTTCCGATCTACGCAGAATAAACTAACTGTGTCTTGAACTCTTGCAGTGGTATGCTTGGGTTTAGTTTTAATTTTAAGAATTACAGCATTCCAAGCAGGTGGTAGTACCCAGCCTCCCTCTCTATTTAAATTAGGATGTTTTTTAATTTCAATAGCCTCACGTTGGCAGGAATTGATGTTCTTTCGCGAGAACTTGTGGTTTATCAAATCTAATATAATGGCGGGGGCCGTCTAGGATATGATCACAAACTGCACCAACGTTCCAGGAAGTCTGCAGTTTGTGATCATATCCTATTAACTTTGACATCGGGATGTCAATCACCTCAGTCCCCCGTAACCACGGTTGCTGGAAAGCAACCGAAACGTCGGGAATATAAAATAACTTAATTAAACGCGATAAAATCCGTAAAAGTAGTTTTATTTAATGTGTAGTGTTCGCGTGAATATAAGAAATCATCACGTTCCTTTTTTTAAATAAAATCATAAGTACCAAATTTCTCAGTAATGTGGCCTAAATAAAATCTTGCAATTTTTTTTCCAATATTTTCATGAAAAACTATAAAAAGACCGAATTTGAGATACAGTCGCTTCATCGTAAAGGTAACGTACGATAAAGCGCCTGTATCTCAAGTTAAACCACGTCAACAAAATCTTCAGAAAGGAAAGAACATCCGTTGCCCCTAGTAAAGAAAACAACAAATGTAATATTTTTATATAAACTTTTGAAATAAAAATATATTTATATTTAGCATCGTGTTTTCTGTAGTTTCTAAGATGTAGAGATATTTTATGTTCAAACCGTGAAATGATTTTTTTAAACAAAGTATACCGGTAAATATTACTTACAACATCTATCCACTAATCGTGCCGCACGCTTGACCAAAAATCGTGTGAGATCTCCAGAGCATGTAGAGCGATCATACGCTACCGCTACCCTCTATATCTCCAGGTCAGCTTTCGTGTATTGTAACGAGACACATAACAACAAAATTCGCTTTTTCCTGACGAGTAGTCAAGATTTAGATCCGAACACTCCATCAGAAGAACAGATCCATCGCCGAACGGAATACATTCTGGAAGGTCTCTCTCAATCGAGTAATCGCCGCACCCGGCACATGTTTTATACATACATATATATATATATATATATATATATATATATATATATATATATATATATATGGTTGCCAAACGGTTACCTAATTGTGCCGCCAAATAGCAGTTTTACACTGCCGTGTTCCGGTCTGAAAGGTATAGAGACCCAGTATAAATAAAGCCTGTAAGGCATCCCAGCTTAGTACTACCAGGCCTCCGTCACTCGCTCAAGACCCTGCGTTATATGCCTACCGTTTTGCGTATCGCCCACGATACAACCGACATTGGGCTGCCGCACGCCCGCCTGAGCGCTTGAACCGCACACGTTTCCCGCGCTTACTCGTCGAAATGCCGAAACCACGTAATTATTGAGCAGTGGATGGGTGTCAGAGTCAAAAAACAAATGAAGAATTGTCTTTTTTTTCTTAACTATAAAGTTACATCGAAGCAAAGCATAACAGTGCTGTAATTTATAAATTGAGTGACAACCATTTTCAACGATAAAATTTAATAACCGAGAATTCAAATTGAAGGTAAAGAAGGTATAAATCATTTTATAAAACTCAAACATATTTTATTGACAAATAAAAAATATGGTAATTTCGCAAGATTTGTTTTATTACAATAATCATCATAGGTACAACCCTAGAGCATTCGTGCGATGACGCGCTTGCACGTGAGTCGCACGGCGGTCAACACAATCTCGACTTTTTTTCCGCGTTTTTATGGTACATTTTCCTCTCGCTGCGAACAGTAGATATTATTATTAAGATTTTGTAGGCTATTATAGCGTAGGTATTTTCGCTTTTGTATGGGAGTGATGTATCTGTTTAGTAAACTATTAACTAATCTGTGGTACTACTACTAAGGTAGTAGCAGCACATTTACGGCCTTCTTCGTTTCAAGATAGTTGCAGGTGCCCATGGACTGCAGAAACCACTTGCCATTGGATGGACTGTGTTTATTCAGTTTTACAAATTAAAAAAGATACGCTATAAAGCCGGTTCCCGAAAATGGCTTTATTACCCTAGACCCAAAAATATCTATAGACAGTTTTATCGTATTTTACGCGTAACTCACACGCACATACGCACGCACGCACGCATGCATGCACATATACCATATTCACAACATTAGGTTATTGAAAATCATGATTTTTAATGTCACTGTGTAATATTACTGAAATCGTAATGGACGAGTAAAGTATAAATGTATATGAAGACAAAACCGATCATTTGTGTTTCGCATTAATACCTATTTTGATTTCGATGTGAATTTACAAAAATATGCTAAATAAGTTATTTTGTACAAATGTAGACTTAAAAATATCAAACGCAAATTGCTTGTAGAATACAATATTTTGTGTTCCATTGTACAGGGATTGTATTCAAGCCATATAAAGTGAAACAATGGCAACCGTTGTCATTATTGTTGGGAAAAGTTCATTTAAATTTCTCTCTGAAAAGAGAACCGCGTTATACGGATTCATATAATCTCTTGTCCAAATTGTTTGATGCCGCCTAGCGGAAAAAAAATATTTAAACTCTCATAATGTGACAATTTTTGTTCTTTTAAAAATATTTGACATAAAAGATCTTTATTAAGAGTATCAATTCATTAATTATTAAACCGATACAGTATAATATTATAAATTACATGACGAGCGACACATTACTGAGCTATAATGACACCAATATTAAATAATCTCTAACTAAGTTTGTGTATATCCTCCACCGGGTTCGCACGGATGATTTCTGGATCTCTATAATAGTGCCACCTACCGAGTCCAATTGTGAATCTAAACCATTATCGAATCAATTTAAACACACACACACACAACATTTCATCAAAATCGGTCCAGCCATTTAGAGGGAGTTATATACTCACGGACAGAAGAATTATATAATATATTTAACGCTGCCGCACTGCCCTTTGTAGGTGGAATTTTATGAAATTCATTCTTGGTCATTTTTAACATGACAAAAAGAATATTCTGGCCAAGTTTTATACTTATAGTTTGAAAATGTGATTTCTTTTTAATTAACGTCCCCGAAGCCCCTCTTGTTGGTGGAATTTCGTAAAATCCGTTCTTAGCTGACCTCTATTCGGCAAATAAAATAAATAAATATTCCTACTGAATTTCAAGTTTCTAGACCTTATGGTTCCAGTGGTATCGTGATGAAGTCAGTATGTAGGCGGAAATCTCTTATATATATATATATATATATATATATATATATATATATATACATAACTTAAGATATTAATAATGCGTTTTTATAATATCTTTTTGTTGCCTTTTATTATTATTTTTTTTGCAATATTTTTAATGTCTTTAAATATGTATAATCTCGTTTTAAATATTAGTGTTATTATAACGTAACGTGTTCTTATATAAATCCAATATTAATAAAACTACTAATTAAGAAACAACACTAAAAATAATAAAACAAATCACAAGATTTTTAAGACTTATAAATTCACATTCGACCACAGAATGTCCTTCGTGAAACACATTTTCAAAATCTACTACCGAGCCTCAACATCGCGTACACACTGTAAACCCTCAGGCAGCTCTCACTACTCAGAACATCATATATAAGTTAGCAGTCAGAGCCGGGGCCCGCCACTCCTGCTCGGACGGCGGTTGGGTAACTCATCTGTAATCAGATTTTCGTATACTAAACTAACTAGACGAACCGTCACGCTTTTCATGTGGATTGACAATGTTTTTTTTTCATAATTATATTAAAAATAAAAAGGAATTTGTATAAGATAAAGTACTTATCATATTAGACGTAACGTATCTAAGTAGTAGTATTACAGATCCATTGGAGCGTCAGATTACCTCTAAAATGTGCCTTAATTCTAAAACTTCTGTTTTATATCATCTCGCGTCATAGTTACAGTTCATCACTAGTCGACTACTAAACCTATTAGTAGATCTAGCTACAAAACCGGCATATTGATTTGATGAGCAAGCATGGCGCTTGATCTACTGCGTATATCGTCGTTACGGATTTCTCACGCAAAGAAACTGCTAGAAGATAGCGAAGAGGATAGGTAATGTAACCTGAATGACTTGTGATTTCTCATTGCCTAGTAAAATTGTTCAGTGATAAGTGGGTAAATAATTTAAAAGGAAATCGGATCCAACTGTGTAGTGGTAAAAAACTATGTGCGAAAACCTAAGATCTGTCGTATATTTAACAACTTGGTACAATATGAAATTTATCACATTTAAATATAAATGATATGATATACTAATTAGTTTTATACTAACTGTATTTATTTTAGTACACTCAATAAAACATTTTTTGCGATCAACTATAGCAATTTTGACAAATCGATTAAGATACCAACAGTACTATAAGACGCAAAAGGCAAGCGTACATCACGGTCGACTAGGCGCGCGATAAATCTGTTAACGCTAACTGTATGGAGCAGCGCTGTCGGATTGTATGAAACAATAGGTCCGCTCTCTCGCGTGTTCGGGTTCAGATTCAAGTCCGCTTCCTACGTTTGAGTCCAAGCGATAACTTAATGATAAATTACAATGGCATTTTTTGTGTATTGCTTCTGTATTTAAAAGTTTCCCGTTTGCGTAAATGCGGTAGTGGGGCGCGTCATTTCAGCTTACACAAGCTCTACTACCCTCCTATCTATTTGCTGATGCCAAATAGCAGTGCTTACACAGCTGTGTTCAGGTAAGAGTATAGAAAGCCAGTATAATTGGTGACAACGCTTAAGTAGCTTTCTTAATTTAAAGTTAGTTACAGGTGTTCATGGGCTGTAGTAGCCACTTTACCATTAGGTGGTATGTAAATTTGTTTGTCACTTTAGTTTTATTTATAATTGATAAAATTAATAAAAGTTTAAAAAAAAGATGAAGGGTTTCGCGCAGACACACATACCATCCTAAAATAATACCATCGTTCGCAACGTAAAATTACATTTTCTATTTCAATAGACTGAGATAGAATAACAATAACAATAATAGCTCTTGACAGTGTACAAAATTTAGCGCGTTATTTCCAGCAAGCGAAGAATACAGTTTACACGAATTTACCTGTCACACATTACACCTGTCAGACTCCGCTTATTATTTTTTAATTATAGAAAATATCATATCGTCATATGTTGTTTCAGTTGCCATGGTAACGCCATACTTTATGAACACGAATTTTAATTACGGGATTTCTTATAATTCTTTAAGAAATTGAATCTAACAACTCAGATGAAGATATCAGTGATTCCGAGTTAGTGACTTGTGAGATGCCCGTAACGACATATTTAGAAGGTGATAGGTCCATAGAGACTAAGCAAAAGTGTGTAATAAAAAGGAATACAAGTGAAGATGAATATAATGAAGACGAGGAATTTACTACCGTCACTAAAAGAAAATCTAAACGGAATGAGAGGGTTCCTCAAGAAAGTGAGGAGCAACATAACAATGAAAGAACTTCTGTGGAAGATTAAGTACACTATGGAGTGTGTGTAACATCATTGGAAAATTTACCAAAACAAATGGAGCTTGCAAAATTACTAGGAACACAAAATATCAGGAATATTACTAGAATTAAGTATAAGAGTCCATATAAAGTGCTTATTCAGTTCAAGCAAAAAGAAGATGCTTTACTTTTGATGAGTTGTAAGAAGTTAACGGAGATGGGTGTTAGATGTCAACTTACTAGTAAACTATCTTATCCTATGGTGTAGTTAAAGGCGTTGATCTTGATTTAACTGAAGAAGAAATCATAAAAATCTTAGAATCTCTTTAAAGACAAAACTTCCATAGTTTTGTCTTTAAAGAGATTGAAACGCCTAAACGCAGATGGCAAATGGATTGACAGCGAATCGGTAAGAGTTTGTTTTAAGAGTAATACATTGCCTTTACATGTTTATGCATATAGTTGTCGTCTAAAAGATGAGCCCTATGTATTTCCGGTAACTCAATGCTCTGGTTGCTGGAAGTTTGGCCACATATTCAAATTCTGTCCAACAAAAGTAAAGTCATGTCCCAAATGCAGTGAAAAGCATGACAATTGTAATACAAAGGATTTAAATGCTTAAACTGTAAAGGTGATCATTTTGTATTAGATAAAAAATGCCCTTTCTATACGAAAGAAAAAGCAATTAGACAAATTACGAGTGAACAACAAATAACATACAGATAGGCACTTCAAATTTATGGTGATTAAAAGCGAAAAGAAAACCCCACTCATCACGTGATTTTAATAGATGGAACTGGAACACATTTGTATAGTAACGTAGTAAAGAGGTCCCTGAATTCGTCAAATACCTATGAAAATGAACAACCGACAGAAGAAATTTGTAACAGCACTTCATCCAGAAATGAGTTGAATTTCAAACATCAAAACAAAAGAAACAAAATACTAATTTATGCCAGACCACAAAAGAAAATAAAAGCCACTATAAAGAAGCAATAATTGAAGAAACGCAAGCACAGTATCGTGAAGAAGAAATACAAAATGGTAATAGGAATGAAGAGGTATTACATAAATTAGAGCTAGAAAAAATACTGTTACGGCTAAAATATATTATCTTGTCGGAAAACACATTTGAAGAAAAAAATATATTAGTGTTCAAAGATATTGTTGACGAATTCAAAAAAAATGTTATAAATGTTCTACTAAGAGGGGAGATGGTAGAGAGTGATATTAACTTATTTAATCGATAAGACCGATGTTAAAATAAAAATGTTACAATGGAATACACAAAGTCTTAAGCTTAAGTTAACTAAATTTGCTGACTTGTGTCACGATAAGATACACGTGGCAATTATCTCTGAAACTTGGCTAGTGGCAAATTCAGACGTATATATTAAAGATTATAATTTATATAGAAAAGACAGAAATGATTCTTATGGAGGTGTAGCGTTAGTAGTACATAAATCGATTATATTGCATCTAAATTTAATCAGAACTAACAATTCAGGCATAGAAATAGTCTGTGTAAAACTTACTAACTGTAAATATGTAGAAAATATCGTATCTGTTTACTGTCCATCTTCTATGCGTACCTTACCAACAGACTGGGAACAATTATTTTCATATTTTAGGACGAAAACAATAATTGCAGGTGACTTTAACGGACATCACTCTGGTTGGTCGACGCGAACTGATACGCGAGGCATACAAATCAGGGATGCAGCTATGGAAAACGGTATTATGTCGCTCAATAATGGCACGGCCAACAGGCTAAAAATGGTCAATGGTATTGTTCAAATATCTTCACCTGATGTATCTTTTGTTTCTATGGATGTAGGGATCGAATTTGATTGGTCATTGAGTAACGAAACTTTAGGTAGTGATCATTTAGTACTTAAAATGTCTGTAGATATTACCAATAACTTTTACAAGTTAAAGAAACGGAACATTAAAAAAGGCAACTGGGCTGATTATAAGAAAGAACTTTCCGAAACTTTTTCTAACAGATTAGAAGATAGATGTTAGATGACGCAAGAAATGTATAATTTTTTTCTTAGTCAAATTAACAAAACAGCTAATAATAATATCCCTTTTTATAATATTTGTTATAGGCCTGAATTCCATTTTAAGTCAAAAAAATATTGGTCTCCGGAATTATCTAAAGTCATAGCATAACGCAGGTCAGCTTTTGTAAATTTTCGTCGAAACCCCATTCCAGAAAATCTAAGTAAACTGGAGGAGAAAATGCGGGAATCTCATAGATTTATAAAAAAGGCAAAATTTTTATATTGGCAGCAATTTTGTGATAACATAAATGGCACTGTTGAAATGTGGCGCAGCTTAAAGTGGGTCAAAGGATATAAACAAAAACACATGTACCTTCTAATAGAAAAACAAAAACAAATATTACATTCCCTAACTCCGGACTACGTTGTAAATGAAAAGCCTTTGTTTTTGTCTAAAAATCTTTTATTGGAATCTAATTTTTCTGTTCATGAGCTAGATAGTTGTTTGAAAAAGAAAGACACGTCGCCAGGTGAAGATGGGGTAACTTATTCCATGATTTATCAATTACCAGATAAAGCTAAATCATTTTTGCTTAAATTATATAATAAAATTTTTGATCATGGATATGTTCCTTGGCAATGGCGTAATATTCAAGTCCTTCCCATACCTAAAGTTAGTAACAATAATGATTTGGATATAAAGCTCTGACCTATTTCATTATTATCGTGTTTGTGTAAAATATTTCATGTAATGTTAGCCAGACGTTTGGAATGGTATTGTGAAAGAGAAAAAATTGACTCTCCTTTTACGGTAGGATTTAGAAGATCTCACTCTTGCCTGGACGCATTATCTCGCTTGGTAACATACATTCAAATTGGATTCTCGAATAATATCCCCACAGTGGCCTGTTTTCTTAACATTGATAATGCTTACAACAATGTTTCGATTGATACAGCAATAAAAATATTGGACAATTTTAGGATTGGTACAAAAATCTGTTCATGTTTGTGGTCGTTTCTCAGTTAAAGGTATCTAAAAATTAAATCAACAGAAAACTGTAACACTTTACTTATGCGGAAGTGCTGTATGGGCTTAGCTCAGGGTGATCCCCTCTCTCCGCCTCTTTTTAATCTTATAACGCATAAAATATGTAAGCAAATGCAAAATGTTGTAGCTTCACAGTATGCAGATGATTTTGTTATTAGCGATAAAAATATTAAAATATGTGAAGGGTATATGCAGAAAGCTTTAAATGATATGGTTATGTTGTGGAGTGAAATTGTTTTAAGTTTATCTTCGAGCAAATCTAAATTATGTTTCTTCAGTAGAGGTCGAATGATGAATTTCCCTTTGGCATGCTTAAATGATCAGCCTTTACTTTCTAGTGACTGCATTAAATACTTAGGTATATGGTTGGATAGAAGTTTAACTTGGAGTAAGCATATAAATGAAATCATTGCTAAGTGCTCCAAATTGTTAAATATTTTAAATTTATTAGCAGGCAGCAATTGGGGTATTGATATTAATCACCTACGTAAATTGTATCTCTCACTAATCAGAAGTCGTATAGACTACGGTAGTTTTATTTATGATACTAATACAAATAATAATATATCAAAACTTGACAAATTTCAAAATCAAGCATCAAGAGTGATAGGTGGTTTCATTAAAAGCTCTCCTTGTCATGTTATGGAAAGTGAGTTAGCAATGCCACCACTTTTTTTAAGAAGACAGTTTTTGGCATATAAATACAGCTTAAAGTCAATTTCATGGTCTAACAACATAACCACTAAACTTATTAATGAGCTGAAATTTCTCTGTGGAAAAAAAATATTGGGTTAAGAAAAAAAAACCGCTACTTGTCACAGTGTGTAATGACTTAAGTGAAGTTGTTATTAATTCTTGGTCGATTCTAAAGACATTTGATTTGGATATATGGGAAACAGCCATAGATGTTAAAATGTTATTAAATTAAACCTAAACAGTGTAAGTTTATGTAAAAATTGTTATAAACCTAATTTTTTAATTAATAGTGTTATTTCTGAACTTAACATAGGGTATTTGGGGTGGCATAAAATATACACTGATGGCTCAAAAAATAAAAATGGCTTAGGAGCTGGTTTCTTTGATCATTATTTAGGATACAGGGCTAAATTTAATTTAAATATTGATGTGTCAATAATGACGCTAGAGCTCATTGCAATTTTTCAAGCTTTGATGTATGCACTTAAAAATAAAATTAATAAAATAGTTATTTTATGCGATAGCAAAAGTGCTTTACAGCATATAGCTCGGTTTGCCTCCGGTTTCAGAGGCAGCTCGATAGGTTATGATATTTTAAAATTCATTAATATTTATAACAAACAGAATGTTTCGTTAATATTGCAATGGGTCCCGGGTCATATAGGCCTTAAGGGCAACGAATAGGCTGATCGTTTATCTAAGCTAGCTGCAGTAGAGGGTGACATTATTAAATTTATACCAGATCCGACTGAATATGTCTCAAAAATTTAAAAGTGTATGTTACCAAAATTGGAAAAGTTATTTTGAAGAGAAATCTAAAACGAAAGGCATCTGGTATAGCACTATACAAAGCGAGCCTTATCGCGTACCTTGGTTTAATGATTGTGATCTCAGCAGAAATTTTGTTAAGTTAGCCTTAAGGCTTCGTTCGGGTCACACTCCATCTGCAAAGTTCGCTGATTTAATGGGAAAAAAAACCTTCACCGAATTGTGATGTATGCAACAAAATTGAAAATGTTTACCATTTCTTGATGGAGTGTGTCAAGAATGAAAAAGATAGACAGGCTGTGTTGAAAGAATTTAACGCAAATGTTTTGGATGTCGATCTAGTGCAAATGGTTTTATCAAACCTCAAATCAAAGATGTTAAGAGGGTTATTTCGGCTTGCTTCTATGACGGAATAATTAGCTTCTCTATCTAGTATAAGTTTCTTTTTAGGTTAGTAATTTAACTAGTATTCTCAATCATACATTTTTTTTGGTATCGTGTTAGCAGTAATGAGTTAAAGATACGATGGGATTGGCATGTCATTATGACAAAAATCCCAAAAAAATTGAAGAAAAAAAATATGTTGCTGAAAAAAAACGAATATTCGCTTTTTGTAAATTAGGTTTATTTTTATATATTTGTTTATATACATTTATTACTCTTTTTACGAGTTATGTTTACATATTTTACATAACAACATATTGGTTATCTGAAATGGATACTAAAAAATTCATTATCTTAATAACCTGAATTGAGATTTATTTTTGTTTTATATTATATATATTCTGAACTAGTAAATAAAAGTGTGAAAATAAATCTTTTTTATAAGGCCGTACAGTCCTCACCTGAGCATGCGACCATTCAGTAGTAGGGGCTTAGTTAGGTACCATAAACGTCCCCCTCGACATGAAGATCGGTTATCATGGATCGATCACAGTATGAAATTACCTCTCGTCTTTGTTTGGTGAGATCGTTTCATTTATTTGAGACATGTTTCTGGCATTTCTTTAGATCACCTCTTATCACCCACGGGATGATATAGGTGATAAGTTCTTTGGCATAGCTTCTACATAGCAGTGTAAAGACGTATATGGATAAAAACAGTTGTATTTTTGCAATTGAAATTATATTTTGAGACTGTTAAAACGTTCTAATTCAAGCCAAAACAGCATAATTAATGACATCGGAAATAGAATAATTTTCAAATTAAATATATTTGTACAGATGTTTGATCACGATATTGATGACTGCGCCATTCGCAGTCATATACGGTACATTAATAGAGAGTGCGGTTTCCGTATTAGTGGAAATTTACCCTGGCGAATAAATAAAATAGGAAATATGAAAGAAAAAGGAGTAACTCGTAGTTTGTTACCGGCAATACTTGGAATTTAGTAATTGTATAGAATAGTCGTTCCATGTAATGCCGGGTTTGCTTCGACAATGTATCAAATATGTAATCTATCATTTATCATTACAAACCTTCCCTAGGTATTGTATTTAATACCTAGCTAATGTATATAATGCCGTGAGGAGATCAGGTAATAAATTCCTTGAATGTTTAAACCTTGCTTGAATGTTTTTGTATTCTATAGCAATGGTTCCCAAACTTTTAAGATACACACACCATGTCTATGATATGTAATCACTTATATATCATAGTGCAATTGAAATATTATAATATAATATAATTTCCGATTACTAGTTATGTCTGCGTACATACATAGCAGTAATGACACTTCTCATTACATATTTTGCGCTATTTCAAAAATAATATTTGTATCTAAGTGTAAAATTATTTAAAAAGCAAAAATATATAATTTCGCGAAACCCTGGTGCTTTGGAACCCTTGGAACCCTTAGGTTCCGCGGAACCCACTTAAGGAATGTCTGTTCGTCGTTTTTGTCACAGGTAATAATGCGGTTCAAAACTCGTTCATTTTTGTGCCTGCATGAGCAGTGAAAGGCACGTCTCTACGCATACTTCGTGCTGCCGATCATTGAATTAATGGGGCACCCATTTGTCAACCTTTTTTTAACTTGCCGATTTGACGAAAAGGGATCAATATTATTTGAATGTTAACATTGAAAGATGCTGCTAATTCAGCCATACATTTTGTATCATCAGCTTCCAAAATCGCCTTTAATTCGTTATTGTCGACCAAAGTTTTCGGACGACCACGGGGTTTATTTTGCAGGTTAGTTAGTTAGTAGACAAATTAATAACAGGTGGTGCGTTCGTTTGTAGTATTTGCTCCGTAAACGTCGTCGATGTTGCGTAACGCTTGTGCCGCGTTTGTGCCACGACGGTACTCATATTCCACAATTACTTAAATTTTTAAAGTATCCATGAAGACGAAAAAGATTAAAATGCGATGAAAACATTACGCTAAACAGCGGAAAAATGACTAATTTTGAAAAAAAAATTCCATATTTTTAAAGTAAAATTAATTTGAAATTAGATGTCTTAGCCAAACAAAAATAAAACAAAATAGTTCACTAATAATATATTAAAAGTTCCAATAAGTTCTGTGTACAAAACTAAATACGTAAAACTTAAAAGCAATCAACTTTATATTGCTCCAAGAAATATATATATAATATATTGCAGAGTACATTCAAAGAGGCGTCAAAAATACGTCAAATAATATTAAAAAACGTATAACCTACACAGCGCAGGTAACTTCTTAAAATGAGATTCTGATCATTATGCAGGCACAGGCCTCACAGGATTATATCATCAGCTATGTACTATGGTGAACGTAGCGGCACTTGCGTTATCGCTACATTCACCATAAATAAAATGCATGATACCATACTCTTAGGGTGTGTACATTTCTCATGACATGACACAGTCCTGTTGTTACGCACAAAACAAAGTTCAGTAAAATGCCGAGTTGTCACAATTTTCATCAAACAAACAAAATCCAATCAAAATACACAAATCAAGAGTCCAGTAGAATAAAAAATAGTATTTTTAGCCAAAGTTCAAAATAACAGAGCACATGCGATGTCGAGAAGATCGAGATACGCACACTAACCATATTTTACAATAATCCAACACGAATTCATACAATGGAGAATATGTCGATCCTTTTTGCTCACATTAATCCTAAGAACCGTTTGTCTCACTCACACAGCTTAGAATTCGTCCAAACAAAGTGATCAGATAGTAAAGTAAAATTTATAAGGGCGACAGATGTACTTACCTAATAAATACAAGCAATGTTAAAAAAAATATCTGCAAATAATGTTGTAATGAAATGCCTACTTTTACACATTAAGAGCGTAGACGGGCTGCATTTTTTCCATACAAATGAATTCCCCTATTATCTTCCTGTATAAAGTCTCTAGATTAATCGGTTTTGTTTATAAAAACAAAACCCCTGCCATTTATTTTTTTTCAAAAAATTATTACAAAAATAAATATGCCTTTCCAAAAACCCAAAATAATGCCCCGTTTTTACCTCCGTAATCAGACGACTACCAAACAAATTTGAAAAGTTTTTAAGATAAAAACAAATGATAGGAGCATAGATCTATTCTTTCTTTAAATTTTGATACCAAATATAATTTAATCAGCTTAGTTTTCGAGGAGAAAACGGGAATACGAAATGTCGATCGGTCATGGTTTTTGTAGGTAAAATCGTTCTGAGCTGCAGTTGTCCCTATCGCACTCTACGGGGGGAGGCCAGAGGTGAGGGATGGTTAGACTAATAAGTACTTATTAGTCTAAACAATTAGGAAAGTGATAACTGTCGAAGTTTTTATCGATATCATAGTGATGTCAGTCGATATCGACGTTTATCCTATACTGATTTACAGGCGGTACAGAACAGTGAAATTATTAAGACAACGAAGTAACAATTCAGTGAATTTACTTTTATTATTATTTGAAATGAACTTTAGCGAACGTTAGTGAAATAAAACGTAACTAATGTTCGAATTCTACTGCTTGGTGAATAATTCTGCTTACTTGATTTGCCAGCTTTACTGGGTACTTTAAAAATAATGACTGCTCTTATCAAATAAATTATAAATATTTATGTGGCAGAAAAGGTGCTTGTGGGTATTTTAAATAAGTTAAGAATAATTATATATATAATCAGTTATATAATAATTAATATGTACATTTATTAAATATTTTATATCTACGAATCTGAATCCTGATAACTTGTTGTTTTGAATTTCTTCATTATGGGCACCATCATCGTCATCACAAACTAAATGTAAGTCATTGAGTGTAGTGGTCGACGATGATAAGCTTTTTTTTATAGGAGAGGGGGCAAACGAGCATACGGCTCACCTGATGGTAAGTGACTACCGCCGCAAGAAAACATCTTCTAAATCGCACATTGGTGGACCGCCAATCATCTAGATGGTGTAGATGGTATCGGGAGTTCTGCCACGATGTGCGTTCGTGAAATTTGGCGGCTGGGATTAATACGAACAATTCCTTAGAGCACTTCCCGTGGTAAATGCGAAAGAAAATACATAGGGATGCATCATCTCTTCGCAGCGCCCATGAATCGAGCCGATCGGAAAGGACTCGGTCGTCGACGATTCGAGCCGCTATGCGCTGGATGCGGTCAAGTGGAAGGAATTGGCACTGGGGAGCCTCAGCCCAGAGATAGAAACAGTATTCCATGTGAGGCCGAACCTGCGCCCTATAAAGTTGCAGGCGGTGTGCCGGCATGAAATACTGTCACGCTCTGCTGCGCACGCTAAGCTTTTTAGAGGCCAATTAAGCCTTCTCTTCCAAGTGACCACGAAACTGCACGTCACTCGATATGTCGACGCCGAGGATCCCTCCCCCTTGGACTCTAATACCTCCGCCCATCAATGAGTTAGATAGACCAGAAGATCACCAAATGATCGACCCTGACGAAAACAAAACTTGGGTTTTCTTCAAACGATTCTCGATTCTCTCTGAAAGTTGCATGAAAAAAAACGTTTAAAAGTGCCCATGCAATTTGAGGGTTTCTCTTGATTTTCCAGGGCTTCGATCATCATGATCAACATGAGATGATGATTACCAGGCACAAAGAGATGCGTTAGAAAGTACATGAAAAACGTTATATGTACCTATAAAATTTGAGGGTTGTCCTCAATTTCCCTGGGATTCCATCGTCAGATTCTGACTTGGTGACAATGGGACCACCTCAAGAATGTAACCTTTCGTATAAAAAAAAGAATTTTGAAAATCGGTCCACAATTGGCGGAGAAATCGGTGAACATACATAAAAAATACATACAGTCGAAAATATAACCCACCCCCCTTTTTTGGAAGTCGGTTAAAAAATTATAAAACAAGTGAAAGCCCTATCACTGATGGCAACCCCAGTCGGAAGGTGAATTTCAATTATACATTTTTATAATATTTGATTGCCATAGAGATAGGCAATATATACCTACTTAAATGCATATTGTAATTTGACATGAATGCATAGGTATTACGAGCGTCCGCAACAGGTGGTATTTCATCCGCTGAGATGGGATAAATATGGGATAAAACACGTGTGAAACAAAGATACTAAGCATTTTTATTGCTGCTTTTATATTGTTATCGTCTTATTATAAGGACCATCTTGAGTAGAATCCAGCCATGCCATTCAAAATTGACCACCTCATTGCTCCTTTGACCATAATAGATATGATATTTTAATTACTTGGATGGAAGGTAGGTACTGTACACGGTTGAAGCTTCCGTTTTATACGTAAATACGTAAATGAAGGATTTTTCTCTTAGCACTCAAGAATAGACGCGTTTTATTCCCTTTTCTTCGACCCATTATTAACGAAAAAGGGTTTATCTAAAACAAAAATTATTATAGTGTGATTATATTTGTAAATTGACATTTTATCAAACAAAGTTCAATAATTTAAGAAAACACAACTTGTACTATACAAGCAGTGTTTTGTTAAATTATTGAATTTCTTTTGTCGTTTTGAAGGGGGTAAAATGATAAAATTTATTTACAAATAAAATAATACTCACGATTTTTCTCTAGTCCTTGGAACAAATAGGTATTCAAATCTAATCCACAAGCCGAGTCAAAACAGTGAAGTAAAGAATCAAGTCCGTAAACATGGTGCGCGCGGAAGATGCGTGGTACTGAGCTACGCACACAAATACAGATTATTCACTCACATATTGATACCTCGGTTGCTCGGGCGCAGTGCGACGGCAATAGTTTCTTCAAATACCTATTTCTCAATTCCCGCTCAGACCGACTTCGCTCTTAACGGCTATAGCACAATAAGTTATGATATTAAGTACATAGTATGCTACTATCTTAGAATCCTCATAATGTAGGCAAACTTTTTTAATGGCTGACCACACAGATCCTATATGTTTTGATTTCACCACAGGTGCTCAAACTTAGCAGTTAAATAAAGTAAACAATTAAAACTAATGTTTAGTGCCGTCTTGTAAAATACCACTCATAGTAGTTGAAAACTTTAAAGGGTAATTTAGAAACATCATTATTAGGGAACACATTAAAAGAAAAAAAAATATGATCTAGACATTAAACTGCGGAAGTGATGTCTACAAATGTGAGCAGCAGAAATACGAATTTTCGGGATTTTATAAAACATGGCGTAGGGCGCGAACCGTTCGGGGTAGAATTTTTTTTAGGGAATCGAGGCCACCTCCCCCCAACCTGAACACGTACGTACTGGATTATCCACCGTTACTGGGATACCCAGTATAATATAATATAATTTATTTATTTATTCTTTATTGTACACCAAAATAGGGAATTACAAACAGGTTTAAATCTATAGTATAAAATGTACAACAGGCGATCTTATAACTCTTGAAGTTATCTCTTGCAGGCAGCCTTTGTATAGAGAACTGAAGATGCGAACAATAGTTAAAATAGAGTGGGGCGTACAAAAACAAAATGAAAATACATATAAATAAAGTCAGTCTATAAGCGCGCTCTTGCATATTCGGACGCTTGTTAAGTTTCGCTATTTTTCCTATAAATAATTACAAAGCATTTAGCGCTTTATGTTGTGTACTATTCTGATATAATTGCCTCAAAGTCATTGTTATTGATGTTTTCGAGTGTGGTATACATCAAGCGCCAATCGTAGTGAACATTATTCTCGCTCTTGTCTCAAGTGCAATAACTTAACCTGTGTAAAAGGGATAGTGGATAGTAATATAATTATCGCCTGTGCATCATTTTCTGTCGCGTCATTATATTATACCTTCTATCACAATTTACCAGGAAAAAAATGAGTATTTGAAGAACGCCACCAAGTGGATGTTCCTCATCACAGCCAGAATTATCCAAAATACACGATGACGTTCCTAGTATCGTGCAAAGAAAACGAAAACCACCAGATTGTCACTCTAACTATCAATAAATACTCTCTGATTTTCAAAATAAAATAATGAGTTCTATTAAGTCTGTTCTTGAAACCCAAAATGAAAAAATTAATAGCACTTTAAACGCATTACACGATGACCTGTTTATATTTAGACAAGAAATATGTGAAATAAACGTCACTATTCAAAAACTATCGGAGGAGCAATCATCAATCAAAAAAGAAGCCGATCAGTTTATATCAAATAATAATATTAATAATCACAAGATAAAATAAATCATGAATGATGCTGAAGAATCACGATCAATTAGTAATAATTTTTCTCAACAACTTCGCTTTAAGGAGCAGCAGGGAAGAATAAATAACTTGGATATATCTGGGATACCTACCGTGAAAGAAGAGAATTTGATGAGTATTGTCTATAACATAGCAAATAAGATTGGGTTTCCTTTAGCTTCGACAGATATTGATAGCATAAATCGCATGCAGCGTTTTATTCCGAAAAACAAAAAGGACGCAGTTTCTTATAATGGTCAACCATCACGCGATTTATCTTCAATACCCAATATCATCGTGAGGTTTACGCAAAGACAACGTAAGAGAGAAATGCTTGCTGCTGTGCGCGCCCGGAGAGGTTTAACTACCGCTGATGCTGGATTGGACGGCCCATCTAAACTAATCTTTATAAGTGATCACTTAACAGCGGATAACAAACTTTTATACAAGCAAGCTTGGCCTCTCTTCAAAAAAAAATAATTACAAGTATATTTGGTGGTCCGAGTGTAAAATTATGGTACGTAAAAACGACACTTCCAAAGCCTTACTAGTGTCTTGCCAAGCCGATCTTATGAAAATAAAATGACTATATTTCTTTTCATCTATCGTCCCACTTATATTATGTTATTATCCCTTTAAAAATAGTTTAAAGTTTATGAGTATGACAAAAACTTTTGTCATTAGTCCTAAGTGTTTGTATTTATTGTACATATTTTTTGTATTGGTGAAACTCTAATAAATATCATAATAAAAATAGTTTACTATAAAATACGATAACATTAACCTTTCTATTTACTATCAAAACGTGAGGGGACTACGCACTAAATTGCACTCTTTTTTAGAAGCTGTTCTTTGTTATAACTATGATGTAATATGTTTAACAGAGTCTTGGCTTAATGATAAGCCGCTACGAGATATATCGATGCGATCGTAACCTAACTGCTAGCGGACACGGGCGCGGAGGTGGAGTAATAATAGCGGTGCGTCGCGATCTTTGCGCAACGCACCGACCTGACATGCGCGCGTCACCGCCCGTACGGGTGACGGTGCCGCTTCACATTCACTCTTATCCCACCACCTTAACTCCTCGCTCCCATAAAGCATCTCGCTCCTTGCATATAATATCAACGTATATTGCACACGGTAATAATCACGAATTGTTGTTGAGTTGTTTTTACGATAGAGTTAGTGACTTTATAATTCGTAATTCTGATGATGTATTTCTCGTACTCGGCGACTTCAACATCAGTGCTCATTGGTCTTATAATACATGTACTAATTCCCTAGATATACATACAAATAACGATAGCTTAACTTGTCTTACAGCAGACTTTAAGTTTATCCTTATTATCGCAACACAATAATCAACATAACATAAACGGCAGGCTTTTAGATTTGGTTTTTAGTAATAAAACTTGTCAAGCATCATCTTGCAAACTTCCACTTGTTACAGAGGATCTCCTCATCATAAGGCATTAGAAATTGATTTTAAACTAAGCTTTGCTCCTACACTCAACCCATGCAGAGGTACAAAAAAACTGTATCACAAATCTGATATTATAGATATTATTTCCAATTGTTACTTGTTCAATTACTGTACTGTATACAACTGTCAACTGACATTATAGTGACTACAGTTACATAGCTGATAATAGAGCGTGAAATGCCCACTAGACTACATGCTATTAATTATACTAGATATTATATTCTACTTGTTAGTTATAAGATAATTTAATGATTTCATCATAATTCAGATTTTCATATTCCAAAAATATATGTACATACTATTTTAATTTACTATTTGAAAATGTTAAAGACGTCCCACTATTAGGACAGGCCCCTCTTAGGGAATGGTCTTATAATACTTATTACGTCACAGGTCCTCGAAATACTTTATTGCTCAGGCATGCAGGTTTTTTCACAATGTATTCGTTCACCGCAAAACACGTGGTAAATAAATTGCAATAAATTAAAAAAAAATAGAGCGAGCGCTTAGGCCTGAGATAAATGGGCTTTTTACTTTTTTAAAACAATTGAATATAATTCTAAATAAATATACTCTCACTTATAAAACATTGTACTTTATGTTTTTCTAACATTTAACAAATAATCTTTCGGATTTTAAAACTTACACTAATTTACAACAATTTTCAATTTTGGTTTCCATACAAATAGAACAGTTTATCGCAATTTCTATAAGAAGGCAGAAAATTGGTAGTAATCAAAGTAATGAGCAAACTTCGCATCCGCCAAGAATACGCAATTGGGTTATTCAGTTGCTTTTAGAAATTGGCTTTCCCTTACTTAATAAAAATCATTATTAAGTATTTTAAAACAATTTGAAGAATTGGTAAATTTTCGTTAATTGGCAGACGAAGCATTGGTGACCAACCTGTAGCAGAAAAGCCACCAAAATTTAGTGAATGCAAATTTTACAGTTCTGATCCTCTCAATCTGCCTGACTAGAGTCGTGATACAGTGACTAGAGTCCACTACGTGCAGGGAAGTTGACATTTTGAGAAAACTTGTGTATATTTATCCTCATATCTTTAAGCTGGTTGTGCTGAAATTACACACGTAGATGTACGAGTATTTTATTGGGCTCGTTTTAATTGTTTCGTTGGTAAAGTGGTGGAAAGCGTGACTGCCGATTATGTAGTCCCGGTTTCGAATCCTGGGTCGCTATAAAATCTGTTATTGGGTTTTTCTGTTAAGCAAATCTTAATAGCAGTCCGGAGTTAGAAAGTTAGCGGCATTTTAACCCTGTCAATCATTCGTATATAGAGTTAAGGAATAAACAGAGCACCCGTTTTTAACATACACTCGGTATAAAATAAAGTAAAATCCTATTCAGCGCAAATGTGACCAAAATTAGGGTCTGGATGACATTATTATTATCGGGCACGGTTACACAAGTGGCTGTATTAGCGCGTACATTTATTCATTTAAAGCTGCCTGTATTTGATAACTTTTGACATTTTTGAGTAGTTGCAAAACCGTCCTGCTAAATTTTCGCTGGACGGTTTTGCAACCACTTGAATGGATTGAGCATAAAAATTATGTGTACCACTAGTCGAGAGATAGTTTACACTTTTTGTTATAAGTTAATAATTTTACCCAATTTAAAAGACTAAGCGTCCCACACAGAAGCGGCTTGCGGTGGCGGTCGCGGTGGCGGCCAGTTGTATTCGCTTGCAATATAAGTAAGTCTGCAAACCCGTGCGACCATGCCACGACCTGCAAAGCAGCTGGCCGCGGCCGCATGCCCTGCCCCTCCGCCTTTTAGCAAATGTGCGGCTTCTATCGGTGGCCGGTGGCCGCAGCGCGGTCTGTAGTAAATTTTTACAACAGGCCGCGTGTATCGCGTGCAAAATGGCGCTAAATACAGAGATTTTAATAAAAAAAAATGCAAAATGATCCAGTTCTTTATGATACTTCACATCGTAATTACAAAAGCAATAGGATTAAAAACAAAATATGGGATAATGCTGTTGAATATAATAAGAATAAAAAGACATCGTCACGGTTAGCCATGTTGACTGACGTTAAGACATCGCAGCACAGACACCACAGCGAATGGAGCTTCAGGCCGTCACTGCAACCGCGGTGGTGTGTTGTTGCAGCAGCTGGAGCCGCGGCTCGCGGTTAGCCGCTTATGTGTGGTAGACGCTTAAGAGATATCACAAGCTCAAGGTGGTTAACTATAATTTCGTATAAATAACGAACGAATTTTAAAATATGGCCTTTTTAATAAAAAAAAGTGTGTGTGTGTACATGTGCGCACGTAGGAAGTTATTCTTCTATAGCATAACAAAACTAAATAACTTGAGAGATAATTACCCACTGTAGTTGTCGCTTTTAGGTGCCAGTATGCGCGCGAATCGTAACAACTTCATCGTGTCTTTTGAGGTGTCGATGTTCGCGCGCATCGTAAAAATTCACTCTCATCATTTTTCCTAAAATCCCCAAAAAAGTATAACTTCAAAAAGATTATAATCTGTTAACAATTGACAAAGATATATGTATGTAAGTTTTAAAACATACTGTCGAATACAGAACCTTTTTTTTAAAGTTGAATAAAATACAATATAAATAGTACGTACTAATATACTGTGGTATAAAACGATATTAATTTATTCATATATAACAATTGTTTTACCTTAGTCAAATATTTCCACCTAAATTAATTAATTGTTGTTTCAGTATGAATAAAATTATCATAATGATACCTATATTACATCGCGTGACAAGCTGATTTACTGTAGTGTCCAATTACTTGAAATAAGTCGTTAATTTGTTAACTTCTCTACTATTTTTCAATTATTCCTTAGCTTACATCCTCATAATATTATTATTATACGTGCAAATTTTAAAAACTTGTTTGATCATGAAATCGATTAAATAATAAATGGGAGAGGAATCGGAAATTATGGAGGTAGAAAGTTACAGAAGTAACTCTAATTAATCGTACATAATTTGTTGTTAACTTTCCCATTTAGTGGTGACGTTAGAAAGTCCATCCACATATTTCCTCCTGTAAACGGTGACTATAGGATAGATTAGAAAAATCTTACGGCCCTCGTGAGTTGCCAGTGATACGTGGTGATACCATCGTGTACACGTCAGATGTTAGTAAACGAGGCAGTTGACGGGGAACAGCGTCAAAGGTGTAGGCTGGTAATTGAACCCCCCTGAACAAGTTCCCACCTTCTCGTAGTCGTGGCTTGGTCACCCACGGTGAACTAAGAGGAACCCACATGGGTGGCTCGAGGCGAAGGGTCGGCCCGAAGTGGCCACTCAGAATGGGCTACTCTACTACTAGGACTACCCCACCCCCTAGGAAGGGCTGCCGTAGGGCAGCCAGCGTTGGTGGAGCCGCGGAAGTATGCGATAGCGTTCCCGTGTTCCTGCCAATATACAACGAGGGTAAAACACTATTGGGTTTTAGTCGACATAATCCGTCCTTTCCCCCTCGAGGCGGGTTTGCGTAGGCATTTTCCCATGTAAAAAAGCCGATTATTCAAAATCCTTTTTACAATAATTGAGAGATGTATGCTTTGAGAAATTTGGATCCCAAAAATGACAACACAACATATCGATAGCGTAGAAGACAAACGTGCTATTTTTTTTTATATAATAAGGGTGACAAACGAGCATACAGTCCACCTGATGGTAAGTGGTTGCTGTGGCCCATAGACATCTACATCTATCTTCGTTTCCAGTAAAGAAAGTCTCCGGTTCTCTACACTCGCCAAAAAAAACACAGCAGCGTTAAGCTGCTATTTTATGCTGGTATTCTGTGAGAGCGCGGTCCTTCCCCGGTCGAGCTGACCCATTCGTTCTACCACCATAATATAGTTGCAGCATGGCTCTACCGCTATTTATTTTATTTACAGGATTATTATATTCTATTTGCAGGATTAGTGATTCCTTTAGATAACCTTAGCGATGGCATCACTACTAAATACAAATTACTATCAAATTAAATCCAATACAAAATACTACAAATATAAATTACTATTTATTAAATTAAATACAAATTACACTACAAATACAAGTACACACTACAGTCGGTCAGCAAAGATGCCTCGTTCTGGCGACCGACCCTTCAGCAATTAATCTACTATAATTATACGATAACGATAATTATACGATTATGTGATAACGATAATTATCTACCTACCCGAAATATCTGACGCGTGGGTACCTAACCCTAAACTACACTCCCGCTTGCGCAACCTAACGGGCATGGTTCCTAACCCACCTATCCGCTAACAAACAAAGGAAGCAGACAAAAAAAGTTATTACGTATTACGGCCAGGCGTGATTGTAGAAACAATTAACCACGCTCTGCTACCAGGAATGTTCACGCCCTTAGTTGCCCCGACAAAAGTCGACTGTATTAGGGCCCATCAGTAACATCTTCGACGGGCAACAGAGGGCGGGGCCCAATGGCCTATGGACAATTAATCTAAAACGGCTAATAAGCAAACAAAACTTACCGAGTTCCGGAGGTAGGGTTGACCACAAGGTACCAGTCAGGTGGTAAGTGAGGTGTATGTAAGTAGTGTGCACAATTTACTCAAAATTTTAGACCGTCAAATCAAAACACCGATCGCGCGTAACCTACTAACGGTCGTAACCAATACTCAAAACGGTTACAACAATAATTATATGAGACCAGCCTCGTTGTCACGCAAAATGCACGAGATTAGACAACTTAAAATTTAACTATTCAGAGAAGGCTCCTCGCGCGACTTTTAACCGTCTCATCGACCCTGAGGTCGCTAGCAACTAACTGATCTAGACTCGTCTAGAATGCCGCGCCCTCAAATGGAAAGCGAGCGGGAGAGGGGCCGGCGGTGACCTTGGTACCATCGGTGTAAAGCGCCGAGTATGGTGTTTTCAATGAAAGTTTTTAAAATATTACGATTTGGCCTAAGCAATATCTATTCCTCTATCTTACATCATTTCGCATACTTCATACATCTTATCATTCATTGCAAGGAACTCAGGGTCATTTCTTTCATTATATGCCTCATGATGGGAACGAGGTGGTGATAGATTTTATGCCGCTAAAATACGTCGAGGGGCCCTATTATATATTATACGGCCCGTATTGTAGCGGCGTATGTAGTATGTAGTATTGTAGACTGTTCTTTCGAATGTGTCGCTTGTTTAGCATCACACGGGGGACACGTGTAGGGTGGGTCTAGGGTTAAGTGGTCGAAGCCTACAGACGCGAGGGATTTATCCCCTTCTAAGTAATGTAATTAAAAACATTTATAAAAGTGTGTGTAGGGCATAATCGTGATGAATAATGAGAGACTGCCTTATTTGCGCCTGTGCACAAGGCTGACAATATTGACTTGAAACGAATTAAGTAGCGATCTCAAGTAAGCCACCCCGAGGCATTTTGAAGCACCAGAGTTTAATACGTGGCAATAGCATGTGTCTCACTTTAAAATTATATTATATTAATATTCTTTGATTAATTTCTTAACTTGCAAGCTGTGAATATTTTTATTAAAATATTAATTTAATTTTATAATAAAATATATTTAAAGTCGTTAGAAAATTTACACAGATTTAGAATTAAGCGAAATAATTATCCAAAACTAAATTTCCAACAAGAAAATATTTAGTAGTACGAAAGTTTCTGAAGGTAAATTGAGGCTGTAAAACTTGGAAGTAATCTCGTTTCTGTAGCCCGCAAGTTATTTCGCAGTATATTGCGAGGAACGTCACGTACATTTTGATGAATGTGCATACATACATTCTGAGCATAGTAAAGTACACTATAAAAATTACCTTTCTGCGCCAAAACGGAAAACTTTTTTATAGGAGTTTTAACTCTATAGTTAATGCTATAGAATTTTTTTCAAAAATTCATATGTAGCCAGTTAAGTTCTGAAATAGTACCAAGTACCAGATCATGTGTCCATCCGATTCGGTACTATCTCCTTTTCAATTAAGTATCATTAGATTACAAATGAGAAAAAAATACTACAGAGTAACGGTGGACTTATTATCATATGACATTTTCTACCAGCCAGCCGGAGAGATAAGGAGAAGAGTAAAATAAAACTATATATAAAGCAAAAGTGAATAGACTGCTGTTTAGCTAAGACAATGCTCTTTACATCAAATCAACTCTTACTATCAGATGTGATAGTAATATTCAAGCACTGCACTTATTATAGGAAAAATAAACACTTGATAGTTAATCTTAAAGCAAACGAGATGAAATAAATTATACTTATTTATTCGACTTAAGAAAGTAAGATTTCATTTGTCAATTTTTTAAAATTCTACTATCGAGGTTCTTTTAGACAGAGAATAAACAGCAAAAAAGAACTCAGCTTTTTTGTCATATTATGGCAGAATTTTCAATCATTAAAGTTATCTTTGGAAAAAATATAACCGAACTACAAAAAAAAAGGTATGTACAAGCAGCTAAGCTGCTATAGAGAGACCATTATCACTGTGACTTAAAAGATCTATTGTGATTGCTACTATGTCTATAGTTCACTGCTAAGCACTATGTCCTCAATGAATAGAAGGAGTTGCTTAACTGTGAGTATTTTACCTCTTCTGGACGCAATACATAGTACATAAACAAACATGGTTTGCGCATTAAGGGTCAGCAATTCTTCAGGATGTGTAAAGGCGTTTCCTAACAGGCCAAGCCGGCACATCCTTGAGTTAGTTAGTCCCAGAATAGACATGTGCTTTTTAAGACAACAGTGTCCAGTCAGGGCTCTTACTAGAACGAGCAATTTATTTTTACCTAATCCCAGGGCTTCCGAAGCGAATTTACGATCGAAAGCCCGGGGTAAGGTTTAAGAATGTTTAAAGCCTGGTGTATCAGACCAGATCTTAAGTAATTTATTGTGGTAAAGAGTTTCCAGGGTCAATCGGGCGAGGCTTTTTAGATACCATAAAATGGCTCAGGTCTAAATTGTGTACTCTTTGAGTCCTCCCATGCGAGCCTGTTGGCAATTTCATTGTACAATACCCGCTGACGCGGAAACTATCTTAAAACGACCCTGTTGTTACCCCCCAGGGCATTTAGACGATTCACGCAGTCTCCAACAAGCTTCAAATGTACCACGTTTGATCTCGGCGCTAGCAGTGCTGCTTGACTATCAGAGTTAATATAGATTATATGGTTAACGAGGTGTTTTTGTAGATTGATTTCAGCATACTGAAGTATGGCGAAAATTTCTTACTGAAAGATAGAAGTGAATCTACCCAAATTCATACTAAGTTTGAATTTGGGGCGTTCCCCATTAATTTCAAAGCCTATGTTGAGGCCCATTTTTGACCCATCGGTATACCATATAAGGCTACCAACGTCACAGATGACCTGTCCATTCGGCCAGTCTTCTTTGAAGGGTAGTTTCACTGAATACTTTTTGTTATATGTATATAGTGGACGCTTTATATCTAATATATGATATCTAAAATCATGCAATAGATCGGTGCTTCCTTAATTGAGAAGAGCATGGATCTCAATCTATAGGAAAACAAGCTCAATTCGCCCTGAGAGTTAATCCTATACAAACTAGTTCCCGCCTCCTTGCCTAAGTAAAGATCAAAGGGCGTTAGGCCTAAAAGTGTATTAAGAGCCGCTCCAGGCGATGATCGTATCGCTCCAGTTGCCATTAGGCAGGCAGTCCTTTATAGACTATTTAGTCTGTCCGCAGTTGCCTTTTATTTGGCCTTATGACACCAGACAGTGGAGGCGTAAGTAATAATCGTACAGCCGCCTCATCTGGAGAGTCAGCTTCGGTGCGGGGCAGAAATGTAATGCCCAGCTGAGGCTTAAGCTGTTCGCTCTCGGTTATTATCGAGAGATCTACCTCCAGCAAGGGTTTCAATTTTCATATCTCACCCACAATCTAGTTCTGGTTTGCTTTATTCAGGCACGTTACCAAATCCAACCTGGCTTGTGGCTGAAACCCAAAAATTTTGGTCCCATTCCCGGCTGCGCTCTACAGGCCATCTTAGCGATAACCTGCATTAGTGCCCGGTGGACCAGTCACATCTACTCTACGCTCGTCGAATTGCGAATTCCTACATGCGCGGAGCTAGCGACGGCACTGAAGGTGAGCTTCTTCTCCCCCGTTGCCAGCTTTACAGATTTTCTTGGCTGGTCTTTGGGGGACTACTCCTCAGACAATTGCGTTTTTTCGCCTTCGTTACTGGGGGAGGTTTGGTCCAGGGCTTCTGAAATAGAAAGAGGGCCTCTTCGGCTCCTATCTCAGCTGCTATGAGCCTTCGGTACCTCTTTCGTGCTGCCCCACTAAGCACGGTATGCTTAACACCTTGGATTGGGCTAAGATAGGAAAAAAGGAGGTGGGATAAAAAGAAAAGAAAATGAGGATCGTCTGAGTGTTCCTGTTCTGTCTGTTTCCTATTGACCCAGACCAAACAACAGGAGGCAACCACGTGAAGGAAGATCTCCTCAGACTTGCCCTGGTAATCAACACGATCTGCACTCTCCCACAGAGCCATTTGCCAAACTGCTCCCCGGACAGGAAATACTGATAATGTAAGAATGTGAGAATTAGGAGTAGGCCCTTAAAAGAAGTATTAGTATTTTAATCATACAACTGCTATTTTAACTTGCTTATGTTGTATTTTGTCATATGAATAACTTTTATCTGAGCAGTGAAAAATAAAAACAGCACTTAATTTAATATTTTAAGTTAATATATTTGAAAGCTAATATTACGACATAATTACCACATAACAAAACTTATACGTGGTAGAGCCATGTTGCAGCTGTATAATTAGTATAGTTGTAGCACAAATGGGTCGGCTCTACCGGGGAAGGACCACGCTCTCACAGAATACCAGCGTAAAATGGCAGCTTGATACTATTGTGTTTCGTATGGTGAGTGTAGAGAACCGGAGATCCATTTTACTGGAAAAGAGGCATTCCATTTTATTCCTCACGGGTGACGACGCATCTGCATTTTGATTCACAAACAAGGATAAATGTAGATGTCTATGGGCCACAGCAACCACTTACCATCAGGTGGACTGTGTGCTGTGTTGCATTTCTCATTAGTCCTCAGATATGGCAACATATCTGTAGCCTTTTTTGTTTAAAGTTGGCTGCAGGTGTCCACAGTTTGCAGTAGTTACCTACCATCAGATGGGCTATGAGTTGGTTTGTTATTTCAGTTTTAGAAATAAGTCCTATTAATGTCAACATATATATTATATGACAAAAAATAAATCAAATATTTTCTAAAGATTTTTAATAAAATATTATGTTCTTCATTTTTCCTTAATTTAAAAACAATTCACGATTTGCTAAACAGTAAACATATTCTACAACTTCCTCCCTTAAACTTTTGCAATAAATTAGGTACGGCATAAGATTTTTAATATTTTCGCTTAAAGTTGTCAAAAGTACAACTTGTAGTTTTGTAGCGTCATATTTTTGCATAAATAATGTTTCTGGTTAAATTGCACGCATCAAAATATGTATGTAACAAATATCTGTAAAAATTATAATTTATTTTATATTCTAACTTACCAATTATAGCCATTCAGAGAAAAAATTCAGTCTCCGCACGGTGACAAGAACTGAAATACACTTATTTAACTTTCAGTTTTTAATTGTTATAAATATTGTATACAAAACGCTATATAAATAAATGAAGCAAAAAAGCATTAGTAATAGAGTGGCCATAAAAGTATTTACATATATAGATATAATATGTTTAATACCACAATTAAATCTATCAAATCTTATCTAATACCAGTGACGACTTGGTAAGTGATGTAGGAAGTCGATGTGTTCAGGTAGCTTAATACCGTGCTTTGTGGCATTTCGTGGGAGAAGTTGAAGTGTTCAATAGCAGAGCTGTGAACGGCTGTAATGATGATGATGATGATAGTACCAATGAAGAAAATATACTTTAAAATGTTATCTAAATCTACCAAATTACCATGAAGAGTTTAGTCTCCTTCTTAATAATTCCATAAGATTTATTTAACATTTAACGTACTCGTGTTCCTCCGGCTCGATTTTTATCACAAAACAATGTCCTTCAAACGACTTATAATCGAGTGTCAAACTGCTGTGTTATAAACTGCCTTATGATTATAGTATTCAAAATTTATCGTAATTTTTAGATATTTACGTTTAGCGTATCTTCTGCAATCCTAATAGTATTAAAACGCAAAACATTAATAAAAGTACTTTAATATTCGTTTTCCTTCAATCAACACAAATCGAAGGCACATTATGTGACAATTTCTACTTTAAAAAAAATCTCGGCAGTAAATGGCACGCCAACTGTATATAACCTTATTTTTATGTGTGGGTTTTACGAATAACTTTAATAAATTAGATATATTCATTATCATTATCATCATCATTACAGCCTTTCATAAGTCCACTGCTAACATAGGCCTCCCCCAAGGAATGCCACAAAGCACGCTCCTGAGCCACCTGCATCCATCGACTTCCTGCATGTCTTACCAGGTCGTCACTCCATCTCGTGGGGGGTCGCCCTATACTTTGCCTACAGATACGGGGCTGCCATTCAAGAACCTTTCATCCACGTCGATTGTCGGTTTTTCGAGCTATATGGCCGGCCCACTGCCACTTCAGCTTACTAATCCGTTGGCCTATGTCGGTTACTCTGGTTCTTCTGCGGATATACTCATTTCTAAGTTGTACAATTTCGTTTTAAGGTTTTGAGGTATGTCTGACGAGAAGATGTGCCGTAACCTCCCGAACGCTGCCCAGCCGAGTTGAATCCTTCGATTGACCTCTCGGTCGAAGTTGGACTAACCTAATCGAACTATTTGTACCAGGTAAATATACTCGTTAACAATTTCGAGCTTAGTGCTCTAAACAACTACCAGCATAGGTGTGACATGGACGTTATACATGATCTTCGTTTTGTCCATGTTCATCTTAAGACCTATCCGTTGGGAGACACTATTGAGGTCATTGAGCATGGTGCTTAGGTCCTCCAGCGATTCTGCCATAAGGACTATATCGTCGGCAAATCGAAGGTGAGTGATGTACTCGCAATTGATTTTCATTTCTTAAAGTTAACGCATAAGCTAATGGGTAACGTGCGCGCACACACACACACACACACACACACACACACACACACACACACACAAACACACACACACACGCGCGCACTCTCACACACACATCCTTTCCAGTCCAGTAGCTTGAAAATGTCTTCTAATGCAGCAGTGAAGAATTTCGGGGATATAAAATCACCCTGTCTTACACCTCTCTGCAATTGGATAGGTTTCGTACTCTGTTTCTGTACTCGGATAGCCATCGTAGCTCTACTGTACAAACACTTCAGCACTTCGATATACCGACAGTTAACTTGGCACCGCTGAAGGGACTGCAGCACCGCCCAAATTTCGACGGAATAAAAGGCTTTCTCATAGTCCACATACGCCAGACGTAGTGGCAAATTGTACTCCTCGGACTTCTGTACAATTTGCCGAAGGGTATGTATGTGGTCTATGGTGCTAAAGCCCTTTTGGAAACTGGCTTGTTCAGGAGGCTGGAAGTCGTCAAGGCTGCGCGCGAGACAACTCGTAATGACTCTCGAAAACAGCACGTAGACGCGGCTCAGAAGGGAAATCGGACTGTAGTTCTTCAAGAGAGCGTTGTCGCCTTTCTTGAAGAACAAGACCACTGCACTTCTGCTACACGCCTCCAGAGTAATGCCGCCATGGAGGACCGAATTAAAGAGCTTCTAAAGGACTTCAAGTACCGGTCTTTCACCCGCTATCAGAAGCTTCGCTGTAATTCCACCCTCGCCCGGGGACTTGCCGTTTTTAAGATGCTGGAGTGCCATTCTAATCTCGCTCAGACTGACGTCCGGGATGTCTTCGGAATAGTGTCGGATAAGACTCGCTCTTGGATTGTTATTCACACTTGCGTGTGGCTCCAACGATAACGTGTACAGCTGCCCATAGAACCTCTCAATCTCACTCAAAATCTCAGGTGCTGCCACACTCGGTCTTCAGCTTTGACAGTTGGTTCTTTCTGGCAGACAGATCTCTGGCAAAGACTTTGGAGCCATAGTTCCGCTCGATCGCTTTTTCAATACAAGCTGCATTGAAGTTGCGTAAGTTCCGCCGCATGCATTTGGAGATCTATCTGTTCAGTTGCCTGTATGCTGTCAAATCTGTTGAAAAATGTAGCTTCATCTCCCGTCTAACAGTCATGAGATTGAGAGTGTGATCGGAGAGTTTTTGTTAAATATATTCAATAACTGGCAAATATACTGTTTTAACCCCGACGAAAAAGAGAGGTGTTACATGTTTAATGTGGGTCTGATGTGGCATCGTAACTCCCAAAAGGAAGAATCGATTTAGGTTTAAATCCTTTTTTGTTTGAAAGGTGACTTGATTGAGAGTGTTCTTAGCTATAATTCAATAAAATCATTTCCGCCGTTTGAAGACCATTAGCTTGTTTTTGTTTTGCGGCTTTTTTATTATTAATTTAAGTTATTATTATATTGAAATAGAATACTTATGAATAAAGAAATAAATATAAAATCGTGTTATAATCAATTATTACATACAATTAAGTATTTGATATTTATTACCGTTACAAAAAAAAAAAACTAAAATTCAAAACTTGAATTAATCAACAATACAATGAATAAACAAAGAACCCTAGGTGCGTTTCCTTGCTGAATGGCTATACTTAGCCTTCGAGCGAGAAAAGAAACAATCCTCTTATCACCAGCGACGACGACAAGTCATGGAAACAGTTCCTTCCTTTTTTTAAAGAATTAGGGTGACAATCGAGCACACAGTCCACCTGATGGTAAATGGTTGCTATGGCCAATAGACATCTACATCTATCCTCGATTACGATTCAAAATGCAGATACGTTGTCACCCGTTAGGACTGAGATGGAATGACTCGTTTCCAGTAAAAAAGGGTCTCCGGTTCCCTACACCATACGAAACACATCAGCGTTGTGCTGCAAATTTACGCTGGTATTCTGTGAGTATTCTGTGAGTATCTTCAGCATATGGCATAAATAGGTATTTATCTCTCAGAGACTCATAATTGCGCCACTTACTCAGTTCAGCCGCTTCACACACCACAAATACCCCTCAATGTACCCCTTTGGTGGGAGGTTGCCAAAGTCTCTACGCACGTAGCATCACATAATATTACCCCTCAATGTACCCCTTTGGTGGGAGGTTGCCAAAGTGTCTACGCACGTAGCATCACATAATAATTATGGCATTGTATAAAGAGACCAAAGGTGACCACTTGTCATTCAATTTAAATAAAACTAATTTTACGGATTTTATCGCGTATAATAACTTCTTTTATATTCCCGACGTTAAAAGCACTTTACAGCACCCATTGTCACGGGGGACTGAGTTGTATGACAACGTTTTTAATTTGGAGGTAGCCGTGGTTAACTATGACATTGGGACGTCATACAACTAGTCCCCCCCCCCCATGACTATGGGTACCGTAAAGTTCTCGAAATTTCGGGAATATGAAATAAGTTACTCCCCACCCTCAACATGGTAGCGGAATTAAATCATAGACTGCCCCGAGTATTCTGGGGGGGGGGGGGGGGCAAAATTCCGCTCAACACAATAACAGCTCGGGGCAAATCGAACAACAAGACCAAGGCGACCCCTGCCACGCTATCCGTGAATTTCTGCAACAACAGGGGACTTCACTCAAACCTAAACGCCATCCATTACCATCTCGACACGGCGAAGCCAGCCTTGCTCTTTTTGACCGAGACGCAGATGTTCTCTCCGGCTGATACTTCGTATCTCTCCTACCCGGGGTACAAATTGGAACACTACTTTGTGCCTCGGGCTGGAGTTTGCGTATACGTCAGAGAGGACATCTGTTCTCGAAGCCTCGGCAGTCTTGAAGGTTTCAACCTGTCCATCCTTAAGCTACGCGTAGATAGCGACGACCATCCGCGCGTCTAAGGGTGGCTCTATAGGTCCCATAGTGGTAATGCCGAAACAGACTGACTCATCGACTACGTCCAAATGGCTACAGATTCTTTGCTACAACAGGTCCCATCCACAGAAATCCTGATTCTTGGCGATTTTAACACCCACCTCGCCGAATGGCTCGGTTTACGTTTAACCGATCATGCGGGGAGATCTCTTTATGACTTTGCCTTGGCATATGGTCTGACCCAACTGGTTACTTCGCCTACGCGGATTTCAGATGTGGAGGATCATATACCTTCCCTGTTGGACCTTCTGCTGACCTCCCATCCGGACAGATATCAGGTTTCCGTCGATGCTCCTCTCGGCTCTTCGGACCATTGTCTAAACCAGAGTGTGGTGCCACTCACGCTCCACTCGCGGTTGCGATCAGCAGGTTGGCGCCGTGTTTGGCAGGTGTTTACAGGTCGGCGGATTGGGACGGAATGCGGTCTTTCTTTGCATCCTACCCATGGGGGCGGGTTTGCTTCTCGCCGGATGATCCCAGCGCTGTTGCTGTCTCTGTCACTGTGTTGCTACAGGGAATGGAACTATTTATTCCATCATCTGTGGTACCCATCGAAGGCAGATCTCAGCCTTGGTTTGGTCGCTCCTATAAGACTGCATTACGCAGTAGTGCAGGAGTGCTATCAGGCCTGGGCTTAGCCTTGGCGGCTCGGGATGTAAACATCAGCATGCTTGTAAAGAATTATATCCGTTGGGAGACACTATTGAGGTCATTGAGCATAGCGCTTAGGTCCTCCAGCGATTCTGCCATAAGGACTATATCGTCGGCAAATCGTTTTCCGGTACTCCTACTCCCTAGGCGTAGTCCCGAAATCATGGAACACAGCTTTTGTCCACCCGATCCCTAAAAAGTCGACCGCTCAAATCCGTCCAACTACAGGCCTATCGTCATCACCTCCTTGTTCTCGAAAATAATGGAGTCCATTATTAACTGCCAGCTCATGCGGTACCTTGAGGAACACCAGCTGATTAGTGACTGCCAGTACGGTTTCCGTCGGGGTCGTTCAGCTGGTGATCTATTAGTTTACCTAACACATAGATGGGCGCAGGCGATCGAGTCCAAGGAGGAGGCATTGGCCGTTAGTTTGGACATAGCGAAGGCCTCCGATCGGGTCCGGCAGAAAGCGCTTCTTTCGAAGCTCCCTTCCTATGGGCTTCCCGAGAAATTGCGCAATTGGATCTTTCTTGCAGATCGGAGCATTAAGGTCGTTGTAGACGGTTCATGTTCCGACTACAAGCCTATTAACGCTAGTGTTCTACAAGGCTGCGTGCTATCACCAATGCTGTTTCTTCTGCATATCAATGATATGTTGCAAACCGGTAGCATTCATTGCTATGCGGATGACAGCACTGGTGATGCTCTATACACTGGCCGTGCCAATATTTCCCGGGAAAACGTTACCGATTACGGGAACAAATTTGTGTCTTATGTCGAGTCTTTGCTGAACAAAGTCTCGGATTGAGGGCGACTAAATCTAGTCCAGTTTAATCCTCAGAAGACCGTTAAAAATACCCCTTTGTCGTATCTCCTCAGTTTTATGGCACGTCCCTTGTTGCTTTAGCCAGTATCGGAATCCTTAGCGTCGACATATCGAGTGGCGTGCAGTTTCGTGGTCACCTGGAAGAGAAGGCCAAACAAGTTCGGCCTCACATGGAATAATGTCCCCATCCCTGGGCAAGGGCTCCCCAGTGCCAGCTCCTTTCACTTGACCGCATCCAGCGCAGAGCGGCTCGAGTCGTCGACGACCGAGTCCTTTTCGATCGGCTCGATTCATTGGCGCTGCGAAGAGATGTTGCATCTCTTTGCATTTCCTTTCGCATTTACCACGGGGAGTGCTCTGCGGTATTGTTCGGATTAATCCCAGCCGCCAAATTTCACGAACGCACATCGCGGCAGAACTCCCGATACCATCCACATCATCTGGATGAGTGGCGGTCCACCACTGTGCGATTTAGAAGATGTTTTCTTACTCGCACAACTTCCTTGTGGTATAGTTTACACCCAGCAATTTTTCCGGAACGATACGAATTAGGGACCTTCAAGAAAAGAGCCGATTCCTTTTTAAAAGGCCGGTAATGCATCTGCAATTCCCCTGGTTCCCCTGGTGTTGCGGTTGTTCATGGGTGGCGGTAGTCACTTACCATCAGGTGAGCCACATGCTCGTTTGCCCCCTTTCCTATAAAAAGAATAATTATACGCGATAAAATCCATAAAAATATTTTTATTTAAATGTGTAGTGTTCGCATAAGTATAAGAAATGATTATATATTGTCTCAACTTATGTCGAAATATAGGTTCCCATTATGCATACAACAATATGTATTTACTCTAAGGTTACGGGTCATTTCATTTTATGGATAAACAACACAAAATTTTTGTTTTTCGTCCCCTACAGTCTTATTCCAAAAAAATGTTTTAGTACTGGGTTAAGTTTAGGAGTAAGAAGTCCAGGTTTGTTACAATATTCTAGTTAATACCAGCACTAAAACGTGTGCTTATTACAAAACGCAGACTACCCGAGGACCAGTTAATACCAACGTTAATATTATATTAAATATCATTCACAGATAAAAAACAAAAAATGACACTCTATCATTCGTTCATACAGGTTTCATTCAATGCAACGTTCGGTTTCATAAAATATTAATATTATTTTCACACTTAATTATGCTTAAATAATTATCCATCAATACAAAAACATATCATACATTGTTATTTGTTTACGTTAAAATCTATTGAACAAGCACGACATATACTTTTGACGCGCTTTTGATTATATCAAGTTGTTTTCAGTTTAACAACTCTAGCGTGAAACGTAGTGAATTACAGAGGTAACGCGAGCGCGGGATTCGAGACGTTCAAAATAGTTTATATTGCAGCCTTATAATAAGTAAATTAAATTATTAATAATTAATTAAGTACTTGCTATTACAGTTATATTTATATAATAATGGAACAAAAGAAAAAACGGGGTGAAAATTGGAGTTCTGAAGAAAAAGTTAGTGAAATATCGAAATTTATTTGTCAGTACGTACCAATACTCTTATCCTCCTATTATCCTTATTTCAACTAAAAGGAATGTTCTTATTATTATAGGAAATATTACGTTCACTTATTTCACAATCAGCACATATAATAGAGAATAAGTCGACAAAAACATCGGTATATATTCAAAAAATAAAAGAGTGGAAGAATATAACTAATAAGTAAGTACTTATCGCATTTGTTATGTGTACAAATAGGTACGGTATTGTTTACGTGATTTCGTATTTTTTTTTTAGATTTAATGAGATAACAGGTAAACGCCGATCAGATGGTGAATTGAAATTATCTTGGAAAAGAATGAAGTTGTGTGCTAAATCAAACTTATACACATATAGGAGGGAACAATCAAAGACCGGGGGTGGCGGAAAACCTCCATCACCTTCTCTTGAGGACTTGGAAATAATGTCCATTGCCCCTCACGACTTTATCGTTGAAGTTAATAATTATGATAGTGATGCAGTGGTAAATAAAATTACTTACATGTCTTACAAATTTAATTAAAATTAAAGAACTTTATTTTCCATTACTTTAGTACCTAGGTAGTGCTCTGAAATCTACTCTTAAAGCATACAATTTACAATCCAAAATTATTTTCCGAATATTCAAAATTTAATATACTTAGTAACAATTTAACATAAATTTCTTTATAATTAATTATATTCAAAATTGAAATGTCACAAATTAATATATAGTGGTCTACATAATATCATAACACACATGTTACTAGATTATCTACACAGTCCGATTATAATTTTCTATTTTTGTCTATTAGGTATTATAATTAATAATTTATTAAATTACCTTTTGTCTTGGATCATAATAATATTTCTACAACATAGAAAATACCTGATTCAATAAAGGGCAAAATAGAGGTGACAGGTGACAGGAAAACATGTTAATAAATGTTTTAACGATTTATTTTAGGATCCAGTGGCTGTGGCTACAACATCAAAAGAAGTTGCTGACCCTAAGCCTCGCCTTAATTTTGAAAAAACAGACACAGCTATAGTTAAAAATGTAGAAAATCCAGAACCCAATGTTGTATATGTGCAAGGTAAATAATACTGATTGAATATTTATTAAAAATATATTATTATTATAGTTACAATCATAGGCATACAAGTTTGTAAATATTATAAATGTTAATTTTCTAAAACTGTTATATTTATATTAATTTTTAGAGATAGATCCAACTACAGATACAGAAGAAAGTGCCAAAATGGTGAAAATAACCAACAATAAAGATATTATTACTAGGGGTATAACAAAAATTAAAAACAGGAAACTTAGCTTGCAAAATAGGTATGTTGAAAAAATTACATAGTCTGATACATTACATACTTTTTAAAATGTGAAAATTAGTATTTAAACACTGAAAATTGTTTCATGTTTTCAAATATTAAAAGCAAAGTTTAATATGAATTGATTTAAAAATAATTAAAAAATATTTCTTTAATTGGTGTACAAGGTTAAGTGCACTTTTATTACTCTAGAATACTTTGTAAATGTCTAAAATAACTACAAAACTTACATTAAGTATTCCATTTCATTTTACAGAAGAGAAGATGTACACCAAACAATTGTAAAAAGTAACACAGATTTTAAAAAAAGACAACTGGAAATGATGGAAGAGGAACATAAATACAATATTAAAATAGCTAACCTAAAAATTAGAAAATTAGAGTTACAAATATCTTTATTAGAAAGTCAGAAAAACAAAAGTTAAATAGCAGCTTAATGCTGCTGTGTTTATTATGGTGAGTTTATAGAACGAGAATAGAATAGAATGATTTTTATTAAATATAGATTATTACAGAATACTTATTGAAAGACATTTTTTATTTACCACTGGTTCGGAAAATACCTCAGTCCTGGGAAGAACTAGTAAGAAACCCAGTGGGACTTTTTTATAAACATATTTCTCTTAACAATAATTTTATTTGTACAATTTTTAAATGAATTTTAATAGAACCACCATGGTGGCGATCACCTCAATTCCAGTATTTCCAATATTTTCATTTATGTATTCTTTGATATTATAATAACCTTTTTATAAAATTTTTCTTTAATAAAACATTTAAACTTATTTATTGACAAATTTTGGATAAATTTTTGTACAAATTTTGTATGAGAGAGACCTCTTTTACAGGAAACGAGGCATTCCATCTTACTCCACACGGGTGACAACGCATCTGCATTTTGATTTGTAGTCGAGGATAGATGTGGACGTCTATGCACCACAGCAGTTACTTAACATCAGATGGACTGTGTGTGTGTGTGGTAGACTGTGTTTATCACCATTATCCTATAAAAAAAAAACTAAATATTTGAGACTATATCAGATACATGTTTGTAAATATCCTCATATATGAAACTATTATTTTCAGGTACTTAATTGCTGCAAATATTTGTACATCTTTTAATAATAATTAAAATAAATAATTATAATTAATATGCATTTTATTTACATAACAATGAAATATAATATACAATAGTAAAAAACTATAATAAAAAAAACTAAACCTATTTACTTAGTTATCATACAGTCCTACTCCCCGTGGACCCTTGCACCTCTGGAAAGGAAATCCGGCTGTGAATGTAGAGGAGGGACGATATTTATTAAAAAATCTAAACATATCTCTACAGCACTTAAATCTTTATATAATATAGCTTCATATTGATGTGGAATGTGCTGTACCCCGTATCTTTCCCTGAAACAATCATTTATAGCCTAAATAAAAGCATTTTGCTCAATAAATGAAATATTATCACAATACTCCCCTGAATTTATTTCATATTGGTGAATATGTAGTTGTTATTCTTTGACAGCTGACAACGGCTCTGCAGAAATATTTTCCTTTATAAATGGGTATTATGTCTGAAATCAAAAAGAAATATTATTATAATTGTCTTATACATTTATTGATCTTTAATGTAATTTTATAGCCAAAATTGGCCTCTGAATAACAAAATAAAATAAATTATATATACATAGATTTAGACAATTGAAAAAAATTTGACAATTTTATAAATATAATTATAAATTTTAATTATAAATAGTTATATAAATATGTAAAAAAAAATGTTTACCTACTGAAAATGAGTTTCAATAAACTGTCTTCTAATATTTCCCCTTATTGATGGTGTAACATATCTTTGTACTATAGGTTCAGATGAATATTGTTCAATGCTATCTCTCTCACCAGAAAACACATCTTCTCTCATGTCGATGGCCATATTGTGTAGTACAGCACATGCAACAATTGTTTTTTTGCTGTTTCAATATCTCCAAACATACCTCTTAATAGGCAACAAAACCGTTGCTTCCACAAACCAAAACATCTTTCCACTGTGTTCCTGGTACGGATATGGCTCCTATTATATCTTTCTTCTTGTGGTGTTGTGGGGTTCAGCAGCGGTGTAAATAGGTAAGGAGTACAAGGATAGCCACTGTCACCAAGTAATATTCCAGAGAATGCACCAGCCTCAAACCTCTGTTTTAGTCTACATTCTCGGAATATTCTGGAGTCATGTACACTACCACGCCACCTGGTAACAATGTCCATGATTTTCAGGTCAGCATCACAAACCACCTGTAAAATAAGAGCTCATTAGTACTTTATGTTTTTCTGGTTTATTTTAATATATATTTATTACCATAAGATAGTCAAACAAATTATTTTCTATTATGATAAAGTAAAGCTATTAAGAGACAATCACAGCTATTTAAAATATTTGTATATTACCTGTACATTAATTGAAGAAAATCCTTTTCTATTAATATATAACTGACCCCCATCAGCATTCACTTTCTTTACTCGTATGTGAGTACAGTCAATTGCGCCAATTACTGTAGGAAAATTAGCAATACTGCGAAATTTCCTAATGGTTTCCTGTTGTTCATTTAAAGTAGTAGGCATTTTAATAAATTCTCGGGAATTCCGTGACAAAATTTCCGCTACTTTTTTACATGTCCTACTGACTACTGGTTGAGACACACTATGTAAATTAGCTGTATCGTCTTGAATCTACGAATAAAACAATAATATGTATTATTTGGCTTTTTATCTAGCGTAATGTTAGGTACATTGACCCCACCAAGATTATAAACAGCACTTACTTCATGGCGAGCCCAGTTGCGTAATGCACAAACCACTTGAATTTCAGGACTCAATGGGCACCCTCGAGGGTCGTGCACTAAATCCTCACGTAAGGTACCCACTATTTTTTCTCCGAAACGTTTTGAGAACCTATACTTATACCTAAAATCTTCGTCACTCAATTCAAACGGATTCACACGATGTCGATGTCTATCAGGTCGCCGAGTGGTCTCCAGCATGTCCAAATCTTCTAAATCCATCAAGTCAATCATGTTAATATCCATTTTTAACGATTTTAATAACACCAAATGAAAACAACGCTCACCTCAAATTAAGAAGTACCGAAATTGAGGTTAGTATAGAGTACCACAAACTATATAGAAAGGTTAGTACCATAGCTAAACTAGGGGTCTCGAAAGATTAACTTTAATACCATAGATAATCCTTGAACCAGAGATAATCTTCGTTTTGTAATAACGTTTTTCTTAGTTTATGGTTTAAATATATTACTAACTCCAGTACTATATTAAGTCCGTGTTTTGGAATAAGGCGGCTAATGTCCTACATTCAATGTTTCCATTTTTTTTTCGCTTTCGTCTGCCATCCTAACATAGTAATGTTTTGAAAATTATTACAATTAACTGTAAATTATTTAATATTTGAAATAGTTACTCGTATATTTCACAATTATAGTAGGCTAGTTAATGATAATTCTACAGAATCTGTCGTCTGCACTAATGAAACCTGTTCATGGAGATAAATTGAAATTAATAAATTATTTAGAGTGATATTCCATGGGTGAAATATTAATGTTGTTTTGAGTTAAGCATTTCAAATAATTTTCACGTGTTTTAAAGTTTGTTAAAAATACATTTAAGCTCGTTATCACTTAATTTTTTGTTTCACAAAATGACATAGATCTTTCAGTACCGGGTAAAGTTTACATATTTACAAAAAATGGACGTGCTTACTAAGCTGAGCCCTATCATTATCAGCAGCCTATGGAATACGGATTCAGGTATAATAGCCTAAATTAATAAATAAATGAATCAATAAAATTCTGTATAAAATTATAACTATTTAAAAAAAAAACAATAATAAAAATTGTATATTTCCTCAGTAGCTTGTTCACAGAAACTACAAGAATATTCATTATTCATACCTAGGATGCTTATAAATTTAAGACACGTAGATAACATGTGATTTCATCCATTTTACATTAATTATGTTTACAAGTATATTTCTCATTACATTAAGTTCTGCACATACTAACATAATGTGTGACACCAAGTTCTCAATGTCCTAGAAACTCCCGTAATAAGAATTGTATCAATAACTCATTCACTTTGCGATTGTATCTGACTAAATACTCATTTTAAAGTAACAACAAAATATTAAAGAAATAACGTAACGTGCGCAATTCGGTTCATCTTACTAAGGAATGATAAATACATCTCTATGTATTTATTATTCCTTAGTATGACTCTTCATCGGTGGATCGGTAGAGAGTACCCATACGCAGGCGTTGCCCTCTGTCAAAATATTAGTCCACGCGGTCCTATGCGTATAATAAATCTAGTTGCAGTCGCACTGCTCACTAGACAAAATCTAGTTGCGCGGCTCAATCGAGATCCTAAAAAAGGCCAAATTGTTTAGTTCTTTTGCTCCTAAAAAAGATGTGCCACGTCAAATTTACAATCAAAGAGTCAAAAATATGGCGGTACCTTTCAATATATAAGTATTTTTAACTGCACTATTGCTAGATACTTCTTTTTAAACTTAAAGATTACAATAATTAAGGTATTGTATAGGATTTGTTTACCAACACAGGCCGCTCGCCATCATACAACCTGAAGAGGGATCGAGCGACTGATCAGAGTGTGTATCCGAGTAGCCGCTGTTACCGAGTGATACTCTTATAATGTATCTATGTGTGCGTGAAACTGTTAGTTTATTAACGCGTGACGAAAAAGAGGAGTATTATATGCTTAACGTGTATATCTGTGTTTCCGTGTATCTATCTGTGGCATTTTAGCCCCCAAACGGATGACTGAATTAGATAGATTTATAGTTTTTTTTTTCCTGAAAGGTGAATTAATCGAGTATTCTTAGTTATGACTCAATAATTTTTTTCAGTTGTATAAAGATCATCAGGTCTTCTGTTATGGTTTTTTAAAATTTTCTATTTATATTATTGTTTTAATTGTTGTGTGTGTGCGTTAGGACAGACGATTGTTTTCGTGTGCGCAGATCCCCCACCTCCCACCCCTGTAAAAAATAGCATACAGTTTTGTATCAGGGAAAAACGCTATTGCTACTCCCCACCGTTCTGACGGTCGCCCGTCTTGCTCTTTTTTTTCTTTTAAAATAAACGTTACTTCGACACTAGTATTTTCTCCTGTGTCGTGGAGGTAGTTTACAAACATAAATTGCACGAGGACAAACATCCAAAAAAAAACAGCCCTCTTATTAACAGGGCTTTCTTTATGGACTTCACCGCACGTGGACCCCACGTACCCATAGTTTCTACAGCAAAGGGCATAATTATGAAATCTCTCACAGTATCGTATTTGCGCCACTTACTTAGTTCAGCTGCCTCTGATACCAACCCGGTTCTAAACGACGTACCCCATAAAATCGCTATTAACCCAGTACATATTTGTGCTTGCATTTTTTTAGGACTAGGGTAACAAACAAGCACACAGTCCACCTGATGGTTAGTGGTTGCTGCGGCCCAGAGACATCTACATCTATCCTCTATTACAAATCAAAATGCAGATGCGTAGTCACCCGTGAGTACTAAGATTGAATGCTTCATTTCCAGTAAAAAGGGTCTCCGGTTCTCTACACTCACCATACGTAACACAGCAGCGTTAAACTGCTATTTTACGCCAGTATTCTGTGAGAGCGCGGTCCTTCCCCGGTTGAGCAGACCGACTACAACTATACTACTAATATAGCTGAAGCATGGCTCTACCACGTAAAGATCTTCTTTTGATGGTATTGTTATGTTATTTATCTGAAAAGGTAAAGGTACCATAGACTACATACATGTCCTTCAGCAAATTTTACAGAAGACTGAAAAGTTCCTAGAAATTTGGTCGGTGCTACCAGTCCCTTCAGCATTTCTAAGTTGACTATAAGTACATCAAAGTGTTTAAGTGCTTATGCAGTAGGAAAACGATATATTTATCCGAGTACACAACCAGAATACGAAACCCACTTAAATGTAGAGAGGTGTAAGGCATGGTGATGTTATACTCTCGAAACACTTCACCGCTTTATTGGAAGTCATTTTCAAGCTATTGGACTTGGACTGGACATGATACAGTATAAGCATCTAAATGTAAGAACCCACAGGATTATGATAAAATTTTTCTGTCGTAAAAAGTTGTGAGATAATACCAAGTCGGTTAATTTTTTCAGTCCCTACTTAAATGTCCTTCTGTCTTAAGTTATAACGTAATTAGCTAACCTTACAACATCTTATAGTGACCATATCAATATTAAAAATTTTTATGTTTTAAATAAATAAATAGACTACAAAAAATAAAAAAATAATTTACAGCAGTCATAGTCATGACGAAAACAGTTGTTTGACTTGGCAATGTCAAAGTTAACTACAGCTAACTTCTGATTAAAATTATTAGATTTAGGTCCGATCTATGCAGTATGAACTTATAGAAAAGTATTGCAGTTGCATGCTTGAATTGGGATTTGATTTTATTAATTACAGGATCCCAAGCAGATGGTTGCACTCAGTCATCTTCTCTAGTGAAATGAGGACTTTTTTTATTTCAATGGACTCGCGAATGGAAGGAATCCGTGTCCTTTATTAGAGTCCTAGATTTGTAGTCTATCCAATCTGCTGTACTGATGGGGGCGATCCTATGTGTGTTTACGACTGCAGACTTCCCGGAACGTCAATTTATTTTTTGTCGAGACTTGATCTACACTATGTACAGGAAAAAGTTCTATACATACAGATATTTAATCGGTAATTTTCACCACCATCCTTCATAGTTATCTACCGTGGAAATTTTTTTCGTCTCGTCAACACTTTAAGCAAGATTTTCACGACAACAAACTTCAGGTCCCGCATCTACGTCACAGTGAATAAGTGAAACCAGCCACAGCTGAGCGTGTGCTTCCTGAGCTGCCGTATGTTAGAGGTGTCACTGACAAGATTGGCTACATCATTTATTTTGTGGTTAATCAAAGTACCTTTTATTAAAAATATTTTGCCATTTTATTGATTCGCAAACCCGATAAATCAAAAACTCATATACATCAACATTTCTAGAAAATTCACAATCATTATGAACATAAAAAAACGAGAAAATATTTTTTTAATATAATTCCTAATCGAAAAAGCAGTAAATATGCAACCTGATGAGATTTTCTACATTTATTTAAATATAATGAAACTTTTAACATTTAATTTATCGAAAGTCAATTTTGTTACTCGTACTCGTACGGTTTTATCACTCATCCTTGATATACCTTAGACACCAATCTTGGACACCGACTGAAATAGCTTGGCATTTTATTAGACTCAAGGACAATCCATAGCAAGAATATCACTCTTCTCTTTATTAGTATCTACTGTACTCTTTATATACCCTTATCCTATTAAAAAAAATAGTAGTCAGTTATATCTAAGAAACAGGTTAGCCATAAAATATTATATATTATATATTTTTCCTCACAGTATAAATAATCTTTTACTCAATAAAAGTTTTAATTTAATGAATTCTAATATTTACGTGAACATTTCATAATGAAAAAATCTCTAGTGACTTGGGGAGTCGAGAGCACTCGTAATATCAGAAATGTAAAAAACTGCAAATTAAACGCGGTAAAATAAATTTTATTATTTCTGTTTACTTTATTTGAAAAGTTTAAGACTCAATACAATCTTGTATCTAGTAGTTTTGAAGCTATACATCTAGTTAATTATTGTAAAAAAGATATATAAAAATAATTGTAATATTGTGGCAACAATATTTGATACTAATATTTCAATAATTCCAAGCACACGCTTACGGTATGCTGACTGTTGAATACGAGTATACACCGACCACATCGAACAATTTTCCATGTGAATAATTCATGCTGCGGTGTTCGCTCTAGCTTTTAGCATGTCACTATGTATCTGGTTTTATTTATTTCTTCTAGCTTTCATAGCTTAACGTTAAAATGAAAAAAAAAATGTTAACATTTTTGAAATCGTGATCCCAAGTTTAATTTATAACAAAAACTAAAATTTAAACGTTGCATTAAACCTGGACTGCAGTAACAGGACTGGCGAAAATCAGGAACACATCATGTGCATAGAGTTAGTAGCCGCCTCTGAAGTTGTAGGCTTCTAAATATGTCAGTCTAACATGTACTCTTTCGTCTGCTTTGTCTCTGTAAAATTGTAAAAAAGTACAAAACATCTTAATTCAGTAAATAAATAAAGAAAAAAGGAATACTGGATTTTTTTTTTCTAAAACCATCTTCATTAATATTCAGAGTCCATCTATTTTCTAATTATTTTTGTGAACTATGGAGTCTTAATGAGTATATTATCAGGCTTCGATTAATTTCATATTGGGAGTAAAGGGATTATAAAAACTAAGAACCTGAAGTATTAAAAATACTCAAATGCTAAAAAATATAATTTATCTGAGCACTTGTACAAACACAAGTCAACTTAAGAGTAAATTCTTAGCATGACGTAATTGAAGCAGTAAAAACCCTTTATTGTATAATTGGCTATAAAAAAGAGTAAACTCGTACCTGCGTAGAATTTTTCCCGTTTCATATCAGATAAGAGGAACCTCACTCGATATGTCGACTCCGAGGATACCGATACTGGCTGAGGCAAGAAGGGGAGTGCCTTGAAACTGAGGAGATACGACAAAGGGGTTCTTTTTAGCGGTAAACGCGCAAACTTGTGTCTTCTGAGGATTGAACTGGACTAGATTTAGTCGCCCCCAATCCGAGACTTTGCTCAGCAAAGACTCGACTTCAGACACAAGTTTGTTCCGGTACTAGGCGACGTTTTCCCGAAAAATATTGGCACGGCCGGTGTATAGAGCATCACCAGTGCTGTCATCCGTATAGCAATGAATGTTACCAGTTAGCAACATATCATTGATATGCAGAAGGAACAGCGTTGGTGATAGCACACAGCCTTGTGGAACACCAGCGTAAATAAGCTTGTAGTCAGAGCATACACCGTCTACAACGACCTTGATGCTCCGATCTGCAAGGAAGCTGGTGATCCAATTGCACAATTTCTCGGGAAGCCCATAGGAAGGGAGCTTCGAAAGAAGCGCTTTGTGCCAAACCCGATCGAAGGCCTTCGCAATGTCCAGACTAACGGCCAACGCCTCCCTCTTCGACTCTACTGCCTCCGCCCATCTATGGGTCAGGTAGACCAGAAGATCACCAGCTGATCGACCCCGACAAAAACCGTATTGGTGGTCACTAATCAGCTGGTGATCCTCAAGGTACCGGATGAGCTGGCAGTTAATAATGGATTTCATTATGTTGGAGAACAAGGAGGTGATCGCGATAGGCCTATAGTTGGACGGGTCTAAGCGGTCGCCTTTTTTAGGGATCGGGTGAACAAAAGCTATCTTCCATGAATTCGGGACTACGCCTTGGGAGTAGGAGTACCGGAAAAGACGCGTTAGGACCGGTGCCAACTCCGGAGCACACTTCCTAAGCACAATTGGGGGGATTCCGTCAGGCCCACTCGACTTCTGGATGTCCAGGGAGAGAAGTGCTTTGCGAACCGAGCGCTGTGAGAACAGCACATCCGGCATGGAGTATTCACACCGCGGGATGGTCGGCGGTGTTTTTCCCCCGTCATCAAGAGTCGAGTTGGACGCAAAAAGGGAGCCTTAAAGGTCAGCTTTGTCTTTTGCGTCTTGGACCAGTGAGTCGTCCTCCCTGTGCAGTGATGGTAGTGATGGCTTACAGAAATTCCCTTGGACAGCCTTGGCGAGAGACCAGAATCCACGGGTTCACGAAGGAAGGCGAACTAGTTTCTCGCCAACTCTGCCTATGTGCTCTGATTTTGCCTTGGCAATAACTCTTTTGAAGGACCTGGAGGCGAAGTTATACTTCTTTTTAAGTATGCTGGTGTTTACTTCCCGAGTCGCCGAAGCCGCAGCCTAGGCTTAATAGCACTCCTGCTTACTGCGTAATACAGTCTTAAGGAGCGACCAAACCAAGGCTGAGATCTGCCTCCGATGGGTACCACAGATGATGGAATAAATAGTTCCATTTCCTGTAGCACCGCATCAGTGATAGAGTCAGCAACAGCGCTGGGATCATCCGGGGAGAAGCAAACCCACCCCCATGGGTAGGATGCAAAGAAAGACCGCATTCCGTCCCAATCCGCCGATCTGTAATGCCAAACACGGCGGCAACCTGCAGAACGCAGCCGCGAAGGGAGCGTGAGTGGCACCACACTACGGATCAGACAATGGTCCGAAGAGCCGAGAGGGGCATCGACGAAAACCTGATATCCGTCCGGATGAGAGGTCAGCAGAAGGTCCAACAGGGAAGGTGTATGATCCTCCACATCTGAAATCCGCGTAGGTGAAGTAACCAGTTGTGTCAGACCATATGCCAAGGCGAAGTCATAAACAGATCTCCCCGCATGATCGGTTAAACGTGAACCGAGCCATTCGGCATGGTGGGCGTTAAAATCGCCAAGGATCACGATCTCTGCGGATGGGACATGTTGTAGCAAGGAATCTGTAGCCATTTGGACGTGGTCAATGAGTCGGTCTGTTTCGGCATTTCCGCTATGGGACCTATAGAGGCACCCTTAGACGCGCGGATGGTCGTCGCTGTCTACGCGTAGCCAAAGGATGGACAGGTCCGAACCTTCAAGACTGCCAAGGCGTCGAGAACAGATGTCCTCTCTGACATACACGCAAACTCCAGCCCGAGGCACAAAAGAGTGATCCAATTTGTACCCCGGGTAGGAGAGATACGAAATATAGGTCGGAGAGGAAACCTGCGTCTCGGTCAGAAAGAGCAAGGCCGGCTTCGCCGTCTCGAGATGGTAGTGGACGGCGTTTAGGTAGAGTGAAGTCCCCTGATGTTGCAGAAATTCACGAATAGCGTGGCTGGGGTCGCATTGGTATTATTGCTCAGTTTGCCCCGAGCAGTTATGTTTTTGAGCGGAATTTTGCCACCCCCCAGAATACGCGGAGCAGCCTGAGCACCCACGCTCAGGATTGGAATAACATGATCGTGGATGCTCAGCGAGGGATTCTCCAGGGATACTGGTACCCGCCTGGGGTAGTCTATCGTGTAATTCCGCTACCAAGTTTATGGAGGGGGGGAGGAATTGGGCCTCCGGCCTCCTTACCTCACCAGACGAAACGCAGAAGCAGAGCCTCTACTTCACGCCGGTATTCTGTGAGGTCGTGGTACCAACCCGGCTCGAGCCAGCCCATACGTGTAACAGCAAAAACTACTGCGTGGCTCTACCACCGTTATCATGGTCTTCACGCCTCGGCAAGCAGTTTCTTATGCATCTAAACGCATACATAATTGCCTAAAAACATAAAATACAATGTAATAAAATATAAATACTTACTAATCTGGAGAGAATCGTTATTCCGTATTGTAACATCTAATATCATAATTCTTTTTTTAGCAGCAATTTATCTTACAGCAGGCAGAGGAGCAACAAGTTAAACAAGAGTTACGGCATTATCATAGTGTCCATTTCAAATTTTGGTTAGACGAGGAAAACAAAACAAACCAGAAAATAGGCAGCAGCGTTTCACTAATAACAACTAGAAAATAAAATACCGTGTTTGACATGGTACTTGCTACGAAACTATAGCAAACAACCCCATTATGAGGTAATGTATTTGGTAGCCTATGTTCAGCGGTGAATTTTTTAAGGCTGTTATTAACTAAAAATGTCCTCATCGACCACGTTTAAATGTCTACAGACTCCGTGTTACAACGGATTCCATCCGCATAGATTATGATCCTTGGCTTGGTTCCCGTTTAACCGATCATGCGAGGAGATCAGTATCTGACTTTGTTTTAGCATAAAATGTTTTTTTTTTTATAGGATAGGGTGACAAACGGGCACACAGTCCACTTGATGGTAAGTGGTTGCTATGGCCCATAGACATCTACATCTGTCCTCGCTTGCGAATCAAAATGCAGATGCGTTGTCACCTGTGAGGACTAAGATGGAATGCCTCTTTTCCAGTAAAGAGTCTTCGGATCTCTACACTCACCACATGAAACATAGCAGCGTTAAGCTGCTATTTTACGCTGGTATTCTGTGAAAGCGTAGTCCTTCCCAGGTCAAGCTGACCCATTCGTGCTACAGCTATACTACTAATATAGCTACGACATGGCTCTACCACGTTTATCTCTGTTTTGACACAACTGGTTACTTCGCCTACACAGATTACAGATTTTGAGGAACATGTTATGTATGAGGAACATGTTATATGTTGGAGCAATGTTAAATGCTTACTAAAATTTATAAAGTTTCGTTTTAATAATTCGGGCAAAAAGTTTCTTCGTAATTTATATTCAAGTTTAAGACATTTCCAATTCAAACTTAAATTACATTTCATTATGTATGTATAATATGTGCCATTTTGTTCGATTATTATACGTGATAGAGCCATGCTGCAGCTATATTACTGGTATAGTTGTGGCACGAATCGGTCAATTCCACTTTGGAAGGACCACGCTCTTACAGAATACCAACGTAAAATAGCAGCTTAAAGTTGCTGTGTTTCGTATGGTAAATGTAGAGAACGGGAGATCCTTTTTACTGAAAACAAAGCACTTCGTCTTAGTCAAACGGATGACAAACCATCTGCATTTTCATTCGCAGTTGAGGATAGATGCAGATGCTTATAGGCTACAGCAACGACTTACCATCATTTAGACTGTGTGCTCGTTTGTCATCCTTATCCTATAAAAAAAAAACTTGTCCTCATCTTGTATGTGTAGTGACATAATCCTTTTGTTGTAGAAATCTTGGAATTTTTTGATGATTTCTTATGTTTACGCGAACGAAATACTACTGAATAAAATACTTTTACGGATCGCGTTTAATTAACTTGTTTTTTTTATTGATTCCCGACGTTTTAGGTACTTTACAGCACCCATGATCAGAAGGACTGAGATGATTGATGTCCCGATGTAACCCGGGTGTTAACTCGGAGTACCTTAAGCATTTTTAATTATTAGTTTTGGTCCGATCTACGCAGAATAATAATAATAATAAAGTTTATTCTTTTCTCTCACAAATTTAACATAAACATACAACTTAATATTAATTTACTACAATCAATTTGTGAGAGACTGGTGTCCGTACTAGGATTCCCTGTATGACAGATCACCAGCCCCCACCTACAGACCAATCTATAATAATCTAGGTAATATTAGGTGTATGACAAACAATAAATATACGAAAAGCAAACGTGTGTGTGTGTGTGTATGTGTGTGTGTGTGTGTGTGTGTGTGTGTGTGTGTGTGTGTGTGTGTGTGCGTGCGCGCGCGTGTGTGTGTGTGTGTGTGTGTGTGTGTGTGTGTGTGTGTGTGTGTGTAGCGTTTGGGATTTATTTCATGATTTTAAGTAATTCCTCAGTCGTTTCATAATCTTGACTTAATAGCCATAGGGTTACTATCTTTTTGCATTTAAATTTGGGACATGTATATATGGATAAAATGGAATTAATTTTGTTGTATAGATGAGAACCCAAAAAGCAGAAGAAGTTATGTGTATAACTACTTTTGTATGGTGCAATAGGACAAATTTTACTTTTGTTTCTTTTATTTGTCAGACGAGAAGGATCGTAATATGTCAGAGAATGTTGTTTCATAATAGTGTGTAAAATAAATAACTGGCGGACTGTGAGAACTTTACAGTTTTGGTATAGTTCTTTAGTGGGATAGAGAAATGGAAGAAGGTGACTCACCTTGAGAAGTGCTCGTTGGGCACGTTCTAACTTAAGTAGATGTGTTTTGGAAGTACCACCCCAAACTGTTATGCAGTAGGTAATTAATGATTGGCAAAGTGACAAGTAGGTTGATTTTAATATTTTTTCATCTCCCACATGTCGAATATTTTTAAAAATATAGATCATTTTACGTAATCTATTAGTTAGAAGATTAATATGTGCTTGAAAATTCAGGTTGCTATCAATCATTATACCTAAGTACTTTATTTCATTTACTTTTTGGAGCAAAGGGCAAGAACAGTTAATAACATCATTATAATTTTGACAGATATGTGCTTTTATATGGAGATTAGGAGAAATAGGAGTGTTAATTTTTTTAAATGTAAATGACATATATTTTGTTTTGGAGACATTAAGCATTAGTTTATTATGTGTTAGCCAGTTTACAATTAAATTGAAACCTTTTTGGGCATTCAGGTATACTTCTTCCCATGTATCACCGCTGAATAAAAGGGCAGTGTCATCGGCATAAGAAACAAGCGTCCCATTTATCAATCTTGTCTGGCACATGCTGTTTATATAGATCAAAAACAGGGTAGGACCCAAGATACTACCTTGTGGTACGCCATGGGATACGGGAAGATCATCACTTATCCAATTTCCTATTTTGACACATTGCGATCGGTTAGTGAGATAACTTTCAAAAAACTTCAATTGTATTCCTCTGACACCTATCTTGTACAATTTGTGAATTAACAGCGGAATAGAGACCGTGTCAAATGCCCTAGCTAAATCGAGAAATACTGCTATAACTTTTTTCTTGTTGTCCATATGTTTAACGGTATAACTTAAGAATTCATGTACTGCATCACTTGTAGCTTTGCCATTTCTAAAACCAAATTGTGCATTTGAGAAGAGATTTTTTGATTCAAGATACCTGACCAGTTTATTATTTACTACTTTTTCTAAGATTTTCGAAAATACTGGCAGTATAGAAATGGGCCGATAATTATCGACACAATCTCTATTTCCGCTCTTATGAATAGGGTGAATCATTGAACGTTTGAATTCGTGAGGAAATATTCCAGTATTTAGAGATAGATTACAAATATATGTGAGTATAGGGGTTAGGATATTTTTGTATCGTTTTATAAGGGAACTTGAAATATTGTCCCGTCCCGTACAGTTATTTTTAAGACTTGATATAATTGTTTCGACTTCAGAGTCATCTACCGGAAGTAATGCAAATGAGTGACTAGGTGATATGTCTGGTATGCCCAAGGATAAGTCTGTCGAGCAGTTCTTAATAGACTCAGCTATATTCTTTCCTATGTTCACAAAATATTCATTTATATCATTAACCGACCTCCTAGGATCATTACAGAGAAGTTCTGTAGCTGGAGCTTTGATTTTAGTCGTGTGAGTTATGTTCTTTATTATTTCCCACAGTTTTTTGCTATTAGATTTAGCTTTACAAATTTCCGCCTTTTCATATTCTTGTTTAACTTTCTTTAGTATGTTATTACAAAAATTTCTATATCTAGTGTAGGTTATTTGAAGAATTGTATCATTAGGATGTTTTCTTGATTTAATATGTAAATTGTCCCTATTTTTCATGCATTTTAGCAAGCCACGAGTTATCCAAGGTTTTATAGTTCGTTTACGTCTCGAGACCGTTATGTTTTTGGTACATTTGTCAATAGCTAGATTAAGAGTATTGATTAAAAACGTAACTGCATCATTTACATTTGGCATTAAGTATACAGCTTTAAAATCTAATTCATTAAAAGTTAAATCTAAGGCCTGGTAGTCAATTTGATTAATTGTTTTGTAATGAAAAATATTTTTATATGTCCAATTTAGGCTAAGGATTATGCTATAATGATCTGTGATGGTAGTGTGAGCAACATGACAACGTGCGAGTAATTTTGATTTCAAAATTATGTGATCCAAACAGGTATGGGTATGTGTTGGGATATTAAAACCTGGTAGCATACCATGAGAGGCTAATAGATCAAGATAAATATGGGCTCTAGAGTCTTTTGATGAGGATGATATATCAATGTTTATATCTCCTGTCAGTATTATATTTTTATATTGTGCTAAGCCAATAAGTACGGAATTTAAAGATTCAAAGAAAGGGTTTGTATTCTTTACACTTGGAGGGCGATATATTGCAAGGACGACAGAATTAGCATTTAATTTTATAAGCAAACAATTAGCATCTGTTAGGTTAATTTCGGAGATATTATAATTATTATTTGACTTATAATAAATTACAACTCCCTCATTTTGTGTTTTATTATTTGTAGAAGCAGCATAATTATATCCGTGTAGTATGGGAATATAAGCAATGTTTTGTAACCAACATTCTGTAAATATAATTAGGTCCCAATCAACTTTGGCACGTTCCAGAAGAGTTTGGAAGTGTGGTATATTACGTTTTAAGCTTCTTATATTTTGTGTTATTAATTTCAAAGATGATTGATTATTATATATTAAATTAGCACTGTCATCAATGCTACACGTAAAGCTTGAGGCCAAAGATAATGCGTCTAGGTCTTTATTAATATTTTCATTAATACTATCGCCTTTTACAAAGTTCGTAATTTATTAGTCTAAAATTATGGTGAATAAAAATATAGTGTATTATTTTTCTTTTGTTTAAGACGCAAATAATGCAAATGTAAGGAATTATAACTAGGTCATATCTTACGTAAAGTATAACTAGATACTCGTAAAAAAATGTTTTATCGTATAAGATGGTACTTCGGTATAATATTATTTGGTAGCAGTACTTATTTATTCTGTGGTAGTAGTTATATTCAACGTGTGGCAGCTGATGGAAAAAATTACTTTTTAGGCTTACTAAATGCGGAAAATCAATATAGAAACCTATAGTTGAAATATTATAAATTTGTCTACAAACAATATGAGATCTATTAGTATAGCAAAAAATATAACATTTAATAGTTATCTGAGGAACATAAATGTAGTAATAATTCTGTGTACAATGAGTATTCTGCATAACACAAATTGAAAACATCACCTTAAAATATCCATTATAATTACAAGTTAGCGTTTTTGTAGCACGTTGATAATTTAGATAAAAATACATTAAGACTATAATTATCCATTTAGAGGGTTTAATATGAGTTTTTAGTTTTTTTATAATATAGGTAATAGATTTAAATGGCCAAGCAAAATTGTTTGTTAGATTTATAAATGTTTTGCTTGGCAAAGTTGTGTCATAAGTTTTGATGGTTTTATGCTTATGTGATAAAATGTATTTCATCGCACAAAGAAATGTTAGGGTATGTGAAATATTGTTCGTATAATTAGTTACGAATTTGACGGTACTAAGAGAATTCAATGAAGCATCGGCGCATTCTAAACACCTATGACCATTATATAATATACGAGTATGTTTATGGAAATAAATATAAACTCGTTTTGTATTTTTAACGTAGGTAGACCATTTATATAGACACATATTAATATTTACAATTTTTGCCATTTTGTTTGCATATATGAATTTTGTTTGTATGGAGTTATTGTAAGTTATGTTTGATTTTTGGAGAAATTCTTGATACGTTTCGTTAAATAAAATAGATAAGGATATGAACTTTAAGTAATTATGATATTTTGTTTGAATTTTAGTGTTAGGTGTGTGTATTATGTAATAGTAATAGGGTATAATAATGTGATATTGAATATAACTAGATAGGAAATATCTTATTACAAAAGGTATTAGCAAATAAGCAATAAATAAAATTAATAGTCAAATAGAACTTAGTTTACAAAAATCTTCTTCACTGTCGATTCTAATAGCCGGCATACCATCCTTTTGTCTCACAAATACTTTCCCATGAGCAGTCCAGCAGTTACTATATTTATTCTTCTTTGTATATTGTCTGGCAAGGTAGTGAAGTCGCCGTGTTTTAGTTGTTAGGCATTCGGATACATATATTGGTTTCGGTGGTCCACCAATATTAAGATGAGAAGTATTCAGTTTTTTATCCTTTTTCTCTTTGTTAAATGCACTGACGGATCTAATAAAATTGTTTTTCATTACAGTAGTGGTAAAATCGATTACGATAGGACTTGGTGTGTTCGATTTTAATTGTGATTTAATACGATAAATGTCACGTACCTCATTATCTTGTAGGGGCACATTTAAAACCTCACTAATAACTCTTACAATTTTACACAACGAAGACTGGTTTTCTGGTTGAGTTATTGGGATATTACGGAGCTCGATGGAGGAGGTTTTGGCATTTCGCTCTAGATGTTCTATTTTATTTTCCAATATTTTAATTCTATCTTGATATTCAGAGTTTTCCTGCTGCACATTATTAATTTTTAATAACAAATCATCGTACTTTTGGGCCATAAAATCAATCGACTTTTGGGTTTCCAAGTTTAAATCTTTTAATGTTGACATATCAGACTCCAATCTATTAAATTTCGCAGTTTGTTGTTGTTTTAAATCATTTAGCAGTTCTTTAATTTCACAGCTAACCATATTGCTGTGTCTTCGCTTATACCTTTTGGCAATACACTCAACGTTTTCTGGATCATCAGAATAAACTTTTTCGGATGCTGTATCTGAATCTTGGGTTAAAATTCGCTCTTTAGTTAGTTTGAGGTCACTAGAATAAGGCACTTCAGCGTACCCCGCTGAAGTGCCATAATGATATAATTAAGGGTATACGTAGGCCTAATTTATTGATACTTAAAGTTGTAGGCCTAAATAAAACCGTTGGCAATTGAATTTTAATACTCAGTACAAAAACAATGGCTTATCACGTATTGGTCGATGGGCGTGGCGAAATAATAACGCAACGATAGTTTCGCATTCACTGGAATATGCACTATCTCACTTCTAACGTTCAAGAGAAGGGTGTTGCATAATATCACTATCCTTCTTCAATTAGCGCGTCGCACTTTGTCGTAAAACGATGAACTTCTGAATGCCTGGTACTTGCACTTAATTTATTTTGTGTGATAAATTATTATTTTGACTCAATCAACAGCACAAAAACACGTCCGTACACTACGGTGGTCCGAAGGGAAGGAAAACTGGACATAATCCTTTTGTTGTAGAAATCTTGGAATTTTTTGATGATTTCTTATGTTTACGCGAACGAAATACTACTGAATAAAATACTTTTACGGATCGCGTTTAATTAACTTGTTTTTTTATTGATTCCCGACGTTTTAGGTACTTTACAGCACCCATGATCAGAAGGACTGAGATGATTGATGTCCCGATGTAACCCGGGTGTTAACTCGGAGTACCTTAAGCATTTTTAATTATTAGTTTTGGTCCGATCTACGCAGAATGAACTTACTGTGTCTTGAAGTCTTGCAGTTGTATGCTTGTGTTTAGTTTTAATTTTATTAATTACAGGATCCCAAGCAGAGTAAGTACCCAGCCTCTCTCTCTATTGAAATTAGGAATTATTTTTTTTTTTTTTTAATTTCAATAGCTTCACGTATCATCTTTGGCAGGAATCGATGTTCTTTTTCGAGAATTTGTGGTTCATAAAATCTAATGTGATGACGGAGGCCCTCTAGCATATGATCATAAACTACAGACTGCCCGGAACGTTGGTGTTTCACGCCAGCTACGTGTTGTTTTACGCGTTAGTGTTAGTCATTTGAAATCCTAACAACACCATAGGTCACACAGTGTATTGAAAAAAGACTAATACGAACCGATATTTAAACGGTGAAACCCACGATCAAACATGGGTAACATTTCGCGCTTTTTTATGGCGAGATTTTTTCAAATGGGTCAAAACTGATTTGTGGTCACTCCTCAATTCTTCAGCTATGTCGTAGTTACTAATATGCCGATCTACTTTTTCAAAAATCTTTAATATAAAAATTTCCTGACTGAAAACGATTGAACCAACTTCGTGCTAAGGAAGAGCCTTACACTGAATTAGGTCCATAAAAGTCACATTTTTTTTCGTGGCTTAAGTCACATGGCGAAGACACATTTATATTTCAGAAAGCATTTACAAAAATGCGTGAAGGAAGAAATTTATTTATAGCGAGAACGTAAGAAAAAGCGCAAATTTAAAAAATCGTTACGTTTTTAAAGTCTTATAGAAAATGTGAAAGACCCAAAAATATAGGTTTACCAGTAAGCATTTAGAATATATATACTTTTATGTTTTTAAAAGTAAAAATTTATTATCATTTGATATCAAGCTGTTTAAATACAATTACTACTAAAAAAAGAAAACTTTTAAAACCTGAAAATAATTAGAAACTATTTGTATTACAAAAATACAATTTACTCCATGGATATTCGGCCACAAATTATAACGGGCGGCTGCACAAATATTTCACTTCATTAAATATCGTAATCACGTTGTTAAGTATTGTGCGAAAGTTTCAAATGTTTGTTGCTATTGACAACTACTAAACATTAAAACATTGAACATCATAAGCGGGCCCTAGACAGTAATGCGGCATGACATGTATTAAGTGAAGTGCCATTAATCATTTTACCGTATCTCAGGATAGGCTACGTAACATTGTAGAGGTAAGTGACAATGTTAAATGCAGACAAAAACAATTGTTCTTTTGCTGCATAAAAAACAAATATTGATTACCAAATTTTAAGCTGGTTGATCTGAGTATAATATGTCTACGAAATAATACAGGCGATGAGTTTTATATTTATCAATACGAATCAGGAACAAAGCAGCAGTTTGACAGTTTCAAAATGAACCGATGCCCGCCAAAGCGTAACGATAGAGCTGCAGAGGGAAGATTTTGATCACTAATTATTTCACTTTTTCGGAGTATCTATATAAATTCCTCACGAAATCGAAGTAGTGACAATGTCGAATGTTATTACCAAATGATTTCCATAAGTGGCGTCCGAATACGTGGCCCCGAAGGCTATTGCTTCACAGTGCTATCGAGCCCGCACTCTCAAAGCGAGGGACTTCTTGGATAGAATATAGGTTTTTAAACCACTCTTCTTACAACCCTGATTTGGTACTGTACTACTTATTTTATTCTGTTAATAAATAACGATCCGGTAGGGATATAATTTCCATCACAGAAAGATGCGTCAGAAATTTCAAGCAGGCCGTAAGAGGTGTCTGAGATGGACTGGAAAAAGTGATTCAAATATTGTTTCATACGCATGAAACTTTGTATAGATGCTGGTGACAATTCTTTGAAAATACTTAGTAACAAAACGCCCCAAGGTTATATGTAAATATACAATATAATACACACATTTAACTATCGGAATAAACGAAGAGACATCTAGACGGCAACAAATTCCAACATCAAAAATTCGGTCGTTGATATTTATGGTTATTTATCGTGAACTGTTTTTCCTGTGTACAAGTATTATCTATTCCGAAGTTGTATTCTGTCTTGCAATTAAATGTAATACTTCATCTAGTATAAATGTGTACTGCCATATTGCACGCAAAAGCGGAATAGCTATTTTAAACGTAAAATCTAAATATATTATCTTGTTCTACGATATTATATAACAGTTTACAAGCAAGATTTTTACAACTATTCCCGTAAATAATGTTATTAATCATAGACCTCAATAATGTCTCCCAACGAATTGGTCTTAGGATGAACATGGACAAAACAAAGATCATGTTTAATGTCCATGTCACACCTATACCGGTAGTTGTTGGGAGCACTGAGCTTGAAGTTGTTGACGAGTATGTTTACCTGGGACAAATAGTCCAACTTGGTAAGTCCAACTTCGAATGAGAGGTCAATCGATGGATTCAACTCGGCTGGGCAGCGTTCGGGAAACTACGACACATCTTCTCGTCAGACATACCTCAAAACCTTAAAACGAAATTGTACAACCAGTGCGTGTTACCAGTGATGACTTACGGATCTGAGACGTGGTCCTTCACTGCTGGCCGTATGAGGAAGCTTAAGGTCGCTCAGTAAGCTATGGAGAGGGCTATGCTCGGGGTTTCTCTGCGTGATAAACTTAGAAATGAGTATATCTGCAGTAGCACCAGAGTAACCGACATAGCCCAATAGATTAGTAAGCTGAAGTGGCAGTGGGCTGGCCATATAGCTCGAATAACCGACAACCGATGGGGAAGAAAGGTTCTTGAATGGCAGCCTCGTACCGGTAGGGGAAATGTAGGGCGACCCCCCCACGAGATGGAATGACGACCTGGTAAGACATGCAGGAAGTCGATGGATGCAGGTGGCTCAGGACCGTGCTTTGTGGCATTCCTTGGGGGAGGCCTATGTTCAGCAGTGGACTTATGAAAGGCTGTAATGATGATGATGATGAAGTAAATATTAATATCATTAAATAATGTCAATGGACAATTTGGGTTAAGGAATATTTTAGTAGCATACGTACCTGGTCGATCTGTTTTCTAAATATTATAATACAAATTTATTTGATATATGTAGGTCCACTGGCAACTTAAAATATTGACGGCAGCCTTTACAAAAAGAAATTAACTGAAATTAAAAAATTATAGGTCTAATAACATTAAAGTGTAATGTAATCGACTCTTTTGACCTCTGAAAAATAGTAGCAAAGTAATATCTATCATTGTTTATTGCTAAAAATTTATAAATTTTTCCGCAAATATACCAATTTATCCCCCATGGCTTATGTGACTCTTAGGAATTCCTGCTCAATGCACAGTTTATTGTCGTTACTCAACTATACACGCAGACACCAAAAAAATTGTTATTTAATTCTCATCATGATCCATTCATTACATCCTATAAAAATTCACTGCTGACCATAGATTTAACCATAGTTTCCACGTTTGTTAGACGGCTTCACAAATGCAGTGTATATTATATTTAATTCTTATCGAGTGGATGCTGCTGCCCATCTCTTGTTTCAGTTTTTCTCTGTCGCCTCTTACGACACCCACGAAACGATATGAGAAAGTTGATATTCTTACACCGTTACTACACGGTATTACATTTAGTTAAACAAATCAACATGATAAAAACTGTGGTGTCCAACCCACCTTCGAAGTGTGGCAATTATGGCAAAATCATTTTCAGCAGTGGCCTTTCATAGGCTCTAATGGAATTTGATCTAATGGATTTCTAATGGAATGGATTGCACGTATACTTGCATGTTATAGCTAATGAATTGCACATGAAATGTTGTTGTAAGAATATTATTTATGTGCATAGTTCATGAGATAGTTTTCATAAAGCCTAACTTATGACCATTTCTTATATTAAAGTTTATTTTATGACTTTTAGTTTGTAGCTACAATTACAATTAATTTATGAAAAAGACCGTTGTAAAGTGTTTGTGAGTATAATATTTAAAAATATAATATATAAACACTAAATCGGATCAAATTCTACAACTCTAGCGTTGCCATTTTCCATTTCAAATGTGTATCAGCATATTTTGATAAAGCACAAAGGAATTTATTTTTGATTCTAGAATATTTTGAGCCTTTGAAATTCAATTTCCATAGCGAATAGTACTCTTTTATCTCAACTCAACTTGCCGTGAATATAATTTCTAATATAAGGCAAACGTTAGACATTTTTAAATGGTTCTGTTACCACGGTATCTGTTACCATCTGTAAACAAAAATTCTTCCAATAAATTGGTATTCGGCCCTTAAAACACATACATTAATCAATGATTGGATGGATAATTACCAATGAGAGAGTATTAACACATTACTCACTACTGGACTAGAATGGTAAGTACGTGTATGTCTATACTAAATTGTTTGACAGTAAGTGTATTATTTGCAAAAAAAATTGTGAAGTTTGACATGATGGTAATAATGAATACTGTCATCGTGTAGGTACAAAAGCTAGGTATAAAAATATCATGCAATAGGTGTTGAAGTTGAAAGAACTGTATTAAATCTATTGTTTAACAAACAATAAAAAAAATTAGTATCTTAAATATTTTATTGAAGTTTTGTCAAATTGTTCGTTTTATTTATGGGTTAAAAAAGCAGTTAATTTATCTAAGTACTTAGTGTTATTAGTTACCGTGTAAATAATACATAACTTCCTTTAACCTCAGTTAAAGGAAGTTCTTGATCTTTGAAAACATCATGATTGTGTCTGTTGAATTTTAACTTTATTTTACTTATCTTTACCTAATTTAAAGTTAAAGTAACGGCCTACATATATACGTCCCACATCTTAGCACGGGCCTCCTCTCATTTCTGAGAGGGTTTTAGGGCACGAAAATATCTAACACGCTGCCCCAATGCATGTTGCCGAACTTCAAATATATTCGAAATATTTTTTTATTATTTCTCAGACATGCAGGTTTTAGTAAATCAGCACTTAAAATTGCAATTAACGATTGCATTGGTGCCGGCAGGGAATCGAACCCGGGTTGCTTGCGCACTGTTAAATTTATAGGGAGTGCTTAGTCCCTGAGTTACCATGGCTCCTTCTGAGCTACCACAGCTCCTCCTGAGCTACCACGGCTCCGCCAGAGCTAACGCGGCTCCTAAGTTTATTTATCTTAAAATTACAATGAAAGCTGAATCTTAGAAGAAGAATTAAGAGGCATGCTACGGTCTGTTAAGTGTGATTGCGATAATTTCCTTAAAAATTAATTATACTTATGAATTTTGCAGCAAGCAGAGGTAAAAAAATAGGTAGCACTTACTTGTGATGCAAGCCCAAGATCAACCATTCACGCTGATCCTTAGGCCTTGTTACTATCGAATGACCTGAAATATTATATTTATCAAAACATTTTTATTTTGTTTATTATGTAAAATGTCACTTTGACATCAGTAATTGATTAAAATTAAATAATTTATAAAACCAACTAAAAAAGCTATAATATAAAGAAATATGAAAACTAAAAATTTTATTTGTCATTGATTTATTAGGACTAAGTCTTTTGCATTGACATCAAGCGTTTGGTGCTACAAACTGTGGACATCTTTGTCTAAAATTTTTAAGGAATTACTGGAAAAGCATTTTATATAGTGTATGAAATAAATAAACGTATCAGTATAAAAATGTCTTTCACTGTGTCTATAACTGGGACAGGAGCCTCTTTATTAACGAACTATTCATCGACAATAGTACTACAAGGAGACTACGAATGTGGTCTTTTGTATTTTTTTACTTTCAATTCTATTCCCAATATAGATGAAAGAAACAATAAATTTTATTATGGTGAAAAAGAAATGATCGAAATTCCTGAAGGGTCTTACGAGCTTTAAGATATTTGTGATTATCTAAAAAATAATATTAAGAACGCTGTAATAAAACTAACTTGTAACAATAATACATTGAAAACAAGATGAAGATGTGCTGAAGATGTGCACTTTTATAGAAGCGAATCACTGGGTAAAATTTTAGGCTTTGGTATGGAAACAATAAAAGCAAATATAAGTACTGATGATATAAGACTGAGAGTATCCTGTTAGTATTCTACGACAACCATTGTGCGGATTAAATGCGATGTAGTTAGTGGTGCATTTGTCAACGGGAAAGCAAGCCATATAATTTTTGAATTTGCACCTAATGTACCACCTGGTTATCGAATAATTGAAATACCCAGAAACTTGATTTATTTTCCTGTTAACCAAAGTTCCATAAGAGCTATCAATATAAAGTTATTGAACGCTGAGAATAAAGAGATAAATTTACGAGGTGAAGAAGTACAACTGTATTTATATTTCCGAAAAAAATATGATAAATTTCAATAAAAGCCCGTCTACTTCGTGTATCCAAACCATTTTTAAAAGAAGATCTCATAAAGGCACACCTCTACAGCTAAAAAAGAAGCTTACCAAGTCTAACAAAGAATTTCTTAAGCTAGTTGGCTTGATAAAATGAATATTTTAAACGTATCTCAACAAACATCATACGATAACAGCATTGAAAGTTTTGAGTATCATTCATAAAAACCATATGTAACTAGTTTTAACAAAAATGACGAAATACGTATTCCTATTAATCAGCAAGACCTGTACGTACTACCTTCACTCAGTAGTTTATATATCGTGGAAAAAGTGAACGTTTATAACAGCACCATAAAAGAAAAGGTATCAAACGTTTTGTCAATAATCCCGTGCTATTTCTTTTTCAAGACATACGATATGAACTTAATGGCGTAGAAATAGATAAAATTAAGAATGCTGGTGTCACTATTACAATAAAATCTTATCTTTCCTTAAATGAAAATGAATCCAAATGTGCTCGAGTTTGGGGCTGGTCAACTGACGGAACAAGCAATACTAGTGGTGGAGCGTTTTCCGCATCTATACCATTGAACAAGATATTAGGATTTGCAGAAGATTATGAAAAAATTATAATTAATTATAAACATGAGTTAGTATTATTACGAAGCAATACAAATCTTAATGCGATCAAGTTAAATACATGTGAAATTGTAGAAGATATTATAATAAATAAAATAGTTTGGCGAGTTCCACACATCAAAGTATCAGATCGTGAAAGAATCAGCCTATTAAATCTTTTAGAGAAAGTATTATCCTTATAAGGGACTGAATGTCAGTTTTTCAGATGATAAGTTTACTTTATTATACGATCAGTATGCGAGATTTCAACAGTCGTATCATCGAAGTCGGTCAGAGCCGTTGATGGGTTTAAAGGAGTTCAGAGACGTGGTTCCATTATTTGTAATTGATTGTTCAAGACAACACAAAACTTTAAAAGGTTCGATCGATGTGAGAGTTGAAATCGAAACAGACCAAGAAATAATAGATCAGACAACCCCTTATTGCTTGATATTAAACGACTGCATATTCGAATACAAACCACTGAACAATATCGTTAAGGAAATATCATGAATAGCAATATAATAATCGTCGATCTTCAAGGCTTCAAAAATAGCAAAAATAAATTTATAGTAAAGGAGTTTGCTATGGCCACTCTAGAGTACACCAATATATTGTGAATTTATTTATTTGTTGAATTTAAACCTCCTTACATATTCACTTTACTATCTCCTGAAGAGAAAAAGCAAATTGGCTGGATTGAAAAGCACAGAGGGTATCGATGGAGTGAGGGCTTTATTGATTATAGAGAGTTTCACAGAATTATAAAGACATATTTGAATGATAAAAAGATTTTTTTATAGGATGTGAAAAAATTTAATGGGTACAAGATATTTGTGATGAAAATAATATCATCATGGATATAAGTTGTTTAGAAGCTCCCAATTTAAATATTATTTGTGAACTTTATTGTAAAGACTCTTTACTGTATAACTGTTGTGTATACTCATAAGAAAATATGTGCGTTAAAAAATGTTTTATGTATTAAGAAATGGTGTTTTGAAAACAAAAGGATTGTTTGATTTCTAATAAAATATATGTAAATAAACACATCATCTTTTAATTTAAACTACCTTTGTGTTCGAGAAGAAGAAAAAAAAATAGTTACAGACCGTTAAATATTAGTACTTATTATTAAAGTAACTGTTTTTTTTTTGTACCACCTTGCATTTTTAACGATGAAATAGATTAGCCTTCATATCTTGTTGTTATATTATTGAACCATTTATATTTGAGATTCCGAATGAAACGGTATTAGAAATGGAGCAAAGATAAAAAAGCGGATTGAGAATTAGACTAAAAATTTAGACCTCTAATGGAGAGAATTGGGGCCTTCAGCGGCATGTAGCTCGAGCGAATGCGAGAGCGAGTGACGCAGAAGCCCCAATTCACACCTACTTGCAACTATAACGGTAAGTTTAATTAGGTTAGAAGAAAACATTGTTTCTTACTTTTATTTAAAGTATTTAAACTTATCACTGAATTGTTCAATTATGTCGGTAGTGGATTTTCTTAATCATTCACTACACCACGGGGATAAGTGAATTAAACGAAGCAAAATAAAAATCGAACTAATTTGGGTCTCAGGATGGGAAGTCCCCGCTTATCATCCTTACTCTCCAGATATTGCCCAGCCAGACGTTTACCCGTTTCCTTCGGAAATTATTTATTTAAAATGAAAAAATAAAAAAAATAATAGAGATTGTTTTATTTTAGCGGCGGTTGAATATTTTTTCGAGATCCAAAGACAAAACAATCAATTGGAATGGTATTTAAAAGCTAATAGACAAATGAAAGTAAGTAGTAGATAATTAGGGACAGTATGTAATTGAATTAAATCTTAGCAATTAACCGACAAATATTCCGGAAGTCCTCAATAATAATGTTCCATTATTCTGGACTATGACTCATATTATCTGGTTGTTACCATATAATATATTTTAGTACTGGGTACAATTAAGTTCATCTAGTAAAACTACCTGATTCAGTTTTTCCACGCAATATCATACATTATGCAAATAATATTTATTAGAATGTGCAATAAAGGCGGCGTGGACTGTTGTCTTGCTTTTTTTGTTCATAGTGAGATCACAGTGGCTAGGCCTGTTCCAAAAAACAAATTAGAAATTGTATAACTTAAGGTATCATCCTATATGTCCATTAGGTACACAGGTATCCAACAAAATTGACCTGCAATATTTCTTGGACACCAAACTGATATTGTCAAATATTGATGGTACTACATTTTTCATCAGCTTATCAAACAGTAAGGAGTGTCTTGTACTAAAATGCGTATTGCGGATAAAGCACGAATACCAACGTAAAACATTACCATGAATCTGCAGTGTTTCATATAGTGAGTTTTGATAACCAGAAAACCTTTTTCCTTATATCAAGGCAAGATGAAATCTTAGTACTCAGGGGCGACAACGTATATGCGTCTTATCTGGGGCTAACATATTATAGCAACAAGACGGATGCGCCCCTTACCACATTCTCCGTGAATTTCTGCAACATCAGTGAACCGATACGACTAGAATATACTATTTTTTTTTTATAAAAACGTTACCCCCACACTAGGATATTCTCCTGTGTCGTGGAGGCAGTTTACAAACATAAATTGCAAAAGGACAAACATCCAGACCCGGAACAATTATTTGTAGGTCATACAAATACTTGTTCCGTGCGGGATTCGAACCCGCGGCCCCCAGCACAACAACTGATTGCTAAGCCACTGCGCCACGGAGCCGTCATTAACTATCGCTTGCGGTTTTTCCGAACCGATGTGACTTAAGGGCCTTCAAAAAAAGACCTTACTTTTTAAAAGGCCGGTAACACATCCAAAATTCCTGTGGTGTTGCAGTTGTCCATGAGCGGCGGTAGAAACTTACCATCAGGTGACCAGCATGCTAGTTTTCCCTTCTTTTGCCATTCATATCATGAAATCCATTATTACCTGCCTAACGGTGCTCTTTAAGGTAGTTCTGTAAGTAGCTCTGTAAGGTTATCACCGAATGTTTTTAATTGTCAGTTTGACATAGTAAGAGATAGAATATATAAGTAGTTGTAATTGTCTAGTGTATTTTAATTATTTTTCCTATGGGTCAGTGTCTAAATAAAAACATGCGTAAGTGTCGTGGAACACTCGTTTGGAACGAAGTTCCTTTCGTAGTTTATTATTATTGATAGACGTGTTATATTATTGATTAACAAATACAAATCAATGAATTACTAGTGTCTATTAAAATGAAGCGTCATTTAAAATAAAATAATATTTCTTTCATGGCAAGACAAGAAAAGTGCGAGGGAGATGGATATTATTCCATCTCGCTTTCTTAAAGCCGCCGAGGTAGTTTACACTCGTCGAAATGGGTCGTGACGGAAAAATCTTACACTTTTTCTCCCTTTAACCTTTAAACAACTTTTGAAAACTATATTCGCATGATATGTATTTATTTTATCTAGATGACGGTACATAGCTATGCTAGGATCCGATAGGTGATGCTGGCGATATTTAAGTTATTTAAAATTCTTAGAGTACTCAAATACATTTCCTGCTGGAGGAGCAGAACAATATAAGTTAGTCCTCAAATAAAAAAAAATTTAGTATATTTCATAATAATAACCGTTAGAGTTGAGAATCTAAGCGCTTGCCGTTAATTTTAAAGTACACGAGAAACTTAATTTCGGGATGCCCAGCCGACACCACTGAAATTATTAACTGCAACATTAAGTGCCAACGTCTTACCACGTGCAAGAAGGAAAACATAGTGAGAAAACCTGCATGTGTGAAAAATATTTTGAGATTATTCGAAGTTCACCAGCATGTACCGAAAACGCGCGGCGGACTGATTGCTCCTGACGTTGCCTGTTCTATACATGAAAGCGAAGGTAAATCAGTAGTTTGCTAGCAATCTTTTTAGGAATAAATAATTCGGTGCGAGATCACAGGTGTTTTCACAGATATACGATTATGAGATTTAGGAAATAAGGCTACGTTGCGCACAGTTATTTTACATCAAACTACTATTAAGGGTAGGGAATAGGATCAAAAAAGGCGGGTAAAGTGGTGGAAACAAATTCAGTATGTAAGCCTACAATTGAAAACCTAGCCTAGTTAGGTTCTTTTTACTGTACACTTTCAAAAATAAAACAAGGCCTGTGTTCAGCATTGGGATAATATGAGGTATTATATTTTACATCACTTTTCATAGTGCTGCTTCAAATTGCCTGTTATATAATGTCGTATGATATTAGACGTAGAAAAAACCTACACAATCGTTCAGTTTCTGCTCGAACTATTTCATTTTATACGATGCATTTCATTGCGTTCGAAAGCTATTTGCTCTCGAAAATGACATTAATGTCACCATTTTTCTGCTTTTCGTAAGTATTAAACTCATAACATATGTAGATTTTATTAGTTTATTAAAATAATTTGTATAGATGACTTGTCTTTCTATGTCCTTACAAAATATTAGGTTTTAGATAAAGTGCTTTGAAATATAATAGCTAAAACCGAAGCACATCAGCAATTCCTTCGGTATTGCTAACGTTAATGGGCGGCGGTTATAAGTTACTATCAGATGAACTCAATGATCGATGCCCATTTTTTTCTACTAAAAACTATAAGCGATAACATCTAAACTTCTGAGATGGAGAGAAACCGAGCTGTGATTAGTTGAAACACTCAATAATATTAATTAAATATAATACACAACGACGCTAGTGTTTGAAGTAATAAAAGTAAAAAGAGAAGATTATTAACATGTATATAGTAATATGTATAGGGAGTAATAAGTTTGGTTGCCATGTAAATATGTATAATAAATATATGAATAACAATTGCCATAAGATATGTAGTTCGTATGCTTTATAAATTAAAAAGCAAAAGTAAATTTTCAACATAAATACATACGTACTTCCTAAAACCTACCTTCATTTTCATTTCTTTATATGAGAAGATTAGTTACTCCATCGCACTTCTTCAATGCGTGTTAGCGATCTTAAAATGTTTTATAGTTCGGCCGTTCAGAGAATGCGTTCCTGACACGTCGCGATTGAACTGACGACGTAACTTTGTAACAGTGACGATAAAAATATTTTTGCTTGTTGTTTAGCGTTTTAACAATTGATGAGTATTAAAGGAGGGGGGTCATTGTAGAATCGTGATCGTCGCGACCCCTGCCAGCCCTTTTCAGGGCTGCAATTCTACTAGCTGCGCACCCATGCCAACGAGGGTTAGGGCTTCCCCCCAAGGCGACGCACACCAGCTCGTCCACGTTGGTGTGAAATGCAGCGCGGAAAGCGCCGATGGGGACCGCCACCCGTCACGCACAGCCCGACACGGCGGAAGGTGGAGGACAGAGTGCAGAGTTGGCACGTGGAATGTTAGAGGAGGCATGAGAGATAAGACGAATGAGTTGATCGAAATAATGAAAGAAAGAGAATTAGATGTCGTGTGTATGTCGGAGACCAAGCGGAAGGGCAGTGGTACTGAAGAGCTCCCTGGCGGGGCGTTAGCTCTATGGTCCGGAGTCCCGGAGAGCGAGAGCGCCTGCCAGGGAGTGGGGGTGCTGCTCTCTTCTCGGTTGGTCGATGTAATGACTGAATATAAGGTTGTGAACTCAAGACTTCTCTGGGTTCGCTTTAAATTGGGACTGACGAAGTTATTCCTTTTGGCTGTTTATGCGCCGGTAGCTTCGTCGTCCAGGGCTGAGCTGGAGGAGTTTTGGGAGAATGTAAGAGAAGTTCTAGATTTGGCTAGGGGAAACGAAAGAATTGTTGTATGTGGTGATTTGAATGGATGGGTTGGTACCGCTCGACCAGGGTACGAGTCGGTACTTGGAAAGTTTGGCGATAAAAGGGTTAATGATGCTGGCAAGCTTATACTGGCGGTGTGCAAGGAAAAGGCTCTTCTTGTGACAAACACTATGTTTAATTACAAGAAAATCCATATGTATACTAGAGAACGAAAGAATGAGAGAAGTATGATCGATTTGTTCCTGGTGGATGACCGACTGCGAAAACAGGTGATGGATACGCGAGTGTTCAGGGGTGCTGACCTGGGAACGGATCACTATCTAGTGATTACTAGATTTAGGGGTCTGTTCGCGGGTTGGCGCTACCGGACGGCAGTAACAGAACCACAGTCGGTCTGTCGCATCCAAAGCTGGAAGCTTCAGAAAGCGGATACTTGGGACAAATATCATGCTAGGGTAGCCGAAAAGCTTGACACCATCGATGGCAGAAAATAATGTGTAGAAAGAACATGGCAGAACCTTAGGGATGGAATGGTAAGTGCAGTGGAAGAAGTGTGTGGAACAATAAAAAGAGGCAGTAGTAAAAGAAGAGATGCATGGTGGAATGATGAAGTGAAAGAAGCTGTAAAGAAGAAGAAGAAAGCATGATAAGGATATGAGAGAGAAGATGAAAGAAAGATATAGGCTGCAGAAAGTTCACACGAAAGCACTGATTGAGGAAGTGCGTGAAAGGTGTAGAATGGAAGCAGACGAAAGGTTGTCGCACAACTTTAAGGAGAACTCCAAACTCTTCTGGAAAGAGGTTGGAAGGGCCCGAAGTGGTGCGACGGCCTTAAGAATGAACAAAGTGCTTTCGAGAACTAATGACGTCCTATCAGAAAAATCGGACGTCATGCAGCGATGGAGCGAATTTTATAGAGAAATGTATGCGTGTGATGATCTTAGTGAGGGATCCGGGAATGACGCCGTGACTGGTACGCCAGACCCGGACCTCGATGACACTGAGGTCATCAGTATGAAAGAGATTGAACGTGCGATTCGAAGTTTGAAATGTGGTAAGGCTGCGGGACTAGACAGAGTTACTGCTGAAATGGTCAAGTATGGTGGGCCTCGCCTCTGGGACAGCTTTCGTCTGCTGTGCAATTTGTGCTGGCGGACGGGGGATATCCCGGATGATTGGCGATCCGCAGTCATTGTGCCTTTATATAAAGGTAAGGGTTCACATTTTGACTGCGGGTGCTATCGGGCGATCAGCTTGACCAGTTTAGCAAGTAAAGTTTACTCGAAGGTTATGACACGTAGGATGCAAGAGAAATCGGAAAGATTTCTATGGGAGGCACAATGCGGATTTAGACCTGGAAGAGGATGCACGGATCAAATGTTTTCTCTCCGCATGATCACGGAAAAGCTACTAGCTGCTAACCAGAAGATTTTCTGTGCTTTTGTGGATCTTGAGAAAGCATTTGATAAGGTTGTAAGGAAGAAAATGTGGGTACTGTTGCCGGGGTATGGTGTGGATGGTCAATTGCTAAGGGCTGTGCAGTCTCTTTACTGTGACTGTAAAGCCTGTGTGCGGGTAGGGCATGACCTGTCACCCATGTTTAACGTCCAAACGGGCGTAAAGCAGGGTTGTGTCATGTCTTCCTGGCTGTTCATACTGTATCTCGACAGCTGTTTACAGAAGCTGAAAGATAGTTGTTTGGGTGTGAAATTGGGTGACATTAAAGTAAATTGTCTGCTGTATGCTGATGATGCAGTGCTTATTGCACCATCAGAGGCAGAACTGCAGGCATTAGTCACGTGTATGAAAGAGGAATGTGAAATTAAATGTCTCCGTTTGAATGCTAATAAAACTAAGGTTCTGGTATTTGAAAGGGACGAAGAGAGAACGAAGTGTGAAATATGGGTAAATCAGGAATGTCTAGAACAAGTAAATGAAATTGTATACTTGGGGAGTGCTTTTAGCCGGGATGGAAGATGTGATTTAGATGTGGACAGGCGTGTCACTGCCGGGAACAAAGTCAATGGTGCCCTGGCTGCGTTAGTCAAAAGGCAAGGCGTAGCGAAGAGTGCACGCCTTGCAATACATAACGCAGTATTGGTACCGACTTTGTTATATGGCAGCGAAACCTGGGTATGCCAGAAGAAGCATAAAAGTAAGTTGAATGCAGTGGAGATGCGATCTCTTCGTAAAATGTGCGGCGTTACCATGGCCGACCGAAAGCGAAACGAAGAGATTCGCAATATGGCAGGTTTGAAAGATGACCTTATCACAAAAAAATATAAGGGCGTGCTTCGGTGGTTTGGACACGTTGAGCGAATGAGTCAAGACCGAATGGTGAAGAAAATATATAGCGCGAAAGTTAATATTAAAAGGTGTCGAGGTAGACCGAGACTAACTTTCGAAGACCATGTGAGCAAATTGCTCGAAGAGGGTAGGTTCAAAAGTACTCGGATACTTAGACGTGCATGCATGAAGAAGATAATGAATCTGAAAGAAGCGAAAGAGGTATGTAAGGATCGTGACACTTGGCGATCTGTTCTCTCTGGCTACCCCGTCAGGGATTGTGCGTGAAAATAAGTAAGTAAGTATGAGTATTAAAACAACATTATTATATCAATAATCAATGAATGTTATAATTTTGTGCCAAACTGAGAGTCAAATAACTTGGTAAACAATATTTTTCTAAATCTATACTGCGCTATTACAAGGTTATGTTAGCGCTTTATATTTGTAGTGTTGTGCTAACAATAACAGGCAATAACAGTATCGTAATGTGTTCTAATACAGTTATACTTTATAAAATAATACTGTTACGGCCTGCAGCTGCCTAGCTAATGGTAGTATCCACCTAGGCCCATAGTAGGAAGATCCTACAGGCTGATACATGTCGGGCTTTTGGCCAAAGTGGAAATTTCTAATAGAAATAAACGAGGGAAAGATCACTATGATAAAGGCACTCACCTGCTCCAGGAGCGGAGACGGTTCTCCAAGACCGGCCCGGCTGATGACAGTGTCTTGAGAGTATGTGTGATTGTATGTGCGTGTATGTTGACGTGGCCTGATCTGGATGACGCAATGCCGTCCGGGAGAAGGTATGCGCTGGTATCCTCGGAACTTTCCCCCTCTGGAGGCACTCTTCCTGGTTTGTCACGAAATGGGACAGCTACACGTAGTACTTCAGAGGTAAATCACTATTATAGTTGCACAATTAATTTAACAGAGTTAGTAAGTCCTAATGAACGATACGGGTTCTCACAACGATTTACGCGGGTTGATACTTTCGTAACAAGTTAGGCACGGAAAACAGACGTCGGTATAGCTCGCAAGGAATTCTACAATGACTCTCGAGAAGTCCGATCCCGCCACGTCATGCGGCCGGGGGAGGGGAAGGTGACCTCGATATCGAGGCTAAGCGCGCGCGTTAAAGAATACGTTTCGAAGGTATAATATTCTTGCCTAAACAAACCCCCGCCCCGGACATAAGACATTAGGTCCGCGAGTAGATTGGCAAGCGGGACAAGGTCGCGACGGCACGTTGCAAGACCGAATCTCCGACCAAAACCTCGGCCACTCTAGGCACCCCATCCGCTCCATACGACAACTTAACAATGCGCTCACGGCGCCAATACAAAGGTAGAGCGTTTGGTTCTTTAACCAACACGAGGTCTCCCACCCGAGGAGGCTCCGTCTTGTCAGACCACTTAACGCGCTGCTGCAAAAGATGTAGGTACTCCAGAGACCATCGGTGCCAAAAGCTTTGAGTCACCTGTTGCAGCAGGGCAAACCTGCTAAGCCGTGAAGCGCTCGTTTCCCTGAAGGGGTACTCGGGCAGAGCGTTAAAAGGCTGGCCAATCAGGAAGTGTCGGGACACTTCCTGATTGGCCAGCAGATTTGGAAGTTCTAACCCCGGGGGGGTTAGAACTTCCAAATCATTCGGGTCGGAGGAGAGGGGACAGAGGGGCCGAGAGTTGAGTACCGCCTCAATTTTACAGAATACAGTGGCGAGATCCTCAAATGTCAAAATAGCTTCACCAATAACGCGACGGAGATGCGTTTTTGCCACTTTAACCACCGCCTCGAAAATACCGCCCCAGTGGGGACACGCCGGAGGGTCGAATTTCCACTGGATGCCCCTTTTTGACATAGCATTGCCTAAATGATTCCGGTGGCTAGACAGAAACTCGACTACCTCCTTTAGATACCTATCCGTGCCCTTATAATTCGTTCCGCAATCCGACCGGATAAAGTCCGGCAACCCGCGCCGCGATACGAAACGGCCAAGCGTGGCCAAGAAGGCTTCCGTGCTGAGGGCGCTTACAAGTTCCAAGTGAACGGCTTTAGTGGAGAGGCACACGAAGACGCAAAGATAGGCCTTATGCGAACGAGCGTTACGAAGGTTAGAGAACTTGACGAGGAAGGGGCCAGCAAAGTCGGTTCCGACTCCAGCAAATGGTCGGATGGCCCTGACGCGGTCGGTCGGCAAGTCACCCATGAGGGGCTGCGATATGGTGGCCTTCAGTTTATAACAGGATATGCACTTAAAGATGACGCTCCGGATGATACGTCGGCCAGCCAAAATCCAAAACTCCCGCTGTAAAATAGCCGAAAGAGCGTTGCACCCAGCGTGGGCATTCTTAACATGGTGGTGGGCTACCAGCAACCGGACCAGGGCGCCGTCCTTAGGGAGCAGCAACGGGTGTCGAGCCCCGTACGGCAGTTGAGAATTTTTTTAAACGTCCGCCAATGCGCAGCATCCCCGCGTTATGCAGAAAGAGGTTCAGGCGGGCCAGGGCGCCCTTGATAACGGAGCCACGCTTCAAGTTTTCAATGACGATCTCAAATTGCTCCGTTTGGACCATACGGGTCCAGTGCATCAAAGCTTCACGGCGCTCGCTAGGGGACAAAACGCTATCAGAGAGTCGGTGGGATGGGTATCTCGAATTGCGGACAAAGCGGCGCAACCAAGCAGTAACTCCCAAGAGTTTGTCGAGGGAGCTGTACCGTTCCAGAAGAAAGAGATCCCGAGTGGGCTTATCCTTGCCTACTCCTACTCGGGCTCGTAGGCCCGGCAATTCGGTAGGTTCGGAGTAATTGCCCGGGGGCCAGAATGACTGAGACCCAGATAACCAACCGGGACCCCACCACAGTGGGTGGTCAACCAGCGTTGGGGCCTCACAGCCGCGAGAAGCGCAGTCCGCGGGATTCAACTCCCCTGGGACATGTCGCCAGTTGAGAGAAGTCTCAGAACTCTGGATTTGAGACACGCGGTTCGCCACAAAGACCTCTAGATTGTGAGGTGCAGCTCGGAGCCAACAAAGTACTATCTCACTGTCCGACCATGCGTAGACGCCCGTAATGTCGATTACAGGCTTCAAGGAAGAGTGAACGTGGTTGAGGAGTCGCGTGAGGAGAGCGGCCCCGGACAGTTCATTTAGGGATAGTTAAGCGGGACCTAATGGGAGCAACCTTGCTTTTAGCGAGTACAAGATGGACGGCAGTATGACCAGAGGAACTCACCGTCCGCAAATATACGACAGCAGCATAGCCCTTCTCAAAGGCGTCGCAAAACCCATGTAGGGTAGCCCGACATTTCCCGGGGGGAAGGAAGCACCTTGGCATGGAAACCCAGTTGATATCCGGAAGGGAGGAGAGCATGGAGAGCCACTCTCGCAAGAGGGCTCCGCCAATCGGCTCGTCCCAACCCAACCCGGACATCCAGAGCTTTTGAAGAAAGCACTTAGCTAAAAAGATGACCGGAGTGATCCACCCATTAGGGTCGAAGGTGCGGGCTACAGTGGACAGCACGAAGCGTTTGGTCCATGCTTTGGGCGGTGGGTCAAGTTTTACTCTATACGTAAAGGTGTCCTGAACAGGCTGATATTGAATGCCCAGCACAGTCAACAAATTAGGATTCTCAGGGTGCTCGAATAGATGAGGGTCTTGTTGATCTTCTCCTGGGAGGTCCTTCAAAATATGAGGGGAGTTCGACAACCACTTGCGCAACTCATAACCTCCGAACTTAATATAATTTATCAAATAGCGGTCTCTAACGGTTTTTCAAAAAATCTCATTAACAATTTAATTAAAAAGAAACAAAAGCATGTTATTCGCAACTCTCTGTACGCGATTCAACCTCAAAGTATTCATCGATACGTGAGCAGTTTGACCTACTTAGGTCCCATATCTGAAAAAGTAGCTAATACTCTTCGAAAAAACGGCGTTCATGTGGCGTTCAAAACAAACAATTCTCTTAGAAATATCTGTAATAGTAAAGATAAGTTGGATATTCGTCAAAAGTCAGGTGTTTACAAACTTGTTTGTGACGAATGCCACGCCGTTTACGTGGGTCAGACTGGTCGCAATTTCGAGACACGTTATAAAGAGCATTTAGCCGCGTATAGGAATTGCAATCCCGATAAATCCCATTTTGCCAAACATCTTTTGGACACTGGACACAACCTAGCCAACGACCACTCCTTTAAAGTCTTACATACGTGTAATAAAGGGCTGCGGATGTGTGTGCTGGAACAGTTAGAGATATTAAAAAGTAATAATAATACCGTTGCATTGCTGAATGAACAAACAAATGTTACTAACTCACCTCTCTTAAATATCTTCAAGCCTGCTCTCTAATAATGTGGGCGTTGCGCGGCGGTTTGTTTTTAAATTTACAAACGGCTGCGTAGTCCAGCGGTGATTGGTCACATGTTTTATCGCATGACGCAGTCGCTCGCTCCTTAGGTAGAGAGCGGTTGCATCATCGATTTGTATAAAAGGCACTTGTTTTGTCTCGCTGCTCACTTAGCGGTTAGCCACCGTAGAGTCTATATCACCTGAAGATGCCTCGTGTAGAGGCGAAACACGTGTCGTATTATCGTCAGTGGTGTGTCTTGCCTAGTGCAGTGGTGTTGGGAGTAGCGGTGCTGGGATTAGTGGTGACGGGGATAGTGCACGCAATTGAGGGAGGGCGGGAGGTGCTTCTTCATACTAGGTAAGACACATCATTTTATTTTATAACGCGGATATTTGCGAAGTAAATTTTTGTAAAAGCTTTCATAACCTCCGGACTTCAGGATGGCAATTAATTCGTCTCGCAAGACCAGAGCCTCCTCGACGGTGGAAGCGCCCGTACAAATGTCGTCCATGTAGACCGAAGTCTCCAAAATAGAAGCTCCCCGAGCGTATCTCAGGCGCTCTCTCTCAGCGAGTTCAAGGAGGGTTCGCATGGCGATATACGGGCTGGACCGAAGTCCATATGTGGTGGTGTTCAACTCAAACACCTGTATAGGATCGCTGGGCTTCTCGCGCCACAATATCAGCTGATATCGGCGGTCATCACGATGGACCACTGATTGGCGAAACATCATCCGAATGTCCGCGACAAAAACCACTTGGTGTCGACGGAATTGGGTCAAGATGTCGGATATGTCCTTGATCAGTTTAGGACCCGAGTGAAGACACTGGTTCAGAGACACACCGTTTGATGTGGGGGCGGAACCGTCAAAAACTACCCGAATCTTACTCTCAGGGGTCCTCAAGACCGCATGGTGAGGGAGGAAGTAGTGCTCCTGTGAACGCCATTAAAAGTTGGACGGTGACATGTGACCCAGCTCCTGATACTCGCGCATGAACTCTACATATTTGTCGCGAAAGGCTGGGTCGCGCCGCATGCGGCGCTCCATGGAAAGCAACCTCTTCTCGGCCAGAGCACGAGATTGACCCAAAGAGGGACGTGAGTCCAGAAAGGGTAAGCGAGTGACGAAACGACCGTCAACCCGCCGGCCGGTATTGTTCTGGTAGAACAATACCGGCCGACGGGTTGACGGTCGGTATTGTTCTACCAGACCGGACAACCCTCCACCTCCCATGGCCCCACCGACCCTCAGGTCATACGGGCCGAATCTCGGGAGATGCGCGCGGTACTTGCACGTGGCTCTTTCCCGCGCACACTTTCTTGACTCCCTACAAATATTTAATCTATTCCTTGTCCCAGTTTAACGTCATTCTCCCCCTTCTGGGGCTGACGACACATTGACGCCTACGTCGTCGGGCGCTCCTACCAGCCTTCCATCCTGCCTTGTCCTGCGATCGTGCCACCTATGCGCAAACTCGCGCAACAGTCCGTAGTTTACCACATCGCTGACGAGATCCGAGTAGTAAACTGGTCCCTGAACCGGACGAACTAGTCCATCCATCATTTTCACTCTTAGGTCATCATACAGAGGACATTCCCATAGAACATGGTGAACATCCTCCTCCGACATACCGCACTCACACATACTAATTTCACACAGTTTCATATCGCTCAGTCTCTTCCGAAAGCATCCATGTCCAGTGAGAATCTGAGAGGTTTGGTAGTCCGGTGAGACCCAGGTATAACTGAGTCTCAACGCCACGTCCGGGAAAAATCGATGTAGCTCACGTCCTTTTGTATCACACGTCCATCTATCCTGCCAGGCGCCTATCACCTCAGTCCAGATATCGCGATTCCGTCTGCTCAACTCCTCTTTGGGCGCGGTTAAACGTGCTATACCCATCCTACCAGCACGGATGACCTCTAGGTCAGCAGGGAGAACGCCAGCCAGCACCGGTAAGGCCGCCGTGCTAGTGGATCGGTACGCCTTGGTTAACAATACAAGAGCGGATCGCTGCGATCTCAGTAGTACGCTACGAACTGTGTACATGTTTGCACGCTCGTACCAGCACTCTGCCGCATACGTAAGCGTGGACACAAACACTCCTCTATAAATTAATTTTAAACTCGGATATCGTACACCCCATGATGATGTAGATACGCGAGACATCTTGCCGAATCCCTTGGTCGCTCTTTCAGAGATATCGGATGCATGTTGCACAAAGGATAGTCCCGAGTCTAAAACCACGCCTAATACCTTAACGTTAGTCACTGTCTTAATAGATTCCCCACCAAGTTTAATAACGGGGGGGCGCTGAAGTTTCCCTCTAATAGTCATGGTGGTCGACTTTGAGGAGGAAAACTCCAGTCGATTCCTTAGCCCCCACTCCCGTACAAGGTCCAGAGTGACTCTGGCCCTGGATTCGATACCCGCTCTCGTACCCGATTCAATCAAGATTGTAACATCATCGGCATAGGCAGTCATGGCTACTCCCTCGGGCAGAGGGAGTCGGAGCAGGTCGTCCATCAGCACATTCCACAGTGTTGGGCCCAGCACGGAGCCTTGAGGACATCCCATGGTCGACGTCTTCCACTCTACCCGGTCTCCGATGTAGAGGCCCACACGCCTGGAGGTGAAGTAGTCCACCAACATTCTATAAATGTTGGGTGGACATCCACCCCTTTTGGCCTTGACCATCATCATCGGCCACCAGGCATTGTCGAAGGCGCCGGAGATATCTAAGAATATTGCTTGCACGTAGCATGCCTGAGAATACCTTGCCGTGCTGAGCAGTACACGCAGCGCTGTTACTGTAGACCGCCCCGGAGAAAATCCGTGCTGGTACTCGGATATCCCGCGGCTAATCGCGGGAGCACATCTTAAAATGACTCGTTCTAATAATTTTCCCAAAACAGGGAGGAGCGTTATTGGACGGTATGCCTTGACGTCGGTGAGCGGCTTGTCATTACCCTTGGGAATGACAATCAGTCTTCCGTCCTTCCATACATTGGGGAAAACCCCCTCTTCCACACACTTGGCATACACCGAGTGAAATTCCCTCGGTGCCGCAATCCACACATTCCTCACGATTCTCGCACTCACTCCATCGAGTCCCGGAGCCGTGTTGGGCAAGGCCTTAACTATACCACCCAGTTCCTCAACCTTAAGTGGAGGCGCAGCTCCACCCGACGGCATGAAAGCCGCCAGCAGACGAACCTGCCGGTGATAAGGCGAGTCGCAGTCAGTGCTGTCATCCGGACAGAGCGCAGACATTAATTTATGCATCGCTGCTTCCAGACCGTCCGGGTGTACACCCGCAAAGGCGATCCCATTGATCACATTTGCAGGCGGACGTACCCTGCCGCTGGAGAGCCTGTATGCAAAGCCCCATGGGTCCTCATTGCCAGAGTTGGCAATCTTCCTGTGCTGCGACTGCTGCGCCTCCACCATCATCTTCCTATATCTCGCACGCACACTATGGAAAGCCATCCTGGCTAACTCCTCAGACCTACCTCCCAGACGCCTTTTACTCTGCCAAGCACGCCTAAGTTTGCATTGCAACTTCCGAGTTTTATCCAGTTCAAATGTCCACCATTCATACCCCCCCGACCCCCTGGGGCGACGCTCCCCTAGGCCTTCCTCCGCAGAGCGAATTACGACCCCTGAGAACTCCTTCGCCAGGAGAGCCGCGGGTTTTTCTACGTGCAGCCATCCCATTCGTAATTTGACAATCGCCCGGAACCTTTCCCAATCCACCCCTCGGTCACGAAAACGGGGGGGATCCCTAACGGATGCTGCGCGCGTCGTCGGCCTGCTGGTAGTGGCCGTGTAAGTTATTAAATTATGATCGCTGGCGCATACCCCCTCGTGCACTCGCCACTCGGCAAGGTAGACGTCTCCAGTGGAGAGGGTCAGGTCCACGTTGGACTCACCTCTAGGCCCAGAGAAGGTGTAGGGCTGGTCAGGCATATTTGCCAAAGTTAGAGCATGTGTGATAATAAACGCCTCCATTTGCTGCCTTCGATATTGTACATTTTGTCCTCTTCCCACGTAGTGTCGGCGATCACAATACCAGAGTGGCGAGTGCGCATTGGCGTCGAGGCCCATAATCACCCTTCTGCCCTTAAGGCAACTCAGGGCGACCTCTAAGTGGTGCAGGTGGTCATCAATAGTGTCGCTAAATTTGAAGTACGCTGACACCACATAGAGGTCCCATCGGTCAACATGGCACACCACACAAAATTCGTTGCTGAGGTGGCTCAGCACTGCTACCCCAATTGCTGGGTCGGCAAGATAGATGCCCGCCCACGGGTGACAGCCCACCTGAACGATCCCCGCAACCTGGGAGTACTGTTCTTGTACAAGAACAATGTCCAGGTGCAGTTCACGCGCCAGGATGGGCAGCTCAGCCGCGGCGAGCTCCCCTCGACCCAGGTTGATTTGTCCTAATCGTAGTGACTTGTCTTCCTGGTTAACTATGGGGCTGCCCTTATCGGCAGTACTGAGTGGTGGCCACGGAGCGTTGCTCTGCATACAGCCTTGCTGGGCAGTTCCTCGCCATGGTCACGTGCGAGCCAGAGTCAGTTCTTCCAAATCGCTTGCACGTAGCGCACTTCTCCTCCGTGGACTTGCAGGCACCACGTTCATGTCCCGCCTCTCCACATTTCCCACATACGACCTCCTTCGATCGGCAGTACTTCGCAGGATGCCCATACTGTTGACACCTCTGGCAGCACGTGACGTCCACGTAATCACACGGCTCAACCACGTCCCAGCCGACGTATAACCGATTGTATCCGATCAAGATATCTCTCAAGGCAGCCGAACATTGAAGGATCACGGTTGTCCTTCTGCTACCTCTCCAGGACTTTTTGAAAGCAATCCTGCAGTTTTCCTTCACTTTTGCTTCGGTCCATCCACAAGCAGCAAGGTTCTGCTCGTGGAGGCCGCTGATTACATCCTCATTCTTGGGGTCCTCCTCAAAACCCCTAAGAGCCACCAGTGGTAAACGTTGTCTGGGCTCCGTCACCCTCAATGTTGGAGGGGCTGCAGTCTTCAGTTTCTCTGCTGCTTCCTGGGACGTGGTTTGGACCACGACACCCGCATTTCCCACCTTCCTCAGCTTGTCAATCTGAAGCCCGCTGGTCTTGGGGTTAACTGCCTTCTTGAGCTCCATCTTCGTATCTTCTGCAGTCTTCAATGGGCCTTCCGTCTCAGCCGGGTAGAAGGCGACAACTGGACCTTTACTTGCTGGCATCAACATTTGGTCGGCCCCCTTCGGCAGCCTCAGCGCCGCCGAGTAGGAACGTTGCGGTGCCGGGTCCATCGCGTGGCAAGGAACTGCACTGGCCTCAACCTGCGCCAGTCTTCCTTCCGCAGCAATCTTCCCCTGTTCTGCTCTAAGTGCTGCCAACTCCAGTTCAGATATATGGACCTCCATTGTCGCAACCATTGCAATGAGATCATGCCCATATGTAGCCACCCTGTTGACCTCAGCCTTGTTGAGTTTCGACCCTGGTCCGGTGATGATACCCATGATACCCTTGACTGCATCACGAACATGATCGATCACCTCCAGCTTAGATGCGGTCGAAGCTTTGAATATCCCTCTTATTCCCCGGGAGCTCTCCTTTTGGCAGTCCTCACCTACGGCCTCTGCAGCAGGCTCCTCCACATCCCTGGACGGCAGTCCTGCCACCGGGGCCACACTCTGGCGAGGCTCAGTACGCTTGCCCACCCTTGGTCGCTGGGAAGATGACTGTATCTCTTCTGGTGACGTCAGAGGACGCTTTTCAGGTGCTACTGGTGGTGGGGGGGGCAACGCGACCGGCCGACCAAGCGGGCCCGGCGGAGTCCTGGCCAAAGATTTGCGAGGAGTAAACAACTCCTCATCATCCGCCATTATTATTTTATTAAATGTATCGTCTCAGATTATATACAAGAAGTCAAATCACTATCACACATAAAAACAGAAAAGGAACGCAAAATGTCAACGTCAAACTCTATGACAGATGACAGCTGCCAACGTCAGTGTCAGTGTCAGTGTCAATGTCACGCTCAATGACGGCTGTCAGTGTCAACACAACAACACTTCCTAACCTCAGTAATAGAATAATGTTCAATGTTTTACTACTAAACTAAACTACAAGCTATATATAATAAAAGTACTTACAAGTAATTATCCATTAGTAGTAAATTAGAAATAAAGCATAACACAAATATACTTAGCTAAAATAACCACGCGGTCCGCGTGGTTCTAACCAACAAACACGTGCTTATTCCTACAAAAAGTATTTAAAAATACACCAACACAACACAGTTTTGTTTTGTACGACACAAAAAGCTATATAGTTATTATTAAACAAAAAATTTGCACAAAAGTATTAAGAAAACACAAAATTACTAGAAAATACTTCACGAGGTCACGCGAGAGCGCATAAATACGTCCGCTCAGTACGAGTACCGACGACGTGTACCAGACCGGACACTCACGGTCCAGAGGGTTGACTCGAGCTGCATGTGGTGGTTCCTCAATTTCCCAGAACCGCTGGACGGCGTCCGATAGGGACACGCCCACGACGGAGAGCGGGTCGGCCGTCGGAGGGGGAGGAGACCACGTAACCGGTCCAAAGAAGCTGTGTCCAAATATCGTGGAAATGGCTGACAGGCCATCGGTCTGCAGAGCTCGTATCTCACCTAACAAGAGGACACCCAGCGTGTCGGCCCCCAGTAACAAATCTATAGGCCCAGGTTGGGCCCACCGAGGGTCTGCCGGTCTCAAAGCCGACGCACAGCGCACAGCGCTGTCATTTATACGAACGTTAGGGAGAAACCCTACAATGTCGTCGAGGACATTTACCTTGACTAAAATACGAAGGTGTTCGCTGTCAGGGCTGAACACCAACTCCGCTTGTCCCCTAGGAGCAGGAGGCTCGGCACCTCCGATACCTACCATCGGACGTGATTCAGAGCTCCAGGGGAGCCCCAGTCTTCCCACCAACCGAGTAAAAGCCACACTACGTTGGGAACCCGAATCCAATAGAGCTCGAACCGTTAAGCGGTCGCCGCTCGGGTTGTAAACCTTCACTGAGGTCGTCGGCAATAGAACAGTTTGACAGGTGGACTGCTGACGACTTATAGGCTCAGTGGAGGCGGCCATGGCGGGAGCTAAGGCGGCAGCCTCCTATCTGGAGCTGCCTCTGTTGGACCGGCACCCGAACCGGGGGCCCCGAGAGCGGCACTCCGACGGCGTCTTGATGACGCTTGACTAGAATTCCCCGAACGGGCCGACCTGGGGAAACTCGGGGATCCTCGGTTCCAAGGCCCGGGGCCGATACGCAGTCTCCGGAACCCGGTAGTACCGGCACCGACCAAAGGGGGCGGGCGGCGTTCCAGTCGCGGCCACTCAGCCAACGGGGGTGAGAACGGTCTAGCTGACCGCTGAGTGGCTGCGAATCCACTATCAACCCGCTGAGGGGGGGTGAAGACCCCCCCGCCCCTGGGGGAACGACTCCCAGACCGATCGGGGGAGGTTACTCCCCTCAGAACGAGGGGCGCTGTGGTCCACCGGTGAGCGCCGAGCGTTGCCCGACAGTGGGCGTGGCTGGGCGCCCCTGCCCGTGGGAGTCGGGGGGCTGGCAGGGCCCTGAGAGGACGAGCCGCGCGCACCCAGGCACAATATGACGTGGTGGTTGCCCTGGCAGTGCGTGCAGGGCCGCTGGTGCGGGCAGTCTCGTTGTAAATGCCTCTCCAGGCACGAGAAGCACCAGCGGCGCTCCCTGGCGATGGTTCGCCTCGCCGTAGCCGGCTTGCACAACAACTTCGGGCAAGACGCTGCCCGGTGGTCGGATGCTCGACAATAGGAGCAGGGAGGCGCCTCCCGGGCCGCTAGGCCACTATAGGCGGGTACTGGGGGGCGCCCTCCCGCGGGGACTCCGCTCGGCCTCAGGGGGGTGGGCGCCGCCTTGGCCGGCTGATTCCGCCTCTCCCTGGGCACCGCTCGGGAGGCGGCCGGGGGCCCTCGACGGCGCCTGCTGCGTTCTCCAGCTGCCTACACTGCTCCTCCAGGAACCGCAGCAAGTCCCTAAAGGGGGGCATGTACGAGGCGCCATCCCCTCCGTACCTCTCCTCAAAATGGAGCCGAAGGTCGAGGGGCAGGCGGGACAGCACTATATGAAGGAGCAGAAAAGACCACTCGTCCACAGGTAAATCCAGCCGCCGCAACGAGTTGCACGCTACGACGACTGGATTCACTATGTCTTCACGTAGTCTAGTCCGGTCCTTCAGCAGCGGGAGGTTCAGCAGCCTCCGAACATGATCGTCCGCAATCCGCCGGACGTTGGCGTACCTTCCAGCGAAGAGGTCCCTGGCGTTTTGGTAGGCGTCGTCCGACAACTTAAGGTGGCCGACGACGCCCAGGGCCTCCCCCTCCAGTGATGCCAGGAGGTACCCCATTTTTTGGCAGGGGGTCAAGTCCCTCCGGGCGTCCACCAGGCTGTCAAACATGCCGACGAAGGTCAGCCACTCCGAGAGGACCCCGGAGTACCTTGGCAAGTCCAGCGTGGGGAGTCGTCCTAGCAGCTCTGGCTGAGTAGGCGGCTTCCGCGGGGACTCGACAAGGCTACTCAGCCGAGCTTCGCGCTCCCTCTCCGCGTCCTTGGCCCCCGCCTCGATCAGGTCGTCCGTTAGCGCTAGAAACTGCTCGCAGTCCGCGCGGCAGGAGTCCAGGACTCCCTTTTCCACCTCCGATTCCTCGAGCTCAGAGTAAGCCTCCTCCACGGCAGCCCTTCGAGCATCGACCTGCTCTAGCCTCTTCCTCAGATTATAGACCCTGTCCGGTCGGCCTATCGACGCGTGTGCGCTGGTAGCCCAGCGCAGCTCAGTCCGCAAGCAATGAAATAGTAGCTTATGTGACGGCATACTAAATACAATACAATAACAAAATAACAGAAATAACGAATAATTACTAAGTACAGCAAATTTAAATAATTACTAAATTAGCAAAATAACAGAAATAACGAATACAGTACTACTAATACGATACTATCAATCAGGTTAGATAGAAATTACACAATTATTAAATACAAGTTAACACGAAAAAACACAAATCAAATTAGCACGTAACAACCCTAGTACGATTAACAATTATCCCATTACGTGACAGCCTTATGTATCTAATCAAATACTTCGCCTCAACAATTCTCGCTTGTTACCTACGGGCGTGGCGTTAGTAAACTACCTCCTAACAACAGAGAAAAGGCGAGCCACTATGCAACAAGAAATAATTATTATTTATATTAATATTAATTTTACGTATTACGGCCGGGCGTGATTGTAGACACAATCAACCACGCTCTGCTACCAAATATTACGGCCTGCAGCTGCCTAGCTAATGGTAGTATCCACCTAGGCCCATAGTAGGAAGATCCTACAGGCAGATACAGGTCGGGCTTTTGGCCAAAGTGGAAATTTCTAATAGAAATAAACGAGGGAAAGATCACTATGATAAAGGCACGTGGGAAATCAACATGCGCTCGCAGGTATTTGCTCGTTTACTATGACATTTTATTGCAAGCGCTTACATCCAGAGCTAGCACGTAATTTTGCAGTATCGGAGTTATCGTATTTAATGTATACAGTATATTCAGTAATAAGTGGATAAACCTGAACTAGCTGAACCACCTGCTCCAGGAGCGGAGACGGTTCTCCAAGACCGGCCCGGCTGATGACAGTTTCTTGAGTGTATGTGTGATTGTATGTGCGTGTATGTTGACGTGGCCTGATCTGGATGACGCAATGCCGTCCGGGAGAAGGTATGCGCTGGTATCCTCGGAACTTTCCCCCTCTGGAGGCACTCTTCCTGGTTTGTCACGAAATGGGACAGCTACACGTAGTACTTCAGAGGTAAATTACTATTATAGTTGCACAATTAATTTAACAGAGTTAGTAAGTCCTAATGAACGATACGGGTTCTCACAACGATTTACGCGGGTTGATACTTTCGTAACAAGTTAGGCGCGGAAAACAGACGTCAGTATAGCTCGCAAGGATTTCCACAATGACTCTCGAGAAGTCCGATCCCGCCGCATCATGCGGCCGGGGGAGGGGAAGGTGACCTCGATATCGAGGCTAAGCGCGCGCGTTAAAGAATACGTTTCGAAGGTATAATATTCTTGCCTAAACAAATACGTTTTGTTTTTCTTTTTAAGAGTTTGAAAATAATGGACTATAAGATAACTTTTATTAAATATAAAAATAAAACTACGACCAAACCGAACGCGCGAATGAAAGTAGCATTTTTATATTTAGGTTGAAAATGGTAACCCCAAATGGCGTTATGGGCCGCCATTTTGTGACGCTAAAACAGTCGTCTGTTGTCGTTTCGTGGGCATAGACCACGTTCTTCAAGTGTTTTCGATCTGTTTTTATTTGATTACCCGGCTTTCGTTTAATGGACTGTTTCTGCTTTTCAAACTGACATCGGCGCTAAATCGGATTTCGGTTGTGTTTTGTATTGCGTTCTTTTTACTTTTGGTGCATAATAATGCCTAAACGTGGACAAACATTGAATAGTGGACTCCGTGAGTTAATCATCAAGCTGCAAGATTACTTTGAGCGGGAGCGGCAAAATGGCGGACCCCTGTTACCTGTCGAACAAGTACAAGAACGCGACTCTCAGGCGCTTGGAGTTAGCAAACGAATGATAACAAATATTACTAAAGAAAAGTTCGGCTCTACTGGCACGGAAGATAATATTTTACGTACTACGAAGAAGAAACTTAGAACTAAACCCGTGACAGATATTGACACCTTTGACGCTGATGCAATCAGAAATCATATATATGGTTACTATTCCAGAAATGAATATCTCAACAGGAAGAAGCTTTTGGCATCGTTAAGAGAAGCTGAACTGTTCAGCGGGGGTAAAACTGCTTTAACCAAAATCTTAAAAGATATTGGTTTTTCGTATAAAAAACAGACAAAAGAAAAATTTTATTAGAACGATACGACATAATGTTAAAACGGATAAGTTATTTGAGAGAAGCAAAAAATATTGATAACTGGGATAATGTCGTGTTCATTGACGAGACATGGCTAAACGCCAATCACACGGTTTCCCGTTCTTGGACGGATGATACACAAGCGTCGACGTCGAAAGTACCAATGGGTAAGGGGGCCCATCTGATAATATGCCACGCAGGTTCTGCAAAATACGGCTTTGTGGAGAACGCGTTACTGGCATTTCAATCAAAAACCACAAATGACTACCACGAGGAAATGAATGCCACTACATTTAAAGAGTGGTTCCAGAACGTGCTTTCCCCAGCCTATCAGAGCCTTCTGTAATATTCATGGATAATGCCTCCTATCACTCGGTTCAAATACAGAAACCACCTAACCAAGCTAATAAAAAAGAAGAAATGGTGGCTTGGTTACAAGCAAAAGGCATTGACGCAAATATGCAGATGCTAAAACCAGAGCTAATTAAATTAGTTAAAGAAAACATATTGAAAGAAAATACAAAGACTAGACAATTTTTAAATCTAATGCTAAATTTTCATTTTAATCAACATATAAGAAAGCCTACGCGTCCAACTAAAAATATATCAATACCTATGCTTAGATTTAATATTTACAAATTACGACAACCTAAATCTAAAAACTAGTGTAGAAGAATTTGGACTTTCCAGCCACATGAGCATAATCATAGATATAGAAATAAATAAGCAAAACTAGAAAAAAGAAAACTTAATTTCAATAATATGCAAAACTTTAAATTCCTACTAGAGGCATGCAATTGGTCGGAAATTTTGGAACCTAATAAAAATATTAATTACAATTACAAAAAGTTAATTGATAAACAAAGAAATATTTTTTTACCTGATGGTAAGTAACTATCGCCGCCTATGAAAAACTGCAACACCAGAAGAATTGCAGACGCGTTGCCGGCCTTTACAAAAAGGAGTAGGCTCTTTTATTGCAGGTTCTTAAGTCGTATCGGTCCGGAAAAATCGCTAGTGGTAATTGATTCCACAAGGAAGAGTGAGAAAACTTCTTCTAAATCGCACAGTGGTGGACCGCCAATCATTCAGATGGAATGGATGCTAACGCGAGTTTTGTCGCGATGTGCGATGGTGAAATTGAGCGGCTGGAATTAGTCCGAACAATTCCTCAGAGCACTCCCCGTGATAGATGCGATAAAATACGCAAAAAGATGCAACATCTCTACGCAGTGCCAGTGTATCGAGCCGATCAGAAAGAACTCGATCGTCGACAATCGAACCGCTCCGCTTTGGATGCGATCAAGTGGAAGGAGCTGGCACTGGGGTGCCCCGGCCCAGAGATGAGAACAATATTCCATGTGGGGCCGAACTTGCGCTTTGTAAAGTTGCACGCGATGTGCCGGCATGAAATACTGTCTCGCTCTGCTGAGCATGCCAAGCTTTTTATAGGCCAATTTGGCCTTCCCTTCCAAGTGACCACGAAACTGCACACTATTCGATATGTCGACGCCAAGGACTTCGATACTAGCTGAGGCAGCAAAAAGAGTGCCTTGAAACTGAGGAGATACGACAAAGGGGTTCTTTTTAGCGATAAACGCGCAAACTTGTGTCTTCTGGGGATTGAACTGGACTAGATTTAGTGGCCCCCAATCCGAGACTTTTTTAAGCAAAGACTCGACTTCAGACACAAGTTGTCCCGGTACTCGGCAACTTTTTCCCAAGAACTATTGGCACGGCCGGTATATAAGGCATCACCAGTGCTGTCGTCTGCATAGCAATGAATGCTACCAGTTAGCAACATACAATTGATATGCAGGAGAAACAGCGTTGGTGATAGCACGCAGCCTTGTGGAACACCAGCGTTGATAGGCTTGAAATCAGAGCATGCACCGTCTACTATAACCTTGATGCTGCGATCAGCAAGGAAACTGGTGATCCCATTTGCACAATTTCACGGGAATCCCATAGGAAGGAAGCTTCGATAGAAGCGCTTTGTGCCAGACCCGATCGAAGGCCTTCGCTATGTCTAAACTAACGGCCAATGCCTCCCCCTTGGACTCTACTGCCTCCGCCCATCTATGAGTCAGATAGACTAGAAGATCACCAGCTGATCGACCTCGACGAAAACCGTACTGGCGGTCACTAATCAGCTGGTGATCCTCAAGGTACCTCATGAGCTGGCAGTTTATAATGGATTCCATTATTTTGGAGAACAAGGAGGTGATGGCAATAGGCCTGTAGTTGGACGGATCTGAGCGATCGCCGTTTTTAGGGATCGGGTTGACCAAAGCTGTCTTCCATGAATTCGGGACTACGCCTTGGGAGTAGGAGTACAGGAAAAGACGCGTTAAAACCGGTGCCAACGCCGGAACACAGGTCTTCAGCACAATGGGAGGGACTCCATCGGGCCCACTCGACTTGTTGACGTCCAGGGAGAAGAGTGCTTTGCAAACCGAGCGCTGTGTAAACCGCACATCCGGCATGGAGCACTTACATTGCGGGATTGTCGACGGTGTGTTCCCTTCGTCATCTAGAGTCGTGTTGGACGCAAAAAGAGAGCTCAACAGATCGGCTTTCTTCTTTGCGGCATGGGCCAGTGAGTCGTCCTCTCTGTGCAGCGATGGAAGAGATGGCTGAAATAAGTTCCCTTGGACAGCCTTGGAGAGAGACCAGAATGCACGGGTTCCCGAAGGAAGGCGAACTAGCTTCTCGCCAATTCTGCCGATGTGTTGAGACCTTGCCTTGACAATGACGCTTTTGAAAGACCTGGAGGCGGAATTATTCTTCTTTTTAAGTGCGCTGGTGTTCAGGTGGTCAGGTTATGCTCGAAGTTTTGGAGAGATAGATTTAGAAATGAGGATATTCTTAATAGAATCAGAGTAAGCAACAGATTAGTAAGCTAAAATGGCAATGGGCCGACCATATAGCTCAAAGAACCGTTAAGCTATGGTAAGTTCTTGAATGGTATATAATATGATATGATAATAATGTAGATTAATCAAAACTCATCATAAGTCGCTCCATACATTTCAGTGATCCATTGTCGATGAACCTGTAGCTTCTATGTTTTCATTGGGGGTGATGTGTAATAATATTATTTAAAACAGTATACAATTATGGTAACGGCAGAATAAAAATTACAACAATACACATTCACCGCTGGGTCCAGGCCTCTTCTCATTTCTGGAACAATAGAAATGTCTATGACACGTGGCTCCAGTGTATTTTCAGGACTCACATGTCCTTGAAATATTGTTTTTCTCAGACATGAAAGTTCCATCATGATGTTTTCCTTTACAGTTGAGTACATATTAAATTCGCACTTATAAGTAAAATTGAAATTAACAATTTATTAATTCCATAGAGGATCGAACTGTGATTGTTTGCATACTGTGAAATTTACGGCAAGCGCTTATCCCCCCTGAGCTAAAACGGTTCTAATTGTCAATTCATTCATTACAGCCTATTGAAAGTTAACGGCTTAATAATTCTCTCTTATATATATCCTTATTGGGGGATTTCACATAGATGCTAAATTTGCAGGCATATTGGCAAGCGCAATTATTTTATTATTGTCTGCTATTTCCACTATTTCAGTTTCTCTCTGTCGCTACTTGCAACAGTAATGGATTCCTTTACACCACCACTATACAGTCTAATCTAATTACATTTATATTATAATTTTTATTACATTTTCTTCTTAATTAAAATGTAATAAATGCTTGTTACTTTAATTTTGAAAAAAAAATATATATATAATTTATTCTTTATTTTATTTCATTCATATCATCCTTCAAAAGTGTAACTAGTTCGCCTCCCTTCGGGAACACGTGCATTCTGGTCTCTCGCCAAGGCTGTACAAATTCTGTCAGTCCTCTCTGCCATCTCTGCACAGGATGGACGACTCACTGGCCCAGGCCGCAGAGGAGAAAGCCGATCTGCTAGCCTCTCTTTTTGCTTCCAACTCGAATCTAGATGACGGAGGAACATACCGCCGACCATCCCGCTGTTTGATTGCTCCGTGCAGGAAGTGCTGTTTACACAGCACTCGATGCGTAAAGCACTCCTCTCCCAGGACTTCAACAAATCGAGTGGGCCGGAGGGAGTCCCAACCATTGTGCTGAAGACGTGTGTTCCGGAGTTGGCACCGGTTTTTTTCGCGTCTTTTCCGGTACTCCTACTCCCTAGGCGTAGTCCCGAACTCATGGAAGACAGCTTTGGTGCACCCGATCCCTAAAAGAGGCGACCGCTCAGATCCGTGCAACTACAGGCCTATCGCTATCACCTCCTTGTTATCCAAAGTAATGGAAACCATTATTTACAGTCAGCTTATGCGGTATCTTGAGGACCACCAGCTGATTAGTGACCGCCAGTACGGTTTCCGTCGAGGTCGCTCAGCTAATGATCTTATGGGTTACCTTACTCATACATGGGCGGATACAGTGCAGTCAAAGTGGGAGGCGTTGGCCGTAAGTTCGGACAGAGCGAAGGCCTTCGATCAGGTTTGGCACAAAGCACTTCCTTCGAAGCTGCCTTCCTATGGGCTTTCCGAGAAATTGTGCGATTGGATCATCAGTTTTCTTACAGATCGGAGCATCAAGGTCGTAGTAGACGGTACATGCTCCGATTGCAAGAACATTAACGCTGATAGCTATGCTATGATCCGATAGGTGACGCTGGCGATATTTAATTTATTTAAAATTCTTAGAGTACTCACATACATTTCCTGCCGGAGGTGCAGAACAATATGAGTTAGTCCTCAAATAAAAAAAATCAGTATTAACCGTTGGAGTTGAGAATCTAAGCGCTTGCCGTTTATTTTAAAGTAGGCGAGAAACTTAATTTCGGGTTGCCCAGCCGACACCACTTAAATTGTTAACTGCAACATTAAGTGCCAACGTCTTACATACGTCGTAAATCGGTAGTTTGTTACCAATCGGCTTAGGAATAAATAATTCAGCGCGAGATCACAGGTGTATTCACATATATACAAGTATGAGATTTAGTAAATACGGCTACGTTGCGCACAGTTATTTTACATCAAACTACTATTAAGAGTAGGGAATAGGATCAAAAGAAGCGGGCACAGTGGTGGAAACAAGTTCAGTATGTAAGCCTACACCTCAAAACCTAGTCTAGTTAGGTTCTTTTTACTGTACACTTTCAAAAATAAAACAAGGCCTATGTTCAGCATTAAGATAATATGAGGTGTTATATTTTACTTCACTTTTTATAGTGCTGCTTCTAATTGCCTATTATTTAATGTCGTATGATATTAGTCGTAGAAAAAACCTACACAATCATTCAGTTTCGGCTGGAACTATTTCATTTTATACAATGCATTACATCGCATTCAAAAGCTATTTGCTCTCGGAAATGACATTAATGTCACCATTTTTCTGCTTTTCGTAAGTATTAAACTCATAACATATGTAGATTTTTTTAGTTTATTAAAATAATTTGTATAGATGACTTATCATTCTATGTCCTTACAAAATATTATCTTTTAGATAAAGTGCTTTGAAATATAATAGCTAAAACCGAAGCACACCAGCAATTCCTTCGGTATTGCTAAAGAAAGTTCCCGCATGATGTTTTCCTTTACAATTGAGTACAAATTACATTTGCACTTATAAGTAAAATTGAAATTAACAATTTATTAATTCCATAGAGGATCGAACTGAGATTGCTCGCATACTGTGAAATTAACGGCAAGCGCTTATCCCCCCTGAGCTATAACGGTTCTAATTGTCAATTCATTCATTACAGCCTATTGAAAGTTAACGGCTTAACATAAGTCTCTCCTATATATTGCCTTATTGGGGGATTTCACATAGATGCTAAATTTGCAGGCATATTGGCAGGCGCAATTATTTTATTATTATCTGCTATTTCTACTATTTCAGTTTCTCTCTGTCGCCACTTACAACAGTAATGGATTCCTTTACACCACCACTATACAGTCTAATCGAATTACATTTATATTTATAATTTTTATTACATTTTCTTCTTAATTAAAATGTAATAAATGCTTGTTACTTTACTTTTACAAATAAGTATATGTAATTGATTCTTTATTTTATTTGGTTAATAAATATCTCATCTTTTTCTATTTCAAAAATGATTTTATTTTTTATTACATTTTGAATCATGAATGAAAAACAGTATTAAAACATTAATATTATAATAATAGAATTGATTTTATTGCGTTATTTTGTTATTTATGTTATTATTCATAAAAATATAAAAAACTACATCCCGTGGCATATATGGGTAATATTCATACTAAAGTAAAAATGCCTCTAGGGTACGCTACGAATTTTTAAAGCTGGAATATTGGAGAAGCCACAGCATGTTTAAGGCTTTATAAAGTGTGAGCACAGGTGGCTCGAATATCTTTGCCAATAGGACGTGATCAGAAAGCAAATTATTGAAACAATAAATATAAAATTTATATTAGCATCTGAAGAATTCGAACTTCGATGTGGGCTGTCTAAAATTATATTGAAAGTCTAAGTCTTTTAACATGAAATCATTTAAATTTTTCATCTGTCTCAATAATTTAATGATTTCTACAAAATACAAAATAATTGAACTTGCAATCTGAAAGTAACCGTTCGCTCTAAACCAGCATTTATCATAAAAGAATTTCGTAATATACACTCATCAACAGAATCTAGGGATACCTTAATCCTAAATCATTTACGACTTTAAAAAATTCTTTAGTTCCATAAAAAGTTTATGTACAGATTGAAACCTCTTTTATTATATTTTCAAAATTTAAAAATTTAAATAAAAAATAACTAAAGAAAAAACAAAATACGGCGATAAAATTGTTAGTAATTCGCTACATACATCAAGAAAAATTAAAAACTTGCTACTGGTATTAATGACGGACAAGGAATTAGTTTGTTTTTCTTTTTAAATGTAACGTACCTTGTGCGCTGTAAGAGTCATGTCACATCGTCATTTGAGGTGAGATTAAATCATAATTATTTTATTGAAACCAAAACATTTTAACATTAACATAGTAAGCGTTAAGAACCGCAGTAGTTGAGGACTGTGTCGCGGATGTTAGCGCCCACCTCACATAGACAGGCGTTTCCATTTAAAAGTAGTACATAATAATATTTATAGTGACTTACACTAAGGACATAGCAAAATATTCTAAGTAATTTAGCGCGCGCGCGTGTGTGTTAGTGTGTGTGTGTGTGTGTGTGTGTGTGTGTGTGTGTGTGTGTGTGTTATTATATTGCGTGTGTGTTTGTTTGTGTGTGTTTAATAACTATTGCTTTGTGGCATTCTTTGGGGGAGGCCTATGTTCAGCAGTGGACTTGTGAAGGGCTGTAATGATGAATGATGATGAAGAACTATTGCTCAATTATAACTTCTACCTCGTCATAATCAAGGCTTAGTAGCCACTCATTCAGCAGGGCTTTAGATTTATCTAAAGGCAAAGGGTAGATCTTTAATTTTTTATTGTAAAGTACCGGAGCAATAAAGTCATAATATTGTTTTACCACTACAAGCCCACACCTCACCGTAGAGCATACTTTGTCTTGGATGTTTGTTTCAAATGTTTCAAGCCGTGGGCATGAAAGAAAATGGTGCTATTCAACGCGTCGTTGCTGAAGCCACCAGACTTTTAAACAGTGGTAGAGCCACGCGGCAGCTTTTGCTGTCGCACGGATGGGCCAGCTCGAACCGGGGTAGTACCACGACCTCACAGAAAACCAGCGTGAAGTAGAGGTTTACCTCTGCGTTTCGCTTGGTGAGTGCAGGTGGCCGGAGGCCGTTTTAACTGGAAATGAGGCATTCCATCTTAGTTCTCACGGGTGACAACGCATCTACATTTTGATTGGTAACAGAGGATAGATGTAGATGTCTATGGGCTGCAGCAACCACTTACCATCAGGTGGATTGTGTGCTCGTTTGTCACACTTATCCTATAAAAAAAAGACACACCAGCAAAAACGTAATATCAAGGTTGTGGTCACCTTGTCGCAGTACTGGGGATGTGGCTGAACGGCACACATGTAGATATTGTGTTACTACGCAGAGACAGGATCGATTTCTCCAAATGACCGCCAGAAGACAACCCAATATCACAGCCATGCAACTACTACAAAGACTCCAGGAGGACCACCTGTAATGTCTGCTATCTACTCTAACCACTGTAGTGTAACACAGGCTCGGCACGCACTTTAACTAAACAACACGTCCAATCTCGCCCGAGGCTCTCGTGTAACTGACGCGGTGCGCTCGAGACTGTGACTTATATATATATGCAAACACTACATCTCTTTCTTATCAAGATTTTTTCTTTTTTTTTTATAACTCATAACAATTACAAAGCAACTTGTATTGTGTGTATTAATTATTACATATTTTAGTCTTCTTTATCCTGTTCTAGATTTTGTTCTTTTTCATTCTGATCGAGTGGAATAGCCGTCCAATCGCCTCCTACTTTCTTCAAATGTATCACATTTCTCCTAAACCGTTTGGTTCGTTTCACTATTGCGTACTGTGCAGTCACCGTCTCGTGCACTCTACGACGTGTGGCGTCGGTTTAAAATTTTTGTAAGATTATTCGATTTTTCCACTGCTTTTACGTAAACTTTATCTCCCTGTATTATATCTGAGTGAGTTGCTCTGCGTTTCCTATTTACATACTCTTTCCCTACTACCTAATGGAATTTTATCCCTACTTTTTCGTTGAAAAAATAGTTCAGACGGTAGCCTCCTGGTAACTGTAAGGAGGGGTGCTGTAATACATTAGAAGATACTCCCACAAACATTCTTTTAAATCCTTCCTCTCTATCTGGCTGATACGAAGACGTTTCCAAAATATCTTTGTTTTGTCTTTCAACTTCGCCGATCATTTGAGGCCAATATGGTACAGTACTAAATAACTTAATGTTACATTCTTTGAAGAAAGATCGAAACTCTTCACTAACGAACTGCTTGCAATTGTCTGCGGTGATAGAAATAGGATAACCAAGTCTACTGAACATTTCTTTTACCATTTTAATAATCTGTAGGCTTGTGATGTTTTTGTAATTTTTACTTCTCTTGTGATGTTTTTGTAATTTTTACTTCTTTGTATCGACTATAGTAGTCGACCACTACTAACAGATACTCGTTACTTGGCAATGGTCCCATTAGATCCATTGTGACATCTATCCATGGAGCTGCAGGCAACTCTCGTCTCTTTATTAGTGCAGGTGGGTTTGGCAAACCCACTAACGTACAACTTTTACAGGCCTTTACTAATTGTTCTACGTCTTTATCGATACGGGGCCACCATACCTTTGATCTTGTAACGAACCCCCCCCCCATCTTTTTTTTCTTTTCTATTATATCCCACTTATATTTGTATTTCTTTAGAATCTAAATCTGTAAGATATATAAATACATCTAATTTACATGTCCAGTATAACTTGATCTTTCTAAAGGTTTAAATATAGGCCGTTTAATAAATTTATGGCGTGATCGTCTTACGTAGGACCCTTTTTTTTCGTTGTGTTTGTATAGTAACTTAGTTCTTTTAGGTGTATCTTGGAAGAATGAATATTCACGAGAGCAATCGAAAGCTGTTGGTAGAGTCTTATAAGCTAAAGAACCCCGTTCACGAAGACAGAGCTCAAAAAGGTTAAGAACAATAAATTGTCCCTACTCCACTTGTATCTGGTTCACAACAGTCAATTCCTTATTAATTAATCCCTTCCCGCTTGGAAAAGGCTCACAATATTTATATCAAATATCAGTTACAAGGGCTTCGCTCTCCCACATTTTAAAAAAATGTGGAGGAGGTACACGGCCCCACACACGCCGCGCACGGTGAGCGCCAACCATTTTAATGCGTCCCCCCCGAAGGGTACGCAAAGTTGGGAACTGGACCGTAGTCCACAGCAAAATAACTGGCGAACCAGTAAAAGAGGACTTGGCCCCTTGATAGTGCGTAAGCACAAACATCGACCGAAGTCGCGCATGTCAATGCGTGTAAACGCCATACAGAATACGATCAAATCCAGCCACAGTGAATGTACGTCACACGGGTTAGGCAACAATAGGCACACTGACCATAAAAAGCCCTCCGTGAGCGCCACCACCTGCCAGACCGCCGTTTCTGCAGACGTGATGTAAGTGTAAAGCATCACCACCAATTGCATGGTCAGCACGGCCAATTGGCCGCAGAGCGTGTCATGAGTCTACCGCTCACCTCGAGGGAATGGGGTCCCACGTTGCGCGGCTTTCGGCCGCAGCCTTGAGAGCCTCCTCAGATTCTCCTTCCAGCTACCACCCGCATGAGGTCAACACATATGCTCCACCAACCAATACAATGGCAGATATAGCCAATAGGCAGTTATAAGATAATATTAATAATTCGCCATCAGAAAGGGTTTGTGTCACTGACGTTGAGTATATGCATTTTTCGATCATGTTTGTCTCACCCACCAACAAGTTGCCTTCAATCTCTCAAAGGTGGGAACTTTATAGAGATATATTATTAAGTTGTTATATAAAACATCATGGAGGGCAGACAGTCTGCAGCCCCGCAATGAAGGGACCCGACTTGGGCAAAGCTACTTAGGTTGTGAGTCAAACCAAGACGCAGAGAGCGCCATTGAGAATAGCGACCCGCCAAACAACCATCGTAGAGACGCAATGCTACAGAATGCAACAAGCATCAATACGACTATCGTTGGGCTTACACCATCCCAAGGTCCCCCATACAGTCCCAGCAGACATCACCACCCGCATACCTCCATCGACCAGAACCACAAGATGCATCGAATCAGGTGCAGCACACCCGCAGATCCATCACAAGACACAATACTGCAAGTAGCAGTAAGCATCAATGCAACTATCATACGGATGGCGCCCCCTCACAACACACCCACATGATCCCTATCGACTTTGGTAACAAAATTTGATAATGTTGTTAACTAAAAATACCACTAACGTATCATAGCAGTACGGTACTAAGACATGAAGTTGAGTATGCTTGCTGCACTTAAAAGTACTACCAAACACACTCACCCTAATCCGAAAGATAGCCGACGTATCATAACGCTATGCGCTAAGACGCCGCCCACAACCGGTAGGGGTGTGCGATGTCCACGGGCAAGTCGTATTGCTACAACAAACCCGCTTACCACCGGCACTAAGATGATATGTCTAGGACACATCGGTTAGTGAGTCCAAGTTTACCTCGGTCTCAGAGGCTGCGAAGCAACCTACACGCCACTATAATAATCCTTTTCAAGTCCCATTTCTTTCAATATAATGCTTTTACATATTTGAGACCTTCCACATATTTGCTTTATTTCATAGACCATACTACTGTATGTCTTATTCATATGGGACTTCAAGTCATAACTCTGCTATCATAATGCTTATGCATCATAGAGACCTTCTATATTAATGCTTTGGTTCGTCAGACCTTACTATGTTAAGTCCCTAATATAGGACTAGTCATTGTGCAACCTTAGTACTAGCAGTCGGTCAGCCGACCACCCCATATATATGTACAACCTTGGGTATGTGTCTCCGACAACGCCCCAATATAAGGGAACATTACAAGAACACGTTCATTAACTTAGAAATTTTCCAATTATTACACGAACACCTTCATCAACTTAGAAAATTTTAATCCATTTTTTCTATTATATTACAAATGTTATTTATCTTTGTTATTGCAATATAATCGCCTTGTATTTATATGAGTTGATATATTTTAAACATTTTAAGCAGGTTTTTAATAAATTTAGAGATTTTTTGAGACATTTTATGCGTTTACTAATATATATAATATTCAATATTCCAAATGGATATTTTTGAACTCTATGCTTATTATTTGCATTTTATTGTTTAAATTATAATTTCTATGACATTTTTAAATGTCTGTATAATGAAATTAATTATTATTTATTAATAATAATTATGAGGCGTCACAATCTCAAGCGTCCTTTCATCGCTACGAAACCTGGATGACCCTCGTATGCAGCATCTAATACACTCTTGCAGAGTTGCTGTGGTATTACAATTTTATTTCCACGAAGTAGAATGCTATCATGGAAATAACTCGTTTTCGTAACTCTTAATCGAATCGTCCCAGTCGTTCTGATAGACACCTTTTTTCACTTTGTAAATCTCTTGGTTTTTTTCTGAATATGCTACAATGGTACTCATTGGTATAGCAACTGGTTTAGAATTTTTCACTATTTGGTACACATGCTGGTCTTTTTCTTTTGGTGGGTTATCAGGATAGTTATATAATCATGACAAGGGATCAGCTATATTCGCTTTTCCTGGCTTGTATACAATCTTGAATGAATAAGACTGTAACCGCAGTACCCATCGTTCAATCCTCGCACATGGTTTTGACTTAGACCCGAACAATATCTCTAGCGGCTTGTGGTCAGTGACTAAATCAAAAGGCTTTCCAAATAAAAAAATATTAAAATGTTCGACCCCCCAATCTAATGCTAGTGCCTCTTTTTCCGTTTGGCTATACCTGCGCTCGCAGTCTGTCAAAGTTCGATTACCATGGGCAATAATTATAGGGCCATTTGTATCATTTTGTACAAGAACAGCACCAAGTCCGACAGGGCTAGCATCTGCTATCACCTGTCTTGCATCTCTGACGTCTTAATACCCTAAAATCTGTATTTCCGTGAGCATCCGTTTGAGTTTTTTGGAATGCTTTATCTTGTTCCCCAGACCATTGTTTTTCCAAGCTCTTCCTTTTGCTCATCTTCTGTCTTAGCAGGTGCTTCAGAAGTTCTGTCATGGCTGCCAAGTTAGGTATCCATTTGTTTACGTAGTTTAAGTCCTAAAAAACTTTGGAGTTCTTCTATGGTCTTTGGGACCCTAAATTTCATAATGCTCTCAACGTACTTGTTGAAGGGTTTACTCCTTCATGTGTAAGCCTGTGTCCCAGAAAATTTACATCCTGCGTTTTATATATGAATTTGTTGCTATCCAGCACGGCGTTGTTTTTACTAAGTACCTGTAGAACTTTCTTTAGTCATGCATCATGTTCTTTTTCCCGAATACCAGGATATCATCAATAAAATTGACGACCCCTTCACAGTTTATTAGCATCCTTTCAAGGATCTTCTGAAAAATCCCGGAGGCACAGGTAATTCCAAACATTATTCTTTTTTATATCTATATAATCTTTTGGGGGTTATAAAAGTCGTTATGTGTCTGGATTCAGAGTGAATTTCCACTTGATGGAAGGCATTTTTTTTGTCCAATTTGTTAAAATATTTCATCATCATTACAGCCCTTCACAAGTCCACTGCTGAACATAGGCCTCCCCCAAAGAATGCCACAAAGCACGGTCCTGAGCCACCTGCATCCATCGACTTCCTGCAAATCTTACCAGGTCGTCACTCCATCTAGTGGGGGGACGCCCTACACTTCGCCTGCCGGTACGAGGCTGCCACTCGAGTACCTTTCTTCCCCATCGGTTGTCGGTTCTTCGAGCTATATGGCCGGCCCATTGCCACTTCAGCTTACTAATCCGTTGGGCTATGTCCGTCACTCTGGTTCTACTGCGGATATCCTCATTTCTGAGTTTATCACGCAGAGAAACTCCGAGCATAGCCCTCTCCATAGCTCGCTGAGCGACCTTGAGCTTCCTCATCCGGCCAGCAGTGAAGGACCACGTCTCAGTTCCGTATGTCATCACTGGCAACACGCACTGGGTGTACAGTCTCGTTTTCAAGTTTTGAGGTATACCTGACGAGAAGATGTGCCGTAATTTCCCGAACGCTGCCCAACCGAGTTGAATCCGTCGATTGACCTCTCGGTCGAAGTTGGACTTACCTAGTCGGACTATTTGTCCCAGGTAAACATACTCGTCAACAACTTCGAGCTTAGTGTTCCCAACAACTACCGGCATAGGTGTGACATGGACATTAAACATGATCTTTGTTTTGTCCATGTTCATCTTAAGACCTATCCGTTGGGAAACACTATTGAGGTCATTGAGCATAGTGCTTAGGTCCTCCAGCGATTCTGCCATAAGGACTATATCGTCGGCAAATCGAAGGTGAGTGATGTACTCGCCATTGATGTTGATACCGTATCTTTTCCAGTCCAGAAGCTTGAAAACATCTTCCAATGCAGCGGTGAAGAGTTTCGGGGATATGACGTCACCCTGTCTTACACCTCTCTGCAATTGGATAGGTTTCGTACTCTGGTTCTGTACTCGGATAGCCATCGTAGCCCTACTGTACAAGCACTTCAACACTTCGATATACCGACAGTCAACTTGGCATCGCTGAAGGGACTGCAGCACCGCCCAAATTTCGACGGAATCAAAGGCTTTCTCATAGTCCACATACGCCAGACATAGTGGCAAATTGTACTCCTCGGACTTCTGTACAATTTGCCGAAGGGTATGTATGTGGTCTATGGTGCTAAAGCCTTTTCGGAAACCGGCTTGTTCGGGAGGCTGGAAGTCGTCAAGTCTGCGCGCGAGACGATTCGTAATGACTCTCGAAAACAGCACGTAGACGCGGCTCAGAAGGGATATCGGTCTGTAGTTCTTCAAGAGAGCGTTGTCGCCTTTCTTGAAGAACAAGACCACCGCACTTCTGCTCCACGCCTCCGGTGTAATGCCACCATGGAGGACGGAATTAAACAGCTTCTGAAGGACTTCAAGTACCGGTTTTCCACCCGCTTTCAGAAGCTCCGCTGTAATTCCATCCTGGCCTGGGGCCTTGCCGTTTTTAAGGTGCTGGAGAGCCATTCTAATCTCGCTCAGACTGACGTCCGGGATATCATCGGAATAATGTCGGATAAGACTCGCTCTTGGATCGTTACTCACACTTGCGTGTGGCTCCAACGATGACGTGTACAGCTGCCCATAGAACCTCTCAATCTCACTCAAAATCTCAGGTGCCCCGGAAACGATGCTGCCACATTCGGTCTTCAGCTTTGACAGTTGGCTCTTTCTGGCAGACAGATCTCTGGCAAAGACTTTGGAACCTTGGTTCCGCTCGATCGCTTCTTCAATACGAGCTGTATTGAAGTTGCGTAAGTCCCGCCGCATGCATTTGGAGATCTGTCTGTTCAGTTGCCTGTAAGCTGTCAAATCTGTTGAAGAATGTAGCTTCATCTCCCGTCTAACAGCCATGAGATTAAGAGTGTGATCGGAGAGTTTTTGTGTTCTTCTGCGGCGGGTCTTGCAGAACTTAGCTCCGACCGCATGGACAGTTTCCACGAGCTTGTCATTCAAATCGTCCACTTCATTGCAGTCTTCTAGGGACTGAAAACGGTTTTGCAACTCGAGCTGAAAGGTTTCGGGACTTTGGATTAGAGCACGAGGGGGACGGAGCGTTGACTTCATTAGACGAGACCTCTCCAACTTAACGTTTAGGTTCAGTGTGCCTCTAACCATTCGGTGATCGCTGCCGGTTTTCACCCTCGCGATCACTGAGACATCACTGAACAGTTGTCGTCTGGTCGTCATAATGAAGTCAGTCTCATTTTTTGTCGAACCGTCGGGGCTCGACCAGGTCCACTTCCTGTGGGGCCGCTTCTGGAAGAAAGAGTTCATCATAAAGAGTCCCTCTTTCTCCATGAAGTCGGCCAACTGCTGGCCCCTTGGGTTCCGTTGCCCTATTCCAAATTTCCCCACTTTCAGCTCACCGTTCTCTCTTGTGCCTAGTTTTGCATTGAAGTCTCCCATTAACACCGTATATTGGGTTTTGGAGGAATGCATGGCTCTAGAGATATCCTCATACATTTCCTCCACCTCCTGATCGGGGTGTGCCGAGGTTGGTGCGTAAACCTGTATGACCTTCAGCGAATACCGTTTGGTGATTCTGAGTATAAGGTACGCAACCCTCGTCGACACACTCTCAATCTTTACAACGTTGTTAACGAGAGACTTGTGGACGATAATATTTAGCTTTCTTCATTTAAGGCAAAAATGGTCCATAGTAGGCAGGGGGTGGTTTTCTCGCAATATAACGGCGTTCGTACGTCTCATATCTACGCAAAAATGTAATTCACCATTTTCTTTCATGATTGGAACATTGGTGAAACCCATTTAGACGGGTCTTGCACTTCTTCAATTATATCACTGTTTAGTGATTCCTTAGTTTTGATTGCAACCTTCTCTTTAATGGGGTTCGGTACTCTCCACTTGATTTATCCCGATACCAAGTTTTAAGACACCCAGACGGACTGCTATGTTCTTACCCAACAGGTGTCTAGTACCCCCCGAAATCACGAAATGGTTGTATGTTCCTCTCGTCCATCGACTTCGAGTATAGATTCAAATGAATCCTCTATTGCCAAAGGAGAGTTACTAACATATGCTAATAATGTCTTGTCTGGTCTTTACATTTGATTAAAAGCATATATTTTTTTGCTTTTTTAACTCTTCCCACGTTTTGTAAGATATAAGGTTCTTGCGCAATTTCGAATTACACTTTTCCGCAATTTGATCTATGAGATGATCATCTTACTTTTCGAATGCACACTTTTCGGTCTGTTGACGCAATCTTATCAAAAGCTTCTCAAATTTTTCTCCTTTTTCCTGTTTTAGCAATCGAAAAACATGCCGCTCATAATATTTGCTCAGTTTAGGTTGAAAATACTCGTAGAATTTTTTTATGGCTACTTTAAATACATCAACGGTTTCTGATGATTCGACATTGCCACCCGGTAAATTGTAGAATATTTTTTGTATCCCAGAGCCACTAAAATGCAATAGCGTAGGTCGTTTCTTGAGTGCTGATATAACTTCAGCTGCGTCCAGATAGATTAGTAGAGATCTTTTCCATTTTTCACACCTTATAGCCAAAGATGTGCTACCACATTAAAGTTGATAACGGTATCATTATTATTATTATTTTAGGGGCAACTGAAACAGTTTTTTATATCTTTATTTCCAATTTAATGCTGGTATTTTAATACTCAAAGTCCAATTTAATGGTAGTAACTTAGTACCCAAAGTCCAATTTAATGGTAGTAACTAACCCATCCACTACCCCATATCCTCCCGTGGGTGTCGTAAAAGGCGACAAAGGGAAACAGCCAGGAGATGGGCAGCAGCATCTTCCTGATAATAGCCAAATTACAATAAAAAAACTGCGGTTGCCAACCCGCTCGCTACTATGGCAAATAACCCCAATGATGAATGAGAAACAAAAAAACGGCCCCCAGTCCCCGGCGGCCCCGCTATTCCTGGCTACGGTGGCGACCATGGTAACGGCGGGGCAGGGGGTGCTAAGAATCTCCGGTGGAGGTTCGGTTGCCACCTTAGACGACTCGACCTGGCAACGTACAACGCACGCACCCTGAGGACTGACGAGAAGATCGTGGAGCTGGAAGAACAGATAGACAAGTTGCGCTGGCATATTATAGGATTATCCGAAGTCCGAAGAGAGGGGGAGGACACGGTAATCCTCGAATCCGGCAACTTGCTCTATCACCGGGAGGGCGACCATCTGTCCCAAGGAGGTGTCGGATTTATCGTCCACAAGTCTCTCGTTAACAACATTGTAAAGATTGGGAGTGTGTCGACGAGGGTTGCGTACCTTATACTCAGAATCACCAAACGCTATTCGCTGAAGGTCATACAGGTTTACGCACCAACCTCGGCACACCCCGATGAGGAGGTGGAGGAAATGTATGAGGATATCTCTAGAGCCATGCATTCCTCCAAAACCCAATATACGGTGTTAATGGGAGACTTCAATGCAAAACTAGGCACAAGAGAGAACGGTGAGCTGAAAGTAGGGAAATTTGGAATAGGGCAACGGAACCCAAGGGGCCAGCAGCTGGCCGACTTCATGGAGAAAGAGGGACTCTTTATGATGAACTCTTTCTTCCAGAAGCGGTCCCACAGGAAGTGGACCTGGTCGAGCCCCGACGGTTCCACAAAAAATGAGATTGACTTCATTATGACGACCAGACGAACACTGTTCAGTGATGTCTCCGTGATCGCGAGGGTGAAAACTGGTAGCGATCACCGAATGGTTAGAGGCACACTGAACCTAAACGTTAAGTTGGAGAGGTCTCGTCTAATGAAGTCAACGCTCCGTCCCCCTCGTGCTCTGTTCCAAAGTCCCGAAACCTTTCAGCTCGAGTTACAAAACCGTTTTCAGTGCCTAGAAGACTGCAATGAAGTGGACGATATGAATGACAAGCTCGTGGAAACTGTCCATGCGGTTGGAGCTAAGTTCTGCAAGACCCGCCGCAGAAGAACACAAAAACTCTCCGATCACACTCTTAATCTCATGGCTGTTAGACGGGAGATGAAGCTACATTCTTCAACAGACTTGACAGCATACAGGCATCTGAACAGACAGATCTCCAAATGCATGCGGCGGGACTTACGCAACTTCAATACAGCTCGTATTGAAGAAGCGATCGAGCGGAACCAAGGCTCCAAAGTCTTTGCCAGAGATCTGTCTGCCAGAAAGAGCCAACTGTCAAAGCTGAAGACAGAATGTGGCAGCATCGTTTCCGGGACACCTGAGATTTTGAGTGAGTTTGAGAGGTTCTATGGGCAGCTGTACACATCATCGTTGGAGCCACACGCAAGTGTGAGTAACGATCCAAGAGCGAGTCTCATCCGACACTATTCCGAAGATATCCCGGATGTCAGTCTGAGCGAGATTAGGATGGCTCTCCAGCACCTTAAAAACGGTAAGGCCCCAGGCGAGGATGGAATTACAGCGGAGCTTCTGAAAGCGGGTGGAAGACCGGTACTTGAAGTCCTTCAGAAGCTCTTTAATTCCGTCCTCCATGGTGGCATTACACCGGAGGCGTGGAGCAGAAGTGCGGTGGTCTTGTTCTTCAAGAAAGGTGACAACGCTCTCTTGAAGAACTACAGACCGATTTCCCTTCTGAGCCGCGTCTACGTGCTGTTTTCGAGAGTCATTACGAATCGTCTCGCGCGCAGACTTGACGACTTCCAGCCTCCCGAACAAGCCGGTTTCCGAAAGGGCTTTAGCACCATAGACCACATACATACCCTTCGGCAAGTTGTACAGAAGTCCGAAGAGTACAATTTGCCACTATGTCTGGCGTATGTGGACTATGAGAAAGCCTTTGATTCCGTCGAAATTTGGGCGGTGCTGCAGTCCCTTCAGCGGTGCCAAGTTGACTGTCGGTATATCGAAGTGTTGAAGTGCTTGTACAGTAGGGCTACGATGGCTATCCGAGTACAGAACCAGAGTACGAAACCTATCCAATTGCAGAGAGGTGTAAGACAGGGTGACGTCATATCCCCGAAACTCTTCACCGCTGCATTGGAAGACGTTTTCAAGCTTCTGGACTGGAAAGGATACGGTATCAACATCAATGGCGAGTACATCACTCACCTTCGATTTGCCGACGATATAGTCCTTATGGCAGAATCGCTGGAGGACCTAAGCACTATGCTCAATGACCTCAATAGTGTTTCCCAACGGATAGGTCTTAAGATGAACATGGACAAAACTAAGATCATGTTTAATGTCCATGTCACACCTATGCCGGTAGTTGTTGGGAACACTAAGCTCGAAGTTGTTGACGAGTATGTTTACCTGGGACAAATAGTCCGACTGGGTAAGTCCAACTTCGACCGAGAGGTCAATCGACGGATTCAACTCGGCTGGGCAGCGTTCGGGAAGCTACGACACATCTTCTCGTCAGACATACCTCAAAACCTTAAAACGAAATTGTACAAACAGTGCGTGTTGCCAGTGATGACTTACGGAACTGAGACGTGGTCCTTCACTGCTGGCCGTATGAGGAAGCTCAAGGTCGCTCAACGAGCTATGGAGAGGGCTATGCTCGGAGTTTCTCTGCGTGATAAACTTAGGAATGAGGATATCCGCAGTAGAACCAGAGTGACCGACATAGCCCAACGGATTAGTAATCTGAAGTGGCAGTGGGCCGGCCATATAGCTCGAAGAACCGACAACCGATGGGGAAGAAAGGTTCTCGAGTGGCAGCCTCGTACCGGTAGGCGAAGTGTAGGGCGTCCCCCCACGAGATGGAGTGACGACCTGGTAAGACATGCAGGAAGTCGATGGATGCAGGTGGCTCAGGACCGTGTTTTGTGGCATTCTTTGGGGGAGGCCTATGTTCAGCAGTGGACTTGTGAAGGGCTGTAATGATGATGATGATGATGAACTTAGTACCCAAAGTCAAATTTAATGGTAGTAACTTAGTACCCAAAGTCCAATTTAATGCTAGTACTTAGCACCCAAAGTCCAATTTAATAGTGGTACCTTAGTACCATAACTCCAATTTAATGGTGGTACCTTAATACCCTAACTCCAATTTAATGGTGGTACCTTAATACACTAACTCCAATTTAATGGTGGTATCTTAGTACCCTAACTCCAATTTAATGGTGGTATCTTAGTACATAACTCAATTTAATGATGGTATCTTAGTACCTGACTCAATTTAATGATGGTATCTTAGTACCCAACTCAATTTAATGATGGTATCTTAGTACCCAACTCAATTTAATGATGGTATCTTTGTACCCAACTCAATTTAATGATGGTATCTTTGTACCCAAACTCAATTTAATGATGGTATCTTAGTACCCAATACCAATTTAATGGTTGGTATCTTGGTACCCAAACTCAATTTCATGAAAATAATATGTTTCATAACACTCGCCCTTCTCTTTCGGTTTATTTGTTACACCGACTACATCCATTGCTGTGCCATTTAGGCTTTGGGTAAATTCAATACCTATAATACGCATTTACAGTATTACTAGTTACCTACTATGCGATGTACAGAAGTCGTGAAGTGTCCACGATTTTTTGTAAGACTTATATATGCCATGAAAGCAGTAAAATAGTATTTTCACTGAAGGCAATAAATATCACACCTATATGTAAAATGCCACTAAAATTTAGCTAACGACATTGTATTTCGGTTCGAATCGAGAGGAGTTTTTAGTAACATCTATTATTTTTACATCAAAAATCTTTTTAAATAAAAGTTGTGCTGATAGACATATGTTAAAATAAATCATTTTTTATCATTGCTACATAAAGAAAATAAATTTTTGCACACCATAAGCGTGGTCCTATGCGAACATATAATTTATATAAATTATTAAAATGATCAGAACAGGGTTAAAACAATAAATCATAATTCATAATCCACAGTTTTTTTTCCGTGGGTACTCTAGGAATTAATTTACAATTGCAATGCTAATAGTTGCACATTGTTAACCTATTTTTGATTATATCTTTATACTAAATAGGTACTTATCTTTTTCCTCGTCGCCACTTGTAATGTCTGCTATCTACTCTAACCACTGTAGTGTAACACAGGCTCGGCACGCACTTTAACTAAATAACACATCCACTCTCGCCCGAGGCTCTCGTGTAACTGACGCGGTACGCTCGAGACTGTGACTTATATATATATGCAAACACTACACCACCAGCTGCTGGTAAGCGACCAAATCGTGCGAAAGAGGTTGCATGAATTAAGTCTTCATACTCGAAGATATTTAACTGTAAATTATTTAATATTTGAAATAGTTACTCGGTTATTTCACAATTATAGTAGGCTAGTTAATGATACTCGTAACTCTACAGAATATGTCGTCTGCGCTAATGAAACCTGTTCATGGAGATAAATTGAAATTAATTAATTATTTAGAGTGATATTCCATGGGTGAAATATTAATTTTGTTTTGAGTTAAGCATTTCAAATAATTTTCACGTGTTTTAAAGTTTGTTAAAAATACATTTAAGCTCGTTATCACTTAATTTTTTGTTTCACAAAAGGACATAGATCATTCAGTAGCGGGTAAAGTTTACATATTTACAAAAAATGGACGTGCTTACTAAGCTGAGCCCTATCATTATCAGCTGCCTATGGAATTCGGATTCAGCTATAATAGCCTAAATTAATAAATAAAATTATGTATAAAATGCGATACTGTTATAATGTATCTATGTGTGTGTGAAATTGTTAGTTTATAGTAGTATAACCCGTGACGAAAAATAGGGTTGAAATATGCTTAACGTGTGTATCTGTGTTTCCGTGTATCTGTTTGCGGCATTGTAGCCCCAAACGGATGCCTGAATTAGATAGATTTATATATTTTTTTGACTGAAAGGTAAATGAATCTATAGTGTTCTTAGTTATGGCTCAAGAGTTGTTTTCAGCCGTGTAAAGATCATCAGCTCTTCTGTTTTGGGTTTTTTTTAATTTTCTATTTATATTATTGTTTTAATTGCTATGTGTGCGTTTCGTAAGGACAGACGATTGTCTTTGTGTGCGCAGATGGCTCATGTTTCATGATGTTTCAGAGGGCTCATCAACACTTTAAGCAAGTTTTTCACGACATCAAGCTTCAGGTCCCGCACCTACGTCACAGTGAATAAGCGAAACCGGCCACAGCCGAGCGTGTTTGCTGAGCTGCCCTTGAGGTGTCACTGACAAGATTGGCTACATCATTAATTTTGTGGTTAATCAAAGTACCTTTTATTCAAAATATTTTGCCATTTTATTGATTCGCAAACCCGATTAATCAAAAACTCATATACTTTAATCAACAAATCTAGAAAATTCACAATCATTATGAACATAAAAAAACGAGAAAATATTTTTTTAATATAATTCCTAATCGTATAAGCAGTAAATTTGCAACCTGATAAGATTTTCTACATTCGTTTAAATGCAATGAAACTTTCAACATTTAATTTATCGAAAGTCAATTTTTGTTACTCGTACATATGGGGTTTTATCACTCATCCTTGATATACCTTAGTCACCAATCTTATACACTGAAATAGCTTGGCATTTTATTAGACTCAAGGACAATCCATAGCAAGAATATCACTCTTCTCTTTATTAGTAGTCAGTTATATTTTTTCTGCCAGTATAAATAATCATTTACTCAATTAAAGTTTTAATTTAATGAATTCTTATATTTACGTGAACATTTCATAATGAAAAAATCTCAAGTGACTTGGGGAGTTGAGAGCACTCGTAATATTAGAAATGTAAAAAACTTTGCAAATTAAACGCGGTAAAATAAATTTTATTACGACTGTTTACTTTATTTGAAAAGTTTAAGACTCAAAACAATCTTATATCTAGTAGTTTTGAAACTATACGTCTAGTTAATTATTGTAAAAAGACAGAAAATAATTGTAATATTGTTGCAAGAATATTTGATACTAATATTTCAATAATTCCAAGCACACGCCTACGGTATGCTGACTGTTGAATAAACTATACCGACCACATCGAACAATTTTCCATGTGAATAATTCATGCTGCGGTGTTCGCTCTAGCTTTTAGTATGCCATTATGTATCTGGTTTTTTTTTTTTTTAGCTTTTATAACTTAACGTTAAAATGAAAAAAAAAGTTAACATTTTTGAAATCGTGATCCCAACTTTAATTTATAACAAAAACTAAAATTTAAACATTGCATTAAACCTAGACTTCGTTGGCGAGAATCAGGAACACATCATGTGCATAGAATCAGCAGCCGCCTCTGAAGTTGTAGGCTTCTAAATATGTCAATCTGATAAGTAATTTTCCATCTGCTTTGTCTCTGTAAAACTGTAAAAAACCTACAAAACATCTTACCGCGCGCAACCAGCGTCGGCAGATATTCCTTCACCCAGCGCCTCCAGTACTCGTCGGCGAGCCCCTGCGCCGCTCTCCACGCCCGACGATCCATGGGTGTGCACGGCGCGGTGACTGGCAGGCCCGATGGTCCCAAAAGTAGGAAGTGGTTGGGTGTCAGCACCTCTTCATCGTTGATGTCTAACGGTACGTGCGTCAACGGTCAAGAATTCACAGTATTTTCGGCTTCAGTCAGAAGCGTTGCCAACGTCTCTTCTCGTGGTCTCTTCTGATGGAGAGTGGCTGCGAGTGCGGTCTTCACTGAGCGCACGAGGCGCTCCCATGCGCCTCCCTGGTTAGGCGCGCCCGGTGCGATGAACTTCCAATCGACGCGCCGAGTCAGCGCGTAATCCTTCAACTGTGGCGCCCACTCTTCCATTGCCCGTCGTAGTTCTGTATTTGCCCCATGAAAGTTAGTCCCATTATCTGTCTAAATAACCCGTGGCCACCCACGCCTAGCCGCCATGCGCCGCAATGCCGATATCGCCGAGTCCGCGGTAAGAGAGTAGACTATCTCTAGATGTACTGCGCGCGTCGTTAGGCACGTGAACAGTGCCACCCACCGTTTTTCGTGCCGTCGTCCTATCGTAACCGTCAGAGGCCCGAAATAATCAATCCCGGTGTTCGTAAATGGTCGCGCAAACGCCCCTAACCGTTCAGGTGGTAGGTCTCCTGTAACCGCAGGTCGTGGTGTCGCCTTCCGTACTTTGCATCGTAGGCATCTCCGCTCTGCTTCTCGTACTGTGGGTTGTAATCGGAGGATATGATACCTAGTGCGCAGGTCGTTCACCACTCTCTCTCTGTTGGCGTGGCTTGCTTCCTGATGCGCCTTCTCCACAAGCACCTTTACAAATTGGTGACGTCCCTTCAGGATAATGGGCTTCCCCTGGCTCGTAGCACTCCATCCTCCAATATGGGGTCGAGCTTCCTTATTGCGCTACGGGTGGCCAAATTCCTTCCCCGCTGAAGGCGGCTGATGTCTTCAGCGAAGCTTTCCCGCTGGCTATGTTGTATCCACATCCGTTCTGCTCTCTGGATGTGCTGTAATGTCAGTCCTCATGCTCTTCCACGTGCCGCATCGATGAACTGTAGTACTTTCGCTGTGGCCCTGATTAACTTCTCGTAGGCAGATAATCTCCCTATGTCTGGCAGGTGTGGAGCTTCCTGGGTGTCGCTCTGGTGCGCCACGATTTTCTCCAACTCTTCATCATCCCCCGCCTTCTCTTCCTGTCGGTGAGGCCATCTGTCTTCATGCTCGTAGAGGAAGGGTGGTCCTGTAAACCACTTGTCGCTCTCTTCCTTGGTTGTGAAATTCATACGCGTCGCTTGATCCGCTACGTTTTCCGCAGTCGGTATCCACCTCCATTGCTCGGGTGATGTCTTCTCAGCTATCTCCCCTAACCGGTGAGCCACGTATGGAGTGCAACGCGCCGTATCATTCTGTATTCAGTGGAGCGCCGTAGTAGAGTCCGTCCAATTACGACCCTATCTGCTACCACTATGTGTTCGCCCTGTACGAATTCTGCGAGTCGCGCGCCTATTAAGTTCGCCTGCAACTCTAATCGCGGTATACTTTGCGCTTTAATTGGAGCGACTTTTGCCTTAGCCGCCACTAATCGTACCCTAATCGTTCCGTCGCGATATCGTATACGCCAATACGCCGCGGATGCGTACGCACGTTCGCTCGCATCATTGAACACGTGAAGTTGACGCTCTACCACTCCCCCCGTAGGAGCATAGCACCTTGGCAGTCGTAGTTGTGATACCTCCTCGACGACTCGCAGCCACCTCTGAAATTCCTCTGCTGCCTCCTCGGGTAGTTCGTCGTCCCATCCGACCTTCTTCATACGCCATAGGTCTTGTAGCAGGATCTTGGCGGTGATGGTGAGGTAACTTAGCAGTCCAAGCGGGTCAAAAACGGACATGACTGCGCTTAATGCTTCCCTCTTGGTCGGTGGTCGCTGTAGCGCCTTTACTTCTTGCGGCACCCTATTCATTGACGTGTTGAATGTTAGGGCATCTTCATCGGCCATCCATAATAACCCTAAGGTTCTGCCCGGGCTGTCTTGCCTTAAGCCTACTTCCTTAGGCTTGCGTGCCAGTAAGTCCTCCGGCTTGTCCTCCAACAGGGCTGCGTGGTTAGAGTTCCATCCTGCCAAGGTGAAACCGGCCTGCTGGTGCATTTCCGAAACCTGCTTCGCCGTATTTACCGCTTCCTCTACCGTGGCATAACTGTCTAAATAGTCATCCATATAATGGCTACGTACGATAGCGCTAAGTGCCAACGGGTGTGTCTCTGCGTGTGCGCACGCGTTATGATCCATAACACCATGTGCGAGAAACGGCGAGCTCCTCGCACCGAAAATCATAGATGTCATAACGTACTACCGCGGTGGGCTGTGTCGCGCGTCTCCTCGCCAAAGAAACAACTGCGCGGGCTGATCGCGACGGTTGATTTTCACACGCAAGAACATTTCCCTAATATGCGCGGACACCGCTATCTCGTTCTCCCTAAATCTAAACAGTATGCCCGGTAAGTTCCGTAATAAGTCGGGGCCGTCGAGTAAATAATCATTAAGGCATCTGCCGGATGCGCGCGCTGCCGCGTCGAACACTACTCTTGTCTTCCCCGGCTTGTTCGGATTCTGTTTAATTACCGGGTGGTATTTAGGGGAGATTGAGTTGACCTGAACTGCTGTAGCAAGCGGGAATTTTAAATAAAAAAACCGCAACTGCGTACTGATCTCGGAGTCGATCCCCGATACGATCTCGTTTATTGAAAATAAATGTCATAGACCTATTCAAATTTCGGAAGCCGAACGCTAACGCCTTCTAATTCGAAGCCAACGCCATCTATCGAAGACGTTGGAAGCTTTACAAAATGTTAAGTTACAAACATACCGCCCACCAAGGACGTTACTGAAGGAACGTCCTTCTAAAATGAACTAATTATGAACTAAAGTACTATTAATCATTTGAACTGCATAAGTACAATAACACAATACATAAACATAAGTACTTGGCCTGTAAAGATTAAATAATTTGATCTGTTCTGCAAGAAAACACTGTGGACTAATTGTATAACAAGTATTTACAATATTTTAAAGCTAAACATGAACTATTTTATAGTATAGAATATAAACTTAAAACTAGCTAAATATAAACAACCAATGTGAGCTTAAAACTAACAATATGTAAACAGCGTAAATATACTTAACAATTAATGTGTAAAGATATATAATTTGATTTTGCACATTTAGTTTTAAATTAATAAAAAGAGTAAATTTTTGGTATAAGTTGATTCTGAAAATATAAATGTTAATTTGTTATAAAAGCAGCATGTGTAAAATAAAAGAAAATAACAAATATTTATTGACTTACGGGTAAAATACATAATTTGGATGTTGGTCTTTTGATTGTTGAGGATTTAGTGCGTAACGTGACAACTCGGGTGATATTATCATCTCCAGGATGTTTCTCAATGATCCTACCTAACAACCAACGACTTGGCGGTAAGTCGTCTTCTTTGACAAGGACAATGTCACCAACCCTTGGCTCCGCAACTTGGGACGACCATTTGTAGCGATGCATCAACGTTACAAGATATTCTTGTGACCAACGTTTCCAAAATGACTGAAGAATGCGTTGAATTAATTGCCAGCGAAATAAATAACCCTCCTTACATATTCACTTTACTATCTCCTGAAAAGAAAAAACAAATTGGTTTCACAGAATTATAAAGACATATTTGAAAGATAAAAAGATTTTTTATAGGATGTGAAAAAATTTAATGGGTACAAGATATTTGTGATGAAAATAATACTATCATAGATATAAGTTGCTTAGAAGCTCCCAATTTAAATACTCTTTGTGAACTTTATTGTAAAGATACTTTACTGTATAACTGTTTTACTCATAAGAAAATATGTGCGTTAAAAATGTTTTATGTATTAGGAAATGGTGTTTTGAAAACAAAAAGATTGTTTGATTTCTACTAAAATATATGTAAATAAACACATCATCTTTTAATTTAAACTACCTTTGTGTTCGAGAAGAAGAAAAAAAATAGTTTCAGACCGTTAACGATTAGTATTTATTATTAAAGTAACTGTTTTTTTTTGTAACACCTTGCATTTTTAACGATGAAATAGATTAGCCTTCATATCTTGTTGTTATATTATTGAACCATTTATATTTGAGATTCCGAATGAAACGGTATTAGAAATGGAGCAAAGATAAAAAAGCGGATTGAGAATTAGACTAAAAATTTAGACCTCTAATGGAGACAATTGGGGCCTTCAGCGGCATGTAGCTCGAGCGAATGCGAGAGCGATTGACGCAGAAGCCCCAATTCACACCTACTTGCAACTATAACGGTAAGTTTAATTAGGTTAGAAGAAAACATTGTTTTTTACTTTTGTTTAAAGTATTTAAACTTATCACTGAATTGTTCATTTATGTCGGTAGTGGATTTTCTTAATCATTCACTACACCACGGGGATAAGTGAATTAAACGAAGCAAAATAAAAATCGAACTAATTTGGGTCTCAGGATGGGAAGTCCCCGCTTATCATCCTTACTCTCCAGATATTGCCCAGCCAGACGTTTACCCGTTTCGTTCGGAAATTATTTATTTAAAATGAAAAAATAAAAAAAAAATAATAGAGATTGTTTTATTTTAGCGGCGGTTGAATATTTTTTTCAAGGTCCAAAGACAAAACAATCAATTTGAATGGTATTTAAAAGCTAATAGACAAATGGAAGTAAGTAGTAGGTAATTAGGGACAGTATGTAATTGAATTAAATCTTAGCAATTAACCGACAAATATTCCGGAAGTCCTCAAAAATAATGTTCCATTATTCTGGACTATGACTCATATTATCTGGTTGTTATCATATAATATATTTTAGTACTGGGTACAATTAAGTTCATCTAGTAAAACTACCTGATGCAGTTTTTCCACGCAATATCATACATTATGCAAATAATATTTATTAGAATGTGCAATAAAGGCGGCGTGGACTGGTGTCTTGCTTTTTTTCTTGATAGTGAGATCACAGTGGCTAGGCCTGTTCTAAAAACAAATTAGAAATTGTATAACTTAAGGTATCATCCTATATGTCCATTAGGTACACAGGTATCCAACAAAATTGACCTGCAATATTTCTTGGACACCAAACTGATATTATCAAATATTGATGCTACTAAATTTTTCATCAGCTTATCAAACAGTAAGGAGTGTCTTGTACTAAAATGCGTATTGCGGATAAAGCACGAATACCAACCTAAAACATTAGCATGAAGCTGTCGTGTTTCATATAGTGAGTTTTGATAACCAGAAAACCTTTTTCCTTTTATCAAGGCAAGATGAAATCTTAGTACTCAGGGGCGACAACGTATATGCGTCTTACCTGGGGCAAACATATTATAGCAACAAGACGGATGCGCCCCTTACCACATTCTCCGTGAATTTCTGCAACATCAGTGAACCGATACGACTAGAATATACAATTTTTTTTTATAAAAACGTTACCCCCACACTAGGATATTCTCCTGTGTCGTGGAGGCAGTTTACAAACATAAATTGCAAAAGGACAAACATTCAGACCCGGAACAATTATTTGTAGGTCATACAAATACTTGTTCCGTGCGGGATTCGAACCCGCGGACCCCAGCGCAACAACTGATTGCTAAGCCACTGCGCCACGGAGCCGTCATTAACTATCGCTTGCGGTTTTTCCGAACCGATGTGACTTAAGGGCCTTTAAAAAAAGACCTTACTTTTTAAAAGGCCGGTAACACATCCAAAATTCCTGTGGTGTTGCAGTTGTCCATGAGCGGCGGTAGAAACTTACCATCAGGTGACCAGCATGCTAGTTTTCCCTTCTTTTGCTATTCACATCATGAAATCCATTATTACCTGCCTAACGGTGCTCTTTAAGGTAGTTCTGTAAGTAGCTCTGTAAGGTTATCACCGAATGTTTTTAATTGTCAGTTTGACATAGTAAGAGATAGAATATATAAGTTGTTGTAATTGTCTAGTGTATTTTAATTATTTTTCCTATGGGTCAGGGTCTAAATAAAAGTGTCGTGGAACACTCGTTTGGAACGAAGTTCCTTTCGTAGTTTATTATTATTGATAGACGTGTTATATTATTGATTAACAAATACAAATCAATGAATTACTAGTGTCTATTAAAATGAAGCGTCATTTAAAATAAAATAATATTTCTTTCATGGCAAGACAAGAAAAGTGCGAGGGAGATGGATATTATTCCATCTCGCTTTCTTAAAGCCGCCGAGGTAGTTTACACTCGTCGAAATGGGTCGTGACGGAAAAATCTTACACTTTTTCTCCCTTTAACCTTTAAACAACTTTTGAAAACTATATTCGCATGATATGTATTTATTTTATCTAGATGACGGTACATAGCTATGCTAGGATCCGATAGGTGATGCTGGCGATATTTAAGTTATTTAAAATTCTTAGAGTACTCAAATACATTTCCTGCTGGAGGAGCAGAACAATATAAGTTAGTCCTCAAATAAAAAAAAAATTAGTATATTTCATAATAATAACCGTTAGAGTTGAGAATCTAAGCGCTTGCCGTTAATTTTAAAGTACACGAGAAACTTAATTTCGGGATGCCCAGCCGACACCACTGAAATTATTAACTGCAACATTAAGTGCCAACGTCTTACCACGTGCAAGAAGGAAAACATAGTGAGAAAACCTGCATGTGTGAAAAATATTTTGAGATTATTCGAAGTTCACCAGCATGTACCGAAAACGCGCGGCGGACTGATTGCTCCTGACGTTGCCTGTTCTATACATGAAAGCGAAGGTAAATCAGTAGTTTGCTAGCAATCTTTTTAGGAATAAATAATTCGGTGCGAGATCACAGGTGTTTTCACAGATATACGATTATGAGATTTAGGAAATAAGGCTACGTTGCGCACAGTTATTTTACATCAAACTACTATTAAGGGTAGGGAATAGGATCAAAAAAGGCGGGTAAAGTGGTGGAAACAAATTCAGTATGTAAGCCTACAATTGAAAACCTAGCCTAGTTAGGTTCTTTTTACTGTACACTTTCAAAAATAAAACAAGGCCTGTGTTCAGCATTGGGATAATATGAGGTATTATATTTTACATCACTTTTCATAGTGCTGCTTCAAATTGCCTGTTATATAATGTCGTATGATATTAGACGTAGAAAAAACCTACACAATCGTTCAGTTTCTGCTCGAACTATTTCATTTTATACGATGCATTTCATTGCGTTCGAAAGCTATTTGCTCTCGAAAATGACATTAATGTCACCATTTTTCTGCTTTTCGTAAGTATTAAACTCATAACATATGTAGATTTTATTAGTTTATTAAAATAATTTGTATAGATGACTTGTCTTTCTATGTCCTTACAAAATATTAGGTTTTAGATAAAGTGCTTTGAAATATAATAGCTAAAACCGAAGCACATCAGCAATTCCTTCGGTATTGCTAACGTTAATGGGCGGCGGTTATAAGTTACTATCAGATGAACTCAATGATCGATGCCCATTTTTTTCTACTAAAAACTATAAGCGATAACATCTAAACTTCTGAGATGGAGAGAAACCGAGCTGTGATTAGTTGAAACACTCAATAATATTAATTAAATATAATACACAACGACGCTAGTGTTTGAGGTAATAAAAGTAAAAAGAGAAGATTATTAACATGTATTTAGTAATATGTATAGGGAGTAATAAGTTTGGTTGCCATGTAAATATGTATAATAAATATATGAATAACAATTGCCATAAGATATGTAGTTCGTATGCTTTATAAATTAAAAAGCAAAAGTAAATTTTCAACATAAATACATACGTACTTCCTAAAACCTACCTTCATTTTCATTTCTTTATATGAGAAGATTAGTTACTCCATCGCACTTCTTCAATGCGTGTTAGCGATCTTAAAATGTTTTATAGTTCGGCCGTTCAGAGAATGCGTTCCTGACACGTCGCGATTGAACTGACGACGTAACTTTGTAACAGTGACGATAAAAATATTTTTGCTTGTTGTTTAGCGTTTTAACAATTGATGAGTATTAAAGGAGGGGGGTCATTGTAGAATCGTGCTCGTCGCGACCCCTGCCAGCCCTTTTCAGGGCTGCAATTCTACTAGCTGCGCACCCATGCCAACGAGGGTTAGGGCTTCCCCCCAAGGCGACGCACACCAGCTCGTCCACGTTGGTGTGAAATGCAGCGCGGAAAGCGCCGATGGGGACCGCCACCCGTCACGCACAGCCCGACACGGCGGAAGGTGGAGGACAGAGTGCAGAGTTGGCACGTGGAATGTTAGAGGAGGCATGAGAGATAAGACGAATGAGTTGATCGAAATAATGAAAGAAAGAGAATTAGATGTCGTGTGTATGTCGGAGACCAAGCGGAAGGGCAGTGGTACTGAAGAGCTCCCTGGCGGGGCGTTAGCTCTATGGTCCGGAGTCCCGGAGAGCGAGAGCGCCTGCCAGGGAGTGGGGGTGCTGCTCTCTTCTCGGTTGGTCGATGTAATGACTGAATATAAGGTTGTGAACTCAAGACTTCTCTGGGTTCGCTTTAAATTGGGACTGACGAAGTTATTCCTTTTGGCTGTTTATGCGCCGGTAGCTTCGTCGTCCAGGGCTGAGCTGGAGGAGTTTTGGGAGAATGTAAGAGAAGTTCTAGATTTGGCTAGGGGAAACGAAAGAATTGTTGTATGTGGTGATTTGAATGGATGGGTTGGTACCGCTCGACCAGGGTACGAGTCGGTACTTGGAAAGTTTGGCGATAAAAGGGTTAATGATGCTGGCAAGCTTATACTGGCGGTGTGCAAGGAAAAGGCTCTTCTTGTGACAAACACTATGTTTAATTACAAGAAATTCCATATGTATACTAGAGAACGAAAGAATGAGAGAAGTATGATCGATTTGTTCCTGGTGGATGACCGACTGCGAAAACAGGTGATGAATACGCGAGTGTTCAGGGGTGCTGACCTGGGAACGGATCACTATCTAGTGATTACTAGATTTAGGGGTCTGTTCGCGGGTTGGCGCTACCGGACGGCAGTAACAGAACCACAGTCGGTCTGTCGCATCCAAAGCTGGAAGCTTCAGGAAGCGGATACTTGGGACAAATATCATGCTAGGGTAGCCGAAAAGCTTGACACCATCGATGGCAGAAAATAATGTGTAGAAAGAACATGGCAGAACCTTAGGGATGGAATGGTAAGTGCAGCGGAAGAAGTGTGTGGAACAATAAAAAGAGGCAGTAGTAAAAGAAGAGATGCATGGTGGAATGATGAAGTGAAAGAAGCTGTAAAGAAGAAGAAGAAAGCATGGTTAGACTACTTGGCCTCTAGTAATGATAAGGATATGAGAGAGAAGATGAAAGAAAGATATAGGCTGCAGAAAGTTCACACGAAAGCACTGATTGAGGAAGTGCGTGAAAGGTGTAGAATGGAAGCAGACGAAAGGTTGTCGCACAACTTTAAGGAGAACTCCAAACTCTTCTGGAAAGAGGTTGGAAGGGCCCGAAGTGGTGCGACGGCCTTAAGAATGAACAAAGTGCTTTCGAGAACTAATGACGTCCTATCAGAAAAATCGGACGTCATGCAGCGATGGAGCGAATTTTATAGAGAAATGTATGCGTGTGATGATCTTAGTGAGGGATCCGGGAATGACGCCGTGACTGGTACGCCAGACCCGGACCTCGATGACACTGAGGTCATCAGTATGAAAGAGATTGAACGTGCGATTCGAAGTTTGAAATGTGGTAAGGCTGCGGGACTAGACAGAGTTACTGCTGAAATGGTCAAGTATGGTGGGCCTCGCCTCTGGGACAGCTTTCGTCTGCTGTGCAATTTGTGCTGGCGGACGGGGGATATCCCGGATGATTGGCGATCCGCAGTCATTGTGCCTTTATATAAAGGTAAAGGTTCACATTTTGACTGCGGGTGCTATCGGGCGATCAGCTTGACCAGTTTAGCAAGTAAAGTTTACTCGAAGGTTATGACACGTAGGATGCAAGAGAAATCGGAAAGATTTCTATGGGAGGCACAATGCGGATTTAGACCTGGAAGAGGATGCACGGATCAAATGTTTTCTCTCCGCATGATCACGGAAAAGCTACTGGCTGCTAACCAGAAGATTTTCTGTGCTTTTGTGGATCTTGAGAAAGCATTTGATAAGGTTGTAAGGAAGAAAATGTGGGTACTGTTGCCGGGGTATGGTGTGGATGGTCAATTGCTAAGGGCTGTGCAGTCTCTTTACTGTGACTGTAAAGCCTGTGTGCGGGTAGGGCATGACCTGTCACCCATGTTTAACGTCCAAACGGGCGTAAAGCAGGGTTGTGTCATGTCTTCCTGGCTGTTCATACTGTATCTCGACAGCTGTTTACAGAAGCTGAAAGATAGTTGTTTGGGTGTGAAATTGGGTGACATTAAAGTAAATTGTCTACTGTATGCTGATGATGCAGTGCTTATTGCACCATCAGAGGCAGAACTGCAGGCATTAGTCACGTGTATGAAAGAGGAATGTGAAATTAAATGTCTCAGTTTGAATGCTAATAAAACTAAGGTTCTGGTATTTGAAAGGGACGAAGAGAGAACGAAGTGTGAAATATGGGTAAATCAGGAATGTCTAGAACAAGTAAATGAAATTGTATACTTGGGGAGTGCTTTTAGCCGGGATGGAAGATGTGATTTAGATGTGGACAGGCGTGTCACTGCCGGGAACAAAGTCAATGGTGCCCTGGCTGCGTTAGTCAAAAGGCAAGGCGTAGCGAAGAGTGCACGCCTTGCAATACATAACGCAGTATTGGTACCGACTTTGTTATATGGCAGCGAAACCTGGGTATGCCAGAAGAAGCATAAAAGTAAGTTGAATGCAGTGGAGATGCGATCTCTTCGTAAAATGTGCGGCGTTACCATGGCCGACCGAAAGCGAAACGAAGAGATTCGCAATATGGCAGGTTTGAAAGATGACCTTATCACAAAAAAATATAAGGGCTTGCTTCGGTGGTTTGGACACGTTGAGCGAATGAGTCAAGACCGAATGGTGAAGAAAATATATAGCGCGAAAGTTAATATTAAAAGGTGTCGAGGTAGACCGAGACTAACTTTCGAAGACCATGTGAGCAAATTGCTCGAAGAGGGTAGGTTCAAAAGTACTCGGATACTTAGACGTGCATGCATGAAGAAGATAATGAATCTGAAAGAAGCGAAAGAGGTATGTAAGGATCGTGACACTTGGCGATCTGTTCTCTCTGGCTACCCCGTCAGGGATTGTGCGTGAAAATAAGTAAGTAAGTATGAGTATTAAAACAACATTATTATATCAATAATCAATGAATGTTATAATTTTGTGCCAAACTGAGAGTCAAATAACTTGGTAAACAATATTTTTCTAAATCTATACTGCGCTATTACAAGGTTATGTTAGCGCTTTATATTTGTAGTGTTGTGCTAACAATAACAGGCAATAACAGTATCGTAATGTGTTCTAATACAGTTATACTTTATAAAATAATACTGTTACGGCCTGCAGCTGCCTAGCTAATGGTAGTATCCACCTAGGCCCATAGTAGGAAGATCCTACAGGCTGATACATGTCGGGCTTTTGGCCAAAGTGGAAATTTCTAATAGAAATAAACGAGGGAAAGATCACTATGATAAAGGCACTCACCTGCTCCAGGAGCGGAGACGGTTCTTCAAGACCGGCCCGGCTGATGACAGTGTCTTGAGAGTATGTGTGATTGTATGTGCGTGTATGTTGACGTGGCCTGATCTGGATGACGCAATGCCGTCCGGGAGAAGGTATGCGCTGGTATCCTCGGAACTTTCCCCCTCTGGAGGCACTCTTCCTGGTTTGTCACGAAATGGGACAGCTACACGTAGTACTTCAGAGGTAAATCACTATTATAGTTGCACAATTAATTTAACAGAGTTAGTAAGTCCTAATGAACGATACGGGTTCTCACAACGATTTACGCGGGTTGATACTTTCGTAACAAGTTAGGCGCGGAAAACAGACGTCGGTATAACTAGTATCGAATCTCTCGAATCGATTCGATACTAGTATTAAAAATAATAGCTAAATGAGGCGCGATTGTATCTATTATAGACGCAATAACTTTAACGGAAATCCCCCACAGATCCGCAGTTTTCTTAACATCAATAGTTTTAAAATATTTTACAATATCTTTTGATGACACTTTATGAAATGCAAAATTCTTTGTACACGCATTTACATTTTGTTTAAGTAATGATTCAGCGACCGCAGGAGAAGAATTCAGTGACTTAGTGGTTAATATCGGAATATCAGTAAAATATTTCTCAAAAACCATTGCAACGTCTTGATCTGATTCGGTTAATTTGTTACTAACACTTAACTGGTAGTTTGAATTGTGAGAGTTGATCTTACCAGTTTCGCTATTAATTATACTCCATGTCATTTTAATTTTATTAGAAGCCGTCTTAATTTTGTTGCTCAAATGCAAAGACTTGGCTGTGGAGCACACTCTTTTAAATATTTTTTTACATATTCCCTAAATTCGACGCTATGATTATATGACCTTTCATGGTAAAGATCATATAACCTATGTCTGCTCTTATGAACTCCTACTGTCGCCCATTCATTAAACGACTTTCGACTGTTCAAGGAGAATGTTTTAGAAGTAAAAGTATTATTAAATTCATTGCAAATAAGCTTGAATAATGTTACATACAAAAAATTTGTATAATTTTGATATGAAAGTGATGGAAGTTTTTTCACTATGTTACTTCTAAATTTCTCCAAGCGACGTGCATTTACTGGAACAAACACAACTTTCTCATCTACTTGCTTTTTGTGAACATAAGGTAACGAAACTACCTGTCCACAGTGATCAGAACTTAATTTTTGAATTATAAATTTATGCAACGGCTTCACATTTGTAAAAATGTTATCTATATATGTTGCACTAGATTGAGCAATACGCGTTGGCTCTAAAAATAAATTAAAAAGACCATATGATTTAAACAATGATCTATATTTAATATTGATTGAGGAAGCTTCTAGGAGATTGATATTAAAGTCTCCACATATTACAACAGATTTATTCTGTTTATTAAGCTTAGCAAAAACTTCCTCCATAATTTTTTCAAAAGTATCGTATATAGAACATGGGGGTATGTAGACGCTTACAACAATGAGGTGCTCAAACTCAACCTCCTCAAGCGAATTGGAGTCTGATTAATATTCTGTACGCACATTTAATTCAATGTACTTTATTGCATAGAAATACAGATTGTAACTTTGTAACAAAGAATAAATAAAACAATATTATTAAATCAATATTACCTTTTTTTCTTCCACTTAAATTACTAAAATATAAATTTTAATTGATTCCGCCAATTTAAAACGAAAATAATCTTAAAAATAACGCGGCGGTTCATTTTGGAGGAACGGTAAAGAACTCAGTGTTATGTTGTGCCCATCACTAGTCGTGACTAACTGATAGGTGTCAGGAACGCATTCTCTGAACGGCCGAGCTATAAATATTTTATTTCTCTGCATCACTGCGTCACTTACAATATTTTCGTTCACCTTCGGTCACGTGGTAAATTAACGCTTGAAATTTCAATTATATAACTTAGGTTGATCGCGTTATATGAAATTACACTCGCTTAATCCTTGAGCTACCTCGCCTCTAATATTTATTAAGTACTCCTACATATTATCCTCCAACAATATGAACGTAATTAAGTAATATTATATTCTAAAAACGGATGCAGGCGCAATTAGTATCTTTTCCTTCTCATTTAAAACTCAAAACACGAACTGCCATGACAATTAAGTCTCTTTAATTATAGCGTTAATTACAAGCTTTCTTGTTTAAAACTTCATAATTTCTGGAGATTTATCTTTCAAAGAAAATACAATGTTTTATACAGACAAAAGTATGTTCAGTTGACATACATAGTAAAGTAAAAGAAGATACTGCATACTTGTATATGTAAAGTGGATAACACATATTTAATGTTTTTAACCCCCGGCAAAAATAGAGGGATGTTACAAATTTGTAGTGTGTATCTGTGTGTCTGTTTGTGTCATGATAGCTCCTGAACAGATGAATCGATTTTGATTTTTTTCGGAGATATTTCAATTTTATAATTTAAGTTATGTAATTTTTTAGTAATTTCATACTATCTAGTCGTTTTTAAGATATACTGATATTGTACCGTAGAATAAACGTTGACTCAATACAACACAAGCACAACACACAGAACAAACTTGAAACTCATATTATGAGTATCGTAAGAAAGCGATCAAGGGAAATGTTCAAAAATTCGTACGGCTTATAAGTAGGGTCTATATGTATCCTCTTCTTTTGCATCCGCACTTAAAAACTACTGGTGAACATGGTATGGCCGTTTTAGAGAGGTCCAAAGCCATCACGATTGACAGGCAGATTAATCTGCTGCCCATCGTCAGTCTAGATATTTTATGTCTGACGTAAATACGATAGTTATACCGGATAAATATACTAAATAATTTGTATTACGTAAATATAATTTACTTTTATATATTTTTTTATAGAAGAGAGGGCAAACGAGCATGCGGCTCACCTGATGGTAAGTGACTACCGCCGCCCATGAACAACCGCAACACCAGGAGAATTGCAGATGCGTTGCCGGCCTTTTAGAAAGGTATAAGCTCTTTTCTTGAAGGTTTCTAAGTCGTATCGGTCCGGAAAATTCGCTGGTGGTAATTGATTCCACAAGGAAGTTGTGCGAGTGAGAAAACTTTTTCTAAATCGCACAGTGGTGGACCGCCAATCATCCAGATGGAATGGATGGTAACGCGAGTTTTGTCGCGATGTGCGATGGTGAAATTGAGCGGCTAAAATTAGTCCGAACAATTCCTCAGAGCACTCCCCGTGATAGATGCGATAAAATATGCAAAAAGATGCAACATCTTACTTACGAGCACTTACATTGCGGGATGGTCGACAGCGTGTACCCCTCGTAATCTAGAGTCGTGTTGGATGCAAAAAGAGAGCTCAACAGATCGGCTTTCTTCTTTGCGGCATGGGCCAGTGAGTCGTCCTCTCTGTGCAGCTATGGAAGAGATGGCTGAAAGAAGTTCGCTTGGACAGCCTTGGAGAGAGACCAGAATGCACGGGTTCCCGAAGGAAGGCGAACTAGCTTCTCGCCAATTCTGCCGATGTGTTCAGACCTTGCCTTGACAATGACGCTTTTGAAGGACCTGGAGGCGGAATTATTCTTCTTTTAAGTGCGCTGATGTTCAGGTGGTCAGGTAATGCTCGAAGTTTTGGAGAGACAGATTTAGGAATGAGGATATTCTTAATAGAGTCAGAGTAACCAACAGATTAGTAAGCTAAAATGGCAATGGGCCGACCATATAGCTCAAAGAACCGTTAATCTATGGGAAGTTCTTGAATGGTATATAATATGATATGATAAAAATGTAGATTAATAAAAACTCATCATAAGTCGCTCCATACATTTCAGTGATCCATTGTCGATGAACCTGTAGCTTCTCCTATGTTTTCATTGGGGGTGATGTGTAATAATATTATTTAAAACAGTATACAATTATGGTAACGGCAGAATAAAAATTACAACAATATTCATTCACCGCTGGGTCCAGGCCTCTTCTCATTTCTGGAACAATAGAAATGTCTATGACACGTGGCGCCAGTGTATTTTCAGGACTCACATGTCCTTGAAATATTGTTTTTCTCAGACATGAAAGTTCCATCATGATGTATTCCTTTACAGTTGAGTACATATTAAATTCGCACTTATAAGTAAAATTGAAATTAACAATTTATTAATTCCATAGAGGATCGAACTGTGATTGTTTGCATACTGTGAAATTTACGGCAAGCGCTTATCCCCCCTGAGCTAAAACGGTTCTAATTGTCAATTCATTCATTACAGCCTATTGAAAGTTAACGGCTTAACATAAGTCTCTCCTATATATTGCCTTATTGGGGGATTTCACATAGATGCTAAATTTGCAGGCATATTGGCAAGCGCAATTATTTTATTATTATCTGCTATTTCTACTATTTCAGTTTCTCTCTGTCGCCACTTACAACAGTAATGGATTCCTTTACACCACCACTAAGTCTTATCTAATTACATTTATATTATAATTTTTATTACATTTTCTTCTTAATTAAAATGTAATAAATGCTTGTTACTTTACTTTTACAAATAAGTATATGTAATTGATTCTTTATTTTATTTGGTTAATAAATATCTCATCTTTTTTTATTTCAAAAATCATTTTATTTTTTATTACATTTTGAATCATGACTGAAAAACAGTATTAAAACATTAATATTATAATAATAGAATTGATTTTATTGCGTTATTTTGTAATTTATGTCATTATTCATAAAAATATAAAAAACTACATCCCGTGGCATATATGGGTAATATTCATACTAAAGTAAAAATGCCTCTAGGGTACGCTACGAATTTTTAAAGCTGGAATATTGGAGAAGCCACAGCATGTTTAAGGCTTTATAAAGTGTGAGCACAGGTGGCTCGAATATCTTTGCCAATAGGACGTGATCAGAAAGCAAATTATTGAAACAATAAATATAAAATTTATATTAGCATCTGAAGAATTCGAACTTCGATGTGGGCTGTCTAAAATTATATTGAAAGTCTAAGTCTTTTAACATGAAATCATTTAAATTTTTCATCTGTCTCAATAATTTAATGATTTCTACAAAATACAAAATAATTGAACTTGCAATCTGAAAGTAACCGTTCGCTCTAAACCAGCATTTATCATAAAAGAATTTCGTAATATACACTCATCAACAGAATCTAGGGATACCTTATTCCTAAATCATTTACGACTTTAAAAAATTCTTTAGTTCCATAAAAAAGTTTATGTACAGATTGAAACCTCTTTTATTATATTTTCAAAGTTTAAAAATTTAAATACAAAATAACTAAAGAAAAAACAAAATACGGCGATAAAATTGTTAGTAATTCGCTACATACATCAAGAAAAATTAAAAACTTGCTACTGGTATTAATGACGGACAAGGAATTAGTTTGTTTTTCTTTTTAAATGTAACGTACCTTGTGCGCTGTAAGAGTCATGTCACATCGTCATTTGAGGTGAGATTAAATCATAATTATTTTATTGATACCAAAACATTTTAACATTAACATAGTAAGCGTTAAGAACCGCAGTAGTTGAGGACTGTGTCGCGGATGTTAGCGCCCACCTCACATAGACAGGCGTTTCCATTTAAAAGTAGTACATAATAATATTATTAGTGACTTATACTAAGGACATAGCGCGCGTGTTTGTGTATGTGTGTGTGTGTGTGTGTGTGTTTATATTGCGCGTGTGTTTAAGAACTATTGCTCAATTATAATTTCTACCTCGTCATAATCAAGGCTTAGTAGCCACTCATTCAGCAGAGCTTTAGATTTATCTAAAGGCAAAGGGTAGATGTTTAATTTTTTATTGTAAAGTACCGGAGCAATAGTCATAATATTGTTTTACCACTACAAGCCCACACCTCACCGTAGAGCATACTTTGTCTTGGATGTTTGTTTCAAATGTTTCAAGCCGTGGGCATGAAAGAAAATGGTGCTATTTAACGCGTCGTTGCTGAAGTCACCAGACTTTTAAACAGTGGTAGAGCCACGCGGCAGCTTTTGCTGTCGCACGGATGGGCCGGCTCGAACCGGGGTAGTACCACGATTTCACAGAAAACCAGCGTGAAGTAGAGGTTTACCTCTGCGTTTCGCTTGGTGAGTGCAGGTGGCCGGAGGCCCTTTTAACTGGAAATGAGGCATTCCATCTTAGTCCTCACGGGTGACAACGCATCTACATTTTGATTTGTAACAGAGGATAGATGTAGATGTCTATGGGCTGCAGCAACCACTTACCATCAGGTGGACTGTGTGCTCGTTTGTCACACTTATCCTATAAAAAAAGACACACCAGCGAAAACGTAATATCAAGGTTGTGGTCACCTTGTCGCAGTACTGGGGATGTGGCTGAACGGCACACAGGTAGATATTGTGTTACTACGCAGAGACAGGATCAATTTCTCCAAATGACCGCCAGGAGACAACCCAATATCACAGCCATGCAGCTACCACAAAGACTCCAGGAGGACCACCAGCTGCTGGTAAGCGACCAAATCGTGCGAAAGAGGTTGCATGAATTTAGTCTTCGTACTCGAAGATATTTAACTGTAAATTATTTAATATTTGAAATAGTTACTCGGTTATTTCACAATTATAGTAGGCTAGTTAATGATAACTCTACAGAATCTGTCGTCTGCGCTAATGAAATCTGTTCATGGAGATAAATTGAAATTAATTAATTATTTAGAGTGATATTCCATGGGTGAAATATTAATTTTGTTTTGAGTTAAGCATTTCAAATAATTTTCACGTGTTTTAAAGTTTGTTAAAAATACATTTAAGCTCGTCATCACTTAATTTTTTTGTTTCACAAAAGGACATAGATCATTCAGTAGCGGGTAAAGTTTACATATTTACAAAAAATGGACGCTTTTACAAAAATTTACTTCGCAAATATCCGCGTTATAAAATAAAATGATGTGTCTTACCTAGTATGAAGAAGCACCTCCCAATCAATAAAATTATGTATAAAATGCGATACTTTTATAATGTATCTATGTGTGTGTGAAATTGTTAGTTTATCAACCCGTGATGAAAAATAGGGTTGAAATATGCTTAACGTGTGTATCTGTGTTTCCGTGTATCTGTTTGTGGCATTGTAGCCCCAAACGGATGCCTGAATTAGATAGATTTATATATTTTTTTGTCTAAAAGGTAAATTAATGTATAGTGTTCTTAGTTATGGCTCAAGAATTTTTTTCAGCCGTGTAAAGATCATCAGCTCTTCTGTTTTGGGTTTTTTTTTAATTTTCTATTTATATTATTGTTTTAATTGTTATGTGTGCGTTTCGTAAGGACAGACGATTGTTTTTGTGTGCGCAGATGGCTCATGTTTCATGATGTTTCAGAGGGCTCATCAACACTTTAAGCAAGTTTTTCACGACAACAAGCTTCAGGTCCCGCACCTACGTCACAGTGAATAAGAGAAACCGGCCACAGCCGAGCGTGTGTTTGCTGAGCTGCCCTAGAGGTGTCACTGACAAGATTGGCTACATCATTAATTTTGTGGTTAATCAAAGTACCTTTTATTCAAAATATTTTGCCATTTTATTGATTCGCAAACCCGATTAATCAAAAACTCATATACTTTAATCAACAAATCTAGAAAATTCACAATCATTATGAACATAAAAAAACGAGACAATATTTTTTTAATATAATTCCTAATCGTAAAAGCAGTAAATTTGCAACCTGATAAGATTTTCTACATTCGTTTAAATGCAATTAAACTTTCAATATTTAATTTATCGAAAGTCAATTTTTGTTACTCGTACATATGGGGTTTTATCACTCATCCTTGATATACCTTAGTCACCAATCTTATACACTGAAATAGCTTGGCATTTTATTAGACTCAAGGACAATCCATAGCAAGAATATCACTCTTCTCTTTATTAGTAGTCAGTTATATTTTTCCTGCCAGTATAAATAATCTTTTACTCAATTAAAGTTTTAATTTAATGAATTCTTATATTTACGTGAACATTTCATAATGAAAAAATCTCAAGTGACTTGGGGAGTTGAGAGCACTCGTAATATCAGAAATGTAAAAAACTTTGCAAATTAAACGCGGTAAAATAAATTTTATTACGACTGTTTACTTTATTTGAAAAGTTTAAGACTCAAAACAATCTTGTATCTAGTAGTTTTGAAACTATACATCTAGTTAATTATTGTAAAAAGACAGAAAATAATTGTAATATTGTTGCAAGAATATTTGATACTAATATTTCAATAATTCCAAACACACGCTTACGGTATGCTGACTGTTGAATGTTGTTAATATACTACACCGACCACATCGAACAATTTTCCATGTGAATAATTCATGCTGCGGTGTTCGCTCTAGCTTTTAGCATGTCACTATGTACCTGGTATTATTTATTTTTTCTAGCTTTCATAATTTAAAGTTAAATGGAAAAAAATGTTAACATTTTTGAAATCTTGATCCTAAGTTTAATTTATAACAAAAACTAAAATTTAAACGTTGCATTAAACCTGGACTTCGTTGGCGAGAATCAGGAACACATCATGTGCATAGAATCAGCAGCCGCCTCTGAAGTTGTAGGCTTATAAATATGTCAATCTGACAAGTAATTTTTCGTCTGCTTTGTCTCTGTAAAACTGTAAAAAAAACTACAAAACATCTTAATTCAGTATATAAATAAATAAAAAAGTAATACTGGTTGTTTTTTTACTAAAACCATCTTCTTTAATATTCAGAGTCCATGTATATTCTAATTAATTTTTGTGAACTATTGAGTCTTAAGGAGTAAATTATCAGGCTTAGAATAATTTCATATTAGGAGTAAAGCGATTGACAAAACTAAGAAACTGAAGTATTAAAAAATACTCAAATGCTAAAAAATAGAATTTGTCTGAGTAATTTTACAAACACAAGTCAACTTAAGAGTAAATTCTTAGCACGACGTAATTGAAGCAGTAAAACCCTTTATTGTATAATTGGCTATAAAAAAGAGTATACTCGTACCTGCGGAGAATTTTTTCCCGTTTCATATCAGATCAGAGGAACTTCATTTTAAAACGATCGTAAGTAGGTTTATAAAAAAGTGTAGGTGGACAAAACGAATTTTACTTCTTTCATAGAAAAATATAGACTTTTTAATTCACCCCACTGAGTGCACCACACTAATTTCGTAATTCAAGCGAGCACCCGGAAGCACCGGCTTGCAACAGATCTGGATAGCATAGGCTGACGACCACGTTTCGGCCGCGGAAGTTTCGCAGAGTGAATAATCGTAATATTGACTTTTCTCTCAGCGCAACCACGTCTTCTCCTCTTTTTGTCTACCGACTTGTGTACAGAATAGACTCGCCCCGCCAACTTGGACCGGCCACTTTTGGCCGGCGTTCACATAACTGCATCATGGTCTTCAGGCCTCGACAAGGTGTTTCTTATGCATTTAAACGCATACATAATTGCCTAAAAACTTAAAATACAATGTAATAAAATATAAATACTTACTAATCTGGAGCGAATCGTTATTCCGTATTATAACATCTAATATCATAATTCTTTTTTTAGCAGCAATTTATCTTACAACAGGCAGAGGAGCAACAAGTTAAACAAGAGTTACGGCATTATCGTAGTTTCCATTTCAAATTTTGGTTAGACGAGGAAAACCAAACAAACCAGAAGATAGGCAGCAGCGTTTCACTAATAACAACTAGAAAATAAAATACTGTATTTGACATGGTACTTGCTACGAAACTATAGCAAACAACCCCGTTATGAGGTAATGTATTTGGAAGCCTATGTTCAGCGGTGAATTTTTTATGGTTGTTATTAACTAAAAATGTAAATCATAATGTGTCCGGCATCTATGGGTGTCTCTATAAATCTCACAGCGGTAATGCCAACTCATCCACCACGTTCAAATGTCTACAGACTCCGTGCTACAACGGATTCTATCCGCTTAGATTATGATCCTTGGCGATTTTAACGCCCATCATGCTGTATGGCTTCGTTCCCGTTAAACCGATCATGCGAGGAGATCTGTTTATGACTTTGTTTTAGCATAATATGTTTTTTTTTATAGGATAGGGTGACAAATGGGTACACAGTCCACCTGATGGTAAGTGGTTGCTAAGGCCCATAGACATCTACATCTGTCCTCGCTTGCGAATCAAAATGCAGATGCGTTATCAGCCGTGAGGACTAAGATGGATTGCCTCTTTTCCAGTCGTATTTTCAACAGAGGTGTGTCGTGCCCAGTATGGTGGTGCTGGGGGTGGTAGTGCTGGGATTGACGGCGACGGGTATAGTGCGCACGATTGAGGGAGGGTAAGAGGTCCCCTTAAAATTGGGCAGGATACATCATTTTCTTTCTTTACGCAGAATTAAGCAAATTAGTTCATAGCAACCCCATTATAATGGATTTCCGCAAAGTAACTCCTGATTATATCAATTATTGTAGAGGTAAGCGACAATGTTAAAGGCAGATTTTGTTTTTGCTGCAAAAATGCAAATATTGATTACCAAATTTTAAGCTGGTTCATCTGAGTATGTCTACGAAATAATACAGGCGATGAGTTTTATATTTATCAACACGAATCAGGAACAAAGCAGCAGTTTGACAGTTTCAAAAAGAACCAATGCCAGCCAAAGCGTAACGATAGAGCTGCAGAGAGAAGATTTTGATCACTAATTATTTCAGTATTTCGGAGTATCTGTATTATTCCTCACGAAATCGAAGTAGCGATAATGTCGAATGCCATAAGTAGCGACCAAATACGTGGCTCCGAAAGCAATTGCTTTACCATGCTATCGAGCCCGCATTCTCAAAGCGAGGGATTTCTTTGATAGAATATCGGTTTCTAAACCACTCTTCTTACAACCCTGATTTGGTACCGTACTACTTTTTTGTTCTGTTAATAAATAACTATCCGGTAGGTATATAATTTCCATCGCCGGAAGATGCGTCAGCAATTTCAAGCAGGCCGTAAGAGGTATCTGAGATGGACTGGAAAAAGTGATTCAAATATTGTTTCATACGCAAGAATCTTTGTATAGATGCTGGTGACAATTCTTTGAAAATATTTAGTAACAAAACGCCCCACGGTTATATGTAAATATACAATATAATACCCACATTTAACTATCGGAATAAAAGAATAGACATCTAGACGGCAACAAATTTCAACATCAGAAACTCGATCGTTGATATTTATTATTATTAGATACTACATTTCCTTTTAGCGGTTATCTATTATATATCTATTCCGAAGTTGTATTCTGTCTTGCAATTAAATGTAATACTTCATCTAGTATAAATGTGTACTGCCACATTGCACGCAAAAGCGAAATAGCCATTTTAAACGTAAAATCTAAATGTATTATCTTGTTCGACGATATTATATAAGAGTTTACAAGAAAGATTTTTACAACTATTGCCGTAAGTAATGTTATTAATCATAAATATGAAGTAAATATCATTAATTAATTTAAACGGACAATTTGGGTTAAGGAATATTTTAGTAGCATTCCTGGTCGATCTGTTTTCTAAATAATATTAATACAAATTTATTTGATATGGGTCCTCGGGTAACATAAGATATTGACGGCAGCCAATTTTAACGGTGGTAGAGCCTTGCAGCAGCTTTTGCTGTTGCACGTATGGGCCGGCTCGAGCCGGGTTAGTACCACGACCTCACAGAATACCGGCGTGAAGTGGAAGCTCTGCTTCCGCGTTTCGTCTGGTGAGTGCAGGTGACCGGATGCCCAATTCCCCCCCCCCCCCCCCATCAACATGGTAGCGGAATTACGTCAAAAACTACCCCAGGAGGGTACCAGTACCCCTGGAGAATCCCTCGCTGAGCATCCACGACCATGCTATTCCACTCCTGAGCGTGGGTGCTCAGGCTGCCCCGCGTATTCTGGGGGGGGCAAAATTCCGCTCAACACAATAACTGCTCGGGGCAAACTGAGCAACAAGACCAAGGCGACCCCTGCCACGCTATCCGTGAATTTCTGCAACATCAGGGGACTTCACTCGAACCTAAACGCCGTCCACTACCATCTTGAGACGGCGAAGCCGGCCTTGCTCTTTCTGACCGAGACGCAGGTGTCCTCTCCGGCTGATACTTCGTATCTCTCCTGCCCGGGGTACAAATTGGAGCACTCCTTTGTGCCTCGGGCTGGAGTTTGCGTGTATGTCAGAGAGGACATCTGTTCTCGACGCCTCGGCAGTCTTGAAGGTTCGCACCTGTCCATCCTTTGGCTACGCGTAGACAGCGACGACCATCCGCGCGTCTACGTGTGCCTCTATAGGTCCCATAGCGGTAATGCCGAAACAGACCGACTCATCGACCACGTCCAAATGGCTACAGATTCCTTGCTACAACAGGTCCCATCCGCAGAGATCGTGATCCTTGGCGATTTTAACGCCCACCACGCCGAATGGCTCGGTTCACGTTTAACCGATCATGCGGGGAGATCTGTTTATGACTTTGCCTTGGCATATGATCTGACACAACTGGTTACATCGCCTACGCGGATTCCAGATGTTGAGGATCATACACCTTCCCTGTTGGACCTTCTGCTGACCTCTCATACGGACGGATATCAGGTTTCCGTCGATGCCCCTCTTGGCTCTTCGGACCATTGTCTGATCCGGAGTGTGGTGCCACTCACGCTCCCTTCGCGGTTGCGTTCTGCAGGTTGCCGCCGTGTTTGGCATTACAGGTCGGCGGATTGGGACGGAATGCGGTCTTTCTTTGCTTCCTACCCATGGGGGCGGGTTTGCTTCTCGCCGGATGATCCCAGCGCTGTTGCTGACTCTGTCACTGATGTAGTGCTACAGGGAATGGAACTATTTATTCCATCATCTGTGGTACCCATCGGAGGCAGATCTCAGCCTTGGTTTGGTCGCTCCTGTAAGACTGCATTACGCAGTAAGCAGGAGTGTTATCAAGCCTGGGCTGCGGCTTCGGTGACTCGGGATGTAAACACCAGCACACTCAAAAAGAAGTATAACTTCGCCTCCAGGTCCTTCAAAAGAGTTATTGCCAAGGCAAAGTCAGAGCACATAGGCAGAATTGGCGAGAAACTAGTTCGCCTTCCTTCGGGAACCCGTGCATTCTGGTCTCTCGCCAAGGCTGTCCAAGGGAATTTCTGTAAGCCATCACTACCATCTCTGCACAGGGAGGACGACTCACTGGCCCACGACGCAAAAGAGAAGGCCGACCTTTTAGGCTCCCTTTTTGCGTCCAACTCGACTGTTGATGACGGGGGGAACACACCGCCGACCATTCCGCGGTGTGAGTTCTCCATGCCGGATGTGCGATTCTCACAGCGCTCGGTTCGCAGAGCACTCCTCTCCCTTGACATCCACAAGTCGAGTGGGCCTGACGGAATCCCCCCAATTGTGCTGAGGACGTGTGCTCCGGAGTTGGCACCGGTTCTAACGCGTCTTTTCCGGTACTCCTACTCCCTAGGCGTAGTCCCGAAATCATGGAAGACAGCTTTTGTCCACCCGATCCCTAAAAAAGGCGACCGCTCAGATCCGTCCAACTACAGGCCTATCGCCATCACCCCCTTGTTCTCCAAAATAATGGAATCCGTTGTAAACTGCCACCTCATGCGGTACCTTGAGGATCACCAGCTGATTAGTGACCGCCAGTACGGTTTTCGTCGGGGTCGATCAGCTGGTGATCTTCTGGTCTACTTAACTCATAGATGGGCGTTGGCAGTAGAGTCCAAGGGGGAGGCATTGGCCGTTAGTTTGGACATTGCGAAGGCCTTCGATCGGGTTTGGCACAAAGCGCTTCTTTCGAAGCTCCCTTCCTATGGGCTTCCCGAGAAATTATGCAATTGGGTCACCAGCTTTCTTGCAGATCGGAGCATCAAGGTCGTTGTAGACGGTGCATGCTCCGACTACAAGCCTATTAACGCTGGTGTTCCACAAGGCTGCGTGCTATCACCAACGCTGTTTCTTCTGCATATCAATGATATGTTGCAAGCTGGTAGCATTCATTGCTATGCAGATGACAGCACTGGTGATGCTCTATACACCGGCCGTGCCAATATTTCTCGGGAAAACGTCACCGAGTACCGGAACAAACTTGTGTCTGAAGTCGAGTCTTTGCTGGACAAAGTCTCGGATTGGGGGCGACTAAATCTAGTCCAGTTTAATCCTCAGAAGACACAAGTTTGCGCGTTTACCGCTAAAAAGAACCCCTTTGTCGTATCTCCTCAGTTTCAAGGTACTCCCCTTGTTGCCTCAGCCAGTATCGGAATCCTTGGCGTCGACATATCGAGTAGCGTGCAGTTTCGTGGTCACTTGGAAGAGAAGGCCAAATTGGCCTCTAAAAAGCTTGGCGTGCTCAGCAGAGCGGGACAGTATTTCATGCCGGCTCAACGCCTGCAACTTTACAAGGCGCAGGTTCGGCCTCACATGGAATACTGTTCCCATCTCTGGGCTGGGGCTCCCCAGTGCCAGCTTCTTCCACTTGACCGCATCCAGCGCAGAGCGGCTCGAATCGTCGACGACCGAGTCCTTTCCGATCGGCTCGACTCATTGGCACTGCGAAGAGATGTTGCATCTCTTAGCATTTTCTTTCGCATTTACCATGGGGAGTGCTCTGAGGAATTGTTCGGATTAATCCCAGCCGCCAAATTTCACGAACGCACATCGCGGCAGAACTCCCGATACCATCCACACCATCTGGATGATTGGCGGTCCACCACTGTGCGATTTAGAAGATGTTTTCTTCCTCGCACAACTTCCTTGTGGAATAGTTTACCACCAGCGATTTTTCCGGACCGATACGACTTAGGGACCTTCAAGAAAAGAGCCTACTCCTTTTTAAAAGGCCGGCAACGCATCTGCAATTCTCCTGGTGTTGCGGTTGTTCATGGGCGGCGGTAGTCACTTACCATCAGGTGAGCCGCATGCTCGTTTGCCCCCTCTCCTATAAAAAAAAAAAAAAAAAGCCTATATTAAAAAAAAAATTACGAAAATTCAATAAAAATTATAATGGTCGAACACGTCTAACAACATGTGTGATGTGATTGACTGTTCTGACCTCTGTAAAATAGTAGCAAAGTAATATCTATCATTGTTTATTGCTAAAAATTTATAAATTGTTCCGCAAATATACCAATTTATCCACCATGGCTTATGTGACTCTTACAAATTCCTCCTCAATCCACTGTTCATGGTCGTTACTCAACTATACACGAAGACAGCAGTAAAATTGTTATTTAATTATCATCATGAACCATTAATTACATCCTATAAAAATTCACTGCTGACCATAGATTTCACTATAGTCTCCATGTTTGTTAGACGGGTTCGCAAATGCATCTCTTGTTTCAGTTTTTCTCTGTCGCCTCTTACGACACCCACGGAACGATATGAGAAAGTGGATATTCTTACACCGTTACTACATGGTACTACATTTAGTTTTGGTACTACATTACATACCATTATCATTTATCACATTTAGTGGTATGCAATAAATACCGTGAAGTGGCGGTGTAAGAATATCTACTACCCCATATCGTCCCGTATGTTTTGTAAGAGGTGACAGAGGAAAACTGAAAGAGGTGGTGGGCAGCAGCACCTTCCTGATAACAAATCAAAATGATAAAAAACTATGGTTTCCAACCCACCTTCGAACCGTGGCAATTATGGCAAAATCATGTTCAGCAGTGGCCTTTCATAGGCTCTAATGATATGGATTGCACGTATACTTGCATATTACAGGTAATGAATTGCACATGAAATGTTGTTGTAAGAATATTATTTATGTGCATAGTTCATGTGATAGTTTTCATAAAGCCTAACTTATGACCATTTCTTATATTTAAGTTTATATAAGCTATTTTATGACTTTTAGTATGTAGCTAAAATTACAATTAATTTACGAAAAAGACCGTTGTAAAGTGTTTGTGAGTATAATATTTCAAAATATAATATATAAACACTAAATCGGATCAAACTTTACAACTCTAGCGTTGCCATTTTCCATTTCAAATGTGTATCAGCATATTTTGACAAAGCATAAAGGGAATTTATTTCTGATTCTAGAATATTTTGAGCCTTTGAAATTCAATTTCCATAGCGAATAGTACTCTTTTATCTCAACTCAACTTGCCGTGAATATAATTTCTTATATAAGGCAAACGTTAGACATTTTTTAAATAGTTCTGTTACCACGGTATCTGTTACCATCTGTAAACAAAAATTCTTCCAATAAATTGGTATTCGGCCCTTAAAACTCATACATTAATCAATGATTGGATGGATTATTACCAATGAGAGAGTATTAACACATTACTCACTGCTGGACTAGAATGGTAAGTACGTGTATGTCTATACTAAAATGTATGACAGTAAGTGTATTATTTGCAAAAAAAATGTGAAGTTTGATATGATGGTAATAATGAATACTGTCATCGTGTAGGTACGAAAGCTAGGTATAAAAATATCATACAATAGGCGTTGAAGTTGAAAGAACTGTATTAAATCTATTGTTATAACAAAAATAAAAAATAAATTAGTATCTTAAATAATTTATTGAAGTTTTGTCAAATCGTTCGTTTTATATATGGGTTCAAAAAGGCAGTTAATTTATCTAAGTACTTTGTGTTATTAGTTACCGTGTAAATAATACATAACTGAGCTTAAAGGAAGTTCTTGATCTTTGAAAACATCACATCATGATTGTGTCTGTCGAATTTTAACTTTATTTTACTTATCTTTACCTAATTTAAAGTTAAGTCCCACATCTTAGCACGGGCCTCCTCTCATTTCTGAGAGGGTTTTAGGGCACGAAAATATCTGACACGCTGCTCCAATGCATGTTGGCGAACTTCAAATATATTCGAAATATTGTTTTCTTATTTCTCAGACATTCAGGTTTCCTCACTATGTTTCATTCCACTGCCGAGCACGCAGTAAATCAGCACTTAAAATTGCAATGAACGATCGCATTGGTGCCGGCAGGGAATCGAACCCGGGTTGCTTGCGCACTGTTAAATTTATAGGGAGTGCTTAGTCCCTGAGTTACCACGGCTCCTTCTGAGCTACCACAGCTCCTCCTGAGCTACCACGGCTCCTCCAGAGCTAACGCGGCTCCTAAGTTTATTTATCTTAAAATTACAATGAAAGCTGAATCTTACTTGTGATACAAGCCCAAGATCAACCATTCACGCTGATCCTTAGGCCTTGTTACTGTCGAATGACCTGAAATATTATATTTATTAAGACATCTTAATTTTGTTTATTGTGTCAAATGATACTATGACATCATTAATTGATTAAAATTAAATAATTTATAAAACCAACTAAAAAAGCTATATAATAAAGAAAAATGAAAACATATATTTTATATGTTGATGATATGATATGATATGATCTTTTATATTATTGTTTTAACATCGCTTTAATGAGCAATTCGACTAACGAGAACATTAATGTGAATACACGTAATAAGCGCTCAAGGTGTGAAGCATCCCCCATCAATGAATTACACAATTTCAAGGATGAATTAAAACGAGAAATCGAAGCTATGTTTGCCTCGTTGAATGAAATTTAAACAAGTACATTATCGAAGAAAATAGAACAACAACAATCTACTTTCTTGAACAAATTGCTGTCCGAGGTAAATGAGTTAGAAACACAAAACGCTGAATTGAAGAATTCCTTTCTTGAGGTAGAAAAATCGGTAAAATTCATAAGTGCACAATACGATGACATGTCAAAGAAGGTTCTCGACCTGGAAAAGGGAAATTCTTTCCTAACGGAGAAAGTCAAGACACTTGAATATACCATCAAAGATCTACAACTTTGTTCCCGTAGCTCCACTATAGAAATCAGAAATGTCCCCGTTAAAGACAATGAAACACTAAACGACCTTGTATCTGTTGCTACTAGAATTGGAAAAATAATTCACGAAAATGTAACCGCAGCAGATTTCAGGGATTTGCGACGTGTGCCCGGAAAACAAGGAGTGCCAAAACCAATTCTAGCAGAATTCACGAATGATTTCTTATATTTACGCGAACACTACACATTTTTAAATAAAACTAATTTTTACGGATTTTATCGCGTATATTAACTTATTTTTAACTTATTTTTATATTCCCGACGTTTCGGGTGCTTTCCAGCACCCGTGGTCACGGGGGACTGAGTTGTTTGACGTCCTGCTGTCATAGTTAACCCGGCTACCTTCAGTTTTTTAATATTAATTTTTGGTTCGATTTACGCAGAATGAGCTTACAGTATCTTGAAGTCTAGCAGTGGTATACTTGGGTTTGGATTTGATTTTATTAATTATGGGATCCCAAGCAGATGGCAGCACCCATCCATCTTCTCTATTGAAATTAGGATGTTTTTTAATTTCAATAGCCTCGCGAATCATCCTTGGGAGGAATCGGTGTTCTTTTGCGAGGATTTGTGGTCTATCAAATCTAATGTAATGACGGGGACGATCCTGAACATGTTCACAAACTGCAGACTTCCCGATACGTCGGTGCTTCACGTCAGCTATATGTTCTTTAACGCGGGTTTTAATAGATCTTTTTGTTTGTCCTATGTACGAGAGACCACATTCACAATCCAGCTTGTACACTCCTGCATCTTGTAGAGGGATATGACACTTGACGGATGGTAAAAATTGACCAATCTTCTTCAGCGGCTTGAAGTACGTTTTAATGGAAGCTCGCTTCAAGATGTAGCCAACCTTGTCTGTGACTCCTCTGACATAGGGTAGTACAGCAGGCACACGCTCGACTGTGGCTGGCTTCACTCGGTCACTGTGACGTAGGCGCGGGACTCGAAGCTTGTTGTCTTGCAGTACTTGCTCGACGTGCTAAAGCTCGGCGGCCAGATGTTTTCTGTCACAGATCCCTCGTGCTCTCTGAAACAAAGATTTCCCACGGTAGCTAACTGTGAAGGATGATGGTGAGATTCACCATTTAAATATCGGTTGGTATGAGTATTTTTTCTGTACACAGTATGACCAATAGTGTTATCAGGATTTCGGATGACTAAAACATCTAGAAAAGCTAAAGTATTGTTTGCCTCTAACTCCATTGTGAATTGTATTTTAGGGTTTATGGAATTAAGGTGGTTTAAAAATGCAGTTACTTTGTCAGATGGTAAAATTGTGAAAGTATCGTCTACGTACCGCTTGTAGAATCTTGGATTTACAGGAGCAGTAAGAAGGGCTTTCTCCTCAAAGTCCTCCATGAATATGTCGGCGACTACGGGAGATACAGGTGAGCCCATTGCCACTCCATCTACTTGCATGTAGAACTCTTCTTTACACAATAAATAGCCAGATGTGAGGCAGTGTTTGAGTAATACTGCATATTCTGTAGGCATGTTGTTATCTTCTAGCTTTCTAGTAACAATTGAGATGCAGTCTTCAATAGGTAGACATGTGAATAGTGACTGAACATCAAAACTGACCATAGTTTCATTGTCAGCGAGATGTAGGTCTTTAATCTCACTAACAAATTGGTATGAATCCTTTGTGTGTGCTTTGGTATGTCCTCTTAGTGGTGACAGTATTTTTGCCAAGTGTTGAGCCAACTTATAAGTTGGTGAATCGATCTGGCTTACTATAGGACGTAGTGGAGCGTTTGGTTTGTGTATTTTCGGTAACCCATACAACCTCGGTGGTTTGGCACATGATGGTATTGTCGAATTCACGTCAAGATCTAATTTTTCGGAGTATTTCTTTATTAAATCAGTAGTTGTTTTGAGTGTATTAGTTGTAGGGTCTATTTTGACCTTTTTGTATGTACTTACGTCCGATAAAAGTTGTTGTATTTTGAAATTATACTCTGACGTGTCCATTATTACCGTAGCATTTCCTTTATCCGCCAGAGCTCACGATTCTCCGCGCGGATAAAGGAAATGCTACGGTAATAATGGACACGTCAGAGTATAATTTCAAAATACAACAACTTTTATCGGACGTAAGTACATACAATAAGGTCAAAATAGACCCTACAACTAATACACTCAAAACAACTACTGATTTAATAAAGAAATACTCCGAAAAATTAGATCTTGACATGAATTCGACAATACCATCATGTGCCAAACCACCGAGGTTGTATGGGTTACCGAAAATACACAAACCAAACGCTCCACTACGTCCTATAGTAAGCCAGATCGATTCACCAACTTATAAGTTGGCTCAACACTTGGCAAAAATACTGTCACCACTAAGAGGACATACCAGAGCACACACAAAGGATTCATACCAATTTGTTAGTGAGATTAAAGACCTACATCTCGCTGACAATGAAACTATGGTCAGTTTTGATGTTTAGTCACTATTCACATGCCTACCTATTGAAGACTGCATCTCAATTGTTACTAGAAAGCTAGAAGATAACAACATGCCTACAGAATATGCAGTATTACTCAAACACTGCCTCACATCTGGCTATTTATTGTGGAAAGAAGAGTTCTACATGCAAGTAGATGGAGTGGCAATGGGCTCACCTGTATCTCCCGTAGTCGCCGACATATTCATGGAGGACTTTGAGGAGAAAGCCCTTCTTACTGCTCCTGTAAATCCAAGATTCTACAAGTGGTACGTAGACGATACTTTCACAATTTTACCATCTGACAAAGTAACTGCATTTTTAAACCACCTTAATTCCATAAACCCTAAAATACAATTCACAATGGAGTTAGAGGCAAACAATACTTTAGCTTTTCTAGATGTTTTAGTCATCCGAAATCCTGATAACACTATTGGTCATACTGTGTACAGAAAAAATACCCATACCAACCGATATTTAAATGGTGAATCTCACCATCATCCTTCACAGTTAGCTACCGTGGGAAATCTTTGTTTCAGAGAGCACGAGGGATCTGTGACAGAAAACATCTGGCCGCCGAGCTTCAGCACGTCGAGCAAGTACTGCAAGACAACAAGCTTCGGGTCCCGCGCCTACGTCACAGTGACCGAGTGAAGCCAGCCACAGTCGAGCGTGTGCCTGCTGTACTACCCTATGTCAGAGGAGTCACAGACAAGGTTGGCTACATCTTGAAGCGAGCTTCCATTAAAACGTACTTCAAGCCGCTGAAGAAGATTGGTCAATTTTTACCATCCGTCAAGTGTCATATCCCTCTACAAGATGCAGGAGTGTACAAGCTGGATTGTGAATGTGGTCTCTCGTACATAGGACAAACAAAAAGATCTATTAAAACCCGCGTTAAAGAACATATAGCTGACGTGAAGCACCGACGTATCGGGAAGTCTGCAGTTTGTGAACATGTTCAGGATCGTCCCCGTCATTACATTAGATTTGATAGACCACAAATCCTCGCAAAAGAACACCGATTCCTCCCAAGGATGATTCGCGAGGCTATTGAAATTAAAAAACATCCTAATTTCAATAGAGAAGATGGATGGGTGCTGCCATCTGCTTGGGATCCCATAATTAATAAAATCAAATCCAAACCCAAGTATACCACTACTAGACTTCAAGATACTGTAAGCTCATTCTGCGTAAATCGAACCAAAAATTAATATTAAAAAACTGAAGGTAGCCGGGCTAACTATGACAGCAGGACGTCAAACAACTCAGTCCCCCGTGACCACGGGTGCTGGAAAGCACCCGAAACGTCGGGAATATAAAAATAAGTTAAAAATAAGTTAATATACGCGATAAAATCCGTAAAAATTAGTTTTATTTAAAAAAGAATTCACGAATGTCAACATCAAGCGAAGTTTTATAGCCAGTACGAGGAATTTCAACAAAAAGTCCAAGAATAAACACGACAAACTGAATACACAATTGATAGGTATCTCCGGAACCCTTATGCCCATATATGTATCTGAATTCTTGCCACTACAAACAAAGAAACTCCTCTTCCGGACACAAGAATTTGCAAAAGCCAACGGGTACAAATATTACTGGACTTCCAACGGAATCGTCTATCTTAGGAAGAAAGAAGGAGACAAACAAATTATAGTGAAATCAGAACAAACCCTGAAAGATCTGCAGAAGACCGTATGACTATACCAAGCTTATTTTGCTGTTTTATACCTAAGATGTTTATTTAATCATTATTTTAATGTCACTACTGTCACTTTCTCAACTCATATTTACAATGTAAACTCCATACACAAATCCTATCCAAATACAGTATTCTTACACTCGCTCTCACAATTACATTCTCTAACACGCACATACTCTTTCAATCATAACTACCACATAACACACTCATATGATCCATTAATTATCACAAAGTTATATTTAAAGCTTAATAGTACTTATATAATACATTTAAAAGAGTTCGAATATTATAATATGTTACCCATGCTAAGTAGTCTAAAAATCCTCATAAATGGCTAACAATATTCTAAACAATGAAATTGAGGATATATCTATTTCCCAAGCTTATAAATGTGAACCGCTGAATTGCCAAAAGTACATTAATTACAGCTCAAAATCTTTTTCCCTTCTGCATGTCAACATTAGAAGTATCAATAAAAACTTTAACGAATTCCGTTTGCTATTATATGCACTAAATATAACCTGCGATGTTTTGATTCTTTCTGAATACTGGTTGTCTAAAATATCTACCTTACCGCAGCTTGAGGGCTATTTATCATATAGTACAAACTCCATCCGCAACCAAAACGATGGCGTTGTGATCTACATTAAGAACTCCATTACACATAAAGTATATCAACCTAACTTTAATGATGCAAATTGTCTAATCTGCACTTTAAATAAAAATCTATCTATAGTAGGCTTATATAGATCCACTTCATTTCGAAACACCGATATCTTTATGGACAGCCTAAATAATGCATTAAATAATTTATCAGCAATAAATAATATCATCGTAATTGGCGACATAAACATAGATATTAAAGTAAATAATTGTGACCCAAACTCTAATGATTATTTAAATCTTATGGCATCTCATGGAATGCTACCAGCTCACCAGATTCCGACTAGATTAGATAACTGCTTAGACCACGTCATTTTAAAAACAAGGCTTCGATCTACAACTCTTGTTATAGAAATATCATTAACTGACCATTTTCCAGTCCTCTTAAATTTAAATCTAAATCCTTTAAACCGTCGAACAAACCGCATGGGCAATAAAATTAATTTTCCTCAAGTTGAACTTGATATAAGTAACACAGACTTTTCTAAAATTTTTTCGTTCGACGATGTTAATAAGGCTACCGATCTGTTACTAGACACGCTAATGTCCATAATGAAAAGTAATACCATTTGTTTCAAAATTCCATGCAGACAGCATATTATAAAGCCCTGGATAACCGCAGGAGTATTGAGGTGCATAAGAAACAGGGACCGCATGCATAAAAACGTCAAACGCAATCCAAATAACATGATACTGGAAAAAACCTATAAACGTTACAGAAATTTTTGTACCAATCTTGTTAAAAATCTCAAGAGAAACTACGAGAGATCTGAATTTGCTAATGCTAAGAAAAGTCCTAAAAACATGGGAGATCATTAAAAACGTTACTTATACAAATAAAGTAACCAATCAACCATTAGAACTTTTAAATTTGCACGATAATGCTAAAGTATCTGTTGATGCCCTAAATTCATTTTTAAATATAGGGAAAGAACTTGCAAATAAAATTAAATCAAATTTAAAATTAACTGACTTACCATCTAACTTCTTGCACTCTCCATCAAATTCTATGGTTATCCTCGAAATTGATGAAGACGAAGAAAATGATACTATTATGAGCCTACGAAATGATACTGCTGTCGGGTGGGATGATATACCATCCCAAATATTTAAATCAAGCCCAGTTCTTACACCTATCATTACCCACCTATGTAACTTGGCGGTATCCTCTGGGAAGTTTCCTATCGCCTTGAAAAAGGCAATTGTACATCCCATTTATAAAAGTGGGGACAGAGGCAGTGTCACAAATTATCCTCCAATTTCTGTATTGCCAACTCTGTCTAAAGTATATGAGCGTATACTAAATCGCCATTTAGTTCGCTTTCTCGAATCAAATAGCTTAATCTCAAAAAATCAATTCGGCTTTAGAAGGTCTAGGTCTACCGAGGATGCTGTTGCTTCCCTAGTTGGGCATGTAGTCACCGAACTAGACGAAGGTAGGAAATGTCTGGGTATTTTCCTTGACCTTTCTAAGGCATTCGACACTGTCTCTGTCCCACTACTGTTAAATAAGTTGGAAACGCTGGGTGTTAGGGGTCGTATCCTAGAAATATTTTCTGATTACTTATCAGGTCGGACGCAGTGCACAAAAATAGGTTCTTTCGTCAGCAAACAAGAATCCCTTGAATTTGGTGTCCCTCAAGGTAGCATTTTAGGGCCCACGTTATTCCTATGCTACATAAACGAGCTTTGTGACTTACCTCTATCTCATTGCCGCATTGTTACTTATGCTGATGACACGGCCCTTATTGTTTCTGGGAATAACTGGTCCGAAACAATTAACATAGCAGAGAATAATTTTAGTATTATTATGACATGGCTAAGTCGTAATCTCCTAACCTTAAATATAGATAAGACTAAATTAATAACCTTCTCTATAAAACCCTCTGCACAACCATCAAGCGAGTTTTTCGATATGCGTGCTCACAATTGCTCCAGTGGGACTTCTCGCTGTAATTGTCCAAAATTGCAAAGAACGCATACCATTAAATACTTGGGTATTCAATAGGATAATTGTTTGAACTGGTATAGTCAAGTAGAATCCGTTGCAGGTCGGTTACGCAACCTAATCTATATCTTTAAAACTTTACGTAGCTCTGCGGATGCCGACATCCTGTCATCTGTGTACACCGCCCTTTGTGAATCAATCATAACATATTGCATCCCGATATGGGGTTGTGCCTCCAAGACTACCTTCATTAAAATTGAGCGCGCACAGAGAGCAGTGCTAAAGGTTATGCATAGGCGGCCTTGGAGATACCCGACCACACAACTTTATATGGATTGTAATGTACCTACAGTTAGGAAACTTTACATCCTTCGCACCATTCTGCGTCTACATTCAACTGTACCTCTAAATAGTTCTTCCACGCCAAGGAGGCGTCAAAAAGCCGCATGTCCTGTCAAAATATGTAGGACTTCTTTTGCTAAAAAGCAATTTTCCTTCTCAAGTTCGCGGTTATACAATAAACTCGACAAAAAGTTACAGATAAATAAGTTCATTGCCTATGAAGTTAAAAAAAAGGTAATTTCGTACCTTAATGAATTAAATTATAATGCCACTGAAGCTTTAATATCCTAAACCTATAAACTGTACCCACTATCACGCACACAAGACACGCAATCACTTTCACATATACACACAAACACACACAAACACACACACACACACACACACACGCACACACAAACACACACATATTATCCCATACATATTCATCACTGAACTATTATTTTTCTTTAACTGCCTGTTCTTAAACTTATTACCATAATGTAATCACCAATTAAATCAACTCGCTATGCTGTTTTAAAAATATCTTATAAAGAGCCGAACCACCGACTTTCATAACACAGGTTACCCTAGCATGAAAGTCAGGGAACTTATTTCTATGTCACTTAGGCTAGCCATCTTGTTACAATTTATCTACAATTACATTGTATTAAGTTTAAGGCTTTATTTGGCAATAAAAAATTATTATTATTATTATTATTATTTGTCATTGATTTATTAGGACTAAGTCTTTTGCGCAAGAAAGTAACAAAATACATGTAGTGTATCAAGTCACGATTAGAATCCAGTCTGATTTTCTAAAAATGTAGTAAATAATAATAAAATTCTTAATTAAGTCGATATGTATTTTATGTGTGAATTAACACTATAACATATACAATTCTTTAAAGCATAATATGAAATTTAAGAAATTTTGAATTTAATTGAAATACAGGATAATACATAGCGTAAAGTAACAAAGTGAAGATACAGCTTATATACGTCCCACAGCTCGGAAACATGCCTACTCATTTCTGAGAGCTTTAAGGGCCGTTCCTTGCCACATTGCCCAAACGCATAGTGGCGAACTTCGAATGTTTTCAAAATATATTTTGCATGCCTTAAGCGCAAAGCGCGTAGGTATGTTCTACTACCGCCTAAAATCAAACACGATAACTTTTGAAAATATCAATTGTTAATGAATATTTTTCGGCGTAGATATCCCGAAATTTTCTGGACGGATATCAGGTCTCCGTCGATGCACCTCTTGGCTTTTCAGACCATTGTCTGATCCGAAGTGCCACTCACGCTCCCATCACAGTTGCGATCTGCAGCTTACCGCCGTGTTTCGCACTAAAGATCAGCCGATTGGGATGGGATGCGGTCTTTTTTTGCATCGTACCCTTGGAGGCGGGATTGCTTCTCGCCGGATAATCCCAAAGTTGCTGCTGTTTCTGTTGCTTATAAAGTACTTCAGGGAATGGAATTATTTATTGCATCATCTGTGGTGCCAATCGGAGGCAAAACTCGGCCATGGTTTGGTCACTCCTGTAAAATTACTACACGCTGTAAGCAGGAGTGCTATCGGGCCTGGGCTGGCGCACTAACGTTCCGGAATGTAAACACCAGCACTCTTAAAAAGAAGTATAATTCCGCCTCAGGTCAAAAGTGTCATTGCCAAGGCAAAGTCAGAGCACATCGGCAGAATTGGCGTGTAACTAGTTCGCCTCTTTTCGGTAACACATGGAACGCATTCTGATGCCCCGTCGAGGCTGTCCAAGGGAACTTCTGTCATCCATCTTTGCCATCTCTGCGCAGGGTGGACGACTCACTGGCTCAGGCCACAAAGGAGAAAGCCGATCTACTAGGCTCTCTCTTTGCGTCCAACTCGACTCTCGATGACGGGAGGTACACACCGCCGACCATCCCGTGGTATGAGTGCTCCATGCAGGAAGTGCTGTTTGCACAGCGCTCGATACGTAAAGCACCCCTCTCCCTGAACGTCAACAAGTCGAGTGGGCCTGAAGGAGTCCCACCTATTGTGCTGAAGACGTGTGCGCCGGAGTTGGCACCGGTTTTAATGCGTCTTTTCCGGTACTTCTATTCCCTAGGCATAGTCCACAACTCATGGATGTTAACTGTGGTGCACGAAATCCCTAAAAAAGGCGACCGCTCAGATCCGTCCAACTACAGTCCTATTCGCTATCACCTCCTTTTTATCCAAAGTAATGGAAACCATGAATAACTGCCAGCTCATGTGGTACCTTGAGGATTACCAGCTGAATAGTGACCGCCAGTACAGTTTCCGTCGAAGTCGCTCAGCAGGTGATCTTCTAGCTTACCTAATTCACAGATGGGCCGAGGCAGTGGAGTCCAACGGGATGGCGTTGGCCGTTAGTTTGGACATAGCGAAGGCTTTCGATCGGGTTTGGCACAAAGCGCTTCTTACGAAGCTGCCTTACTATGGGCTACCCGAGAAATTGTGCAGTTGGATCATCAGTTTTCTTGCAGATCGGAGCATCAAGGTCGTAGTAGACGGTGCATGCTCTGATGGCTAGCCCATTACGCTGGTATTCCACAAGGCTGTGTGCTATCACCAACGCTGTTTCTTCTGTATATGAATGATATGTTGCAAACCGGTAACATTCATTGTTATGCAGGCGACAGCATTGGTGATGCTTTATACACCGGCTCTGCCATTATTTCTCGGAAAAACGTTGCCGAGTACCGGAAAAAACTTTTGTCTGAAGTCAATACGAGAGACACAAAGTCTCAGACTGGGGGCGACTAAATCTAGTCCAGTTCAATCCCCAGAAGACACAAGTTTGCACATTTACCGCTAAAAAGAAACCCTTTGTCATATCTCCTCAGTTTTAAGAAACTCCCCTTGTTGCCTCAGCGAGTATCGGAATACTCGGTGTCGACATATCGAAATACGTGCAGTTTTGTAGTCACTTGGAAGAGAAGGCCACATTGGTCTCTAAAAAGCTTGGCGTGATCAGCATAGCGGGATAGTATTTTATGCTGGCACACCGCTTGCAACTTTACAAGGCGCAGGTTCGGTCTCAAATGAAATACTGTTCCTATCTCTGGGCAGGGGCTCCCCAATGTGAGCTTCCACTTGACCGCATCCAGCGCAGAGCGGTTCGAATCATTGACGACCGAGTTCTTTCCAAAAGGCTTAATTTACTGGCACTGCGTAGAGATGTTGCATCTCTTTCCGTATTTTATCGCATCTATCACGGGGAGTTCTCTGAGGAATGTTGCAGACTTTCTATACCAACCATTCTATCTGGATGAGTGGCGGTCCACCACTGTGCGATTTATAAAAAGTTCTTTTCCTCACACGACTTCCTTGTGGAATTGATTGCCACCAGCGATTTTTCCGGACCGAATAAAAATTAAATGGAGCCTCCCCTACTAGAAACGTGTTTTTTTGGCATTATTAGAATTAAATACTGTACGACGGTACAGAACTCTTCATGCGCGAATATTTATCCTCGTTTGCGAATCATAATGCAGATGCGTTGCCACCCGTGAGGACTAAAATGGAATGCCTCGTTTCCAGTAAAAAAGGTCTCCGGTTCTCTACACTCACCATACGAAACACAGCAGTGTTAAGCTGCTATTTGACGCTGGTATTCTGTGAGTGCGTGGTCCTTCCCCGGTCGAGCCGACCCATTCGTGCTACAACTATACTACTAATATAGCTACAGCATGGCTCTACCACGTATAAAATACCACTTACCATCAGGTGAGCCGCATGCTGGTCTTCCTCCTCTTCTATAAAATTATGAGTCGTGCACTTTTGGACTTTCCTATTTTCTTTTTTAATAGAAGTTTGACATAAAATTATTAGAAAATTGTAAGTTTAATAATAAGGTTTTTAGTGTAAACTTTTGTTTATTTAACCTACTTTAAAAAAAACACGTAATTTTAATCGTTTGTAATGTAATCTTACCTACAATTGTTAAATAAATAGTTCAGGGTATTAAATTGTTTTTACATATATTCATAGTAATATCTATGTTATGGAATACTTTTTCTATTGAACAAAACTTCAAAAACTTTTTATTAAAACTCAACCACAGTAGCTTCTTATTCAACCAGAACAATTCTCTAGAGAGCGATAAGATACTAGAGAAATATTTTTAGCAGTCTACGGAAACTAAAAAAGTAACGACGCCCTGTAGAGTTATATCCGAAGATCCACTTGTGATATTTACAGCGAATCTATAATATGTGAAATTGTAAACTACTTCGAGGCAAAAATTGAGTTTCACTTTTTTTAATATTATTTTATATTTGAGTGACAAAAGAGCTAAAGGTCTTCCGATGATAAGTGGCCATTGAAGTCCATGGACATATGCGGCCAACTTTAAACAAACAAGGTTATATTCCTTAATTGTAGTTAAGCGCTGGATTACAATAATTAAAAAAAATATGCATTCTGCAGGATTACTACTTTTTTTAAATAGAATAGGGTGACAAATGAGCCCATAGTCCACCATTCTGCTGCATGCATGCTATGGCACATAGACAACTAATTTATTCTCAATGAGTACAGATGTGTTGTTACCCCTGAGGACTAAGATGAAATGCCTCGATTCCAGTAAATAGGGTCTCCCGCTTTCTACACCCACCATAAAACACAGCAGCATTAAGCTGCTATTTCATGCTGGTATTATGTGAGAGCGTGGTTCTACCCCGGTCGAGCGGAACCATTCGTGCTACAACCATAATATATGTAGCTGCAACGTCGCCTTGCAGCGTAATAGATAGCTTACAATGCAATAGAAATAATAATGCTTATGACAAGCATTATTACTCCTATTGCGTTGTTTAGCGACATTAATTATTAAGAGCATGCTACAAATCATCCATACTCCTACTAATTACATAACTGTCGCAGGAGAGGAAGGACTTCTTCATCAGAAGTATATAAAAATAATATACATTTTTAAAATAGACATTTAAAAAAAACTTGTGAGCAGTCACGGGATGCTTGGCAGATGTGAAACATTGAAAATATTTTGTACAGGTAATATGTATAAAGGGATAGTTTACGACAAGAAATAAATATGACATAATGAAAAATATAATATTATATTTTATAAGACAGAGATGACTGTTCATTTAATAAACATTTTTATATTTATTAAATACAAAAATTAAAAATTCGCCTAAAAGAATAACTATCAATTAATTAATGAATGTCTTCCAGACCAAATTTCGGTCACGGCAGCCAATCTCAACGGAGATTTTCTATCGGAGCTATCGGCGCAGGATAGGATTATAGTACCCAAGTGTATACGCAAGCACAGGTGCACTCTCTATTCCCTCACTCTCATAGTGCGATAGGACGGTAAACCGATACAACCGAAGAGAGATCAGGCGCAGGACCAACGGCTTTACGTGCTTTCCGAGGCACGGGGTGAGACACCGCCAATTTTCGGCCAACTGCTGAGAATTTCTTAATGGAAAAACTCAATAACTGATAACAATACCAATTAATAAATGTTTAAATATAAATTCCAGCATGATTACAAAATTTAATTTTTGGATGTTCATATTAAAACCAAATAGGAATAACATTCTTGCGCAACTTGCAATCAGCTGATTTTGAAATACAAGTCTTTATTAAATTTATTTTTCAAGCAATTACTTTGGTGCATTATCTATACAAATAAATACAATTGAGGTGTCTGTTTGTAATATCAAAATTACAGCATTTTACTAAATGCATATGAAAGTATATACGGTACTTATAACAAAAATACTATTTTAATTTTTTTTGTCTGTCTGTTTGTTCCGGCTAATCTCCGAAACGACTGGGCCTATTTTGACGGGACTTTCACTTTCACTGGCAGATAGCTGATGTCATAAGGAGTGGTTTAGGCTACTTTTATTTTAGAAAAAGAATCGGGGTTCCGCAAACAAACATTAATACCCTAAATTACACGCGAGCGAAGTCGCGGGGAAGAGCAACTTTTCAATGAGAATGAAATTAAAATTAATGAATAATTGATTTAAAAATATTATATGCAATGAAAAATATGTACTTTCTTGATTTTTATAAATATCTGTTTTATTTTTTTTAATGAATGACACATGTTGTCTAATACATACTACTACATAATATATACTACATACATATATACTATCATATAGCGTGGCAAAGCGTCGCCATGTCAACAGTTTGTCTGACCGACCGCTATAGATGTTTATATAACGTGGCGACGCATGCCGTGGCGACGCATGCCGTGGTGACGCGTCGTCACGCCAACAATCGGTCTGACCCGCCACTATAGATTTTTCACATCACAAAGATACATAATCAAAATGTGTACTACTCTCGGATATTTTGAATCTAATGGACATTGATAGATAGTCAAGATAACTTTCTGCATTCGTTAATGCTCAACATAAAACTATAAAAGTAAATGAAATCACAAAATCGATTCTCAAAAATGATAACGGTTATTCTTCCAAATTAGAGGGGACTTACGAAGACTATATCTACATTTACTGTCTAGTAGCCGTAATAAACGGTATATAAAAAAAAATTACAAGTTGATAAAGTTGTAACGCGAGAGAATGTTCTGAATTTAAAAACACAAATCTTACACGACAGTCTGTTAAAATTTGACTCATAAAATTACAATAGCAGGGGATGTCTATGGGTCACAGCAACCACTTACCATCAGGTGGACTGTGTGGTCGTTTGTCTCCCTTATTCTATAAAAAAGTAGTATATTTTGCCTTCAGTTACTAATAAATTAAATATTAATAATTACTTTTTTTTTCTTCATTTATTTATCACATCAACAAGCATTACAAATATTTATAGTGATAGCATATAAGAAACCACTAAGGTTTATATCTATGTTATCGAGAGTTTACAATTTTATAAGATAATAGCGTAATATTGTATTAAAGATACTGTAAAAAGAAAAATAAAACATGCAAACATTCAGAGAAAAATATATATCAGAAAACACGTTATAATAACTTAAGAAAATGATCCCTTAACTTACACTTAATGTTATTTTTATTGATAGATATTATCCAACAATTCTGACGGCATATTATTGATAAGCCGAGGTATTAAGTAGCTACATGTCCGCTCACCGTACGCATTGCAAGCACGCGGCTCGATGAGACGGTTCTTAGAAATTGCTCGAGTGTATACAGGATGCTCGATCGGTTTTCTTAGCGATTGATTAAAACATTGTTCTTTTAATAAAATGTTTAATACTTGTATATGTATTGGTAAAATTTTACAGGGTTTGAAAAGACCACTAACGTCATCGCAGAATTTATTTTTTATTTTATTGGGAACTATGATTTTAAGTATTATTGCTTGTAAATTATAGATCTGGTCAAGATATGTTTTGTAAGTACGGCCGTAGCTACTTAGCCCGTATTGAATGTGCAACTCCGCGAGTGCATTATATAACATTAACTTTATTTTCAATGGAATGCGATTATTGAGAATAGTGATATTTGCTAGAAACTGTCTTAGTTTAGTACATACACGTTCAATATGCTGTCTCCAATTAAAGTTACTGTCAATAACTAGTCCGAGATATGTTTGTGTATCAACTATTTCAATTTGTGGGCAGCAACATTCATTAGCGCTGTTATTATGTAGGCGGATGTGATTATGTGCGACTAATTTTTTAATTGCAGTGGGTTTTAGGTATGGAGATTTGATTACTAACAACTTAGTTTTGCTGGCGTTAAGGACGAGCCCAGCATCATGGCACCATCTTGTTAGGACATCTAGGTCAGACTGTAAAAGGTCACAAGCCTTTTGTGGATTTTTATCACCAATTACAAGGCAAATGTCATCAGCAAACTGGTAGCACGTGCAATTGACGATGCAGCTTCCCATGTTATTGACGTAGGACAAAAAATGCAAGGGTCCTAGTACCGAACCTTGTGCCGTACCCTCCGTCATCAACATAGGCTTGCTGTAGTTATTTTCAATCTTAACAAAAGATTTTCGGTTCTTCAAGTAGTTACGGCACCAGTTAAGCAATGGACCACGTACACCACATTTGTCTAATCTGTCCACAAGCTGTTCATGTAACATGGTGTCAAAAGCACGTGAGAAGTCAATAAATAGGGCAAGCACCTGTCTTTTTCATTTAGGTGACTATTGACATCATCAGTGAATTTTGATAAAAGACCTGTTGTACTTTTTCCTGGTTGGAAACCAAACTGATACGGACTTATTACAGAGTTATTCGTATAAAATTTGTGTATTTGCTCGCCTATGAATTTTTCCACAATTTTATCAATTGACGAAAGTAATGTAATTGGGCGATAATTTAAGTAGTCATCACGTTTTCCTTTCTTATGCACAGGTCTGACACAGCCTTCTTTCAATTGATCAGGATACAAACCATTTTTAATGCTACTGTTGATTAGGTCAGAAATGGTTGGGGAAATATATTCCCCTATCATTTTAATGTCAGAAATCGCAATATTGTCAGCACCTGGCGCCTTTCTTGTGTTTAAGTTTTTAATAATTTTATGAACACTACTGGGGGTCGCTTTCCGAAATAGGATGCTGGAGTCTAAGATTTTAGATGTATTATTTTTGTTCATTAATTTTATTTTACAATTTGGAATTATACTTTTTACCGCTCTGTCGAAGCTATTTGCGAAGTTATCTGCAATAGTTTTAGAGGTAAGTCCCTGAGCATCAAACGCCTTGAGTATAGCCGCATCAATAGACAAGGTCATTCTCCCTAACATTTGATTTACAACATTATAATTTTTTTTAATATTCTTAAAATTATTATTTCTTTGCTTTATATAATATGTATTCTTTTTGATTTCAAGAACTTTATGTACTTTATTGCGTATTTTATTATATTCTAGTCTTAGTTTGAGTTATTTGGATTATTTTTCCAATTACGATATAATTTGTCCCTTTTATCACAAAGACGAGTAATATTGTCATCAATCCAAGGCAAATTAAACTGTTTAGAGGTCTTTTTATTTAATTTATAGGTTTTGATATTAGTTGCGGAATTTTTTGCGGTCTGAAAAGAATTATATATAAAATTTAGAATCTCGTCTGGGGAATTCATATCTTTAGACTTTGACCAATCCACATTTTTAAGTTCCTTATAAAAAAATATCGTAATCAATCAGTCGTTTTGTTACACCTGTAAACGCGTGAGCATTATAGGTGCGTCATCAACGCACGCAAAGATAATACCTCGATGGTCGGCCAGTACAACATCGAGCACCGCCGAGAACGGATGTAAGGTGGGGAATCGGGCAAAAATGTGGTCTAAGCAAGATTTAGTAATTAAATTTTGCTTAGTTTCAATTCTTGTGTATTCCGATATTCCACACATCAATCCGTGCTCGCTGAGTGCTCCTACATAAACATCCTTGTATGAGGTTGGAGTTTTTATATCTATGTTAGTGTCACCGATTAAAAGGAAGTTGTGTTCCAATTTAAACTTAGAAATGTACTTGCTTATTTCACTTACAAACAGTTTTTTATTTGTAGATGGTGGTCTATAAACTGCACACACAACTATATTTAGTGACGAGTTTAGTTTTATTATGCCCGATAGACTTTCAAACGTTTTAGTTTTATGTTGAATTGTAGTAAATTTTAGATGGTTCCGAACGTAAATTATAATTCCGCCTCCCTTCTTATTTTCACGTAGTTGTGCATGCAAACTATAGCCCGGTAATGTGTATAAATTAACAATATTGTTTGAGATATCAGCCTCCGTTATAACTATTACATCTAGTAGATAGCTACAGTTGTGGATTAGTTGTTGCAGTTTAGTAAAGTTTTTTATAAGTGACCTAATATTAAAGTGAATACATGAAAATTTCATAAAACTTTTAGGAGGCAACTGTCCAAAGAATTGATTAGGAATTTTACAATTAAGAATTTCATTTATTTGTGTATCCATCTTATTTTAATTTATTGACTTATGAATAAATATAGGTATAAATAAGAACTTTACAATATTGTGGATGAGGATGTCCCGGGTTGTTTATCAGAAAGAGCTGAAATTTGTTTTATATGTCTAAATTATTAGTTTTTTAAAATTATTTAAAAATTATAACGTTTAGTTTTTTAGTATTTTTTTATTTTATTTTAAATGCGTAATAATTTCTATAAATGTAGTGACGTCTATCAAAATAAATCAATGTGTAATTTAAGGTAGCTTTCATATTTTCAGAAATATTAAGATATATGTAACAGCCCTGGTTTCATAGCTTATATGAGTATAAATGTAAATGAACAGGCTCTTGAGGAAAATAATTTTATTAAAAAAGCAGGTTTTACTTAAACAAAGGTTCATTTTATTTTACTTGTCAAAGGCGGTAAACAAAACTGATTAAAACTTAAATTTCATGGTACGAAATCATTATTATATATTTTAGCATATATTTTAATTGCAATTTGAAGTGTTGGTTTACCACGTTCTCGGGGGTGAAAGAAAGCCCGCATATCTAAGAAGTTTCCCAGTTGAAGTCATCCCGCGTTGCAATCAGCAAAACACTTTTTATCTCAAAAAGTCTCTGCGGCCTGTGCCCAGTAGTAACATGTATGTAAGCTGCAATTTTTTACTTTACATAGGGCAACATATGCAGTTTTTATTTCATTCATATTTTCGGGTATGTTACTTTATCCTTTGACTCTACCTTAAATATTAAGGGGTGCAAAGATGAGTAGAACTCATTATCGTCAGCATATCAAAAGTCCACTTAAATTAACATAGGCCTCCCTCATAAATTGTCAAGTAGATGGATATTTGCTATAGTTGCCACGCTTGGTAGACGGGTTGGCCACCGCAGCTATAATTATTTTGATCTGTTGTCAGGAATATGATGCTACCCATCCCCTGTTCGTTTTCCTATGCCGCCTCTTACGACGGGACGATATGAGCTGGCGGATTCTCTTTCACTGCAACAAAAATGCGAACATGTTTCTACTCCCGTTCATGAATGTAGTGCTTCCCACGTTCACTGTGAACAAAAATTTATAAGGCATAAAACTAATTTTAAGGGTTTTTTAACTTTTAATTTTAACTTTTTTAATTCCAGATGTTTTGAGTACTTTACAGCACCCATGATCACGGGAGGACTGAGGTGTTTGACAACCTGATGTTATAGTTTAAATAAAATACAATAAGCATAGAATAGAATAAATGCAGTAGTATGCTTGGGTTTGAATTTAATTTTAATAACGTATGAATGAATGTAAAGAGTAAAATGTAAACAATAATAATAAATTTTGAATCCAAGGCAATTAACCTTTCTTATGGACACATTGGAAGACACGCCCGATATAAAAATAATAGGTGTTTCTAGACATATGTATTCACGTTTTGCTGTAGCATATTATATATATATCAAGTACCAATGATCTACGTATAATAGTCTTATAGAGTTTAAAAAAAATATTTGGAAAGTAATCGAATTATGCTACATTTGGCACGGAACAGTTTTTAATGATGTTCCTAAATTCTAGCTCACACGAGCAAAGCCGAGGGCGAAAAGCTAGTATTTAAATAATATGTTAGTGACATTTATTTTTTAGGTAAGTCTAAACTAAGATAATTTTTAAATCGTGCCCACTAGCGACTCGTACTCAGCTCTAATAGCCGTGGTAGCTCAGATGGTTAGCGCTCGCTGTAAGCTTCACAGTACTCGAGCAACCCGGGTTCAATCCCCGTCGGCACTAATAAAATTGTTAATTGCAATTTTAAGTGCTGATTTACCAAATATTTGGCGGTGAGGGAAAACATCGTGAGGAAACCTTCATGTCTGAAAAATAATAAAAAAAATATTTCGAAGACATGTGAAGTTCGCCAACACGTATTGGGGCAGCGCGGCGGACATTTCCTTGCTCTAAAACCCTCTCAAAAATGAGAGGAGGCCTGTGTCCAGCAGTGGGACGTAAATAGGCTGCAACTTTACTTTTCTGTCGACTTCCAAAAAGGGGACGGTACTCATTTCGACTGTATGTTTTTTTATGTGTGTTACCTCATAACTTTATACTAAGTGAACCGATTTCTATGATTCTTTTTTTATTTGAAAGCTGGTACTTCTCGTGTGGTCTCATATGAATTTGATCAAGGTCAGACGAATATTTTTTGAGTTATTCTTAATAACTTATATTGAAGTCGGCTGCACAAAATTTTTAATTTTAAATTATTCTCTAGGCTCTTGTATGAATCCTGTATTTTTACAGAGTTTACATTTATAACTACATATTTTAAATACAACCCTGAATATCTTAATGTCATGGACAGACCTATTATACTTCTTGACTTATTAAGGACTGAAAACAGACATTTATATCACCAACCGACTGACGTGACTCACTCATCGAAAACCTTGACTACTTTTTTTTAAAAGTAACCCCCAGACCTTGATTTTCTCCTGTATCCTAAAGACAGTTTAAATACATAAATTGCACAAGGACAATCATCCAGACCTGTACCGATTACCTGTAGGCCATACAGACACTTGTTCCATGCGGGAGTCCTCAGTGCCACAACTCATTACTATGCCACTGCGCCACGGAGCTGTTACGGAACTTCTAAGTGAATCAAAACTTGGCTACAAAGTAGGTCACTAAGATTCGACAGACTATCGGTATTTAGTGCTTAGAAAGTTATTATTAATTCAAGTTCTTAGAACTTGAAACTAATTACTTTCATCGTCATCACCAGTTTTCTTTTTTTTTTTTTGTTATCAGAAATGTGCTGCTGCATAATATCTCCTGTTTTATTTTCCTTTTTCGCCACTTAGGTATGACATTTAATCAGGAAGACAAGCTTGCCAAGCGTGATAAAAAATATGGCAAATATCCCCTCTTTGAGGTAATCTATGGGAGAGGCCTATAATCAGGGGTAGACTTTAATGGACTATACTAACTATAACGGTAAGTTTAATTAGGTTACAAGAAAACATTTCAAATCAAATAATTTATTCAGTATCAGAGTTTTTACATAGCACTGTTATGATTGAGGATTTCTTTTAAGTAAATAAATACTTATGTTAGAAATCCCCCCTCTCCGTAACATTGATTCACGAATACTAATATGATAACTACTTACTTCAATAGTTAATCTAAAAACATATTTTAATTTTGATAAAAAAAGTTGCTCCACAACAGATAAATTAGAGTAGATAAAAATATATGCTTTACAAACTAAGTGTAGTATAAAATTAGTGTGCGTGTGTGTGCGTGCGTGCGTGCGTGTGTGTGTGTGTGTGTGTGTGTGTGTGTGTGTGTTTGTGTTTGTTTGTGTGTGTGTGTGTGTGTGTGTGTGTGTGTGTGTGTGTGTGTGTGTGTGTGTGTGTGTGTGTGTGTGTGTGTGTATGCGTGTGCTTGCTTGTGTATGCGTGTGCTTGTTTGTGTGTTCTTATATATTTAAGTTTAAGTGAGTTTTATCATTTCTATTTTATTAAATACAATATTATTATTTTTTAATCAAGCTTCTATTATGTGTAAAATATAATCCAAGAATGTGTTAGTTTTTTTTCAGCAAGAAAGACTCAGTTTTATCATAACTCCAAGTTTTTAATAGTGCTGTCAAAGTCATTTTGCAATTGTACTTATTCATTAGGTAAATGTTTAAAACTTTATTAACTTTATTATATACTCGTAAATAAGCAGATCGAGTCGTAAACTGCCTCTTAGCATAACTTGACTTAACTGTAGCGATGGGAGCTACATTATGCTTTTGTCTTCTAGATATTTTAGAAGGATCATATGGGAGCGTTTTGTGACGTTTTCGAATTATATTTAATATATATTAAATATAATTCTAAAAATCTACATACATACAAGAAAACATTTGTTTCTTACTTTTCTTTAATGCATTTAATCTTATCACTGAATTGTTCAATATTGTCGGTAGTGGATTTTCTTAATCATTCACTACACGGGAATAAGTGAATTAAACGAAGCAAAAAAAAAAATCGAACTAATTTGAGTCTCAGAATCATCCACTCATCCTCCTTACTCTCCAGATATTGCCCAGCCAGACGTTTACCCGTTTCGTTCGGAAATTATTTATTTAATATGAAAAAATAAAAATAAATAATAGAGATTGTTTTATTTTAGCGGCGGTTGAATATTTTTTCAAGATCCAAATACAAAACAATCAATTGGAATGGTATTTACAAGCTAATAGACAAATGGAAGTAAATAGTAGATAATTAGGGACAGTATGTAATTGAATTAAATCTTAGCAATTAATCGACAAATATTCCGGAAGTCCTCAATAATAATGTTCCATTATTCTGAACTATGACCCATATTATCTGTTTATTACCATATAATATATTTTAGTACTGGGTCCATATCAGTTCATCTAGTAAAACTACCTGATGCAGTTTTTCCACGCAATATCATACATAATGCAAATAATATTCATTGGAATGTGCAATAAAGGCAGCGTAGACTGATGTCTTGCTTTTTTTGTTGATAGTGAAATCACAGTGGTTAGGCCTGTTCTAAAAACAAATTAGAAATCGTATAACTTAAGGTATCATCCTTTATGTCCATTAGGTACACTGGTATCCAACAAAATGGAGCTGCAATATTTCTTGGACACCAAACTGATTTTATCAACTATTGATGCTACTGAAGTTTTCATCAGCTTATCAAACAGTAAGGAGTGTCTTGTAATAAAAGCGTATTGCGGATAAAGCACGAATACCAACGTAAAACATTAGCATGAAGCTGCCGTGTTTCATATAGTGAGTTATGATAAACAGAAAACCTTTTTACTTTTATCAAAGCAAGTAGAAATCTTAGTACTCAGGGGCGACAACGTATCTGCGTCTTACCTGGGGCAAACATATTATAGCAACAAGACGGCTGCGCCCCTTACCACGTTCTCCGTGAATTTCTGCAACATCAGTGAACCGATACGACTAGAATATACTATCACTTGCGGTTTTTCCGGACCGATATGACTTAAGGACCTTCAAAAAAGAGCTTACTTTTTTAAAAGGCCGGTAATACATCCAAAATTCCTGTGGTGTTGCAGTTGTCCATGAATCCCGAAACGGAATTCCGTATGTATGTGGCGAGCCTAAGAGATAAAATATATAAGTTGTTGTAATAGTCTAGTGTATTTTAATTATTTTTCCTATGGGTCAGAGTCTAAATAAAAACATGCGTAAGTGTCATGTAACACTCGTTTGGAACGAATTTCCTTTCGTAGTTTATTATTATTGATAAACGTGTTATATTATTGATTAATAAATACAAATAAATAAATTACTAGTGTCTATTAAGATGAAGCGTCATTTAAAATAAAATAATATTTCTTACATGTCAAGACAAGAAAAGTGCGAAGGAGAAGGATATTATTCCATCTCGCTTTCTTATAGCCGCTAAGGTAGTTTACACTACGTCATAATGAGTCGTGACGGGAAAATCTTACACTTTTTCTCGCCTAACTCCCTTTAACCTTTGAACGACTTTTGAAAACCATATTCGCATGATATGTATTTATTTCATCTAGACGACGGTGCATAGCTATTCTAGGATCCGGTAGGTGACGCTGGCGATATTTAAGTTATTTAAAATTCTCAGAGTACTCACATACATTTCCTGCTGGAGGAGCAGAACAATATGAGTTAGTCCTCAAATAAAAAAAAATCAGTATATTTCATAATAATAACCGTTGGAGTTGAGAATCTAAGCGCTTGCCGTTAATTTTAAAGTACGCGAGAAGCTTAATTTCGGGTTGCCCAGCCGACACCACTGAAATTGTTAACTGCAACATAAAGTGCCAACGTTATACCACGTGCAAGAAGAAAAACATAGTGAGTAAACCTGCATGTGTGAGAAATATTTTGAGATTATTCGAAGTCCACCAGCATGTACCGAAAACGTGCGGCGGACTGACTGCTCCTGACCTTGCCTATAAATGAAAGCAAAGGTAAATCGGTAGTTTGTTACCAATCGGTTTAGAAATAAATAATTCAGCGCGAGATCACAGGTGTATTCAAAGATAAAAGAGTATGAGATTTAGGAAATATGGCTATGATGCGCACAGTTATTTTACATCAAACTACTATTAAGGGAAGTGAATAGAATCAAAAAGAGGCGGGTAAAGTGGTGAAAACAAGTTCAGTATGTAAGCCTACACCCAAAAACCAAGCCTAGGTAGGTTCTTTTTACTGTACACTTTCAAAAATAAAACAAGGCCTGTGTTCATCATTGGGATAATATGAGGTGTTATATTTTACTTCACTTTTCATAGTGCTGCTTCAAATTGCCTGTTATTTAATGTCGTATGATATTAGTCGTAGAAAAAACCTACACAATCGTTCAGTTTCTGCTCGAACTATTTCATTTTATACGATGCATTACATCGCGTTCGAAAGCTATTTGCTCTCGGAAATGACATTAATGTCACCATTTTTCTGCTTTTCGTAAGTATTAAACTCATAACATATGTAGATTTTATTAGTTTATTAAAATAATTTGTATAGATGACTTATCTTTCTACGTCCTTACAAAATATTATCTTTTAAATAAAGTGCTTTGAAATATAATCGCTAAAACCGAAGCACACCAGGAATTCCTTTGGTATTGCTAACGTTAATGGTCGGCGGTTATAAGTGACTATCAGATGAACTCAATGATGGATGACCATTTTTTCTACAAAAAACCATAAGCGATAACAACTAAACTTCTGAGATTGAGAGAATCCGAACTGTGATTAGTTGAAACACTCAATAATATTAATTAAATATAATACACAAAGGCCCTAGTGTTTGAGGTAATAAAAGTAAAAAGAGAAGATTATTAACATGCATATAGTAATATGCATAGGCATTAATAAGTTTGGTTGCCATGTAAATATGTATAATAAATATATGAATAACAATTGCCATAAAATATGTAGTTCGTATTCTTTATAAATTAAAAAGCAAAAGTAAATTTTCAACATAAATACGTCCTAAAACCTACTTTCTTTATCCTTTCTTTATATGAGAAGATCAGTTACTCCAACTAACTTCTTCAATGCGTGTTAGCGATCTTAAAATGTTTTAAATATTTTATTTCTCTGCATCACTGCGTCACTTACAATGTTTTCGTCACCTTCGGTCACGTGGTAAATCAACGCTTGAAATTTCAATTTTCTAACTTGGGTTGATGGCGTTGTATGAAATTACACACGCTTAATCCTTGAGCTACCTCGTCTCTAATATTTATTAAGTACTCCTACATATTATCTTCCAACAATATGAACGTAATTAAGTAATATTATATTCTAAAAACGGATGAAGGCGCAATTAGTATCTTTTCCTTCTCATTTAAAACTCAAAGCATGAACTGCCATGACAATTAAGTCTCTTTAATTATAGCGCTAATTACAAGCTTTCTTGTTTAAAACTTCATAATTTCTGGAGATTCATCTTTCAAAGAAAATACAATATTTTATACAGACAAAAGTACGTTCAGTTGACATACATAGTATAGTAAAAAAATATGCATAGTTATGAAGTGGATAACACATACGTAATGTTTTTCACCCCCGACAAATACAGAGGGGTGTTACATGTTTGTAGTGTGTATTTAGCTCCTGAACGGATGACTCAATTTTGATTTTTTTCGAATGTATTTCAATTTTTTATGTTATGTAATTTTTTAGCAATTTCATACTATGTAGCCGTTTTTGTAAGATATAGTGATATTATGCTGTAGAATAACCTTTGACTCAACACACAACATAAGCACAACACCTTTGAAACTCATATCATGAGTATCGTAAGAAAGCGATCAAGGGAAATGTTCAAAAAATCTTAAGGCCTCCTTTATAAGTAGGGTCTATATGTATCCTCTTCTTTTGCATCCGCACTTAAAAACTACTGATGATCATGGTGTGGCCGTTCTAGAGAGGTCCTAAGCCATCACGATTAACAGGCAGATTAATCAACTGCCCATCGCCGGTCTAGATATTTTATAACTGACGTAAATACGATAGGTATACCGGATAAATATACGAAATAATTTGTATTATATAAATATATTAAGTTAATTAATTTTTATATAAGTATATTTAAATGTATAATTTATTTCGAATATCATAATATATACATGGTTATTTCGCAATAACCGGACAAATTTGCAGAAAAGGTTCAGAATAAGAAATACAGGCGGTTATGTGAGGTGATGGTGCAGAATAATTAATTTATAAAATCTCAAACATTCTGAACTTTTATAACGCATTCTGAATTAAAAAATTCAGAATGCGTGGTAATGCATTATTTTAACTGATTATCATTCATTAAAATCTAACGGCTACTATTTTACGACGCACGCACACGAGTCGATCGGTCGGCAAAAACGTAGTAAATTGAATCGCACACAGAGCAGCGCGCGTACGCGTTTTTGTTGCCCATAAATTGTATTAAATTTGGAATGATTTCAAATAAAAGTAGAAGCCTTATTTACCCATATTTTATTATTAACTGCAATAACGGTATATCATTATTTATATATTTGAACTTAAGTTTAAATTTTGACTGCTCTTTGAAAACTAACCCTGTATATCAAATGTGTATTACGCAAACCGGCGACGCTAGGCATTGCAATTAAGAAAAGACCATCTCACCATGGAAGAAGCACATTCCCAACGATCCGCTGTTTACAATGTGATGAGTGAGAGAGCATGATAAAACTGACTTCAAAAATTTTATTATATAGAGCTGTATACTATATTTATTTTAGAATAAGGGTGACAAACGAGCATACAGGCTACCTGACATCTACATTTATTCTCGATTAAGAATCAAAGTGTAGATACGTTGTCGACCCTGAGGACTAAGATGGAATGCCTCGTTTCCAGTAAAAAGGGTCACTGGTTCCCTACACTGACTATACGAAACACAGGAGCATTAAGATGCTATTTTACGTTCGTATTCTGTGAGAGTGTGTGCCTATCGCGGTCGAGCAGTCGTATTTATGGTATAAACATAATATAGTTGCAGCGTGGTTCTACCACGTATAGAAGAGATGCTACTACTCCTTAACATCATGGGGAACTGGAACTAGAGATTGGCAGCTGAATCTTCTTCATAATAACTGAAAATAATAAAATCGGCGGCAATCGGCAAAAATCTACCCTATAAGGCAAGATATGGGGGAAGCCTATATTTAGTAGAGGATTTCAGTTGAGTTGACTTTCTTTAAGTCATTATCATAATCATCATCAGCCTGCAGCAGTCCACTGCTGAACATAGGCTTCTCCTAAGGCGCACCACTTAGCCAGATCTTCGACTATACGCATCCAGTTGCTGCCAGCCACCTGGCGCAGATTGTCGCTCCATCTGGTCAGGGGGCGTCTCGTACTACGTTTGCCTAAACGTGGTCTCTATTCTATGACACGCCTACTCCAACGGCTATCACTTCTCCGACAAATGTGATCAGCCCATTGCCACTTCAACCTGCAAATACGGAAGGCTACGTCGGTGACCTTGATTCTCCGGCGGGTTTCTTCGTTACGAATCTTATCAACCAGAAAAACTCCACGCATAGCTCATGGCCCGCTGGGTGACTTTGAGTCTATGGAGTAGTTGACCATTAGTGTTCACTTTTCGGCACCATATGTAACTTTCGTCTACCAGCTTTGCAGTATGGGCAACGAGAAGACTAAAGTTGTACCAATTCTGACAAAACCCATTTAAACATTCTTATAAAAATTTACTGTGTATTTGCGGTGTAAGAAGATCCCCTACCCCATATCATCTCGTGGGTATCGTAAGAGGCAACTGAGGGAATCAAATCAAGAGATGGGCAGCAGCATCTTCCTAATAACGACTAACAATAAAAAATAAAACGGTTGAAAACGCGCTTGCCAATCGTGGCAAATATCCCCATTATGAGGAAATCTATGGGAGAGGACAATGAAAAAGGCAAGTTAAATTTAATTTACAAGTAATAACGACCAATTGTTGGCTTGTTGAGTAAAATAACCCAATACTTGATGATACGAGCCTTTCAGTTACGTTACGTGTGTGTCAATAATAAAATAGTAAACGTTAATCGCTGGTAGCCTATATCCAGTGCTGTTCTCCATAAATCTGTTCTCCATTGTTCACAGTTTTAAATTCAAACCGTAGCACGTGAAACAATGGTAACCCCTATCATTGTTGTTGAGCAAAGTTCATTTACGTTCCGGATCTGAAAAATGGACTATACCTTACCTATATTACAAATTCCCGTTGTCCAGTTATTATCCATATTATTTGTTCCAAATTACTCAATCTTTTTTTAATTCGTACATTCTACAACGAAGTAAATTATTTGTATTTTATCAGACAGAAATTTACGTTTATGAGAATTTTGTACACAGAAGTGTGCCAACAAGTTTTGATATCGTATATTCTGGTGTAGTTGGCGTGACATTGGAACGTTTTTTGACTGGCCAAAACCGATTACGATATATCGTTACCGACACCAATATTATCTGGAAGCTGTTTTATTCAACGACACGGTGTCGATATCATGGCAATAATATGGAAGTTTCATGCCTAATCTAGATTGCCATATTGTATTTATTCTATGTCACAGACAACTATTTATATTTATATATCGCCTAGTAGAAATTTGACCGCCTTTTATAAAATTTTTAACTTTGTTATAATTATACAAAGCCAGTCAGTTATATTTCACTTTCAACTCTCAGTAATATACGTATTCTCTGTGCAAGTGCACATTATTATATAAATCCATTACCTTCTGCACTACTTCGCCATATAAACTTTAACTTTGCCAAATCTCACATTCCTTCGCTCAAGTATTATGCTTAATAAGGGAGCAACATTTTCTATTCACGTATTAAAATATAGATTATAAATATTCCACCTACGTCGTGAAAAAGAAAATTTGTTGAATCATCTTCATACAAGAAGTTACAAGATTTATTGGTATCCTGTTAGTTAATCACCAAAAAAAGGTTAAAGTTAAAGGTTATACAAGTTTCTGCAATAACCTCGACACATTCCGATGAGGAGGTGGAGGAAATGTATGAGAATATCTTACACATGCATTTCTCCCAAACAATTACGACGTTAATAGGAGATTGGTAGAAAAAAATGGCATAAGAAAGAACGGTGAGCTGAAGGCAGAGAAATTAGGAATAGAGCAATAGAACGCAAGCGATCAAAATCAAAATCGGACTCTTTAATATAAGCTCTTTCTTCCGAAAACGGCCTCATTGATGGTGGATCTGGTCAGGTCCCGACGGTAACGCTCGAAGTTTTGGAGAGATAGATTTAGGAATAAGGATATTCTTAATAGAATCAGAGTAATCAACAGATTAGTAAGCTAAAATGGCAATAGGCCGGCCATATAGCTCGAAGAACCGACAATCAATGGAAAGATCTTGAATGGTAGTCTAGCACTGGTATACGAATTGTAGGGCAGCCCACAACTAGATGGAGTGACAACCTGGTAAAAGATGAAGGAAGTAGATTGATGCATTTGCCTCTGCGACATACTTTGTGGCATAACTTAGGGGATATTCAGAAGTGGACTTGTGAGGAGCTGATGATAATGATGTAGATTAATGAAAACGCACCATAAGTCGCTCCATACATTTCAGTGATCCATTTTCAATGAGCCTGTACTTTTCCCTATGTTTTCATTTGGGATGATGTGTAATAATATTATTCAAAACAGTATACATTTATGATAATGGCAGAAAAAAATTACAACAATACACATCCACCGCTGGATCCAGGCCTCTTTTTATTTCTGGAACAATAGAAACAATGGTAACCCCTATCATTGTTGTTGAGCAAAGTTCATTTACGTTCCGGATCTGACACATGGCTGCAGTGTGTGTTTTCAGAACCCAAATGTCCTTGAAATATTGTTTTTCTCAGATATGAAAGCTCCCTCATGATGTTTTCCTTTACAGTTGAGTAAATTAGCACTTATAAGTAAAATTGAAATTAACAATTTATTAATTCCATAGAGGATCGAACTGAGATTGCTCGCATACTGTAAAACTTACGGCAAGGGCTTATCCCCTGAGCTATAACAGCTCTAATTGTCAATTTTTTTTATAAGATAGGGTGACACACGAGCACACAGTCCACCTGATGGTAAGTGGTTACTGTGACCCATAGACATCTGCATCTATTCTCAATAAAGACTCAAGATGCAGATGCGTTGTAACCCGTGAGGACTAAGGTGGAATGCCTCTTTGCCAGTAAAAGGGGTATCCGGTTCTCTACACTTATCATACGAAACACAGCAGCGTTGAGCTGCTATTTTACGCTGGTTTTCTGTGAGAGCGTGGTCCTTCCCCGGTCGAGCCGACCCATTCGTGCTACAACTATACTACTAATATAGCTGCAGCTTGGATCTACCAGGTAAAAATTAATTCATTACAGCCTATTGAAAGTTAATAGCTTACCATAAGTCTCTCCTATATATTGCCATTTTGGGGGATTTTACATAGATGCTAAATTTGCAGGCATATTGACAAGCGCAATTATTTTATTATTATCTGATATTTCTGCTATTTACAGTTTCTCTCTATCGCTACTACAGTAATGGATTCCCTTGCACCACCATTATACAGTCTAATCTAAGGACATATATATTATAATGTTATTACATGTTCTTCTTGCTTAAAATATAATAAATGCTTTTTACTTTACTTTAAAAAAATATATGTAATTTATTTTTAATTTTATTTGATTCATAAATATATCATCTTTTTTCCTTTTAAAAATTATTTTATTTTTTATTACATTTTGAATCATGAATGAAAAACAGTATTAAAGCATTTCTGATATTGATTTTATTGCGTTATTTTGTAATTTATTACATTAGTCATAAAAATATAAAAAAACTATATATCTTGGCATATATGGGTACATAGGCTGCACTAAAAGTATGGGGAATGGAATATTTCCACTGTTCCTGTCATATTAAAATCTATTTAATTGAAAAGTCCTTGGTTTTTTTAAATTGAATACCATTTATTTTTTTGAAAAAAGATTCTCGGTCTTGTCACAAGGTTTTGTCAAACTTGTTTAGACGTTGAGAAAATGGAATTGACTCGAGAAAATTCAAGAGCGATGATTTATTATGACTTTCGAAGTGGTTTAACACAAAAACAGTGTGTTGACCGGATGATTTCTGCATTTGGTGATGAAGCCCCATTCAAAACCACAAGTTATCGCTGATTTGCTGAATTTCAACGTGGACGTGTCAAGCTCAGTGATGATCCCCGTCAAGGTCGTCCAAAAACTGCAGTCACCCAAGAAATCGTTGATGCTGTGCGTAAGCTGATTGAGGAAGATCGACATGTGACATACTGCGAAATTCAGGCAACTTTAGACATTGGCATGAGTCAAATACAAATAATCTTGCATGAACAATTAGGTTTAAAAGGTTGTTTTCCCGATGGATACCGCATTCGCTCTGTGAAGAGCAAAAAGCGGCTCGCGTTACTTGGTGCGTCAGAACTCTCGAAAGATTCCACGCAGGATCCTCAAATGCTGTATACAACATCGTATTAGGTGACGAATCCTGGATATATGCGTATGAACCCGAAACAAAAACCAGTCACAAGTTTGGGTGTTCGAAAATGAGTTAAAGCCAACAAAAATTTTTCGTTCACGGAGTGTTGCAAAAAAAATGGTGGCCACGTTTGTCTCCAAAACCGGCCATGTTACGACTATTTCTCTTGAGGGACAAAGAACGGTTAATGCAGAATGGTATGCTAGCATTTGTTTGCCACAGGTCGTTTCTGAATTCCGTAAAGAGAACTGCAACTACTTTCCCTAAAATAAAGAATAAATTGCGTGGACAGAGATTTTCATCACCTGAAGAAGCTGTGGACGCCTACAAAACGGCCATTTTGGAGACCCCAACTTCCGAATGGAATGGTTGTTTCAATGATTGGTTCCATCGTATGGAAAAATGTGTCAAATTTCGCGGAGAATACTTTGGAAAGCAATAAATACATTTTTAAATAGTAATGTTGTGTCCTTGCTTCCCGAAATTTTCAGTGCCGCTTTTCAGTGCCGCCGTAATATTCATACTAAAGTAAAAATGCCTCTAGGCTACGCTACGAATTTTTAAAGCTAGTATATTGAAGAAGCCACATCATGTTAAAGGCTTTATAGAGTGTGAACACAGGTGGCTCGAATATCTTTGCCAATGGGACGTGATCAGAATGCCAATTATTCAAACAATAAATATGAATTTTATTTTAGCATCTGGAGAATTCTAACTTCGATTGCTGGCCGTCTAAAATAATATTGGAAGTCTAAGTCTTTTAACATGAAATCATTTAAATTTTTCATCTGTCTCAATAATATAATGATTACTACAAAATACTAAATAATTGAACTTGCAATCTGAAAGTAACCGTTCGCTCTAAACCAGTATTTATCATAAATGAATTTCATAATATATACACATCAACAAAATCTAGGGATACCTTAATCCTAAATCATTTACGATTTTATAGTTGAAATCCTTTTTAGTTCCATAAAAAGTTTATGTACATTATAAGACATTACTCTAATTACAGGTCATAATATACAAAATTTTATTATAATATACATTATTAAAAACTATAATAAAAAAAACTAAAACTAGTAACTTAATTATCATACAGTCCTCCTCCCCGCGGTATCGTGCCAAGAACGCTGGCTGCGTTTCCCCGCTAAATGGCTATACTTAGCCTGTGAGCGAGAAAAGAACCAGCCCTCTTATCACCAGCAGCAACGCTCAGCCGCGGATGGAGTTCCTTTAGGAACTTCACCGCACGTGGACCCCACGGACCGATAGTCTCTACAGCAAATGGCACAAATATGTAGTCATCTCTCAGAGACTCATATTTGTGCCACTTGCTCAGTTCAGCTGCCTCTGATGCCGCCCCGGCTCTAAAAGAGGTACGTCTGAGATAAGAGGTCGCCAGAGTGTCTACGCAAGTAGCATCCCACACTAGGGCTTTACCAATGTCATACCGTCGCGTCTCCTGCCATCGTCTCTAAATATTCCACAAGGCTCTAAAACCGAGGGAACATTTATAGAGACAAGAGCCGTTCGGATGACATCGTTCCAAGAACCATGCCGTAAAAACGTACCAGCACTTTTCTTACATGAGTGTCCGTGGAGACTTACTCTAATTGATATTGATATCTATATTGCGCTGGTGGCAAATTCCGAAACAACTTCATCGTTCAGCATTGATTTGAAAACTTATTAACGCTAATATTAATAAAAATAGTAAACTGTGAGGGGAATTTGCGAGCCGTAGCTCAAGGAACAATATTCACTCATCTAAAAATATCATTGTATCAGATCAGGCAGTGATATGATATCGATCGGCATCAACGGTGATCCGGCGAAAGGGCATCATCCACATCTGAAATCCGCGTTATCAAAGTAACCAGTTGTATCTGACCATATGCCAAGGCAAAGTTGTAAATTAATCTCCCTAGGTAGTACGAGAACCAAGCCATTTAGCGTGATGGGCGTTCAAATCGCGATGGAAACTCTTGAAGCAAGGAATCTGTAGCCATTTGAACGTAGCCAATGCGTCTGTCTCTCTTTACATTACCGCTGTGGGACATAATATAAATGTACTCAAAGACGCGTGTGTGGTCATCACTATCTATGCGTAGCCAAAGAATGAACAGATTACTGCCTTCAAAGCTATCGAGTCATCGAGACCTTATTTTGAACTTATCTTTTTGTAAGAGAGAATATGCCAATTTTTGCCAAATGCAGGCCTCGCATACACTCGGTTCAAACTGTTTATTTATGTACGAGGCGCTAGCGACCGACTGATAGCGATTTTTTTTCTATCTACCGAAATCAAGAGGCAATCTGTTTTCTTTTAAAGATTTACAAACAATAGTAAAATAATTATGAAGTCAAGGGATACAATTGCTTGCAGTTTTCTTCAGAAGGTCCTTTCTTACATTTAATTGCTCTCTAAAGGTTTTTCTTATATTACTTTAAGTTTTAGCTGTAAGTTTTCTAATACGATAAAAGAAAATAAAATGACAGTTTCTGGGAATGCAAGTTTTGCAGACGGGTATATTAAGATTACGTTCGATTTGGAACAAGTTTGACCAGCACCCTCAAAGCAGGATATTCTCTCATAACGAGTAGCTTTCCTGTACATCACAGTATGTACAGTAAGGTTATAAACATAAATTATTATTGGTGAATTGTTTATTATTTAGTCATCATAATACACAGCCCTTCACACGTCACAGCTGCACATGTATCTCCCCCTAGGGACGCTAGTGAACACATGATTCTTATCCACATTATTTGATTTTTAATTAACTGATTCTTATTTGATGTCTATTTTATTCTATTTGAAATCGATCTCAGTGAGAAGTTTCAAACACTTTGGACTATCAACTAAAACACACAAGAAGTATAATAATAGAGCTACTTTAATATATTACTATATAACACTTAATTGCCTAACCATATCAGATGAACCCTTTATGAGATGACGTTGGAGGAATAATTAGACGAATCGTTAGGAAAACATGGTTAAGTTATATTCAGATCCAAAAATCAACATTTTGATCGTTTTTTTTTGCGCTGTATCTGGTAAGAAGTAAGGGCGAGAGCCCACTATATTGCCAGGCAGTCTGAAGAGAGTTTTCCTTATATATGTGATTATTGGATAATTTCTGGATCTCGACAACAATGCCACCTACTGGGTCCAATTGTGAATCCTAAACATACTCTAATCAACTTAATCACACACATAAAATTTCATTTCAAAATTTCAAAATCGGTTCAGCCGTTTAGGAAGAGTTCAGTTACAGAAAAATTACACTATATATAATATGCATGTATTATACATATTAATCTTTCCCTTAAATCATTCTGTCAAATAATGAAAACCCCATCAAAATGTGTTGCGTAGTTTAAAATATCTAAGCGTACAGACGGCGAGAAGCGACTTTGTTTTATAATAATATAATAATAAATTATTTATTTCGGATAACTGAAAATGCATATGTGGGTTAGGAACACAAAAAAATAATAATAATAGTAACAAGGTTTAGTAAAAACAATGGTTTGCTTAAAATCTAGGGAAAATAAAGTAATACCCTGTGCCGAGACAGACCATCATGGGGGTGGATAGGGCCCAGTGATCAGTCTCTGCTCAAGACATTTGCACAGCGGCAATGTATATCTGTACGCTACGGTTCTCAGAATGCTGTTGTGACTGGTTCGTACGCTGCTAAAAAGGGATGCGGTTTTTTGCATATAATGGCGTTAAACACATCTGTTTTGTATGCCGCAAACATCCCTGATGCACTACAAAAACGAGGCAGTCCCAACAGCATGCTGAATATATTATTATATTGGATGCGCAGGGCTTCAAGCGATCTTGTGGTGTATTTTACCCACAGGCTCCCCGTGTATACGCTCTGGCAGTATACTTTAAAAAGCGTAATCTTAACTTGTTTTGTACAACGGGAAAACCTGCGAGCCAACATATTACCTCTAACCGCTAGAGCCCTTCGCTCCCTTTCAATGTCAGCATCATTTTTGAGGTCACCAGTAATAATATGTCCCAGATATTTAAATATAGTGACACATTTCACGTTCATGCCATTAAGGTTAACATTATCTGCAATATTGTGACATTTACCAGCGGCCTCAAAGACCATATACTCTGTTTTTTGACATTGTATGTGAGCCCATGCTCAGTAGCATACATCTCACATACCTTTAACATTTCTCTTAGGTCTCCGTCAGCGTAACTTATATTATTAATGCTAATGCCACCTATGCGACATCCGACGCGCATGCTGTTCAACTCCACGATAAGGTCATTCACATACATATTGAAGAGCTTGGGAGACGTCAACCCACCGTGTCTCACCCCGCACTCCAACACGTATTCTTCCGATAGAGAATCAGCCAACTTTACAAAGTTGGTTTGGTTGGAATACCAAAACCTAAACATTTCCAGCAACTCAGCCGGTACACCCCTTCCCGCCAACTTTCTCCAAAGTACCTGATAGGACATAAGGTTAAAGGCCTTGGAGAGTTCAAGGAAACAGGCGTACACTGGCATCTTGCGATCTGTGTAGTATTGGACAGTGTGTTTTAGGCTCAGGATTGCGCTTTCAGTAGAAAGTTCAGGTCGGAATCCGAACTGCGCGTCATGTATGTTTGCATATTTATATAATTCCGATACAAACACACTGTCTAACATCTTAGCAATAGTGATATAGGGCAGTAGTTCCCCTGCTCGAGATGTCACCGGTCCTGCCCTTAACAATGGGCACTAGGATGGTCTTTATAAGGTCACGTGGTAAATAACAGTGATTTATGCACATTGAGAAGAACAGGGCCAGCGTTCTCGGCAGATGAGGTCCCGCATGCCTCAGATGTTCTACAATAATACCGTCATGGCCGGGGGACTTACCACCCGTCATTCTTTTTAGCGCCTCTCTAACCTGCCTTGCAGTAACGCGCATCAGTGTCACGTCCCCCTGACATCCGGCCTTAGCACTATTCACCGATACTAAGGGCCCCAGTGAGGAATGCGCTTTGAAATATTGAGTAAAAATATTCGCAATATGTACCGAGTCGCTCTTCCCACCCACACTCATCGGGAGGCCAGGCTCAACATAAAATCTCTTGGTAGCCTTCCAATACTGTATAAAGTTTTTGTCCACCCTATGCTGAATAATGTCCATTTTCAATTGTTCTTGATTTCGTTTACACCATTTTAACTGACTTTTGAATATTGTACGGGAATCGTTCATTTGATCATAGATCCTTCCAGATGATGGCCTATCATACGACGACCATATTCTAAGGTTAATCTTGCCAACCGATGCGCCTCTTGAACGTGTTTGTTCCAGCCACAGGGGTGTCTGTTTTTACTTTGCTTGTTACAAGGTTTTTTCTTAGTTTTGCTAGCCGCGTCACTCAAGGCACATACCTTGCTGTCATACATCCGGCCTAACACCCGCCTGTGTTCATCCAAACCGCATAATCCGCGACTGCATTCGGTAAACTCCGAGGGGAAATCAATCTCACGTAGTCTATTGTGACAGAGTTCTTGATAATTAGCTATTTGTTTCTGATATCTTTCCCTCGTATTACTGAGCTAGGATGTAAGTCGCATGCTATCAATTTAGGCCTAATAATCCTTAAGTCACATTTAACTATTAAGGGTAAATGATCAGACACAAAGACGTCTTCTATAACCTCCACTTCAACAACGGTTTTCCAGGCCGAGTAGTCTAGCCATCGCCTGCACCCGTGTGCCGTGCTAACATAGGTGTACACGTTAGACTGCAAGCCAAGTTTTTCTATGTCGGCGCACATCCAAATCTGATCAGAACAAAAACCAATTAATTCATTATAGTCCATTCGGGTGCGCATTAAAATCACCCAGTATAAATATGCTCTCAACATTTTCGCTTTTAACAATTGCGCTTAATTCACCTAACACCTCTGTGAAGATAGGTAGGTTGTCCAACGAGTCAGTAGGCATATACACTGAGAAAAAGACAACAGTGCGCTCCCCTGTAGTAGCTCTTATACCTATTATGCGGGCACTACAGCAATCTAACACAGTAATACGTAAAATTATCTCATTCGTTACATACTCCTAAGTAGCATAAAAATAGTAACAATTTAGAATTAAAGCCACTACGCAAAATATTTTGGTATAAATAATGTTTTTCAATGTCCGTACAAAATGAGAATGAGGAAAGCAGAAAGAAGAGATTTATTTCTTAGAGTGTAATCTTGTGAATAGCGAAAAAAGTAATGTGTGCAAAATACTTGTCTCAGTTCTTTTGCTCTCAGCTTACAAATGTATGTACATATAAAGACTTTTTAGTATTATTTCATTTCATTTAAGGTTTCTTGTTGTTACGAATTAAGGATCGCACGCAAAATTATTTGTATTGTAAAGGCCATTCGCAACATAACCTAAACCATTATTAAAAATGGTAGTTTATCTACCAGAAAGCATTATGCTCTAAAGTTTTAATATATAAAATAAATTTAAGTTCTACGAATTGTTTTTTATCTTAATTATTAAGTAGAACAACAATAATTTCTTTCAATAAGACTAGTGATTATATTCTTTCTTTGTTGTATTTTCTTTATTACATGTTGCACAAACTGAAAAAAATGTTTTAAGAAGATACTGCCCTTAAAACTGTGGCTAAACGATTGAGATAGATAGATAGTCGCCTTTTCCATTGAAATAAGGAGTATTTATATTTAAAATTTCAATTGACCCACGAATCATTCTTAGTAGGAATTGATGTCCTTTCTCGAGAATTTTTGGTCTGATAAGTCTGATGTAATGGCGGTTGGATAACCCAAATATACCACTGCAATACTTCAAGATACAGGAAGCTCATTCTGCGTAGATTGAATTAAAATTAATAATTAAAAGCTGAAGATACTCCGGTTTGACTATGATATCGGGACGTCAAACACCTCAGTCACCTTTATGAATATGGGTGCTGCAAAATACTCGAAGTATCGGGTTTTAAAAACAAGTAAAATCTAACGCGAACAATACGGTTGACTCTACTGGCCATCCCTGGAACACCCCGCTAATTTCAAATGCAAAGCGCTCCAAATTCCACATTTAACTAATAAATCGTTGAACTTCAAAAACGACCCGAGAAGAAATTTCAGTTATTTGAAAATTAAAAATACATTTTTCGAAATTTTTCGTTAACGATTTCTCTTCAACGCATCGGCCGATTTTGATGGGGTTTGCAGGCGGTGTTTATTATGGCGTATATATTTTGGAATTGATCGTTACATCTGTTTTAAAAAAAAACGGCTTTGCAATGAGTTGCAGCATTAAGGCCCGCGGGTTTGAATTCCGCACGGAAGAAGTATTTGTTTGGCCTACTATTAATTTTTCTGGGTCTGGATGGTTGTTTTTGTTAAACGTATGTACCTATGTAAACTGCCCCAGCGATACAGGGGAAAATCCTAGCGTGGAGGTAACGTTTTTTTAAGAAAAACAAACATAGGTACATTTTATTTTTTTATTTTTGAGACTTCTCTACCTCTACCAGTCCGAATCGGTTCAAATGGTTTAGAAAATCTAAGTTTTGTGAAGCCCTTTTGAACGCCGCCGAGTTCGTTCACACACATCCACACGCGCACGTGCACACAAACTCACGCACACACACACACACACAGAAGAGCGCGCGCACGCACGCACTCACTCACGCACACACGCCCACATACAGAGAGAGAGAGAGAGAGAGAGAGAGACATAGTGACATCATCACAGGAATAGTCAGAATATCTTCCTAGGGCCTCAAAACTTTGCTATCTAATGAATTTTGCAGGTGAATTGCCGATCGTAGTACCAAAAGTCTGGAAAATTCGATGCTGCCTTACTTTTTTATTATTTTGGGTACTTTTATATGGCTTATTCTAAATATTGATATAAATATACAGTCGCCTTTCACGTCACTCACGAGACGAAACGGGGTTGTTGATTTATTTACAGAAAAAACTTTGGTCTAAATTTATACAATAATACAATACAAACACTCACGCCTGTTACCCAGATGGGTAGGCAGAGACTACAGACTTCCATTTGGCGCGATCCTGACATATCTCTCTCGCCTCCTTTACATCCATATATCTACGCATACACGCTCGTCGGTTAAGGGTACTCCTAATCTGGCCCATTTTTAATGTATCGCTAATTTGGTCGATAAACCTTCGTCTAGGGCGTCTCTTCCCGACCCTACCGTTCACTTCTACAACATAAATTTGCTTTGTCACTCTTTTCTCGTTTATTCTTTCTACATGACCAAACCACCGAAGCTTTCCTTTCTTAATCCTTGTCACAACGTCATCTTGCAAACCACACTTTTCTCGTATCACACTATTTCTCACCCTGTCATTCAGATGCAGCCCTAGCATACTCCTTAAAAACCGCATTTCTACAGCATTTATTTTACTCTCATGCTTCTTCTGCCAGACCCAACTATCACTACCATACATTAAAGTAGGGACTAACACAGCATTATGAATTGCCATACGTGCCTTATTTGACACATTGTGACTCCTCATAATAGCGTGTAGAGCCCCATTCACTCTATTTCCTGCGTTCACTCGTCGTTCTATATTGTTATCATATCTACCATCCCTGCTAAGTAAATATCCCAAATATACAAACTCATCCACTTGCTCAATCAACTCCCCTTCTATTCTTATTTCACATAACGTTTTACTTTCTTCTCTTTCAAAAACCATCACTTTCGTCTTACTTGCGTTTACTTTCATACCCCTTTCTTTCAATGACCAATTCATTAAAGTAACCATCCTTTGCAACTCGGCCGCCGACGATGCAAATATGACTTGATCATCGGCGTACAAGAGGCATTTGATGGTTAACTCACCCATTCTCAACCCACATTCTTCAACTTTCAAAGTTTGCAAAAAATTGTCCATAAATAGGTTAAAGAGCCACGGGGAAGCCACACATCCCTGTCTGACACCTTTATAAATGCCAAACCAGTCCGAGTAGACCCCGTTGATCTTAACACATGCACTAGAGTACCTATAAAGAGACCTTAATACCTGTATCAAGCCAGCGGTCAAACCAAATGAGTTCAGTGTTTGCCATAACACATTCCTGTCCACTCTGTAATAAGCCTTTTCCAAGTCCATGAACGCATAAAAAACTTTCTGGTTTTTGGCCAAAAACTTCTCCGCAATCATGCGCATGGAAAAGACTTGATCCGTACACTCCATCCCCTTTCTAAATTCGGCTTGCACATCCCAAATTTTTCCATCAGTTTCTTCCATAACTCTTTCAATTAACACCTTAGCATACAGTTTACCCACAATGCTAAGCAAGCTGATACCACGGTAGTTTTTACAGTCCTGCTGCGAGCCCTTTCCTTTATATGTTGGAACTATAACGACTTTGCACCAGTCTTCCGGTACCTGCTTCAGTTCCCAACAAAAATTAAACAAGGTGCACAGCAGGCCTACAACCACACCCTCTCCAGCCCTTAGCATTTATACAACATCGATATCAAAGGAGTAACGCAGTCGTATAAAATTATTGCATGGTTTTTTGTTAAAAGCTTTCGTATTAGACGGTTTTCAGTTCTTGAGTTTCTATAGCTTCTTAATTTCACTATTTTAACAATTTATAATTCATTATTTTGTGTAAAAGATAATCAAAATAATTATTACCTCAGCGTATTTATAAAAACATAGCTTTCAGTTTACTAAGTACTACTATTAGAATCGAATTAATATTGTGGGGAACATTAATATACATAATTAATATTTATAATTACTACATAAAAGCAAATCCATTTGTCATGTGATGGTAGCCTAAGATAATCTAAGTATCGTTTGTCATGATACATGCTGCAGCTATAATATGGTTGAAGCATGGATGGGTCGACTTGACCGGGAAAGAACTCTCACAGAATACCAGCACGAAATAGTAGCTTAATGCTGCTACGTTTCGAATGGTGAGTGTAGAGGACCGAAAGCCCTTTTTACTTGAAACTAACCTTTCCATCTTAGTCCTCAGGTGCAACAATACATATGAATTTTAATTCTTAACAATGGAAAAATGTTGATGCCAATGGGCCACAGCTTTCACTTATCATCAGGTGAACTGTGTGCTTCTTTGTCACATTTATTCTATAAAAATATGCTATATATTTCATGGGTGTCGTAATCGTTGATTATGATCTTGCGTTCAACATTTTCATGTGCATTTTTCACCACGAGACGATAACCAAAAGTTCATTTTTCATTTTGCACTGATGGTAAGTGGATGCTGTGGCCAATAGCCATTCATATCTATTATCGATTCGAATCAATGTGCTGATGCGTTGTCATCTCTGTGGATCAAGATGGAATACCTTCTTACCAGTAAATGGGCCTTAAAAAGTCTACACATTGCTTTTAATGAAACAAGAAGGCTTTCACAACTATATTTATATCTAGTTAAATTAGGTGGCGTAAATAACCTTTAATTCTTCCAAGCTATGGGTACGATTAAGGTCGATAAGCTTTCGCTATTCTCACTTGACATGATGGATGAAAACCCGCATCGGAATTGAGATACATTTTTGGCTTATAAAAAGTTTAAGGTCATGGGTTACATCGGTCAGATTTCAGATAGCTTTAAAGGCTTTCACTGCGCGTAACTTAGCTTATGTTGCTTTAATAAAAAATGATTTAACTTTATTAAAGCAATTGAATTTATCCAATTGCTTTAATAAAGTTAAACTACAAGATGTTAAGTAATAGTCATTATTTTTTAAATTATATGCGTAATTTTATATTAATTTTATTTTATATCAATTTAGGATTTAAACCCAGCTAGGTTTACAGTAATAATTTTTTTATTATAGTCAAAAATAGGGCAAACTTATATGATGGTTTCTATTGTGAAATAAGTTGATTGGTACTTTTGCAAAACTATAACCTCCATGAAGACTAATAGCACTAACTATAACTGTAGGACAACCACGCTGTTAAGTAGTCTTAAATAATAGTGACAAGAAAAAGGTGAACTTCAAACAATGCAAACTTAACATCGAGGCATGGACGACTAGGACAACAGCATTATTTATATTAGTATTGTCACTGTGATTTTCAAATATGAAACAATTTTATTACTTTTTCTTCTTCATCATTACCTTGCAAAAGTTCATTGTTGGACATAGGCGTCTCTCGTTAAATTCTCGCTGACTTGAATCAATCGTCACGCTTGCCAAGTATTTTGACGAACGCGGTATCTAATGTCTCGCATTTATGACACTGTAGCGCGGCGCCAGTCTTTTAATCCTTGTAAGCGAGAGCGTAACAGTACAACTTGTAAATAACATGGTTATAATGCCATCTATCGGATGACTAAGACTTTTCTGACATTTCCCATCGTCACCTAAGACACGGACGCTACAAAACGGGGTAATGAATTTTCTTGCGACGTGTTATGTCCTAAAATTATCTGGTAATGAAAACTTAAAATGTGAAAGTAAAAAACGTGTACGTATCGTTAATGTTATACAAACTATTTAAATAAATTTTAACTTATCAATATTATCTTACTCTAGATAAAACTAAAACTATCCTGTATATTACATCATATTTAAATAATAGAACACAAACAGTTGTGATTAATGAGCGTAGTTCTTCTGGGTCAGTAGCAGACACAATTTTGGCCCCTCTTAGCCCCATCCTGTTTTTAGTTAGTAATAATAAATTTCCTCACTTGGTAGAGAATCACGATGATATAATTTTATTTGAGATGACGAAGTGAGTAATGCTATATCAAAAGTAGTATACTGGTTTAACGTTTACTATTTATTTGTAAACGATAATAAAACGGAATGTACTCGTATATATCGTATGTACTTTTATAAGTGGAGAAGCTGAGTCTTCTTGAATTCATTGTATTTCCATTCTAATATTAAAAGTAAATTCATTGTTACTTAAATTCTAACAATAGGCTTCATAAGGACTATGTTCGGAAGGAAATTATAATGAAATGGCAAACAAATAAAATTACTGAAGTTTGTGAAGTAATGCGATTGTCAGTGACAGCGGCATAAAAAAATCGGACAAGGCAAATGGATTTGTCTCACCGCTCACGCTCGCTTTTCGATATTTTTGGTTCCAGCATCAAATACAGACATTAAGGCGAGCGCTTGTAAGCTAATGCGAGATTTTATGAAGTGATTCGAGTATAATATTCTTGTCCCCGTTTTGAAATAGACTTTCGAAATATTGAAGATAATTTATTGATTTTTTTTATTTCAATAAAACAAGTTATGTAATAAAGGATATAACTTTTCTAGGTTAAATTAATAACATCCAATTAAAAACATACATTTGAAAAGAGGTAGATAAAATCTTCTTAGTTTTTTCTACCACTTTCTTTAGTCCAGTTTGAAAATAATAATTCCTTGCAATTGAAAAAAAAAACGGTTTAAACAATATGGCACCAAGTTGCCCTATGGCAACATGCATTCATTTCATCAGTAGGAAAATTTGTAGAGAATGGCATAAAAAATCGAAGTGGAATGGTTTTCGGTACTAATGCGCCGATTCTTCCTGGACTAGTCAATTTCAAGTTTATTTATATAAAAATTACCCTTTTAAGGAATTTCATTAATATTTTTAAACTTTCAATAATCTTTTCTAGGATTTGTGTGAATTGATACAAAACAATTTCAGGCCGATTGCGAATTCATTGAAATGAAATAAACCACGATCTAATATGAATTATACGTTTGCAACACACAATATTAATGAATTTGAATGGGCCAAAGATGTGATCACCACCGATAACCTACACTGAACTGAAATTCCCTTCAGTTTAATTTCTTATTCGCAAAATATCAATATTCGATGTGGAATTTGTTGATATGAAAACATGTGACAGCAGAACTGTAAAAGTGAACGTCACTTTTTATTGAGATTCTCATACAAAAATACCATCCAATTACCAACTACTTATTGTCTGTGGATATTCAAAAAGTATTTATACAAACCTTGTCCTGGCAATTAGAAACACACCAAAAAACAGCCAATTTTTTTGGATTATAGTTCATACAGGCGGCAATTGATTTTTATTTATATGATAACAACATTTATTTAATAACTACGAGGCTTGTTCTGCTAGTTGCTGTGTACTGACGGCGTAAAAATATCACTACTCCTCATCCTGATTATGTCATAAGAGGCGACAGAGGGAATCTGAATGAATATTTATAAAACCCTTACTATTTCAATTACTTACATTTGTTTGTCAATGTTTTGTTATAATTTTATTTCAGGTCCTTTTAATTAACTTATTTAATTAAAACGCCTTACAGTCCCGTTGATGAATGCATCTTTTACGGTACAGGCCGTTCGTTTATGGAATGCTCTACTATTGCCAGTAAAACGCGTACCATTCATCCCATCATTTAAAAAAAACTTGTCATGAATCATTGTTTCATTCTTTAAATTTCGTTTAACTTCGTTTACACACTAGCCGTTAAATACATTATAATGTTTAGTACATTGATCGAATTTAATCATATAATTCATTATATACATATATATATACGCTTTCCCGATGATTTTATTTTCAAAAATCCTCCAAACAACAATGGTTGCCACGTTACCACAGATACGACGCATCGCTAGAGTAAGTCAGATCAGGCCAGTATTTTGTAGATGCGTGCCTACACATTTAATCCTTACATACGACCGTCCTCGGGCGTGTATCTTTATGAACTTCTGTAACAAACACTCATCATCATCATCATCATTACAGCCTTTCATAAGTCCACTGCTGAACATAGACCTCCCCCAAGGAATGCCACAAAGCACGGTCCTGAGCCACCTGCATCCATCGACTTCCTGCATGCCTTACCAGGTCGTCACTCCATCTCGTGGGGGGTCGCCCTACACTTCGCATACCGGTACGAGGCTGCCAGTCGAGAAACTTTCTTCCCCATCGGTTGTCGGTTCTTCTAGCTATATGGCCGGCCCACTGCCACTTCAACTTTCTAATCCGTTGGGCTATGTCGGTTACTCTAGTTCTACTGCGGATATCCTCATTTCTAAGTTTATCACGCAGAGAAACCTCGAGCATAGCCCTTTCCATAGCTCGCTGAGCGACCTTGAGCTTCCTCATACGGCCAGCTGTGAAGGACCACGTCTCAGTTCCGTAAGTCATCACTGGCAACACGCACTGGTTGTACAATTTCGTTTTAAGGTTTTGAGGTATGTCTGACGAGAAAATGAGTCGTAGCTTCCCGAACGCTGCCCAGACGAGTTGAATCCGTCGATTGACCTCTCGGTCGAAGTTAGACTTACCTAGTCGGACTATTTGTCCCAGGTAAACATACTCGTCAACAACTTCGAGCTTAGTGCTCCCAACAACTACCGGCATAGGTGTGACATGGACATTAAACATAATCTTTGTTTTGTCCATGTTCATCTTAAGACCTATCCGTTGGGAAACACTATTAAGGTCATTGAGCATAGTGCTTAGGTCCTCCAGCGATTCTGCCATAAGGACTATATCGTCGGAAAATCGAAGGTGAGTGATGTACTCGACATTGATGTTGATATCGTATCCTTTCCAGTCCAGAAGCTTGAAAACGTCTTCCAATGCAGCGGTAAAGAGTTTCGGGGATATGACGTCACCCTGTCTTACACCTCTCTGCAATTGGATAGGTTTCGTACACTTCAACACTTCGATATACCGACAGTCAACTTGGCACCTCTGAAGGGACTGCAGCACCGCCCAAATTTCGACGGAATCAAAGGCATTCTCATAGTACACATACGCCAGACATAGTGGCAAATTGTACTCTTCGGACTTCTGTACAATTTACCGAAGGGTATGTATGTGGTCTATGGTGCTAAAGCCCTTTCGGAAACCGGCTTATTCGGGAGGCTGAAAGTCGTCAAGTCTGCGCGCAAGACGATTCGTAATGACTCTCGAATACAGCACGTAGACGCGGCTCAGAAGGGAAATCGGTCTGTAGTTCTTCAAGATAGCGTTGTCGCCTTTCTTGAAGAACAAGACCACCGCAATTCTGCTCCACGCCTCCGGTGTAATGCCACTATGGAGGACAGAATTAAAGAGCTTCTAAAGGACTTCAAGTACCGGTCTTCAACCCGCATTAAAAAGCTCCGCTGTAATTCCATCCTCGCATGGGGCCTTACCGTTTTTAAGGTGCTGGAGAGCCATTCTAATCTCGCTCAGACTAACGTCCAGGATATCTTCGGTATAGTGTCGGATGAGACTCGCTCTTGGATCGTTACTCACACTTGCGTGTGGCTCCAACGATGACGTGTACAGCTGCCCATAGAACCTCTCAATCTCACTCAAAATCTCAGGTGTCCCGGAAACGATGCTGCCACATTCTGTCTTCAGCTTTGAGAGTTGGCTCTTTCTGGCAGACAGATCTCTGGCAAAAACTTTGGAGCCTTGGTTCCGCTCGATCGCTTTTTCAATACGAGCTGTATTGAAGTTGCGTAAGTCCCGCCGCATGCATTTGGAGATCTGTCTGTTCAGATGCCTGTATGCTGTCAAATCTGTTGAAGAATGTAGCTTCATCTCCCGTCTAACAGCCATGAAATTAAGAGTGTGATCGGAGAGTTTTTGTGTTCTTCTGCGGCGGGTCTTGCAGAACTTAGCTCCGACCGCATGGACAGTTTCCACGAGCTTGTCATTCATATCGTCTACTTCATTGCATTCTTCTAGGCACTGAAACCGGTTTTGTAACTCGAGATAAAAGGTTTCGGGACTTTGGAACAGAGCACGAGGGGGACGGAGCGTTGACTTCATTAGACGAGACCTCTCCAACTTAACGTTTAGGTTGAGTGTGCCTCTAACCATTCGGTGATCGCTACCAGGTTTCACCCTCGCGATCACGGAGACATCACTGAACAGTTGTCGTCTGGTCATCATAATGAAGACAATCTCATTTTTTGTCGAACCGTCGGGGCTCGACCAGGTCTACTTCCTGTGGGGCCGCTTCTGGAAGAAAGAGTTCATCATAAAGAGTTCCTCTTTCTCCATGAAGTCGGCCATCTGCTGGCCCCTTGGGTTCCGTTGCCCTATTCCAAATTTCCCTACTTTCAGCTCACCGTTCTCTCTTGTGTCTAGTTTTGCATTGAAGTCTCCCATTAACACTGTATATTGGGTTTTGTAGGAATGCATGGCTCTAGATATATCCTCATACATTTCCTCTACTTCCTCATCGGGGTGTGCCGAGGTTGGTGCTTAAACCTGTATGACCTTCAGCGAATACCGTTTGGTGATTCTTAGTATAAGGTACCCCTAAGCTAACCCTCGTCGACACACTCTCAATCTTTACAACGTTGTTTAAGAGAGACTTGTAGACGATACATCCAACACCTCCTTGGGACAGATGGTCGCCCTCCCGGTGATAGAGCAAGTTGCCGGATTCGAGGATTACCGTGTCCTCCCCCTCTCTCCGGACTTCGGATAATCCTATAATATGCCAGTGCAACTTGTCTATCTCTTCTTCCATCTCCACGATCTTCTTGTCAGTCCTCAGGGTGCGTGCGTTGTTCGTTGCCAGGTCGAGTCGTCTAAGGTGGGAACCGAACCTCCACCGGAAATTCTTAGCACCCACTGCCCCGCCGTTACCATGGTCGCCACCGTAGCCAGGAATAGCGGGGCCGCCGGGGACTGGAGGCCGTCTGTTTATTGCTTTAATCATTGGGGGGTATTTGCCGTAGTTGCCATGCTTGGCGAGCGGGTTGGCAACCGCAGTTTTTTTATTGTAATTTTGGCTATTATCAGGAAGATGCTGCTGCCCATCTCCTGCCTGTTTCCCTTTGTCGCCTTTTACGACACCCACGGGAGGATATGGGGTAGTGAATATTTTTTACCGCCACTACACGGGAAACACTATTAATTAACAATTGTAACAAACAGTATTGATCACCACTACTTCCGCTCGTCCATCCTGACATAAGTAGGTTAAATGTTCCCTATATTTTGACATTCACACACACATTCACAAAGTGATTACATTTGACCACATGCAAACTAACACTTGCTAAGGCGTCCTTTTGACCAGTCATTATCTCATATGACAACGTGGATCGGACAACTGGCTCCTTCCACTAAGCACACACAGATACAAACCTCTTTGTACACCTTGCACGACAGTATTAGCATTGATAAAAGATATACGCTTGAACAACACATACCGTCTTGTAAAAATACTAACATCGTCAATCATACAATAATCAAAAGCGTGCGTCCCTTCGACCACGCATGGACCGGACGGCACTTTTGTCTTAAGCCACCACATCCTATATACCAAGCCACTACATACTAGCTGTAAACTAGTATGTCCCTACGATCAACCGCTCGAGACTGGCCCGGACGATACTGTTATCTGTACTCTGTTCAACCAACCTGACTGGACTAGATGGATCACTTCGATCAAGGTAACTCCAAAATTCATAATACTGGACCGGACGAATGTGTCCTTTCAACCAGCCGCGCAGCATAGCCAGGTGCGACATTGTCCTTTCGACCAGCTTCACACAAATCCAACCCTCAACATCAAACATTCGTAAGCATGGACCGGACGAATGTGTCTTTTCAACCAGCCACGCGCGGCATGGCCTGATACGACATTGTCCTTTTGACCAGCTTCATACATAGCCAACCCTCAACATCAAACACCAATACTGTTGACCACGCAATATTCAGAGCAAAACCGCTACACTGATCAAGACATTAGAACATAAAAATGTCACTCATTCTCTCAATTCGTAGCATGTTATACTCGTAGTTAAACATTTCCCCGGGACATCGCTAAGCATTTCGAACTTTAAAATGTACCCCATGTTCAATGCAAAATCAGGCACAAGAGAGAACGGTGAGCTGAAAGTAGGGAAATTTGGAATAGGGCGACGGAACCCAAGGGGCCAGCAGCTGACCGACTTCATGGAGAAAGAGGGACTCTTTATGATGAACTCTTTCTTCCAGAAGCGGTCCAACAGGAAGTGGACCTGGACGAGTCCCGACGGTTCCACAAAATATGAGATTGACTTCATAATGACGACCAGACGAAAACTGTTCAGTGATGTCTCCGTGATCGCGAGGGTGAAAACTGGTAGCGATCACCTAATGGTTAGAGGTACACCGAACCTAAACGTTAAGTTGGAGAGGTCTCGTCTAATGAAGTCAACGCTCCGTCCCCCACGAACTCTGTTCCAAAGTCCCGAAACCTTTCAGCTCGAGCTACAAAACCGTTTTCAGTGCCTAATAGACTGCAATGAAGTGGACGATATGAATGAGAAGCTCGTGGAAACTGTCCATGCGGTCAGAGCTAAGTTCTGCAAGACCCGCCGCAGAAGGACACAAAAACTCTCCGATCACACTCTTAATCTCATGGCTGTTAGGCGGGAGATGAAGCTACATTCTTCAACAGATTTGACAGCATATAGGTAACTGAACAGACAGATCTCCAAATACATGATGCGGCGAGACTAACGCAACTTCAATACAGCTTGTATTGAAGAAGCAATCGAGCGGAACCAAAGCTGCAAAATCTTTGCCAGAGATCTGTCTGCCAGAAAGAGCCAACTGTCGAAGCTGAAGACCGAGTGTGGCAGCATCGTTTCCGGGGCACCTGAGATTTTGAGTGAGATTGAGAGCTTTTATGGGCAACTGTACACGTCATCGTTTAAGCCACACGCATGTGTGAGTAACGATCCAAGAGCGAGTCTTATCCAACACTACCACGGAGATATCCCGGACGTCAGTCTGAGCGAGATTAGAATGGCTCTCCAGCACCTTAAAAACGACAAGGCCCCAGGGCGAGGATGGAATTACAGCGGAGCTTCTGAAAGCGGGTGGAAAAACGGTACTTGAAGTCCTTCAGAGGCTCTTTAATTCCGTCCTCCATGGTGGCATTCCACCGGAGGCGTGGAGCAAAATTGCGGTGGTCTTGTTCTTCAAGAAAGGTGACAATGCTCTCTTGAAGAACTACAGACCGATTTCCTTTCTGAGCCGCGTCTACGTGCTGTTTTCTAGAGTCATTACGAATCGTCTCGCGCGCAGACTTGACGACTTCCAGCCTCCCGAACAAGCCGGTTTCCGAAAAGGCTTTAGCACCATAGACCACATACGTACAATTTGCCACTATGTCTGGCGTATGTGGACTATGAAAAAGGCTTTGATTCCGTCGAAACTTGGGCGGTGCTGCAGTCCATTCAGCGGTGCCAAGTTGACTGTCGGTATATCGAAGTGTTGAAGTGTGTACAGTAGAGCGATTTCTATCCGAGTACAGAACCAGAGAACGAAACCTATCCAATTGCAGAGAGGTGTAAGACAGGGTGACGTTATATCCCCGAAACTCTTCACCGCTGCATTGGAAGACGTTTTCAAGCTTCTGGACTGGAAAGGATACTGTATTAACATCAATGGCGAGTACATCACTCACTTTCGATTTGCCAACGATATAGTCCTTATGGCAGAATCGCTGGAGGACCTAAGCACCATGCTCAATGACCTCAATAGTGTCTCCCAACGAATAGGTCTTAGGATGAACATGGACAAAACAAAGATCATGTTTAATGTCCATGTCACACCTATGCTGGTAGTTGTTGGGAGCACTAAGCTCGAAGTTGTTGAAGAGTATGTTTACCTGGTTAAACAGTCCGACTAGGTAAGTCTAACTTCCACCGAGAGGTCAATCGACGGATTCAACTCGGCTGGGCAGCGTTCGGGAAACTACGACACATCTTCCCGTCAGACATACCTCAAAATCTTAAAACGAAATTGTACAACCAGTGCGTGTTGGCAGTGATGACTTACGGAACTGAGACGTGGTTTTTCACTGCTGGCCGTATGAGGAAGCTCAAGGTCGCTCAGCGAGCTATGGAGAGGGCTTTGCTTGGGGTTTTTCTGCGTGATAAACTTAGAAATGAGTATATCCGCAGTAGAACCAGAGTAAATGACATAGACCAACGGATTAGTAAGCTGAAGTGGCAGTGGGCCGGTCATATAGCTGGAAGAAATGACAACCGATGGGGAAGAAAGGTTCTTGAGTGGCAGCCTCGTACCGGGAGGCGAAGTGTAGGGCGACCCCCCCACGAGATGGAGTGACGACCTGGTAAAACATGCAGGAAGTCTCGCTCAGGTCCGTGCCTTGTGGCATTCCTTGGGGGAGGCCTATATTCAGCAGTGGATTTATGAAAAGCTGTAATGATGATGATGATGATGATGATAACAATTCTTCACAAATATACTATATGCAGTAAAAATTGGTTACGTGGGACCTAATTTAGTGAGAGAAACCTCCATAGCTGGATCTCATGTTTAGGTCCCGACACTTTAACACTGAATTAGCTCTGTTAGTGGGACAAAACACACCTCTATATCTGGGGTTAGTTCTTTCAATTTTATCGTCATAATTACATCTATAATTGAGACAGCGAGTGCATTTTACCTCCTTTACTGAGACTATATTTTGTGTTCCGTTCTGTTTACTAATTTTTATTCTACCCGCAAATTCCGCATTTGGCGAATTGTGTAAAAGTGACCTCCAGTTTTTGTTTGGTTTTTTTTATCGTCCGGATGTTTATGTTTCAAAGGTCTTAAAACTTTGCCAGTGAATTACCAAAATAATCAAAAAGCTTGGATGACATCAACTATTTTTGCCGATTGAATGAAGAATTTAAATCAAGTAATGAACTCCAAAAAACGAAAAATTTTGATGTTTGTTGACAATTGTACAGCTTACAATAATATGCTCGGTCTAAATTTATAACATAGAAAAATATCTTATAGCTGATACTTTCAAAAGACAAACTTAAATAACAGATTTTTTTGATTGACGCATTCTGTATGCATTTTTGTATTGTTTATAAAAAATATTTTTGTTTAATAGATTTTTTAATTGTTAATATAGATTACAACTCATGTATTATGTTTACAAAATACGTTATGTTATTTAATAATCGCACCTCTATATCTGAAATAACCTCTATTCTCACCTCTATTAATGGAACTCTCAGTTAATGAGACAGATATTTATTTATACCTCGATATCTGAGACATTGGGTAAGTGAAATTCATCTTTAGGTGAGACAAATTTGCAGGTCCCTTAAGGTCCCGGTTATCCAAGTTTCATTGTAACGATAACGATAACTTTTCCCGATAACGTTCATTTCAAAAGTCCTTCAAACAACAACGGCCACACCACAGATACGGCGCCTCGCTAGAGTAAAACTTTCATTCGGGATCTGGGCAGTATTTTATAGACGTACCTATACATGGTTATTTTTCAAAGACTAGGCAAATTTAATACTTTAGTTCATAATATAAAATATTGATATACACTCTTTGCATTTTTTAAAAATACGCATAAATAAGATTTCTACATTTATTTGAAAATATCCGAAATTGAATGTTATTTATGGGCAACAACAGCGCGCGCTCGTTTGAGTACGAGTCAACGCACGGAGCTTTTTGCCTACTATTTACTTTTTTAATGACACGCTCGCTACTAATTTGATAACTACGACGCGAATTATGATTCCAATTTTCCCTTCATACTTTACGGGATTAGGATCGTCATAATAAATAAAATAAAATACGTTGCGACGGCGTCTGGAAGGGATGCTATGCAAATAAAAAGTTTTGCACTTCTCGAACTAAACACTGTTTTCACTCCCACACAAAAGAAAGTTTAAAATACAAGTTAAGACTGCAGAGCGAGCGGAAAAGATGAAGAATATATGTAAACAATTAGATGTGGAAAAGATAGTTGAGCTGGAAAGTCAATGATAGGTTGGCGCGATTTAAATAATGGCTTCTCAGGCTACGCGAGTGTAGCATCTAGCATTGAAAGCATTTAAAAGCAGATTATCAGACTGGCTGGCCGGTAAAAACGAAGGGCCCGGACGACTGCCGAGCATTGCCGACCTCAACCGACATAAACATAGCGTCGCTTCGGTGCGTATGTATGCTGTTCAATAAACATTCAAAACTGACAGAAACTATGGCGTATTTAAAAATTGGAATCACTTATTTACAACAATTAAAAATTTAAAACGATAAACTATTTACAATAACGAACTATTTACATCTAAAATATGCAATTTATTAAAATAAAACTAACTTACCGGTATTTTAAGAGGTATTGTTACGAGCTTGGGGTTCGAGATTTTAATTTAGGTATTGTTACGAGAATTTAATTGCAAAACACTGATAACAACTTAAAACCACACTAATAATAAAACACAATTGTACTACTGATCACTTTAGTCCGCAGTTATATCGCTTCGAAATATTCGCTTGTATCGCTAACTCAACACTGACTCGGCCGTGGTCTATACCGGCCTTATATAGGGCCTCAGATAGTTTCCAGAACCTTCTACTGTAGAAACATCTAGAATGTTCGAGTACATATCGGTCCCGAAATTTTTAGAAGGATCTTGTCTCTCCTAGTTCTGCTACTCGACACTAGAGGGCGCTAGTGGTAACTAGTGTTGCCATGTACAAGACATTAATAGTGGCGCGCAACAGTATTCAAAATGGAGTCCGTTTCTCACAATGCATAGTTAGTTAGTAGTAGCACGTTTCCTTAAATTATTTTTCACATTAATGTGTCTATAAAAGCCTGAAACATCAATATGTGTCTGAGCACTTTTCACTTCCGCAATTATTTTGCTGTGGAGTTGTCATAATTTAGATCCTCTTCGACGTAGACACGTCTCTTTATTTCACCCCATTAATAAAGAAATGTCTTTTTTTTTTTTTTTAGGAGAGGGGGCAAACGAGCATGCGGCTCACCTGATGGTAAGTGACTACCGCCGCCCATGAACAACCGCAACACCAGGGGAATTGCAGATGCGTTGCCGGCCTTTTAAAAAGGAGTAGGCTCTTTTCTTGAAGGTCCCTAAGTCGTATCGGTCCGGAAAAATCCCTGGTGGTAAACTATTCCACAAGGAAGTTGTGCGAGGAAGAAAACATCTTCTAAATCGCACAGTGGTGGACCGCCAATCATCCAGATGGTGTGGATGGTATCGGGAGTTCTGCCGCGATGTGCGTTCGTGAAATTTGGCGGCTGGGATTAATCCGAACAATTCCTCAGAGCACTCCCCATGGTAGATGCGAAAGAAAATGCAAAGAGATGCAACATCTCTTCGCAGTGCCAATGAATCGAGCCGATCGGAAAGGGCTCGGTCGTCGACGATTCGAGTCGCTCTGCGCTGGATGCGGTCAAGTGGAAGGAGCTGGCACTGGGGAGCCCCTGCCCAGAGATGGGAACAGTATTCCATGTGAGGCCGAACCTGCGCCTTGTAAAGTTGCAGGCGGTGTGCCGGCATGAAATACTGTCCCGCTCTGCTGAGCACGCCAAGCTTTTTAGAGGCCAATTTGGCCTTCTCTTCCAAGTGACCACGAAACTGCACGTCACTCGATATGTCGACTCCGAGGATACCGATACTGGCTGAGGCAAGAAGGGGAGTGCCTTGAAACTGAGGAGATACGACAAAGGGGTACTTTTTAGCGGTAAACGCGCAAACTTGTGTCTTCTGAGGATTAAACTGGACTAGATTTAGTCGCCCCCAATCCGAGACTTTGTCCAGCAAAGACTCGACTTCAGACACAAGTTTGTTCCGGTACTCGCGACGTTTTCCCGAGAAATATTGGCCCGGCCGGTGTATAGAGTATCACCAGTGCTGTCATCCGCATAGCAATGAATGTTACCAGTTAGCAACATATCATTGATATGCAGAAGAAACAGCGTTGGTGATAGCACACAGCCTTGTGGAACACCAGCGTTAATAGGCTTGTAGTCAGAACATGCACCGTCTACAACGACCTTGATGCTCCGATCTGCAAGAAAGCTGGTGATCCATTTGCACAATTTCTCGAGAAGCCCATAGGAAGGCAGCTTTGAAAGAAGCGCTTTGTGCCAAACCCGATCAAAGGCCTTCGCAATGTCCAGACTAACGGCCAACGCCTCCCCCTTGGACTCTACTGCCTCCGCCCATCTATGGGTCAGGTAGACCAGAAGATCACCAGCTGATCGACACCGACGAAAACCGTATTGGCGGTCACTAATCAGCTGGTGATCCTCAAGGTACCGGATGAGCTGGCAGTTAATAATGGATTCCCCTATTTTGGAGAACAAGGAGGTGATCGCGATAGGCCTATAGTTGGACGGGTCTGAGCGGTCGCCTTTTTTAGGGATCGGGTGGACAAAAGCTGTCTTCCATGAATTTGGGACTACGCCTTGGGAGTAGGAGTACCGGAAAAGACGCGTTAGGACCGGTGCCAACTCCGGAGCACACGTCCTCAGCACAATTGGGGGGATTCCGTCAGGCCCACTCGACTTCTGGATGTCCAGGGAGAGAAGTGCTTTGCGAACTGAGCGCTGTGAGAATAGCACATCCGGCATGGAGCACTCACACCGCGGGATGGTCGGCGGTATTTTCCCCCCGTCATCAAGAGTCGAGTTGGACGCAAAAAGGGAGCCTAAAAGGTCGGCTTTGTCTTTTGCGTATTGGGCCAGTGAGTCGTCCTCCCTGTGCAGAGATGGTAGTGATGGCTTACAGAAATTCCCTTGGACAGCCTTGGCGACAGACCAGAATGCACGGGTTCCCGAAGGAAGGCGAACTAGTTTCTCGCCAATTCTGCCTATGTGCTCTGACTTTGCCTTGGCAATAACTCTTTTGAAGGACCTGGAGGCGAAGTTATACTTCTTTTTAAGTGTGCTGGTGTTTACATCCCGAGTCACCGAAGCTGCAGCCCAGGCTTGATAACACTCCTGCTTACTGCGCAATGCAGTCTTACAGGAGCGACCAAACCAAGGCTGAGATCTGCCTCCGATGGGTACCACAGATGATGGAATAAATAGTTCCATTCCCTGTAGCACCACATCAGTGACAGAGTCAGCAACAGCACTGGGATCATCCGGCGAGAAGCAAACCCGCCCCCATGGGTAGGATGCAAAGAAAGACCGCATTCCGTCCCAATCCGCTGACCTGTAATGCCAAACACGGCGGCAACCTGCAGAACGCAACCGCGAAGGGAGCGTGAGTGGCACCATACTCCGGATCAGACAATGGTCCGAAGAGCCGAGAGGGGCATCGACGGAAACCTGATATCCGTCCGGATGAGAGGTCAGCAGAAGGTCCAACAGGGAAGGTGTATGATCCTCCACATCTGGAATCCGCGTAGGCGAAGTAACCAGTTGTGTCAGACCATATGCCAAGGCAAAGTCATAAACAGATCTCCCCGCATGATCGGTTAAACGTGAACCGAGCCATTCGGCATGGTGGGCGTTAAAATCGCCAAGGATCACGATCTCTGCGGATGGGACCTGTTGTAGCAAGGAATCTGTAGCCATTTGGACGTGGTCGATGAGTCGGTCTGTTTCGGCATTACCGCTATGGGACCTATAGAGGCACCCGTAGACGCGTGGATGGTCGTCGCTGTCTACGCGTAGCCAAAGGATGGACAGGTCCGAACCTTCAAGACTGCCGAGGCGTCGAGAACAGATGTCCTCTCTAACATACACGCAAACTCCAGCCCGAGGCACAAAGGAGTGCTCCAATTTGTACCCCGGGTAGGAGAGATACGAAATATCAGTCGGAGAGGAAACCTGCGTCTCGGTCAAAAAGAGCAAGGCCGGCTTCGCCGTCTCGAGATGGTAGTGGACGGCGTTTAGGTTAGAGTGAAGTCCCCTGATGTTGCAGAAATTCACGGATAGCGTGGCAGGGGTCGCCTTGGTATTGTTGCTCAGCTTGCCCCGAGCAGTTTTGTTTTTGAGCGGAATTTTGCCCCCCCCCAGAATACGCGGGGCAGCCTGAGCACCCACGCTCAGGATTGGAATAACATGGTCGTGGATGCTCAGCGAGGGATTCTCCAGGGGTACTGGTACCCTCCTGGGGTAGTCTATTGTCTAATTCCGCTACCATGTTGATGGGGGGGGGGGGGGAATTGGGCCTCCGGCCACCTGCACTCACCAGACGAAACGCAGAAGCAGAGGCTCTACTTCACGCCGGTATTCTGTGAGGTCGTGGTACCAACCCGGCTCGAGCCGGCCCATACGTGCAACAGCAAAAAACTGCTGCAGGGCTCTACCACCGTTATGGTGTATGACCTTACAGGCCATAGTATAAGGTCGCCACGCCCAAATTCACCTATCTTCGTATAATAACGCACTGCACTTGAATAGTGAGGCGAAGCATCGTCGTGTTGGAAATAAATTTTAATTTTACAAATTCAATCACTGTGCTTTCGACAGCCGGGCTTATTACTGAACGACCACCTCGAGCACTTCCATGTGTGTTAATTTTTTTCCACCATTATATTACCTTATATTACCTATTCTGAACCACCTCTGTAAATATATATATATATATATATATATATATATATATATATATATATATATATATATATATATATATGTGTGTGTGTGTGTGTGTGTGTGTGTGTGTGTGTGTGTGTGTGTGTGTGTGTGTGTGTGTGTGTGTATTATATATTCGGCAACACAAGTGACAATACTTAAAAAAAATCTATATTTACTAGGCAATATAGGAAAATAAAATAAAATTAACCAATCTCCTCTCCTCTCAAGGAAAAGTGGAGATCTATTTTTCATAGATATTTGTTTTCTAATGCAATGACACAAATACAATTTTGCGATTTTCCAACTCTTTGGCTTAAACATAGTTAAGATCGCGCGCCGCGTGAGATTAATAACTCAATTCAGCAATCAGCGAAACGCTTAACAAGCTGACGATAGGGTGTTTCAAAATGATTTCATCCATCTATTTGCTAATAACATTGGAAACAGGTATCCATACGTCAAGTATTTTTACTTATACAAATAAGTCTTTATTATACTCAGTCTGTGACACAGAAGTTAAATATCCACCAAAATGTTAAAGGAAAAAATCTAATAAACTACGTTATTTTTATTAAAGATCTGATAAGCTACGTTATTTTTAATAAAACCTATAATAACAGTACTTAAGCGCAGTAGCTAAATATTTGGCTGTGGCACTGCGGAGATGAGCGTTCGAGTCCCATACGGAACAACTGATTTAATAACCTACAAATAATTGTTCCGAGTCTGGATGTTTGTCTAAATTGTCTTAACTATTAAAAGATTGCAATACGTCTTATAAATCATATACTTTATAATGTAATTGGCGTCACTTAGCAATTATTTTGACTAATATTGCTACGTGATGCCAATATTACTTAAATGAAAGATCAAAGATAAAATAAAATACAATGATTACAAAGACCCAGTTTTAAGAGCGCCTTTAGTTATTTAAATAGATAGATAACGTTTAATTATCGTTCTCAAGACTAAAGAAAGAATTCATGTTAATTCTCATCTACACTGTTCATTTTGCCACAAATTACGTTTTATGTAGCTTTATTAATTTTAGTCCAAATAAAATCTAATATAATAATAATAATAATCTAATTGTTAACCCGGTGTACCTTTGATTTTAATTAATCATTTTATTTATTAAATTTTCTCCGATCTACGCACAATGGGTGAAGTAACACATTGTGCGTAGATCGGAGCAAAAAGCAAAAAAAAAAACGATTTCTGACTTCAAGATAAAGTTATCTTGAAGTCAGAAATCGTTTTTTTTTTTCATTTCAATACATTCATTAAACATCCTTGGCAGGCATCTATGCTCTTTCGCGTATATATGTGCTCTGTCAAATGTTATATAATGACGGGTGCTATCAGTGATATGATCAGACTGCAGACTTCCCGTAGCTTCTGTATTTAACTTCAGCTATATGTTTTTTACACGGCTTTTTCTAGATCATCTCATTTGCCGCATATAACAGATACCAAATTCACAATCAGCTTATACGCTCCTGTATCTTATAGAGGGATGTAACTCTTGTCGGATGGTAAAAGGACAAGCCAAGAGTACATGTTTAAGGCATCTTGTCGGTGAAACCTTCTTACATAGGTTATACAGCAGACACACGCTCTACTATGTTAAAGTGTGCGTAAAAATTGTTTTTTTTTAAGTGAAAAGTTGTTTAGAATTGTTGTGATATGGAAATTAATTAAACAAAAAATTGACACTAAAAAGAGACAAACGGATACATCTATAGGATTTAACCTCCGAGAGAGTGAGATAGAATATAGTGTGGTAAGCGACAGTAGCTTAATAGCAGAGTGCGGACCACGAACTCAATAGGTTGTGCTTTCGAATTGCCACCTATACAGCCACCTATGGACAACTGCAATACTAGAGAAATTGCATGTGCGTTTGCCTGCCTTTAACAAAGGAATAGCAGCTATATTAAAATATGAAGAAATAAATTAATATTACATTCAAAGAAAAGTAAACTGGCAAATGCAACAGGTCATCTACCGCGGCCCTATTATCCCTTTGGTGCACTGACATAAACATCCTGTTTTGTTTTAATCATTAGAGCAACGACGGAAAACAGCGTTAAAGATACGATACGTTTGCTAATACACCCAAAGTAGCGATTACGGCAACTTCTCCCTGAATAAGAAAATTAAAACAAGTTAAAACTAATTTTCACACTCCTTTTACATTCATTCATCCATTTAAACACAAACATAATACCTTTGTTTTTTGCTGTCTAAAATATTAAAATCATTAACGGTTTTCCATAACAACACCCGAAACCCCTATAAACCATGGTTATGTACACAACTACAGTAAAATAAATACTGTAGAAACTAATTAGCGTACACAATTCACGTGGGATTAAGCTGGATAAGGCCAAGTACACTTTGATGTTGCGCTCACAAAATTAGAAAAGTTTAGGGCCAAACTCAACCTCGCCAGTAACAAGTTAATTTAAACTGCCCGAGTAATTTGCAAAGAACCGTGACACTTATTCATTTACCAGGTAAGCAAATAACGCCGGAAAATGAGTTCACTCAGCTTACTTTCAGTTGAGAGCTTTTTCTTACTTATAAATTTGCTCTCGAGCAATCTGAATTTTAAGCAACAATATTAAAATAATCTTTAATTTTGAATATTTGCGAATTTCTTTTGGAGAATTTAAATTCATCGATTCATTCATTCATTACAACCTATGAAAGTCAGTGGGGCAATTTCGTTATTAGAAAGGCGTTGCTTGTAATTTAAATTTCAAAGTAATTTCTTTATGTTCAAATGTTTTGTTAAGATATTAGATTAATAATGATTTCTTATATTTACGAAAATATGAGTAAATGCTATTACGTGTCAAATTTAGCAAAATTCGATCACTTTTAGAGTCACTTCGGTGTCTGTATCTCTATGTCAGTTTTTCAAAGATTTTTTTGAATTCCCAAAGACTATTGAACCTTGATGGTTGATATTTGGCATACATAAAATATGCTACAGGAACACGTGAAAAATAAGTTTTTCAGATTTGCATTAATATAATAATAAGTCTAGAAACATCTAAAAATTTTTATATTGGACGTGTCTTCTATTCTATTCATAACAAATATAAATTGTCTTGGAATCAAAATTTATTATTATTATTTATATTTACTCGTTATATTCATTCATAGTTAAAGTTAATTTAGTTTTAACAAAATAATGATGACTTCATGGTCTTATATGCGATATTTGATTCATATCATTAATCCCATTTAATATTGATTGGCCCCAAAAAATAGATTCTGATATTTTTTCTACGTTAAGTAGACTTAAAAATTTCATAAATGCAGTTCTATAATAATGAATACTACACATGTTATAAAACAAATTTTAATCAATCACGTTACATTTTAACTTTTATTTAAGAGGGGTGTATAAAATACATCTTTAGAAGAAAGTTGCAAAATGTGCGTAAAAAAAATTTTGCTGATGTGAAGCACCGACGTTCCGGGAAGTCTAAAGTATGTCGACATGTTCAGTATCGTCTCAACCATTATACCAAATCTGATATTCAACAAATGCTCGCAATAGAACACCGATTCCTACCAAGAATGATTGGCAAAGCTATTGAAATTAAAAATATCCTAACTTCAATAGACGAGATGGCTGGGTGCTACCATCTGCTTGGGATCCCATAATTAATAAAATTAAATCCTAACTCAAGCACACTACTGTCCGACTTGAAGATACTGTAAGCTCGTCCTGCGTAGATCGGACCAAACATTATTATGTAAAAGTTGATTGTTAAGTCGTATTTTTAATTAAATGAAGCTGCCTGATATTTACTGGGTTGTCTGGTTTTGATGAATCAAAATAGTGTTGTGACTAAACGACTGAACAGAAAACAAAATGACTGTCTGATAAAGAAAACGACTGAATGGTAAAAAAAATATTTTTTCTTAACTGAAGGTTTTAAAAATTACGTCAAGATTTATTTAAGGTACATCCATCTTGTCAGTTCATCAGGCCAAAATTGTCCATAGTGTTTGTCGTCATATGGATTTCATAAAAAAAAAACTATGCTTAAGTATTACATTTTTTTTATTCTTCGTCATCAGATATAATATCATCACTGTCACTGTCACTGACACTGTCAGTAAAATTTATTATAAACATATCTGAGACGCTATCGATCATGTGATCGAGATTAAACATTGTCTTCTTCTTTTATTATGTGGGCCACGCAATAAAAATCTCACAGTGTACTTAATTTTCAATTATTTAGATCAGATAACATGTGAAGTTGGTAAAATCAAACCTATGTCGACAGACACCCACTGTATTCAACTAAAGATCTTCTCTCTTAATATCAGTTTTGTGTACACAGTACTGGATACTGTGCACAGAAAACACACGTGTGTATAATAGTGTTGTTAGCCATTTTGCCAAACGTGGTAATTGTAGTAAATCATCCCGATGATGTTCACTAGTCTAGATATTTTTAAGTGTGAGAATTTTTGATGCTGCACGAATAAGTATTAGATTATTTATTAAAGTAGAGAGCGCTATAATAATAATAATTTATTTCAGATAACTAAGCGATCCATAAAATTTGTTAGTAAATATGAAACTTATAACCTATGTTAGTACCTAAATCTAATTCTTAAATACAAGTGCCTTATTAACTAAACATAGGCGGTAATATTGCTTAAGGAGGAATGAGTCGTATCTTTCAGCAATTATTTTCATGATGGAGTTGGAGCTAGCCCGCACCCTGCCAAGCAACAAGTCTGTTTTCATTCTTATAAGGGCGTAATAGTCATCTGTACGCGCCTTTGCAAACATGCCGGACGCACTGCAAAATCGGGGTAGCCTCAACAAGATCCTGAAGCCATTATTGTACTGGACACATAAGATGTCGACAGTCCGCTGTGAATAATTCGACCACAGGGTGCAGGTGTAGAAAACTTGACAGTATGCTTTAAATAGTGTTACCTTTACTTGTTCACTACACCGCGCAAACCTACGTGCCAACATATTACATCGGACTGCCAGCACCCTACGTTCCCTTTCAATGTCAACATTGTCATTTAGGTCATCCGTAACAAAATGCACTAGATATTTAAATTTATCAACACGTTTTAATTCAATGCCATTCAATTTAATTGCAGGCACATTTTCTGGGCTTTTACAGCCGACGGCCCTAAACACAATGAATTCGCTTTTATTACCATTGTATCGCATGCCATGGTTTAACGCATACTTCTCACATATCTCAAGGAGTTCTCTGATGGCCGTAACCGTGGGTCTCAGCAACACCATATCATCTGCGTAGCTTATATTGTTAAAATTTACATCGTCGATACGACATCCTACTTTTTTGCTGCTGAGTTCAACGATTAGGCCATTTATGTACAGGTTGAAAAGCTTTGGTGACGTAATTCCTCCCTGTCTGACCCCACATTGCAATTTGTACCTTTCAGAGAACGTATCGGCCCATCTCATATTATTATACTGATTATTATACCAGTACTGAAAAATCTTCAAAAGCTCAGCTGGAATCTTTTTCTAGCGTAGTTTATCCCATAATAAGTCATAATTTACGAGATCAAAAGCTCTGGAGAGATCTAAAAAGCATGCATATACAGGTGTACGTCGCTTTTTGTAATATTCAACAGTGTGCTTTAGGGCTAAGATAGCATTCTCAGTAGTAAATTCAGACCGAAACCCAAACTGTGCATCGTGCAACTCAATATAACTTTCCAGCTGTGTATCCAACAGACTGTCAAGTATTTTAGCCATAATTGTTGCCAAATATATAGGTCGATAATTACAGTTATCTCCTACGTCACTTGTTTTGTTCTTAACTATAGGCACAACTATTGTCCGCATAAGGTCGTGAGGCAGATACGAATGACAGAGACATGAAGAGAAGAACGTAGCGAGTAATCGAGGCAGGTGAGGTACGGCATGCTGCAGGTGCTCGATGCTGAGAGAATCATGGCCGGGAGATTTCCCCCTAATCATATTTTTAATGGCAGTTGCCACTTGTTCAGGTGTAAATCGAATGCAGTCATGACTGCCATAATAGCTGTCATCCCCTGGCACCAGCAGCAACGGACCAGCTAAGTCCATCGCACTATTTTAAAATGCTCTGCAAACATATTAGCTATGCTAATAGGTTCGCTTACACCTCCAACGCACACAGGCAGGGTAGGCTTAATATCAAGTTTGTTGGTGGCTTTCCAGAATTTTTTAAAATTAATTTGCCTTACGATGTGATGCTATGATATCGAGTTGAAATTGCTCTTGATGGTTCTGACACCATTTTAGTTTGCTCTTAAATATTTTACGTGTTATTCAGATATCGTCACATATAGGACCACTAGTTGGTTTGTTATGCCACAACCATAAGCGATATTTAAATCTAGCCATCTCATGCGCTTCCTTCACATGTCTGTTCCAACCTACAATACGACCACTATGCTTATAACATCTATGGTCATCATAACTCTGTATAGCGGCTTCAGATAAAATAGTATCAATATTATTGTACATTTCATCAAGCACTAACCTATGATGAGTATTATTACAGTGTGAATTATAACATATGCTAAGTTCCTCAGGTAACTTAAGCGACATTAATTTGCTATTACACAATATCATAATATCATAATATACTTCAATCCGATCCGATCCGAGAATATCATAATATACTTCAATCCGATCACTGACCCTTTCGCCCCATATTACTTTGTTACATGATTTATCCCAACTTCTAATTTCGTTTTAATAGTGTCTAACCTGCACTCAAAAACAAAGGGGCAATGATCAGACCAAAATACATCATAAAATATTCTTATTTTTTTTATAACTTGCCAAGCAGCTTGTGTGACAATGCAATGGTCAAGCCATCGTCTACAGCCGTGTGCATCACTGACAAATGTATAGTTATCAGAATCTACACCTAACTTTTCAATGTCCGCACTAATCCAATTTTGTTCAGAACAGAATTTTAAAAGTTATATTACATTTTTTTTAAAACGTTATCCCCGCACTAGGATATTCTCCTGTATCGTAGAGGCAGTTTAGAAACAAAAATCGCACAAGGACAAACATCCAGACAATTATTTGTGGGCCACTGCGCCAAAGAGCCGTCAAATATACATTAAAACTATGAAAGTCAAAATAAATAATATCTAGTAATATTAGCTATAGAAGGTTGGGGTGAGGCTGGCTCAAGAGCCACTCCAAAGTCACGAACGTTTATTTATTATATAAAAAAGCAAAAATTGATGTTTTCTGTTTAAAACACGCTATCAGTATCGCTAGCGGTGTAAAACTATTTGACGATATGACCATATTATCATGAAATAGCAATGTTGTGTTCAGTTATTAATATCGTTAAACGATCTCTATTCGTAGATTTGGCTAAGCTTTATCATGATATTGTCAAAAATAGTGATTAATATCATGAAATGACACCATTTCACGATATAATGATTTAATGAGAATTTTGCAAATATTTTTTTATAGGATAAGGGTGACAAAAGAGCACATAGCCCACCTGATGGTAAGTGGTTGCTGAGGCCCATAGAATTATACATCTATCCTCAATTATAAATCAAAATGCAGATGCTTTGTCATCCGTGAGGACTAAGATGGAATGTTTCGAGTAAAAAGGGTCTCCGGTTCTCTACACTTGTCATACGAAAAACAGCAGCGTCAAGCTGCTATTTTACGCTGGTATTCTGTGAGAGCGTGGTCGTTCCCCAGTCGAGCCGACCCATTTGTGCTACAACTTTACTAATAATGTAGCTGCAGCATGGCTCTACCGCGTGAGACATTTACTACGTGCAGGCAGACCAGTATTAATCAGTTGACATAAAGATATAGTATCAAACAAACGTATGAAAATCGATATGTTTTTGGTTCAAAAAAATATAAATTTTCGTATGTTTGATAGATGTCAGTGTTATCTATAATTTTTTAATTTTAATTATTACACTTTTTAAATGAAATAACGAAAACACTAAAAATTAAACATCATCATCATCATCATTACAGCCCTTCACAAGTCTACTGCTGAACATAGGCCTCCCCCAAGGAATGCCACAAAGCACGGTCCTGAGCCACCTTCATCCATCGACTTCCTGCACATCTCACCAGGTCGTCACTCCATCTAGTGGGGGGACGCCCAACACTTCGCCTGCCGGTACGAGGCTGCCACTCGAGAACCTTTTTTCCCCATCGGTTGTCGGTTCTTCGAGCTATATGGGCGGCCCATTGCAACTTAAGCTCACCAATCCGTTGGGCTATGTCGGTCACTCTGGTTCTACTTCGGATATCCTAATTTCTGAGTTTATCACGCAGAGAAACTCCGAGCGTAGCCCTTTCCATAGCTCGCTGAGCGACCTTGAGCTTCCTCATCCCGCCAGCAGTGAAGGACCACGTCTCAGTTCCGTATGTCATCACTGGCAAAACGCACTGGTTGTACAGTCTCGTTTTCAAGTTTTGAGGTATACCTGACGAGAAGATGTGCCGTAATTTCCCGAACGCTGCCCAACCGAGTTGAATCCATCGATTGACCTCTCGGTCGAAGTTGGACTTACCTAGTCGGACTATTTGTCCCAGGTAAACAAACTCGTCAACAACTTCGAGCTTAGTGCTCCCAACAACTACCAGCATAGGTGTGATATGGACATTAAACATGATCTTTGTTTTGTCCATGTTCATCTTAAGACCTATCCGTTGGGAAGCACTATTGAGGTCATTAAGCAAAGTGCTGAGGTCCTCCAGTGATTCTGCCGTAAGGACTATATCGTCTGCAAATCGAAGGTGAGTGATGTACTCGCCATTGATGTTGATACCGTATCCTTTCCAGTCCAGAAGACTGAAAACGTCTTCCAATGCAGCGGTGAAGAGTTTCGGGGATATGAAGTCACCCTGTCTTACACCTCTCTGCAGTTAAATAGGTTTCGTACTCTGGTTCTGAACTCGGATAGCCATCGTAGCCCTACTGTGCAAGCACTTCAGCACTTCGATATACCGACAGTCAACTCGGCACCGCTGAAGGGACTGGAGCACCGCCCAAATTTCGACGGAATAGTCCAAATACGCCAGACATAGTGGCAAATTGTACTCCTTTGACTTCTGTACAATTTACCGAAGGGTATGTATGTGGTCTATGGGTTAAAGCGTTTTCGGAAACCTGCTTGTTCGGGAGGCTGAAAGTCGTCAAGTCTGCGCGTGAGACGATTCGTAATGACTCTCGAAAACAGCACGTAGACGCGGCTCAGAAGGGAAATCGGTCTGTAGTTCTTCAAGAGAGCGTTGTCGCCTTTCTAGAAGAACAAGACCACCGCACTTCTGCTCCACGCCTCCGGTGTAATGCCACCATGGAACAACGAAACACGAAATTAAAGAGCTTCTGAAGGACTTCAAGTACCGGTTTTCCACCCGCTTTCAGAAGCTCCGCTGTAATTCCATCCTCGCCTTGGGCCTTGCCGTATTTAAGGTGCTGGAGAGCCATTCTAATCTCGCTTAGACTGACGTCCAGGATATCATCGGAATAATGACGTATAAGTCTCGCTCTTGGATCGTTACTCACACTTGCGTGTGGCTCCAACGATGACGTGTACAGCTGCCCATAGAACCTCTCAATCTCACCACTCTCGGTCTTCAGCTTCGACTGTTGGCTCTTTCTGGCAGACAGATCTCTGGCAAAGACTTTGGAGCTTTGGTACCGCTCGATCGATTCTTCAATACAAGCTGTATTGAAGTTGTGTAAGTCTCGCTGCATCATGTATTTGGAGATATGTCTGTTCAGTTGCCTGTATGCTGTCAAATCTGTTGAAGAATGAAGCTTCATCTCCCGCCTAACAGCCATGAGATTAAGAGTGTGATCGGAAAGTTTTTGTGTCCTTCTGCGGCGGGTCTTGCAGAACTTAGCTCCGACCGCATGGACAGTTTCCACGAGCTTCTCATTCATATCGTCCACTTCATTGCAGTCTTCTAGGCACTGAAAATGGTTTTGTAACTCGAGCTGAAAGGTTTTGGGACTTTGGATTAGAGCACGAGGGGGACGGAGCGTTGACTTCATTAGACGAGACCTCTCCAACTTAACGTTTTGGTTCAGTGTGCCTCTAACCATTCGGTGATCGCTGCCGGTTTTCACCCTCGCGATCACGGAGACATCACTGAACATTTGTCGTCTAGTCTTCATAGTGAAGTCAATCTCATATTTTGTCGAACCGTCGGGGCTCGACCAGGTCTACTTCCTGTGGGGCCGCTTCTGGAAGAAAGAGTTCATCATAAAGAGTTCCTCTTTCTCCATGAAGTCGGCCATCTGCTGGCCCCTTGGGTTCCGTTGCCCTATTCCAAATTTCCCTACTTTCAGCTCACCGTTCTCTCTTGTGTCTAGTTTTGCATTGAAGTCTCCCATTAACACTGTATATTGGGTTTTGTAGGAATGCATGGTTTTAGATATATCCTCATACATTTCCTCTACTTCCTCATCGGGGTGTGCCGAGGTTGGTGCGTAAACCTGTATGACCTTCAGCGAATACCGTTTGGTGATTCTGAGTATAAGGTACGCAACCCTTGTCGACACACTCTCAATCTTTACAACGTTGTTAACGAGAGACTTGTGGACGATAAATCCGACACCTCCTTGGGACAGATGGTCGTCCTCCCGGTAATAGAACAAGTTGCCGGATTCGAGGATTACCGTTTCCTCCCCCTCTCTTCGGACTTCGGATAATCCTATAATATGCCATCGTAACTTGTCTATCTCTTCTTCTAGCTCCACAATCTTCTCGTCAGTCTTCAGGGCGCGTGCGTTGTATGTTGCCAGGTCGAGTCATCGTATGTGGCAACCGAACCTTCACCGGAGATTCTTAGCACCCCCTTAGGCCCTCTGTTACCATGGTCGCCACCGTAGCCAGGAATAGCGGGGCCGCCGGGGACTGGGAGCCGTCTCTTAGTTACATTCATTCATAGGAGTATTTGCCATAGTTGCCACGCTTGGCGAGCGGGTTGGCAACCGTAGTGTTTTTATTGTATTTTTGCTGTTATCACGAAGATGCTGCTGCCCATCTCCCGCCTGTTTCCCTTTGTCGCCTTTTACGACACCCACGGGAATATATGGGGTAGTGGATATTCTTAACCGCCACTACACGGCATTCTTAACCGCCACTACACGGTATTAACCGCCACTACACGGCATTTTTTCCATTTACGCAAAAAACTACTGGACAGACAGACATACAGATAAAATATAGAATAGATCAATATTACATTCGTATTATTACAATGATATTATTAAATTAACCGTAATTATATTTTACCGTTCACTAGCAGTGTAAGAATATCCACTACCACATATCATCCCGTGGGTGTCGTAAGAGGCTACAGAGGGAAACAAATCAAGACATGGGCAGAAGCGTCTTCCTAATAACGATTAAACAAAACTGCGGTTGCCAACCCGTTTACCAAGCGTAGCAACTATTACAAATATCCCACCTATGAGACAGTCTATGGGGGAGGCCTATGTTCAGCAGTGGACTTAAATAGGCTGTAACGGTAACGGTATTACAATGACTAGTCGAACCAACTAGTAGAGCAAGGGTCTTGTAACATTAAAAACATTAATTGTTAACATGTTTCGATGTCAATGATATTTTATTACTCAAAATTTAATTTTTAATAATTTTTTTTCATCATCATCATCATCATTACAGCCCTTCACAAGTCCACTGCTGAACATAGGCCTCCCCCAAAGAATGCCACAAAGCACGGTCCTGAGCCACCTGCATCCATCGACTTGGTGGTAAAAAAAAAAAATTCCTGATAAACTTAGGAATTTTTTTTTACCACATTCTATTTATCAATAAAGCCACTCTAAAAGAAATACATTTTTAAGCGTTTTGTGGAAAGGAAATATGCGTTTAAATTATTTATTTCTCAAACGGAGCCGCGAGAAACCCAACTCATATAAGCCCGTCTGCCCGCTAGCGATAAACTAAAATCTTTCCACAACTACTGAGAAAGAAAATAAACAAACTGCCCCTTTAATGTAAAAGCTATCAACACCTATATTTTTTTTTATAGAATTTAGTCTCCAGGTTTAATTATTTGCCTAATAAATATATGATTTTATATGTCAGAGTATTCAGAATCGGGATTCAGAAATATATAGACTCCTTAAAAACAAAATATTTATTATAAAACGTGTCTATTTCTGTATTTTCTGCAACTGTTAAAACATCTTTTCTATAACACAAAGGGAATATATGTAAACAAAAATCTTTTTACCACTAAATCTTTGTTGGTTTGTTCTTATTTGGGATATAGCCCATTAGGTAGATAAGGGAAACTTTGCAAACTCACTTTTTTACTATATGAATTTATGAAACTAAACTTCACCATGAGCCAAGAAGGAAAAAAAATGGCCCCGAGTTCCCGGCGCCCCTTTAATGGGGCAGGGGTGCGAAGAATCTCCGGGAGAAAAACCGGCGACGAGGTTCGCCACCCGTCACGTCCTGTCTCCCGGGGGGGCGAAAAGTGGATTGCGGAGGCCCGTCTGGCCACGCTGAATGTATGTGGAGCAATGAATGATAAGATGGATGAAGTATGCGAAATGATGAATGATAGAGGAATAGATGTGTTATGTGTAAACGAGACGAAACGAAAGGGAAGAGATGTCACTGCACATGGCATGTATACCGCTTACTGGTCTGGAGTAGACGAGACCGAGCGGGCATGCCAAGGAGTCGGTGTCATCCTTTCAGAAAGAATGGGTCAATGTGTGAAAGAGTATGAATGTGTTAGCCCAAGGCTGCTGTGGATGCGAATGAAAGTGGGCTTAAAGAAGTTGTTTGTGCTAGGGGTGTACGCCCCAGATATGTCTAAGCCCACTTATATCCGAGAGCAGTTTTGGGACATGGTAAGGCTGGTGTTGATGAAATGTAAGGAAAATGAAAATATTATTATGTTAGGAGATTTTAATGGTAGGGTTGGGGTGAAGAGGTCTGGTTATGAAAGGATATTAGGAACGTTTGGCGATGAAAGAATAAATGAGAATGGTGAAGACCTCCTCACCGTATGTGTGGAAAATAATCTTTTTGTGGCGAACACTTTCTTTCGCCATAAGAGGATTCACATGTATACATGGGAAAGAGGGGATGATAGAAGCATGATAGATTTTATAATTGTGGATGAAAGAATGAGGAGCGCAGTGGTAGATACAAGGGTTTACCGGGGGTCCAACGTAGGGACGGATCATTACTTGGTCTTATGCCGAATTAATGGTCTATTCAGACGTTGGCGGCATCGGACATCGGTGTCTACCACTGCGTTACAGCGTATAAGAATAGAGAGGTTACAAGATGAAGGTGTGAAAGAGAAGTATAAATGCAAATTGAGGGAAAATATAAGTGGGTTGAATGAATTATGTATGAATGATTTAGAATTGAAGAATGTATGGAATAATATTAAGAAAGTTTTGGTGGATGCAGCCACCGAAGTATGCGGTGTAAGTAAGAGAACGAATGAAAGGAAAAGTAATACGTTGTGGTGGGATGATGAGGTACGGATGGAAGTTGAAGCAAAGAAGAGAGCATGGCTAGATTTACTAGCAACTAAAGCTGGTAATTCTGGCGGTATGAATGATGAGGTTGAAAGAAAAAAGGCAGACTTTAGACGTATAAATAAGAGAGTAAAAGAAGTTGTTGAAAGGAAAAAGCAAGAAAGGATAGATAAGAATGATAGAAGGATATCTGATAACTTCCAAGCAAATATTAAAATGTTCTGGAAGCTCGTAAGAACTGCCAGGGGAAATTCAAAACAGCCTAGAATAAATGCTATACGAGACGAGAATGGTTGCATGCTGAATGATGAAGTTTCGAATTTAAAGAGATGGAAGGAATACTTTGAAAGCGTGTTTAAGAGTGAAGAGTCGTCTGGAATAAGTGAAATAGAAATTCCGGAAGAAGTGGAGAGAGGTAGGGAGATAAGTGTAGATGAAATAATGAAAGCAATGAAAAGCATGAAAGCAGGTAAGGCAGCCGGATATGATAGAGTATCACTCGAAATGCTGAGGGCTGGTGAGGGTGTGGTTACAGGCCTGCTGCACACCTTGTTTAATTTATGTTGGGAACTGAAACGGGTACCGGAAGACTGGTGCAAAGCCGTTATAGTCCCAATATATAAGGGAAAGGGGTCGCAGCGGGACTGTAAAAACTACCGTGGTATCAGCTTGCTTAGCATTGTGGGTAAACTGTATGCTAAGGTGTTAATTGAAAGAGTTATGGAAGAAACTGATGGAAAAATTTGGGATGTGCAAGCTGGATTTAGAAAGGGGATGGGGTGTACGGATCAAGTCTTTTCCATGCGCATGATAGCGGAGAAGTTTTTGGCTAAAAACCAGAAAGTTTTTTGTGCGTTCATGGACTTGGAAAAGGCTTATGACAGAGTGGACAGGAATGTGTTATGGCAAACACTGAACTCATTTGGGTTGAGCGCTGGCTTGATACAGGCATTAAGATCTCTTTATAGGGACTCTAGTGCTTGTGTCAGGATCAACGGGGTCTACTCGGACTGGTTTGGCATTCATAAAGGTGTCAGACAGGGATGTGTGGCTTCCCCGTGGCTGTTTAACTTATTTATGGACAGTTGTTTGCAAACTTTGAAAGTTGAAGAATGTGGGTTGAGAATGGGTGAGTCAACCGTCAAATGCCTTTTGTACGCCGATGATCAAGTCATATTTGCATCGTCGGCGGCCGAGTTGCAAATGATGGTTACTTTAATGAATTGGTCATTGAAAGAAAGGGGTATGAAAGTGAACGCAAGTAAGACAAAAGTGATGGTTTTTGAAAGAGAAGAAAGTAAAACTTTATGTGAAATAAGAATAGAAGGGGAGTTGATTGAGCAAGTGGATGAGTTTGTATATTTGGGATGTTTGTTTAGCAGGGATGGTAGATATGATAAGGATATAGAACGACGAGTGAACGCAGGAAATAGAGTGAATGGGGCTCTACACGCTATTATGAGGAGTCAGAATGTGTCAACTAAGGCACGTATGGCAATTCATAATGCTGTGTTAGTCCCTACTTTAATGTATGGTAGTGAAAGTTGGGTCTGGCAGAAGAAGCATGAGAGTAGAATAAATGCTGTAGAAATGCGTTCCTTAAGGAGTATGCTAGGGCTAAATCTGAATGACAGGGTGAGAAATTGTGTGATAAGAGAAAAGTGTGGTTTGCAAGATGACGTTGTGACAAGGATTAAGAAAGGAATGCTTCGGTGGTTTGGTCATGTAGAAAGAATGAACGAGGAAAGAGTGACAAAGCAAATTTATGTTGCGGAAGTGAACGGCAGGGTCGGGAAGGGACGCCCTAGACGAAGGTTTATCGACCAAATCGGCGATACATTAAAAATGGGCCAGATTAGGAGTACCCTTAACCGACGAGCGTGTATGCGTAGATATATGGATGTAAAAGAGGCGAGAGAGGTGTGTCAGGATCGCGCCAAATGGAAGTCCGTAGTCTCTGCCTACCCCTCTGGGTGACAGGCGTGAGTGTTTATGAAACTAAACTATTAAAAGATGCATCAAATACAAACACTTTTTTGAGGGACTATCATTCTGCTTAGGGCTTTTATATAAATTAATAAAGCTAAAGTTTCCATAATATTTATGTGAATTTAAGCAATATTAGAATTTCCTAGCGCAAAACAAAATGTGGTAATCCATCCACAATTGATTGGAAGTGGATACTATGGCCCATACACCCCTACATATATCCTTGATTAAGAATCAAAATATGGATGCGTTATCACCCTTGAGGACTTTGATTGAACGCAACGTTATCAGTAAAAAAGTTGTCCGGTCTTCGTCATTCACCATAAAAAACACAACAGCATCATACTGCTATTTTACACTGGTATTATGTACGTGTAGCGTATAATTAGGCGATAGCAGTAATTTACATGTCCACATATTTTAAAAAGGTTTTTATATTCTAAAAAAGAAATAGACACCACTTTATGACAAATATTATATTAACACAATTAATTACTCTTTCTAAAATAACGATAACTTAAATTCTAATAACACCATCTACTTAATTTTCTAGTTTTATAATAAATATGAATAAAATAGAACAATCGTCTTTAGATAAGACATGCACTTTACTTATACTACCTTAAAAGGAATTGGAGTAAACGCCGAACAACGTTCACTTCAACAAATTGAAAAGCAATGAACCGCGGAATTCAATTTCATATTGAAAGCCATTCATCTTTGCCGCCTCTCCGTGAACGTCTCACACCATACCGCCATTATATTTCGACTTTAACACCCTGTTTCATTTATTAAAGAAGTTCGTAGCACTTGATTTTAAAAGCTTATAATGTGTTATGTTTTAATTTATGAAAATATTTTTTTTTAATGTTTACGTTTTCTATCCCTTTTTTTTTTGTTTAATTATATTTAGCTTTAGAATTGCAAATGGTAGTAGTATTTACTAGCTACTAACTTATACAAACATATCATATCATAATAGGTGTCAAAAAATACAAGAAAAAAGTGATGGAGACCAGTGAATATGGTGCAAAAATTATTTACATCTATCTGCCAAGAACCTTGTTAATTAACACAAACTTTAAAATCTGGTTTTATTGTTTAAGTTCAATGATAACTTACTATCGAGATGATCAGGAATAATAAGGATTGGTGGCAACAAATACATTTAATTTAATATTAAACTTTTACATAATAAAGTTCATTACAGAAAATATAATCCTATACATATCTTTTAATCAAGTTTACGAACCTTGACATTAACAAGTAAAACAAAGGATTTTAATAAGGTAATATATTATATTATCCTGATAAAGATCGTTTATTTAAATCGCACAAGCTTATAAAGCAATAAAGAAATTGCTTAAGATTGATGAAAAAAGCTCCCACATTTTAAGCGTTATGCTGATTTATGGTTCGGCTGAAATTGATTGTGAAAGAGAAAATGTATTAGAAGTTAAATTAGCCATAGATTTAACTTTGTCATTTGTTATCTTTAATTAAATGAAAAAGGAAATAATGCTGTATATATAAAATTTTATTTTGAAATTTATTAACTTTACTTACATTATTTGAATATTTATTTTGGTAAAACGTACAAAACTGCCGTTTACAGTGTAATTAATATTACTAATATCTTACTTAACATTTCGTACAAAATATTAGCGAAAATAGTCGAGGACAGTTTGACAAATGCTAATACGTATTAGGAGGAGGAGGAGGCCTGTGCACAGCTGTGAGATTTCATTTTAAAGATTTTTAAAGTTAATTTAATCAATCAAAATGTCGAACAATTTAAATTATTCTACTTAAACTTTTATAATATTATTTTGCCAACACAACTCAACCGAGTAGAGGACACCTTAACATAATTCTTATGAGTATAGCTGAATATTCAGAGTTAATGTTGCCGGTGAATATCCCCAGTATCATTGATTTACTTATGGCTATTTTATTTAACATTGGCCTACTTATGTCATATACGAACAATTTGTAAGAACTTATTAACTAAATATGAACATAGGTTGAATAATGAATAAAATAAATGCTAAACCTCGGGAGTTAAAAATATATATAATTAAACGCAATAAAATCCGTAAAAGTTGTTTTATTCAAAATCAATTCTATTTTGTTTAAAAGCTGATTTCGATTGGTTTGGTCGGCTTTACCCCTTTGACACGTATTTTGCTTTATCACATTTTCATGCAGGAAATTCCAATGAACCCTTTATAACCGCATATCATACATATTCAAATGATGCGTCATGAAGGTGTTACGGAGGGGGACTTGCAATGTTACATACAACGTGTTTTGTGCTATTAATTTAGAAAACTATACACACGCATTGATTAAAGCCAATAAATCAGTGTTACTATTTTCTTCATAATCACTGCTAAATAATTACTAAAAAATGAATAGACGGAGCAACGGATAAAAATGATTTTTTTAATCATGGAGATAGTAGATGGGCCAGAGAGTGGGTGAGGCTGTTTTGGATTGCGGAAAAAATTTACGGTTCCTGAGGGATAAGTAGCCTAATTCTGTACTTAAGTGTTCATGCTAAAATGAATGAACGGTTTTTGATGTAATTTAATATGAAGATGTCAAAGTCTCGGAATAACACAACTTTTCATCCAAAAAGAAATGCGCGGTTCCTGTGGCCTATGGCTATTTAGCATTTGTAGTATAATGCTATAATGTCTCTGTATGGCTGAACAAATTTTAATAAAATTAGTAATGGAGATTTTCTAGGTTCTGGAATAACACTTGAAATAGATTTTACTGGAAAATTACACAATTCTTGTAAGATTTAAATAAAGCCGAATTTTATGGAATGTGTTTGTGTGTGCACGTGTACTTGCATGTGTGCCCAAACGGCCCAGTTGGTACTAATAAGACTTTAAGTTGTAAATTTAAGAACCGATATATCACGTGCTCGGCGGTGTTGTGTTCTGGGCATAAAGGGTATAGAGATTCAGTTTAATTAAAAGTTGTGAGGCATTAACTCTTAGTGCTCAGATGTGACTACGCATCTGTAGCATTCTTTGTTTGAAGTTGGCTGTAGGTGTAAGGGAAGACCTTTATATAGCCGTGACTATAGAGGCCTTCACTTTGTTTATTTATAACACGCTGTTTTTTCGCGTGTATCTATCTGTCTATCTATCTATCTATCTATGTAACGGAATATTTTGATGTAATTTTCACGAATTTGTAGACGGCCAATTAACTCTGAAACAGCTGGACCAATATTGACGGGACTTTCGCTGGCAGAGAGCTGATATTTTAAGGAGTAACTTAGGTTACTTATATTTTAGAAAAAACATTAGGGTTCAGTGCAAAAAAAAATTAAACTCATATCATATCATAATTGGTCCAGCTATTTCGGAAATTTGCCGTGCCGTGTAGTGGCGGTTAAGAATATCCACTACCCCATATCTTCCCGTGGGTGTCGTAAAAGGCGACAAAGGGAAACAGGCAGGAGATGGGCAGCAGCATCTTCCTGATAATAGCCAAAATAACAATAAAAAAAACTGCGGTTGCCAACCCGCTCGCCAAGCGTGGCAACTATGGCAATATACCCCCCATGAGCAATGACAATAATAAACGGCCCCCAGTCCCCGGCGGCCCCGCTATTCCTGGCTACGGTGGCGACCATGGTAACGGCGGGGCAGGGGGTGGTAAGAATCTCCGGTGGAGGTTCGGTTGCCACCTACGACGACTCGACCTGGCAACATACAACGCACGCACCCTGAGGACTGACGAGAAGATTGTGGAGCTGGAAGAAGAGATAGACAAGTTACGCTGGCATATTATAGGATTATCCGAAGTCCGAAGAGAGGGGGAGGACACGGTAATCCTCGAATCCGGCAACTTGCTCTATTACCGGGAGGGCGACCATCTGTCCCAAGGAGGTGTCGGATTTATCGTCCACAAGTCTCTCGTTAACAACGTTGTAAAGATTGAGAGTGTGTCGACGAGGGTTGCGTACCTTATACTCAGAATCACCAAACGGTATTCGCTGAAGGTCATACAGGTTTACGCACCAACCTCGGCACACCCCGATCAGGAGGTGGAGGAAATGTATGAGGATATTTCTAGAGCCATGCATTCCTCCAAAACCCAATATACGGTGTTAATGGGAGACTTCAATGCAAAACTAGGCACAAGAGAGAACGGTGAGCTGAAAGTAGGGAAATTTGGAATAGGGCAACGGAACCCAAGGGGCCAGCAGCTGGCCGACTTCATGGAGAAAGAGGGACTCTTTATGATGAACTCTTTCTTCCAGAAGCGGCCCCACAGGAAGTGGACCTGGTCGAGCCCCGACGGTTCGACAAAAAATGAGATTGACTTCATTATGACGACCAGACGACAACTGTTCAGTGATGTCTCAGTGATCGCGAGGGTGAAAACCGGCAGCGATCACCGAATGGTTAGAGGCACACTGAACCTAAACGTTAAGTTGGAGAGGTCTCGTCTAATGAAGTCAACGCTCCGTCCCCCTCGTGCTCTTTTCCAAAGTCCCGAAACCTTTCAGCTCGAGTTACAAAACCGTTTTCAGTGCCTAGAAGACGCAAATGAAGTGGACGATTTGAATGACAAGCTCGTGGAAACTGTCCATGCGGTCGGAGCTGAGTTCTGCAAGACCCGCCGCAGAAGAACACAAAAACTCTCCGATCACACTCTTAATCTCATGGCTGTTAGACGGGAGATGAAGCTACATTCTTCAACAGATTTAACAGCATACAGGCAACTGAACAGACAGATCTCCAAATGCATGCGGCGGGACTTACGCAAATTCAATACAGCTCGTATTGAAGAAGCGATCGAGCGGAACCGAGGCTCCAAAGTCTTTGCCAGAGATCTGTCTACCAGAAAGCGCCAACTGTCAAAGCTGAAGACAGAATGTGGCAGCATCGTTTCTGGGGCACCTGAGATTTTGAGTGAGATTGAGAGGTTCTATGGGCAGCTGTACACGTCATCGTTGGAGCCGCACGCAAGTGTGAGTAACGATCCAAGAGCGAGTCTTATCCGACATTACTCCGATGATATCCCGGACGTCAGTCTGAGCGAGATTAGAATGGCTCTCCAGCACCTTAAAAACGGCAAGGCCCCAGGCGAGGATGGAATTACAGCGGAGCTTCTGAAAGCGGGTGGAAGACCGGTACTTGAAGTCCTTCAGAAGCTCTTTAATTCCGTCCTCCATGGTGGCATTACACCGGAGGCGTGGAGCAGAAGTGCGGTGGTCTTGTTCTTCAAGAAAGGCGACAACGCTCTCTTGAAGAACTACAGACCGATTTCCCTTCTGAGCCGCGTCTACGTGCTGTTTTCGAGAGTCATTACGAATCGTCTCGCGCGCAGACTTGACAACTTCCAGCCTCCCGAACAAGCCGGTTTCCGAAAAGGCTTTAGCACCATAGACCACATACATACCCTTCGGCAAATTGTGCAGAAGTCCGAGGAGTACAATTTGCCACTATGTCTGGCGTATGTGGACTATGAGAAAGCCTTTGATTCCGTCGAAATTTGGGCGGTGCTGCAGTCCCTTCAGCGATGCCAAGTTGACTGTCGGTATATCGAAGTGTTGAAGTGCTTGTACAGTAGGGCTACGATGGCTATCCGAGTACAGAACCAGAGTACGAAACCTATCCAATTGCAGAGAGGTGTAAGACAGGGTGACGTCATATCCCCGAAACTCTTTACCGCTGCATTGGAAGATGTTTTCAAGCTTCTGGACTGGAAAGGATACGGTATCAACATCAATGGCGAGTACATCACTCACCTTCGATTTGCCGACGATATAGTCCTTATGGCAGAATCGCTGGAGGACCTAAGCACTATGCTCAATGACCTCAATAGTGTTTCCCAACGGATAGGTCTTAAGATGAACATGGACAAAACAAAGATCATGTTTAATGTCCATGTCACACCTATGCCGGTAGTTGTTGGGAACACTAAGCTCGAAGTTGTTGACGAGTATGTTTACCTGGGACAAATAGTCCGACTAGGTAAGTCCAACTTCGACCGAGAGGTCAATCGACGGATTCAACTCGGTTGGGCAGCGTTCGGGAAATTACGGCACATCTTCTCGTCATGTATACCTCAAAACTTGAAAACGAGACTGTACACCCAGTGCGTGTTGCCAGTGATGACATACGGAACTGAGACGTGGTCCTTCACTGCTGGCCGGATGAGGAAGCTCAAGGTCGCTCAGCGAGCTATGGAGAGGGCTATGCTCGGAGTTTCTCTGCGTGATAAACTCAGAAATGAGGATATCCGCAGTAGAACTAGAGTGACCGACATAGCCCAACGGATTAGTAAGCTGAAGTGGCAATGGGCCGGCCATATAGCTCGAAGAACCGACAACCGATGGGGAAGAAAGGTTCTCGAGTGGCAGCCTCGTACCGGCAGGCGAAGTGTAGGGCGTCCCCCCACTAGATGGAGTGACGACCTGGTAAGATATGCAGGAAGTCGATGGATGCAGGTGGCTCAGGACCGTGCTTTGTGGCATTCTTTGGGGGAGGCCTATGTTCAGCAGTGGACTTGTGAAGGGCTGTAATGATGATGATGATGATTTCGGAAATTAGCCAGAACTAACAGACCGACAGACAAACAGGCAGACAAAATTAAAAAAAAAATTGCTTTTTTGTTATAAGTAACGTATCATATGAATGTAGAAAAAAAGCTGTTATTTTGTCATTACCAACACACACTTTAATTTATTTATTATTTTTAATTTATATTATTAATAACTAAAATTAAAGTGCCTGTCTGTAATAGAATTAATTGACTTCTTTTGCACTAAGGGGGTTATTTGCTAATACATAATGAACCATTTTTAAAAATTATGCCTGTCTGTCAGAGCTAATATTCGGAATAGCTTAACCGATTGTAATGAAATTTCACAAACAGATAGACAACAATGTCAGGAGTGACCGATGCTATATTTTATCCGAAATACATGCAGGATTTTTTAAATAAAAAAAATTACAAAATAAATGTTTTTTGATAATCTGGTAAAGTATAAGAGATATAAAAAGTTTTGAACAACTTTTAAACAAAAAATGTTCTTTTAGATACTCTTTTATTCCCCAATCTCTTTTCAAGGTTTGATTTCAATACTATCTTAAAACAAAATTAAAATGAGTGTTAAAGGATAACGTAATAAGACTTTTTACTTGAAATTAATAAATCTTCTATTTTTGTTTTAATTATTTTTCTACTGCGCACATAGTTTTTGAAAAAAAAAATCAGTTTGAAGTAGTTTATCGATAATTTTGCCCAAAGACCATTATTAAAGATGTACAGGTATTTTTTTTTAAATTATTAGCGTCTAGTTTTAAATATGAGCGGAACTGCGTTCATGGATCTTTAAATGATTTCCACTTACTCCACATGTTGTGATTGAGTACAGGTACCGGAATGGATAATCATTTATTCTTGGGTTTATCCGTCGCACAGCGGTAACCAGGACTCAACTACAAAATTTTAACAAATCGCGGAGGCCTTTGATGTAATTCTCAATCGGTACTCTACTGCATAGCTAGTTTTATGGGGACTTTAATGCCTGCCATCAGTACTGACTGTTCCCATATAAGAAGACTGAACACTGGATCGCTGGGAGCGAGGAGTAGAATTTTTCCTTGTCGCTGGGTTTCTCATTGCTTTTTTTGAACCTTCTCTACAAAAATTGGTTGTATATTTCAAAATAACCCTGTATATAGTCTCATACGAGTATATACATATAATAAATCTATAGAAAAGTCGTATATGTAATTGCAATATACTCTTAAAAAACAAGTCCAGGAGACTAAATAAAGGGCACTGAAGCCAAATTAGTAGAAGATTTTTAGAATTTTTATCTGTATGTTATCTATGTATTACCGATTCACGCAAAAAAACTACTAGACAGAATTACATTCAATTTTTTATGTTGGTAGTTAGTAGCCCGGGGCAATTAGGCTACCTTTGATCCTATTACGGAACATAAAAAAAGAAGATTAAGTATGTTTCTTCCTTTATATGTTAATTTTCAATTATATATGATTATGTTAGGTAATAGACGGAATGACAGGTGTTTTTTCAAATAAATATCATATTTGTAAATAAAGTTTAAAATTAGTTTTAACCTTTGCATAACACTTTCAAACTCCGCTGACGATATACGTTTTAATTATCAAAACAGCGCCATCTATCACCAAATGAGAAAACCTATATTTAGACTTTATTAATAAATAAATTAAATAACTTAGGTATGTACATTTATATGTTTAAATAATAAGATATATATAATTATTAAAAAATCCTAACCTTTAACTTTTTAGTTTTTTTGTTATTTGATTATAAAAGTGTAATAATTAAAATTTAAAAATAATAGATAACGGTGACATCTATTAAATGTATGAAAATTTATATTTTTTTGAACCAAAAACATATCAATTTTCATACATTTGTTTGATACTATATCTGTATGTTAACTAATTAATACTGCTCTGCCTGCAATTATAGCAAAATTGTCATTAAACCATTAATTCGTGAAATGGTGTCATTACATGATATTTATCACTGTTTGTTAACCATATCATTATATAGCTTAGCCAAATCAACGAATAGAGATCGTTTGACGATATTAATAACGAAACACAACATTGCTGTTTCATGATAATATGGTCATATCGTCAATTAGCTTTTCACCGCTAGTGGTGCTGGTAGCGCATTTTTAATAGATTTTTTTTAACAGAATCAACATCCCTTTATTCCTTTTTTATATAGTAAATAAATGTTCACGCCTTTGGAATGGCTCTTGAGCCAGTCGCACCCCAACATCTAGTAATATCATCTATAGAATAGCTGATATTACTAGATAGTATTAATTTTAACTTTCATAGTTTTAATGTTCCGCGTTTAGCGCCCTCTACATTCTGTTAAAATAAAACTAGTGATGAGTAAATTATAAAATTAAAATTTAGAATACTACTGAATACTTATTCGAACAGCATCAAAAATTGTCACACTTAAAATTATCTAGACCGGTGGCAATTATCGGGATGATTTACCACAATTACCACGTTTGGCAAAATGGCTAATAACACTATTATACACAAAACGTGTGTTTTGTGTGCACAACAGTATCCAGTACTGTGTACACAAAACTGAGATTAAGAGAAAAGATCTTTAGTTTTACTTTAAACTTTAGTTTTGATTGAATGTAAAGAGTAAATGATAACATAAAATTTTGATTGCAAGACAATTTATCTTTCCTATGGATACAACGGAAGACACGACCAATATAAAAAATAGATATTTCTAGACATATTATTATATTTATGCAATTCTGAAAAACTTATTTATTCACGTGTTCCTATAGCATATTATATACATGCTAAATATCAATCATCTATGAAGGTCCAATAGTCTTTGGGAATTCAAAAGTTTTTTGATACCGAAGTGACTCTAAAAGTGATCGTATTTTGCTCAATTTGGCACGGAATAGCATTTAATGATGTTTCTAAATTAAAGACAATGCGAGCGAAGCCGCGGGTAAAAGCTAGTATATAATATGTATCTCATAATAAGTAGAAATTCTTAAAGCTGTGCTGCAATAATAGAATTATTTTTAATGTTTTGTTTAATTTCACTCCTTGTATTCAATATAATATAGAGCCTCATTTAAAATCTGTTTCAACTTTCTCAAGCATCCACATGCAGGAGAAGCACCGAAAGTTAGATTGGAAAACTTAAGTTGTTGCATGTTCTTCTTGCGTAGTTTATTAAGCGAAACACGTAATATATCAACTGCGTACACTATTTAGTCAATTAAAATAAGACGCCGCTATATGTTGTGATATAAGGTTGAAAGTATATATTAAAAATTCAATCTAAACAAATTGTTTTATCGAGACTCTTTGAAAGCATATTATCTTCCATTACTAATAAATAGGCGGTATACAGTTTTACCTCACTTTTTTGTCAAATTTATTAATGTTGACATGTTTATTGATTTCAAACACTAATTAATAAATAAACATTAAAAATATACTACGAATTCACAATCCGAAGACTTTTTACAATAAACAGTTTGTAATATTGACAGCTTAAATCCAAAAGAAGATAATATATTATCTAGCAATTATTCAAGTAAATTTTAACGCCTTACAAGTATTCACTCGGATCTCGTACGAGAAGATTAATAAGTAAAATTAATCTGAAAAGTACAGTTTCGATATTATTAAAGATTTCAATTTAATTTATTCTACAGCAATATTAATAAAATTTGCCAACTTTCTTATTAGTATTTCCGTTATTACTAATTAATTTGTAAGTTGAAGAAGCAAGGGGCTGTATGGCATGTGTGTACTAATGGCTATGTAGCTCGTAGAATCGACGACTGATGGGGAAGAAAGTTTGTCGAGTGGCAGCCTCGTACCCGTAAGCGAAGTTTACTCTATTTTTTTGCCACAAGCGATTTCATCTATAGTTTTGATTTGATTGATCTGCTGTTTGATACAGAACATTTCTTTCATTTATTGACTTCTTAGTCTTATATTAATCACTGATATTTAAATCTTTACTTATTAATATGTATATTGATTTCAAATAGTTATAAAGTTAATAAACTATTATTTTTTAACTTAATATTATAAGTATATAGTTCAAATAAGAATAGGATATCTGATGGTAAGTGGATGCTGTGGCCCATATACATCTACTATACATTTATCCTCGATTAAGAATCAAAATGCAGATGCGTTGTCACCCCCGAGATCTAAGATGGAATGCCTCGTTTTCAGTAAAAATGGTCTCCGGTTCTCTTCACTCACTATACAAAACAGCAGCTATTTTACGCTGGTATTCTGAGAGAGCGTGGTCCTTCCCCGGTCCAGCCAACCCATTTGTGCTACAACCATAATATATCTGCAGCATGGAATTACCACGTGTGGAGTGCAAAAATTATTTAGGTTTGGATGGTATATCAAGTAAAATTTCAGCAAGTTCTTCAATGTTAATATGTATCAGAGTCATTCTAGTAAGTGCAAAAACGTTGATGGTGTAGATGGTTCGAAAGCCTTTAATTATTTCAACTGTAAATCCATGCTACAAGGACAAGAGTTTGTCTCTAACATATTTATATTTTAGTGCTGTACGTATACTAGATGCGTAGCATTCGATAACTTGTCTTTAAAGGATTTCTATATTTTCGGATTGGATGGTGGGTAAATATTTAATAAGTTTGTTATAGATGTTTTGTGTTTAGGTTATGAATTTGTATTTCTTGTCAATGATGAAACTAAGAATTTTGGAGTGATCTTGAATTTAATCGTGAGTACAAGTAATGTTTGTTTTAATTTTATCTCCCTTTTTTGTAAAAGCTAGTGCTTGGGTTTCCTGTTGTCCAAAATTTCACTCCACTGGTTCTCCACCAAATGTAATCAAAGATAGGGCTTAGCTTATTTAGCATTGTAGTATTAGCGGGTCTTTGTGGTGGGCTACGAGAATTATGTCATCAGCAAAAGATTGCATGTGACATCCGTGAGGTAAATATTTGTGAGGCAGTTCATCTAAGGTTATATTACAAAAAGTTTGACTACATATGGAGCCTTGGGTACAACCTTTGGTTATGGTCTTGCTGGTGCAACAACTAGCGTAACTTATACTGATAGTTCGTTCACTTAGGTAGTTATATATGTTTTTGTATAAATTTTTTGGACATCCGATATTTTGAAATTTTCATAGAATAGCATGCCACTAGGCATGATCAAATGCCAATTGAATATCTAAAGAAACAACGAGTCATGCTGAAGCTATATTGGTTGTATAGTTGTAACACGAATGGGTCGGCTCGGCCGGGAACCAGTGTAAAATAGTAGCATAATGCTGCTGCGTTTTGTATGGTAAGTGTAGAGAAACTTTTTACTGGATAGATGTAGATGTCTATGGGCCACAGCAACCACTTACCAACAAGTGGACTATAAAAATGTGGCTGAGTGCTTCTATGGTAGATTTCTTTTTTTTTGACCCAGTACTATATTTGATTGGTTTTGTTGAACTTTTCGAGTAATTTTCCCAATAAAATTATCCGTCCTACGGGACGATATTATAAGAAGCATCGGTATAATCTACTTGGTTAATTTTAAGGATTATCTTAACTTGTGCATGTTTCCCTTGTTTACAGAATAAGGTTAAGGCTAAGGAATTCATAATATTAGGAATATTTTCTGGGAATTATTTGTCAAATCAGTTACATATTTTCAAAAGTGTGGTGGTCTAGTGATTTTCAAAGATTTATATCACTAAGGCTTTAGAGAATTTCTTCAGTAGTAAAGAGAAGGTCATCATTTGTAATTTTTTACATTTAGTAATTAGTCTAGAAGATGTTTGGAATTCGTGGGTATTAGGAGTATCTACAGGGTAAAATTTATCCAAGAAAAACTGAGATGTTTCTTAACAAGATGTAGTAACCTTATTGGGTGCTATTTTTACCACTGAAGGTGGCTGTGATGATTATTTAATCTATTAGTAATAGACCATACATCTTCTTTTCCCTGCTTCAAAAATAATTCTTGAAAGTTCTTTGCAGAAGAATTTCTGATAGCCTCAGCATTTTTTTTATGCTTATTCATCAATGGGAAGATTTTTTTCGGGAGAATTTCTGAAGTATGTTATGGTTGTCTAAGACTTTTCTTTTCAGTATTTCGAGTACTTTATTCCAGCAAGGGGAGTGTATTGATCGAACAATGGGGTGGGGAGATGATTTTTTGTACAAGAGATGTAATTTTTTTTGGTAGTTGGCCGTTGGTAGTTTAGCCCTACTCCTACTACTAGATGGAGTGCCGATCTGGTAATATATGCAGGAAGTTGATGTGTGCAGGTGGTTTAGGTCCGTGTTTTTAGGCTTTCCTTGGAGAATGCCTATGTTCAACAACAACAGTGAAATAATGAAGGGCTGCTATGATGATAATGATGACGATTTAAGATTCACGCAAATACTACTTAACGAATATTGACGACGACAATATACGACGCCAAACAAAATATAGGCAAATGTTTGTCCGACTAAGGGAGTGTAAAAAGGTGCGTAATGTATTTTTCTCTTCTTAAGCCTCTTATTTTCAAAATAGCTTCTAATGATTTCATAACTTGAGTAGAGATCTTAAATTGTATTCTTTATAATATATTTGAGAAGTGTGTACGTCTAAAATAGAACAATTAAAAATGAAACTAGTATTATATTTTATTTACAACTAGCTGGTTCCCAGCGCGTTGCGACCGCAGAAGTAATTATTGTAGAAATATCGTTTTAAATTTGGAAGATTTATATTGTTTGCGATAATAACCCAGCGATAGGAACAGATCTACAAGTATATGAAGTACTACATACATAATGACTTATGGATTATCCACTTCTAGAGCTTATATTACAACCATGTGAAAGTAAAGTTGGTATTGATATTAAACTTAATTCCTCTCACACCCTCATTCAAAAATCAAAAGCAACATTTATAATTTTATAATCAACATAAGGTTTGATAGTTAAAAGTTATATTAAAATATGAAATAAAAATATATAATATTTTAACAAACAAATTACCCACAAATTGTGTAATACCATTCCAGATGGAACTCTATGAATAAAATTATCGTTTTATAGAATTGATTCTGGAGCACACAATACTCGTTTTGCGCTTGGTTGCATTTCACTTACAGTTCGTTTTAATAATGTAATCTTTCCATTAAATACCTAAATGGATTTCAAGATTTTTTTTTGTTTATTGATCCACCAAAATTTCTATTATTCCGCACACACATCCTTACATTTAAATACAAGGAACCGATGAAAACTAAAATGTACAAATAGTTACAGGCGCATAACACATGCAAATAACTATATCAGCACTGTGTAACTTTCTTTCTTCGATAAAAAAATAACCAATTGATAACGATACACAGTATTAAGAATATATAGAAGCGGAAAGAAAAAAAGTATTTTATACAAGAGATGATCTCTTATTGTGTGACGGAGCTTGTTAGGAGGGTCGAAAAATATATCGAATGTTTCGCTAAATTTCTTGAAAATTTTACTCATAGCAATTGGAGAATTGGAGTCAAACACTATTCTATGATAAGGTCTAGTCAATAGTGTAACTTTACGGACGAAACGCGGATAACGAAAGGGACACACAATTAAATTTACTTTAAATTTCAGGACAGTCAATAACACCAATAATAATTTTGGAAGCAAAAATTAAATCAATAATATCCCTGGGGTTATCAACAGAAATCATTTTAAAATAGACCAAGTTATTTTCAAATGATACACTCTTTTTATACTCGTAACTTCTAAACCCACGTGCGTAAGACAAATGTCTTATAAATCTTTTTTGGTTCCGCTGGATTCTTAGTGAATGTGTAACATAATGAGGTATCCAGACCACAACACAGTATTCTTATATACTTCTTACCAATCTGTTAAACAAAAAAAATAATTTTAGAGCTTCAAAAGACTTTGATATTTCTTATTACAAAACCCATCATCCTAGATGCACGTTTAGTAATGTTTTCAATGTGAGGCAAAAAAGTTTCTTTTTTATCGAAAATAATCCCTAGGTCTCTAACTTGGTCAAACTGCTGTATATTATTATCTCCAATGTGATAGCTATAATCGATAGCATTACTTTTTCTCGCGTATTGCACATACAAACATTTACTAATGTTTAAGTCCATACGATTAACTTTACACCATTCTACAAATTGATCTAAATCGTTCTGTAGCTTCACTGAATTATTCTCTTCCGTAATAATCTTTCAAATTTTAAATCATCACCATAAAAGAACGCATGAGCACTTTTATCAATTAATTCTGGAATTTCATTAATGAACACTCCAAACAGAATCGGTCCAAGATTTGACCCTTGTGGCATACCGGAATGAATATTTTTAAACCCGATTGATATTCATTCACAACTACAAAAAACGCTCGGTCATTTAAATATAATTACATCCAATATAACAAACTACCAGTAATACCATAGGCAGCTAACTTTTGAACCAATATATCACGTGGGACCCGACGCTTTGCTAAAATCGGTATATATTACGTCGACTTGTTTTCCCGCAACAAGTGCTTCAATTAGTGTTTCCGTAATATGTACCAAGTTAGTTCTCGTGAACCTAGATTTAACGAAACCATGTTGGCTAAAGGTTAAGTAAAGATTTATATATCTCTGAATAAAAGAACAAATAATTGACTCAAATAATTTAGCGAAGACTAATAGTATTAATTGATCAAAGGAACTTAGCTGTAAATATCCTTCGATCAAAAATATATAAAGTTGACGCCTCCACTGTGTTTGTATACTATGTAGTCATGAATTGACGGATCGAATCATACAAATTTTAACCTTCCGAGGCAAAAATCTAATTTTTACTGGTATCCCTGGCTATATCATCTCCCACTGGTAACACTATACACCGCATGTCATTGTTAATTTATATCCACTAAAAATAAGAAAAAATAATTAAATTACAAGCAATCACTAAGGGTGGGTATTAATATACAGCAGGGTAGGGTTGTACACAGAGGAGGCATCAATTTTTAATCTGGAGGTAGCTGTGGTTAACTATGACATTGTGAAAATGTGACCATGGGTGCTGAAAAGTGCTCGAAAAGTGGGGAATATTAAATAAAAAAAAATAATGTATTCTCCTATTAAAATATTTAACCTATCTATCTGTCTGACTTATTGCTATAAGGGATATTAAGCTTTTTTAATCCTATAAACACCGGAACCGTTTAACTTCACAATATGAACCCAAATCATATTAGTAAGAACAATAAGTAACTTTCTTACTTTTACTGTAGCACCAACCTCGATTTTATACAATAGACATATTGTTAGTCAAAAGGCAAGGCGTAGTGAAGAGTGCACGCCTTGCAATACATAACGCAGTGTTGGTACCGACTTTGTTATATGGCAGCGAAACCTGGGTATGCCAGAAGAAGCATAAAAGCAAGTTGAATGCAGTGGAGATGCGATCTCTTCGTAAAATGTGCGGCGTTACCATGGCCGACCGAAATCGAAACGAAGAGATTCGCAATATGGCAGGTTTGAAAGATGACCTTATCACAAAAATTGATAAGGGCGTGCTTCGGTGGTTTGGGCACGTTGAGCGAATGAGTGAATGGTGAAGAAAATATATAGCGCGAAAGTTAATATTAAAAGGTGTCGAGGTAGACCGAGACTAACTGTCGAAGACCATGTGAGCAAATTGCTCGAAGAGGGTAGGGTCTAGAGTACTCGGATACCTAGACGTGCATGTATGAAGAAGATAATGAATCTGAAAGAAGCGAAAGAGGTATGTAAGGATCGTGACACTTGGCGATCTGTTCTCTCTGGCTACCCCTTCAGGGATTGTGCGTGAAGATAAGTAAGTAGTATATAATGATAAAGGCTCAATGATTATTTTTATGCTTTACATACATAAATACCTCCCTTACAGCATTGACCCAGCGAGGTAAGTTTTGATGCAACCGATGGACAGTCCTCAAAGGAGATGTTACATAACAGTTGTTTATCAGGGTAAGAAATAAGTAGTAGGTATAAGAATAAAGTAAAGTATCTGGCTTATGAAGATTATAATGTTACTCCTTCTTTATTTTGTGTTTTAAGATTGTTAAGAATTGAATTTTTTTTTATAGGAGGGGGGGCAAACGTGCATGCGGCTCACCTGATGGTAAGTGACTACCGCCGCCCATGAACAACTGCAACACCAGGGGAATTGCAGATGCGTTGCCGGCCTTTTAAAAAGGAGTACGCTCTTTTCTTGAAGGTCCCTAAGTCGTATCGGTCCGGAAAAATCAATGATGGTAATCGATTCCACAAGGAAGTCGTGCGAGGAAGAAAACATCTTCTAAATCGCACAGTGGTGGACCGCCAATCATCCAGATGATGTGGATGGTATCGGGAGTTCTGCCGCGATGTGCGTTCGTGAAATTTGGTGGCTGGGATTAATCCGAACAATTCCTCAGAGCACTCCCCATGGTAGATACGAAAGAAAATGCAAAGAGATGCAACATCTCCAATGAATGAATGCGTGTGAATGAATGTGCCAATGAATCGAGCCGATCGGAAAGGGCTCGGTCGTCGACGATTCGAGCCGCTTTGTGCTAAATACGGTCAAGAGGAAGGAGCTGGCACTGGGGAGCCCCTGCCCAGAGATGGGAACAGTATTCCATGTGGGGCCGAACCTGCGCCTTGTAAAGTTGCAGGCGGTGTGCCGGCATGAAATACTGTCCCGCTCTGCTAAGCACGCCAAGCTTTTTAGAGGCCAATTTGGCCTTCTCTTCCAAGTGACCACGAAACTGCACGTCACTCGATATGTCGACTCCGAGGATACCGATACTGGCTGAGGCAAGAAGGGGAGTGCCTTGAAACTGAGGAGATACGACAAAGGGGTACTTTTTAGCGGTAAACGCGCAAACTTGTGTCTTCTGAGGATTAAACTGGACTAGATTTAGTCGCCCCCAATCCGAGACTTTGTTCAGCAAAGACTCGACTTCAGACACAAGTTTGTGAATAGAAATATTGGCACGGCCGGTGTATAGAGCATCACCAGTGCTGTCATCCGCATAGCAATGAATGTTACCAGTTAGCAACATATCATTGATATGCAGAAGAAACAGCGTTGGTGATAGCACACAGCCTTGTGGAACACCAGCGTTAATAGGCTTGTAGTCAGAGCATGCACCGTCTACAACGACCTTGATGCTCCGATCTGCAAGGAAGCACGTGATCCAATTGCACAATTTCTCGGGAAGCCCATAGAAAGGGAGCTTCGAAAGAAGCGCTTTGTGCCAAACCCGATCGAAGGCCTTCGCAATGTCCAGACTAACGGCCAACGCCTCCCCCTTGGACTCTACTGCCTCCACCCATCAGGTAGACCAGAAGATCACCAGCTGATCGACCCCGACGAAAACCGTTTTGGCGGTCACTGGTCAGCTGGTGACCCTCAAGGTACCGGATGAGCTGGCAGTTAATAATAGATTCCATTATTTTGGAAACATTATTTTGGTGATCGCGATAGGCCTATAGTTGGACGGGTCTGAGCGGTCGCCTTTTTTAGGGATCGGGTGGAGAAAAGCTGTCTTCCATGAATTCGGGACTACGCCTTGGGAGTAGGAGTACCGGAAAAGACGCGTTAGGACCGGTGCCAACACCGGAGCACACGTCCTCAGCACCATTGGGGGGATTCCGTCAGGCCCACTCGATTTCTGGATGTCCAGGGAGAGCAGTGCTTTGCGAACCGAGCGCTGTAAGAACAGCAAATCCGGCATGGAGCACTCACACCGCGGGATGGTTGGCGGCGTTTTCCCCCCGTCATCAAGAGTCGAGTTGGACGCAAAAAGGGAGCCTAAAAGGTCAGCTTTGTCTTTTGCGTCTGGGGCCAGTGAGTCGTCCTCTCTGTGCAGAGATGGTAGTGATGGCTTACAGAAATTCCCTTGGACAGCCTTGGCAAGAGACCAGAATGCACGGGTTCCCGAAGGAAGGCGAACTAGTTTCTCGCCACTTCTGCCTATGTGCTCTGACCTTGCCTTGGCAATAACTCTTTAGAAGGACCTGGAGGCGAAATTATACTTCTTTTTAAGTGTGCTGGTGTTTACATCCCGAGTCGCAGAAGCCGCAGCCCAGGCTTGATAACACTCCTGCTTACTGCGTAATGCAGTCTTACAGGAGCGACCAAACCAAGGCTGAGATCTGCCTTCGATGGGTACCACAGATGACGGAATAAATAGTTCCATTCCCTGTAGCACCACATCAGTGACAGAGTCTGCAACAGCGCTGGGATCATCCGGCGAGAAGCAAACCCGCCCCCATGGGTAGGATGCAAAGAAAGACCGCATTCCGTCCCAATCCGCCTACCTGTAATGCCAAACACGGCGGCAACCTGCAGAACGCAACCGCGAAGGGAGCGTGAGTGGCACCACACTCCGGATCAGATAATGGTCCGAAGAGCCGAGAGGGGCATCGACGGAAACCTGATATCCGTCCGGATGAGAGGTCATCAGAAGGTCCAACAGGGAAGGTGTATGATCCTCCACATCTGGAATCCGCGTAGGCGAAGTAACCAGTTGTGTTAGACCATATGACAAGGCAAAGTCGTGAAGAATGTATGAATGAATTGAATTTTATGAATGAATTTTATGTATTTATATTTTTGCTAATAACAAATGCATCAAACTTAGTTTATCATATAAATTTAGTTTATTAACTTTACTTAACAAACTTAGAGACAATTTTCGTAAAGGTTTAGGAATTCGATCCCCATTTTATCAATTTTACAAGCAATGTCACTTATTGTGGTTATTACATGCATATGGTTTATGTATATAACTGTAATATTATAACAAATTTTAGCTATAGGATTTTAACAAAAAATTATAATTCAAAGTAAAAAATTGTAGTACTTGCCTATTATTATAAAAATTTGTGCTGTTAATTATATAAAAATATGTTCTATATGTAGTGTCTTTTTTTAAGCCTCATGTCGTTTTTTAATCAAAAAACAATAAAACAATTTCACATTCCCTATGAACTGAAAGGATATTTATTTTATAAGCAACTCCTGTTATTGCATTACTTGTAATCAGAATATAATTTTTAAGTTTTAATTTAGATTCAAAATTATTATTATTATTCTTCAAGAGAAAGCACATAGTTAAATTCAAAATGTTTTGCATACATTTACCCAAAAGAGATAACTGGGCATGATTAATTTTTTTAATAATTTATCTTAAAAATATTTTTCTATTAAATTAGCAAATTTTCTATATCATTCGAGTGGATTATAATTAAATAATTCACTTTCATTCGTGTGAAATATTTGTATTTCACTTCAGGTATGAAAATGCTATAATTTTACAAATTAAAATCATATAATTTATATTTACTTTTAAGGTATTTTTTACATATTAAACCCTATATACTTTATAACCAAAATAACACCTCACCTCTCTTAAATATCTTCAAGCCTGCTCTCTAATAATGTGGGCGTTGCGCGGCTGTTTGTTTTTAATTTTACAAATGGCTGTGTAAGTCCAGCGGTGATTGGTCGCATGTTTTATCGCATGACGCAGTCGCTCGCTCCTTAGGTAGAGAGCGGTTGCATCATCGGTTTGTATAAAAGGCACTTGTTTTGGCTCGCCGCTCACTTAGCGGTTAGCCACCGTAGAGTCTATATCACCTGAGGATGCCTCGTGTAGAGGCGAAACACGTGTCGTATTATCGTCAGTGGTGTGTCTTGCCTAGTGTAGTGGTGTTGGGAGTAGCGGTGCTGGGATTAGTGGTGACGGGGATAGTGCACGCAATTGAGGGAGGGCGGGAGGTACTTCTTCATACTAGGTAAGACACATCATTTTATTTTATAACGCGGATATTTGCGAAGTAAATTTTTGTAAAAGCTTTTATTCGCAAGGGAATCAAAATCTACAGGGTACTTCCCGTGAACTCAGAATCTTAAAATTTGGCACGAAGTAACGTATCATAGCAAATATAATGGAAAAATTGCGAAAAGCATGAATTTTTAGTTACATCATATAATAAAAATATTTTTAATTATTTTAAACTTATATAACTACGGATTTGTTCGGAACCCTCGGTGCGCGAGTCCGACTCGCACTAGGCCGGTTTTTTTATTTTATAAAACTCTTTACCTAAAATACAAAAATATAAAAAGAAAATTAAGACTAGTCTTGCTTCAATTAATTTTATAGCTTTTAAAACTTAGCATGTCCTATGCTTGACTCACAAACTAACTGGTTTCGAGCCACTGAGTCATTTATTTTATATTTTATATTTTAGACCATTTGGAATAAAATAAGGTCAGGTCAATTTGTTTACCTCTATGGCTTGAGTCCAGCCATCGAGGAAGAAAGAATAGAAGTATCTTTTCTTTCTTCCTCGATGGCTGGACTCGTTGCCTGCCACAAACTACTTGATAAAATCTCTTCTGCTGGTATAGAGCAACTACTGAAAGCTATTGCATGTTACTGATAGAGACAGGTTCCAATAGTTTGAAGGTTTCTGTATGTTTGTTTTTTTGAAGATTCTTTGATTTTTTTGGGATAAAATTCCATACCAAATAAGAAGCCACTTGGGTTTCCTTAAAAGCTTTCTTTATAATCATTGGTTAACTCTGATAGTAGTGATGCTCTTCTTATAGGAGGCTCTAAATTGTGTAAGTCATATAACAATTTAAGGCAGTAATTTACAATACCATTATTTCTTTATCAGTCTTCTTGATAAGATCTAGACCTATACATAGTAAAAAGAACATAAATATTCATATAAAATATAATTCAATGCCTCGTGTACCCCACGTGGCACCGCAAGGCTGATATGTAAATTACAGACTCTCGTTCTGTCTAATATATAGATTTTATATTACGTTTGTTTTACGCTGTAAGCAATGATATTACAACTTTTATTTATATTTTATATTATTACATTATAAACTATTGTCACCAAATCAAAAAATCGCAATCTACTCAACTTAAATAATTTCCACCAGCTTTATATTGCACTTATAGTAAAAAAGTACACCATAGCAAGAGATTTCATTTAATACTTCTGATGTAGTTAGAAGATTATTTACTCGTATTTCGATAAATATGTACATCATATATTAATATAGTAAAATAAATTAATAAAAACATAAAGAAGTCATTATAGTAGATAACTAACTTATTAATATGTTATAAAAAACTATAATAACTTAATAATTATAAAATATTAAGGACTATAATATATAAACAAAATATTAAAAATAATATTTCACTATATATATAATAATATAAATTAAATAAAAATAATTTTAACTAAAATAATTAAAAAAATAATATTAAAATAATGTTTCGATTATTATTAAAAAAAAGGTAAAGTTATTTGAAAATACGTGGTAGAGCCATGCTGCAGCTATATTTGTAGTATAGTTGTGGCATGAATGGGTCGGCTTGACCAGGGACGGACCACGATCTCACAGATTACCAGCGTAAAATAACAGCTTGACGCTGCTGTATTTCGTATGGTGAGTGTAGAGAACCGTAGACCTATTTTACTTGAAAAGAGGCATTCCATCTTAGTCCTCACGGGTGACGACGCATCTGCATTTTGATCCTTTGTTGAGGATAAATATAGATGTCTATGGGCCGCAGCTACCACTTGCCATCAGGTGGATATTGTGCTCGTTTGTCACCCTATCGTATTAAATAAAAAATAAATAAATAAATAATATCACTTGGACGTGAGTTTTTCAGTATGGCTGTGAACAAAATATCTTTGGAAAAGCTGACCTTATCGCTTTTATTTTTTTTATAAGCTTTAGATTTTAACCATAGGAAGCCCTTTGAATTTCACTATTGTAAACCGTCCCGTTATTATTTTTAAAATTTTTTGACAATATTTTACGGTAACAAAATACGAATCACCGTTATCAAGCAGTCAAAAAAATATTTCGTGTTAATTAAACAGATACAATTTTTTGCAGCTTTAAATGATCCACGCTCCCAATGGCGACCGACTATGCCCAAGACTACTGAAGTGGCAACGGGCCGGTCATGTATGTGCGATGGTAAATAGAGTGTCAGCCTTGTAGCCATAAAACAATTATATGAGTGGGCCCCTACTACATGTAGAGGCAACCTGGTAAGGTAAGCAGTAAATACAGGGGGCTCAGAACCGTGTGGTATTTCTTGCCGGAGGCCTATATTCAGCAGTAGACTTGTAAAGGAGTGTAATGATGATGATGGCGCTGTGTTCAAGTTATTCTTTATATATTTATACTGTAAAATTCTAGAGTGAATTCAGAGTGAAGCTCATCACGCTGCCAACCGGAAAGAACAAAACAACGTCGGCCAGGCCAGCTACTTACTAACTACTTCTAAAAATATTTTAGTACTCCCACTGACAACACTCATTTCATGTCATTGTGAATTTTGAAAAATATGTGAAATTAAAAATTGGAAATTCGCTTTTAGTGAAATTTATGAATTTGGTTATAAAAATAATGGTAAATTTATTGAAACATTCATAAACTTTTTGGATGCTTCCAATGTATGTAACTTTTACACTTAAATAACTTGTAGAGTAAATTATAAATAAATTATAAATGTACGTTGTAGAGCCATGCTGCAGTTATATTAATAGTATAGTTGTAGCACGAATGGGTCAGCTCGAACGGGAAAAGACCACGCACAGAATACGAGCGTAAAATTGCAGCTTAATGCTGCTGTGTTTCGTATGGTGAGTGTAGAGAACCGGATACTCTTTTTACTGGAAAAAAGGCATTCTATCTTAGTCCTCACGGCTGACAACGCAGCTGCATTTTAATTCGCAAACGAAAATAGGTGTAGATGTCTATCGGCCACAGCAACCACTTACCATCAGGTGGACTGTGTGCTCGTTTGTCACCCTATTCTACAAAAAAAATATGTCGCTAATTAATGTAACATAGTAATACAGTGTAACCTTGATATAACAATCATCAATATATCGAATTCCTCGTTTTAACGAATTTTTCCAAATCCCCTAGAACTGCCTGTAAGAGCTATAATGCAAAATATAACCCTACATTACGAATACATTTATCAAGAACCTGTTTATAAGAATTCTTAATAATTGCAGAATATAGACAGAAGATATTATTTACCTCTACTTAACCAATTTTTTTAACTTGAAACCTTGACATAACGTATCCTATTAATAATTGCCACTTAATTCCACAACAAATCATGCCTTTATATGTTCAGACATGTACACGACAGGCAGATTACTAGATACATAATGCTGAGGTTAATAAGCAAGTTTTCTTACCTTGTTAAAACGAATCGTAGTTCCACCTAACCTCTATATAACAAGCCTCAATATAACGAATTACTTGATATAACGAATACTTTCTAATTCCCTTCAGTATGGTTATATTGAGCTTGCACTGTGTTCGAGTGTTTATTTAAATTAGTAGAAATAGAAAAGAAAAATGTTTAATTTTGACTAAATCATAAAATCGAATTAAGAACTATACGGTATTTATTTATTTATTTTTAATAGGAGAGGGGGCAAACGAGCATGCGGCTCATCTGATGGTAAGTGACTACTGCCGCCCATGAACAACTTCAACACCAGGGAAACCAGGGGAATTGCAGTTGCGTTACCGGCCTTTTAAAAAGGAGTAGGCTCTTTTCTTGAAGGTTCCTAAGTTGTATCGATCCGGAAAAATCGCTGGCTGTAATCGATCCCACAAGGAATTTGTGCGAGGGAGAAAACTTCTAAATCACACAGTGCTGGACCGCCAATCATCCAGATGATATGGATTTTTTGTAATTTATGTACTGTTTACTATCACTTTCATATTAATATTGTGAGCAAGCAATATTTGTTATTTGTTGTGAATTGTGCACTAATAAAACTTTAACCATAGACTATAAATTATATAATTTAATAAGATATTCTGGTAAGAGCGGTAAGAGTAAAACTAAATCACTAAGTCAGTCGGTTAGCCATGCAGCACCACTACATAATGAAGCGGATGCCAGAAAAATAAATATATAAAGAACTAAGAGCGAGATTGTCGACGAACAAGTTCGCATAGTTCACCTAAAGGAGCGCTCTTCCCACCTAGATCGTTCGCGAACTACCCAAGACAACATATCCGTTGGCTTTTGTCATTTTTTTTTGTTGTTACTACAGATATCGTCATTTTAAATTAAATTACGCAAATAAACTCTGAACAAAACCCTCTCCAAGCTTTGATGAGCAACCTGGAGCTTCATCACACGGCCAGCGGTGGAAGACCACCTCTCAGAATCATATGTCATAACTGGCTACACACACTGATTAAACATACACTCTTGTTTCTAGATTTTAAGGAATAAGTGACGAAAAAATGTGTCGTAATCTCCCGAACTCTACCTGACCCAATTGGACCCGTCGAATAACTTTGGTTGAATAGGTTATATGTAAGTCCGACAATTAATAAACACTCACACTGGATTTAGAGGCCCGTAGATATGTACGTCTATCCTCTATTAAGTATCAAATGCAGAGGCGTTCTCACCTCGAAGCCCTAAGGACTTAAAAACAAAGCCACCGGTAACTCGTCACTCCTAATTCAAATTACAGTAACATAATGCTGGCTATTTCACGCTGGTATTTTGTTCGAGCATGGTCGTAAGTCATTGGCTGCAGCTTAGTTGTACCATGTATAATATGTTTTACGTTTTTCTGTAATATCTTGATGTTTAAAAAACATATCAATATTTTCATTTTATTTGTACCAAATAATTTAAATTGTTTATGCTAAAATAAACACAAAAATACTATTTTTCGAACTTCTAATTTTTAATATGCGACAGTAGGCACGCATTTTCTGAAAAAAATTGTCCATACTTACGTGATGCAGAAAAGTTGATGAGTGCAGAGCACCACCCTCGCACTGATAAAGCTTATCATCATCAGTCTCTATAGTCTGCTTTCTTTTTGTAGATGTTTTCTGCCACCATTATTATTATATTACGTCATCTCGAGCTAAATATCGGTACGCTTAATTGTACCGAAATAGCTTTTTATGAAAAAAATTCTTGAAGGTTCGTTTTCAAGAATTCTCTTTTTATCGCTATGTGATTGTGGCAAAATATAACATTAATTCTGACTGCAATTGCACATTTGGGCAATATTAATGTGCAAACCATTTCGCACCATTCTGTCGGCAAATGGCCCATATATCTAGCTTAGTGCAGTCGACGCTTCAAATATTAATTTAACAATTGTTTGTACGAAACTGTATGGCAATGTAAAGAAATTTAATTACATTAATCAAGATAAATTATCGCAATTAAATAAAACATTTCATCACTGGATTAATACCGAGTAAGGCATTACGTATGTTACAAATTTTAATCGTCAATATCGTGAATTTTAAGTTTTGTTTATTATTTATTATTTGTGTATGCGGCAAACAAATTTAAACTGTGCTCGTTAGAAGTCAGCTAAAACCTTTCCACTGATAGTCCACACCACCCAAAAATATCAAGCGAACGTTGGAGTTAGATTTAAAAGCTTTAAATGCTTCTATTTTCCCTTTCCTAATTTCCATGACTTGGCTTTTTAAATTTGCTCTTTTTAACAAAACAGAACCACACTACAGATGTATTGTGGTTGCAGCAGAAATTAGTTGCCTCAATACAATAGCAAATACATTAGCAGCATAATGCCATTGTGTTTCGTATGGTGAGACACAAGAACTGGTAACCCTTCTATCTGGTAACGAAGTATTCTATCTAAGTCCTCTAGGGTGAAAAAACCTGCATTTTAATGTGTCCGTAGACTAGTTAGTAGTTAATACACACAATAGTGGTTAAGCAAGTGTAGTGTTTATACCTTCCTATCACCAGTCGATTTTGTGTCGCTTGACAATGGAGGGAAAAAGTGACCTGCTGTAACAATAATTCCCTTAATGTCACCTACCTACAACCTATCACAGAACAGTCATTAAAAAAAGTCCCGCTGGATTTCTTGCTGGTTCATCCCAGGACAGAGGTTTTTTTCCTAACCAGTGCTAAAGTAAAAAATGACACGAAAAAATGATTAATAAGAATTACATGCAATCTACGTAGCATTAAAATATTCTATTCTATTCTATTCCATTCTATTGTATACTATTCTATTCTGTTCTATTCTATTCTTAACTAATAAAAATAAAACATTGCGTTCGCCAACGCCCCTGCCACGCCCTTGCCAACTCTTATGAGACAATTTAAGGGGATTTCAGCAGTGAATTTTGATAGGCTGTAATGAATGAATAAACAAACTATAGAAAAATTAAGAAAAGATAAGGAAGAAATGATGAATTACGATATAAATATGTAATTCAACATTACTTCCAAAATAATAATACTACCGATATCCCGTAATACATCAATATTCAAAAAGTATATCATCATTATCATCATTACAGTCCTTCCACTGCTGAACATAGGCCTCCCCCACGGAATGCCACAAAGCACGTTCCTGAGCCACCTGTATCTTATCAGGTCGTCACTCCATCTAGTTGCGGGTCGCGCTACATTTCGGCTACCGGTACTAGGCTGCCACTCAAGAAACTTTTTCCCCATCGGCTGTCGGTTCTTCAAGCTATATGGCCAGCCCTTGCCACTTCAGCTTACTAATCTGTCTGGCTATGCCGGTCACTCTGGTTCTACTGCGGATACCCTCATTTCTAAGATTATCACGCAAAGAAACCCAAACATAGCGCTCTCTATAGCTCGCTGAGTTACCTTGAGCGTCCTCATTCGGCCAGCAGTGAAGAACCCCATCTCATACCATAAGTCATTACTGGCAACGTGTACTGGTTGTATAATCTCGTTTTCAGGTTTTGAGGTATACCTGACGAGAAGATACGTTGTAAATGGATGCTGCCCAGCCGAGTTGAATACGTCGATTGAGCTTTCGATCGAAGTTGGACTTACCTAGTCGGACTATTGGTCTCAGATAAACATACTCGTCAATAACTAGTCAACAAAAGTACATGTACGGTAATTATTATATATATATATATATATATATATATATATATATATATATATATATATATATTGCTAAGATAGTGTCGTATTCTGATCGTTGTTGTAATTTTTCTAGTGCAGGCAAGGAGGATATTGTTGCTGAGAGGCTGAACTGTGTTACACTGAGATAAATAGTGTTGCCGTTGGTTTGCATACATTGGTGTTATCAAGTAATTGCGTACCTCACATAATACATGACATGGGTGTGTGATTGTGGCAGGGTCGTGTTTCGGTTTGGTCGAACTATAATTGCTCTGTACTGAATGTATAGTGCGTTACGCTATCTTATTACTAATACTGATTAATTGCTTAAGCAAGAGAGCAAGTTGAACATCCGCTCTCACACTTTTGTTATTTTTAACAATTAATGCTATCCTCATGTATTTCCGAGATCAGAAAGTGGGATCTCCTGCTGAATCTCCGAGATCAGAAGTGGGATCTTCTGTTATAATTTCCGTGTCGTATATATACATATATATTTATGCATAATTTCTTGAAATAATAATGTACATATTAAAAGAGAGTGTTTCACGATTAAATTGAAAAATTAAGTATGAGGCACGAAGATGCATAAAAAACATGCGTGAGTGTCGTGGAACACTCGGTTGGAACTAAGTTCCTTTTGTAGTATATTATTATTGATAAACGTATTACATTACAAATACAAATAAATGAATCATTAGCGTCTATTAAAATGAAGCGTCCTTTATTTGAAGTAATTGGAAGTATTAGGATTTTCTCCTGTATCGTGGAGACAGTTTACAAACACAAATTGCACAAGGACAAACATCCAGACCCGGAACAATTATTTGTAGGCCATACAAATACTTGTTCCGTGCGGGATTCGAACCCGCGCCCCCTAGCGCAGCAACTTATTGCTAAGCCACTGCGCCTCGAAGCCGCCTGTTGGGGGGTGACTCGAACTTTAGGCTTGATTTAGGTTGATTGGGGGCAAAAATCTCATTACACTCTGAGGGGGTCAAAATGGCCAAAAACCAAATAAATTAAAATTCTTATTTCGACTATAACTCCGCCTCCTTCGGAGGTTCTTACACAGTATTTACTTCCCGCATCCCACTTGTTTAAAATTATATTTCTTTCATGGCAAGATAAGAAAAAGTGCGAGGGAGATGGATAATATTCTATCTCGCTCGCACTACAGAAAGGAGGTCGTGACGGAAAAATCTTACACTTTTTCTCGCCTAGCCGCCATCCGTCAAATACGTAGCGTTCTATAAGGTACTTCGTTCCAAAAACTTCCATTTGGAAGACCTCGTTTTCACACATCATTTTAACTTATCAAGTACATATAAGATGTTCTTACAGTATGTTCAAAATCACGTTCGTCTAGACGCGCCATCATCACCACAAATTGTGTTTTCGTTTTTCTTAAGGTAATTCGGTGCTTGTTTTTTACGCACTGATTTGACGATTGATTTGACGATTGAATCATAACAGCTTTGTAATTTACTTTTCAATTATAATCAATACTCTTGAAAATTTATTGGAATATAAAAATATCATGCAAACTGATGGGGCAAATTCTCCGATGTTGTTGTTTTTTTTTTATAGTATAAGGGTGACAAACGAGCACACAGTCCACCTGATGGTAAGTGGTTGCTGCGGCCCATAGACATCTACATCTATCCTCTATTAGAAATCAAAATGCAGATGCGTTGTCACCCGTGAGGACTAAGATGGAATGCCTCATTTCCAGTTAAAAGGGTCTCCGGTTCTCTACACTCACCATACGAAACACAGCAGCGTTAAGCTGCTATTTTACGCTGATATTCTGTGAGAGCGTGGTCCTTGCCCGGTCCATGGGAGCCGACCCATTCGTGCTACAACTATACTACTAATATAGCTGCAGCATGGTTCTACAACGCTATGTGAATATGTATGTTGTACTTCATACATATTCAAATAACGTGGTCTGTTGGTGCACGACAGAAACACGCCTGTTTTTCGACGCGACAGAATTGCAAAAAAGGCGAACACAATACATCATTTCAAAGAATACAAGTAATTTTTTTAGAAAAATGGCACCTGTAAAAAAGTGACGAATTCTGTCTAAACTGTCTTATATTATCTATGCTATTCTTTAATAAATAATTATATTAAAAAGAAATAAAAAAATATGAGATGACTATATTGTTTAATTTAATATAGATACTATTTGTCCGTGGGAACCACGCGCGTTGAAGTTTCTAAAAGAATTGTATCCGCAACAGGTCAGGTACTACATTATCATTTTAGTCTTGACTAACTCTTTAGTCTAGTGATCGTAAACACGTTCAAGGTTCAAGGGTCTGAATCCCAAAACATAAATCATGTCGAAACATGATCAGATATTGGGTTCCCCTGTCACAAAAGTCTCAATAACAGCCCGGATTCAGGAAGTTGGCGGTGTTTCAACCCCATGCCTTGAAAAGTAAATAAGACCGTTGGTACTACGCTTGATCTCTCTCTAGTCATGTCGGATAACCGTTCTATCGGACTATGAAAGTGTGGGAATAGAGAGTGCATTTTTGCTTGCTTTATATACTCGGGTACTATAATCTTGCCCTACGCAGATGGCTAATCTCCGTTGAAACTGGCCGCCGTGACTTAAATTCGGTCTGGTGGGTATTATCATAATTTAAGTGTTTTTAATTGTCACAAGTATATATTGTTCTGTCATGTACATAATTAAACTGGTACGTTTATTGGACTAGGAATTTCAACTGAAAAATCGATATCTACAATATTCGATTCTTAAGAGAAATCAATATCGATTCTTGTTGGTAATCATTTACAGTTTTATCTAGATTAATACAAAAATAAATTAGAAATAGATAACCCAAAACACAAAATTTATCACTTTCTTCATATTTATTCATCATCATCATCATCATCATTACAGCCCTTCACAAGTCCACTGCTGAACATAGGCCTCCCCCAAGGATTGCCACAAAGCACGGTCCCGAGCCACCTGCATCCATCGACTTCCTGCATATCGAGCCATTACCGCCGACTTAGCGTAACCGACAAAAACCAAATTTTACAGGAGAACGTATTTTTAATTTTTTTTACAAATAACTGCGCTTTTAAATTGAAATTTAACATATAGGGTAAGCAGTATAATGATTGGCACTTTAAGCGGATTTCTACTTGTAAGTGCTTAATTCTCGTAAATAAACAAATTTGTTATAGTTTTTATTGTTTTGTTGGATTTTAGTTTAGATAGCCATAAATAAAATAACGCATTACGTTTAAAAAGAAATGTTTAATTAAGTTAAAAATCTAATTAAACTTTTTTCTAGGGAATGTTACAATCATTGGCACTTTAGCATGGTGAATGGCACTGTAAATTAAGTATAATCATTGGCACCATTGGAAGTCTTAAAAAGTTATACCCAGATCTTTCTAAGCTCCATCTTATTGTTATAATACTTATTTTGAACAAATCTTCTTCAAAAATTCTCCTTAGATCTTCATCTGAAAGCGGTTTCGTTGTCTACCATGTTTTTTTCTTTCTTCGTATACATTTTTGATGTGACTTTTTTAGTAAAACCTTTCGTATTTTCTCGATATTTTGTATAAATAGAACTTTATTTCGGTATTTTAGATTAAACATTTAGAGAGTATTATAATGTCAGAGTTTTTGGCTTCGTTCTTCTTGTTTTGTTTGTCAGTTTGTTTCTATATTTGGCCGACTAATTCAATTCTGCATTTTCCATTTGTGCCCCATTTTTCCATTATTTTTTTAGCTCCGCTGCTTCCGAATCTTCACTTGTTAGCACAAAATAACGGCGTTGTTTACTTGCTTTTTGCTTTTTGATACGTATTTGGCAATGGAAAAAATTCTATAAATATTTTTCGGACTTTCTAAAAGATTTTAGTTTATTTCGACATCCGCAATCACCCATTCACCTCCAACAAATTCTGAATTTGTTGCCTAGTTGATGAAAAACATAAGGGTTAGTTTTTTTTCTGATACTCGATAATAATCTCTGCAGGTTGTATACGCTCTGGTACTGATAAACCATTATTAAGTGAAAGGATACAAGGCAAATTTGATACAGGTATTTCTGATTCAGTCGTTATTAGTCGTTGTTCTTAAAATATTAGGTGATTCGGCGTAATGGCAAGGAACGGTGATCATCTAAAATGGCTTGCTGTGATTTTGAGGGCACCGGACACTTAGTTTAATCCACTTTGTCTGGACTAAGTGGGCACAACCCATATGTCTCAGAACCATTTCATAATGTAGATTTATTTTAATACGGTAAAAGTCTTGCTAATATAGGCCCGCATCTTTTTTAGTAACCTTTTTGTCAAATTGTTTGTCCGTCATTCGAAGACAGGCTTACGCCACATATTTTTGATGGGCCGAAATACAGTGATATCAGCTGATTGCAATAGTCGCGTTGCATTCAGGTTAAGGGCTATAAGTATTTTGGCGAGACTTGGGCAAAGTTGCGCCGTATTTAAGATAGTAAATAACCCTCTCTCTAGGCACTAACTTTTGAACGTCTGATCACATTTTCTATAGGGTGAAAATAATAGGTTTTACCGCCTACTCCAAAGAACAGTAATGCAAGATTTCGATTAGGAATGATCCACCTCATAGACGTTTTATTCTCCCTCTATAAAACGGTTTAGGGGGTATTTATTCAAAAACCTCACATCATTAACATTTTAGGACATCAAAAACTGTGCCAGTACCAGGTCGGCTTTTCAGCTTGTTAGTTTTTTATACTTTACTTATTTTTTGGGAACTGTAAATTCGCGCGTGGAATGTTAAATGTTAGTGCGGCAGTTATTTTTCTAAAACGCCTTCTCTTAATAGCAGTATTCTTCTTATTATAAAATATGAAAAAGTTCAGTCATAATCATTGGCACTATTCAAAGGATATAGTCATTGGCAGTGTCAAAAATAGATTTTGGACAAAAGAAAGAACTATACTTTCTTCCTTTTGTCTAAAATCTATTTTGGACAAAAGAATTGATTGACATATATGCCAATGATTATGTAGTCAAGCAAAGTAAAGTATACTCATTGGCACAATTAAAAAAACCGATGCTTCTATTTCACAACGATAAAATAACGTTTAATATGCTTTAATGACGTTAATTGATTAAAATAGACAGAAACTTGCATATAAACTTACCTAAAAATCACATTTTTGTCACAAAATCTAGCCACATAACCTTAACTTCTTGTTAAATTTTAACGGATTTGTCCACACACATTTTTAAAACAGCCCTTATAGGAAAATAGTTGATGCTTTAAATATAAATGTGTATTGTTAGTATAAGTAATTATATATCTTACCAATATCTGTGTAGCTGTGATATAGAAAAAGGAAAACATTCTTAATATTTAAAATAGCAAAGTGCCAATCATTGTAGGAGTGCCAACATTAGTACTATTTACCCTAATTATGATATTTTGAAGCCTTAGTGGTAGCAGTTAAAATTCTCGAAAAAACAATAGGTTTAGAGGCTTTTTTGGCGTTTACAATATTTTTGCTGTCTCAAACGAACCACTTTTTATGATTCCGGGCGTTTAAAATAACACTTGCGATAAAAAATAACCTGGTTTTAGTTTTAAAGTAAGCGACAATAGGTCATTTTAACTACGGATAAATTTTCATGAATAAATAGGTATTTAATAAATTAATGTAAAAAAAGTAACTTTAAATGTATAGTTAAATGTATAACATATAGCTCACTATTTTCATATTTTAGAGAATACTTAGATCAATGAATGAAACTTAAAATAGAATTATTAAGGAAGGAGCCCACACTGTTTTATTACGGATAAATCTTTCAATTGTACTAAATAAAAATAATTGTACTAAACTTAATAAAACCTAGTTTTATCACGCGATAACCAGGTAATTATATCATCATCATTACAGCCTTTTATAAGTCCACTGCTGAACATAGGCCTCCCCCAAGGAATGCCACAAAGCATGGTCCTGAGCCACCTGCATCCATCGACTTCCTGCATGTCATACCAGGTCGTCACTCCATCTAGTGGGGGGTCCCTACACTTCGCCTACCAGTACGAGGCTGCCACTCGAGAACCTTTCTTCCCCATCGGTTGTCGGTTCTTCGAGCTATATGGCCGGCCCACTGCCACTTCAGCTTACTGTGATCATAGTTGGCTACTCAGAAGGTGCCCACACGGTTTTATTATGGATAAATCTTTCAATTGTACTGTGAATGGAGTCAACAGGGATCATAGTGTGTCCAGGTAGGAGATAAGTTACTTTTATTGTAGTAATCGTAGTTGCTGTCTTCAAAAAATAAAATAACATGGGTATCATTGCACGGTGTCTGTTTTGCCCAACACAACTATCTACATACAGATTTATAACAATATGGGTTATTTTACTGTAACTGTAGGGCAGAGGTAGGTACTTCCCCAGTCGGTTCAGTTATACACAAAACCTTACATCTAACTACAATTAGTTTAGCTAAGTAGGTAACAGATTAAGTATGCAATAGAAGGAGAACAGACAGTTGCCTAAAGCTCAGTGGTCGCAACGCTTTAGTGATTACCAAAGTTAAGCACGAAAGCCACGTGGTCACTCTCACGCAGGCAAAGCCACGAATAATCGCTAGTCAAAAATTAGTAGCCTTTGGTTATTTATTTTCATTTACTAATAAAATCACAATACTTAAATGTCTTCCTACATACCTTTGCCGGCGTTTCGTAGAATTGCAATAAGTAACTGCAGTGATTTACTAAACACTTTAAACTTAATACTCGTAAAACCTAGTTTTATTACGCGATAACCAGGTAATTATATCATCATCATTACAGCCTTTTATATGTCCACTGCTGAACATAGGCCTCCCCCAAGGAATGCCACAAAGCATGGTCCTGAGCCACCTGCATCCATCGATTTCCTGCATGTCTTACCAGGTCGTCACTCCATCTAGTGGGGGGTCGCCTACACTTCACCTACCAGTACGAGGCTGCCACTCGAGAACCTTTCTTCCCCATCGGTTGTCGGTTCTTCAAGCTATATGGCCGGCCCACTGCCACTTCAGCTTACTAATCCGTTGGGCTATGTTGGTTACTCTGATTCTACTGTAGATATCCTCATTTCTAAGTTTATCACGCAGATAAACCCCGAGCATAGCCCTCTCCATAGCTCGCTGAGCGACCTTGAGCTTCCTCGTACGGCCAGCAGTGAAGGGCCACGTCTCAGATCTGTAAGTCATCACTGGCAACATGCACTGGTTGTACAATTTCGTTTTCAGGTTTTGAGGTATAACTGACGAGAAGATGTGTCGTAGTTTCCCGAACGCTGCCCAGCTGAGTTGAATCAATAGATTGACCTCTCGGTCGAAGTTGGACTTACCTAGTCGGACAATTTATCCCAGGTAAACATACTCGTCAACAACTTCGAGCTTAGTGCTTCCAACAACTACCGGCATAGGTGTGACATGGACGTTAAACATGATTTTTGTTTTGTACATTTTCATCTTAAGATTTATCCGTGGGGAGACACTATTGAGGTCATTGAGCATAGTGCTTAGGTCCTCCAGCAATTCTGCCATAAGAACTATATCGATGACAAATCGAAGGTGAGTGATGTACTCGCAATAGCTTGAAAACGTCTTAAAATGCAGCGGTGAAGAGTTTCGGGGCTATAACGTCACCCTGTCTTATACCTCTCTGCAGTTGGTATGTTTCGTAGTCTTATTCTTTACTCGGATAGTCAATGGTACTAAAGCCTTTTCGGAAACCGGCTTGTTCGGGATGCTGGAAGTCGTCAAGTCTGCGTACGAGACGATTCGTAATGACTCTCGAAAGAATCACGTAGACGCGGCTCAGAAGGGAAATTGGTCTGTAGTTCTTCAAGAGAGTCAAGGGAAAAACTTAATATGTAATAATGTAAGTTACTGCTGGGAAAAGAGGATCTAAGATAGTGACGACCACTTGTCTGCTTATTTTTTTCGCAGCCCATAGCCTTAGACATGATTGCTAAAATAGGAACCATTTATACAGTTATCAAAATATCGGCATTTAGCAGCACATACCATCTGATTACACCTATTCCTGGCTAATTTAAAGAATGACGAGGTTTTTTTATAGGATAATGGTGACAAAAGAGCACACAGTCCACCTGATGGTAAGTGGTTGCTGCGGCCCATAGACATCTACATCTATCCTATATTACAAATCAAAATGCAGATGCGTTGTCAACCGTGAGAACTAAGATGGAATGCCTCATTTCCAGTAAAAAGTGTTTCCGATTCTCTACAGTCACCATACGAAACAAAGAAGCGTTAAGCTGCTATTTTACGCGTTGTCGCTTTTCTTGAATAACAAGACCACCGCACTTCTGCTGCACGCCTCCGGAGTAGTGACACCATGAATTAAATGAATTAAAGAGCTTCTGAAGCACTTTAAGCACCAGTTTTCCACCCGCTTTCAAAAGCTCCGCTGTAATTCTATCCTCACCTGGGGTCCTGCCGTTTTTAAGGTGCTAGAGAGCCATTCTAATCTCGCTCAGACTGACGTCCGGGATATCTTCGGAATAATGTCTAAGACTCACTCTTGGATCGTTACTCACACTTGCGTGTGGCTCCAACGATGACATGTACAGCTGCCTATAGAACCTCTCAATCTCACTCAAAATCTTAAGTGTCCCGGAAACGATGCTGCCACACTCGGTCTTCAGCCAACTGTCAAGTTGGCTCTTATTGGCAGACAGATCTCTGGCAAAAACTTTGGAGCCTTGGTTCCGCTCGATCGCTTCTTCAATACAAGTTGTATTAAAGTTGCGTAAGTACCGCCATTTGGAGATCTGCCTGTTCAGTTTCCTGCATGCTGTGAAATCTGTTGACGACTGTAGCCTCATTCCCCGCCTAACAGCCATGAGATTAAGAGTGTTATCGGAGAGTTTTTGTGTTCTTCTGCGGCGGTTCTTGCAGAACTTAGCTCCGACCCCATGGACAGTTTTCACGAGCTTGTCATAATTTATTATGACTTAATACTAAATAGATGCAGAGAGATAGTTATTGCGTCACAATTTTCACTGGAATGAACTCGTCGCAATACGTTTTTTGCCTCCTTGCTTATAGTAAACGACAAAATTTTGATGTACTGTGTCGGTTGTGATAACAAGTAAGCGACCCGCTTACGCTGTAATTCTTAGATAATTACACAACTTACAATATATATTGATTATGTCGGTTACTCTAAAATATAGAAAAACGTTGTGCGAACGATAAACATAGCATTTGCTATAACTTTCGAATTGACTGTATTTTTTAACCGAGTCCATTATACTTTAAAATGTGGTTTGTGACAAAAAACGCTGTTTAGGTTAAAACGTCGCTTACGATAATTCGGCGGTATTGGCTCGATATCTTACCAGGTCCATCTAATGGGGGGACGCCCTACACTTCGCCTGCTGGTACGAGGCTGCCACTCGAGAACATTTTTTCCCCATTGGTTGTCGGTTCTTAATCATATTTATTGCATATTGTTAATTTTTATATTATATTCCTTCGTTTTAATTCAATTCAATCCCACTGGGAATCTTGCCGGTCCTTCTCACGGCTGAGATTTTTCCCGAACCAGTGGTAAAGCTCAAATGACTTTCATTAAGTATTCTTGTAATCATTATTGTAAAAAGTGATTATATTCTATTATTGTCTTGTAGACAACTGAAGTAAAAGCAAGCAAATTAAAATATTTGGTTAATGAAAATTAAACTAGTATTGTTATTTTTATATAATAAAGCAAGTTATCACTAAAAATAATAGAAAGCAATTACCCTTTTTAAATAACTCACGATGCTCTTTGCCTGAATAATATATAATGAATTAAATTAGTTTTTACTTCTTTCTGCCTAGAAATCCGTCTAGGTAGATACCAAAGTTTTTACCTACATTTGTCGCTGTTCATGCGCTGTGGTGTTCCGGTTTAAAGGATATGGGTAGCCAGTATGATTACGGGATAAAGCAATTTATCTTAGCCGTCACAGATGTCAACGCATATGTAGCTTTCTTTATTTGAAACTTCCATGGACTGCAGTGGCCACTTACCTTCAGGTGGACTTTTAGTGCGTTAGTCAATTTTCATAAAAAATTATAACAACATGTTGTATTTATTAAAATTAAATACTAGAAAGAAATTATGGTAAAAATTTGTGATATCAGTATAATGTGCTTATAGTGTGAGGGGTAGAAAACCAGAAATGTGCATTAGCCTGATTAAGGTTGAAAAGGAGTTGTTGAAGTTGCGACCTTTGTTTTTACACAAACGTATATTCAAAGTTTTTCGGTTGTACATTCAGAAAAAGTAACACATGGAAACAGTAAACTACGAAGTAAGAAACTAAGCAATATATTGAATATAAAGGATTCGACCTAATTTAGTAATAGAGTCTTAACAGTGGTAGAGCCCCGCGGCAGCTTTTGCTGTCACACGGATGGGCCGGCTCGAACCGGGATGGTACCACGACCTCACAGAAAATCAGCGTGAAGTTGAGGTTTACCTCTGCGTTTCGCTTGGTGAGTGCAGGTGGCCGGAGGCTCTTTTTATCGGAAATGAGGTATTCCATCTTAGTCTTCACGGGTGACAACGCATCTACAGTTTGGTTTGGAATAGAGGATAGATGTAGATGTCTATGGGCAGGAGCAACCACTTACCATCAGGTGGACTGTGTGCTCGTTTGGCACCCTTATCCTATAAAAAAAAGTATTGAGGAAAACCTCCTTGCAACTTCCTCTATTTTATAAACTGATGTGATGAAGACGATAACTTATAAGTGGCATCAATGAGACATTTTTATTAAATTTTAAACGGTATATTTTAGTCACGTATTTGTTCACTGATATTTTGTTATTCTTTTTTTTATCTCTAATAAAAATCTACTGTTTGAGATGGGGCTCTCCCGGTAAAGGAAGGGTTTGCAATAAGCGTCACGTTGATGGATTGACGATCGCAAAACTAGACGTTTTCCACCTTTGACGCTGCTGTCTTTCACCGGTCTGGATCTTAGAGTAATTACATACATATGTATGCATAGAGAGACCCTACAATTTTACATAAATTGAGTCAATATTCTTGTCTCGCTTTTTCTAATTAAAAGTTCAGATAAGACAAAAAGAGACAAATCTATTGAAAGATGTATGTAATTCATGCGAAATGTCAAGTGGTCTCATGTTTGGTCTGTACTATGCCAAATATGACGTTACTTTTAAAGAATGACGTCTTTAACCTATAGTGATTTTGTTCACAATGTTAGCAAATATCGACATCAATGTCTAAAAAAATATCGAAAATAGGATTAGACTTATTATTATTCGAACGATTAAGTTAATTGTTTTCTAAATTAAGTGATGATTATTATAAACCTTAAGATCTTTATGCCCCGGCTTCGCACGACATTTTTTCTAGATCTCGACAACAACGCTGCTTACCTGGTCCAATTGTGAGTGTGAGTTTTCATTAGGATGGAGCATAAATGTTTTTTCACCTTACGATAATCTAATAGTGCGCAAAATGTGCCTTTAGAAATCAAATTAACTTATACTAAATATTATTTGGATTGATTCAGCGTAACTGCCTCCGCCAGGTCATTGAAATTTTATAAAAACATCATTTTCGACTCAGGATTGACGCTATATAAATATGCCAATGTTAAATAAATTGTAATGTTTTGTCTTATGTTTTAATTTAAAATATAGTTTATTTTCATTATATATCAATTGAAATCGAAAGATGATCAATATCTTTCGGTATTGGTATGCAAATCAGACCAATCATGTTAAATGGTCAAACAGTCTCTCCGAGTCGTACAGATTGGAGTGCGGAGTGAGGCAGGGAGGGTTATCGTCTTCGAAGCTCTTCAATCTGTATATTACAATCTTGGTGGAGCTCAGCAGCATGCGTGTTGGATGCCGTGTGGGTGGTGTTAGTATCAATAGCATCAGCTATGCGGATGACATGGTGTTGCTCACTACGAATGCGATCGGAAAAATGTTGAAAGTCTGCGAGACTTACGCTGCCTCGCATGGTCTCGTATGCAACATTAAAAAAAGTGAGTACATGGTCTTTAGGGTCGCCGGCAGGTGTTCTGAATCTATCCCTGCAATAAACTTAAATGGATCGGAACTAAAGCGGGTTTATCAATTTAAATACCTAGGGCATATTCTTGCCGACGACCTTAAGGATGATATAGACATAGAGAGGGAGCGTAGGGCTTTGGCGGTGCGCGGCAATATGCTGGCTCGTAGATTTGCCCGCTGTTCGGACCAGGTCAAAATAACATTATTTAAAGCATATTTCCAGGGTCTGTACACGGGTGGTCTGTGGATTAGGTATGTCAAAAAATCGTTAAACACCCTGCGAGTCCAGTACAATAATGTTTTCGGGATGATGTTGGCACTCCCCCGCTTTTGTAGTGCTTCTGGCATGTTTATACAGACCAGAACTGATGGTTTTCATACTGTAGTTTGGAAAAAAGTAGCGTCGCTGATAGGAAGGATACGGAGAAGTGACAACAGCATCCTGAGAACGGTGGCAGATGATCCGCATGCACCTATTGTGAGGCACTTCGTACGAACGATGACTCATACAGTGGATGGTAATTCTTCTAGGTGTCGACCGCACGGTGTGCCTCTTAGGTACATAACAAATTAGAATTTAATTTAGTCTAATTTTATTTGATTTGATTTGATTTAATTTGAATTATTATGATTTAGTTCGATGTAATTTAATTCAAATATGTTTTCATTATGGGTGACTTCAATATGTGTCTTCTTAAAAATGATGTCCGTTCAAATAAATTGAATTCCGTAGTTGACTCATGTAATCTTCATATTTTGCCTTCTAATCCTACCCATTTCTTCCATAATAGTGCCCCTTCTCTTCTAGATTTAAAAATCATTTCCTCTCCAGAATACATATAAAAGCACGGGCAGTATACAGCCGATGCTTTTTCTTACCATGATTTGCTGTTTTTGTCATATAAATTACGATCACCAAAATCAAGTCCCGTGTAATTATGCTGCGTAATTTTTCTAGAATGGACGTCAACCGTCTTAAAAATGATGCTGCCAGTATAAGCTGAACGTTAATTGATGAGACAACAGATGTTGACGAACAAGTGCGTCTTTTAAATGCCTTTTTAATGCAACTATATGACAAACATGCACCTTTACGACCAATCAAACCTAAGTATCCGCCGGCTCCTTGGCTCACAAAAGAAATCATAGATTTAATGACAACAAGAAACCTATCATCATCATCATTACAGCCCTTCACAAGTCCACTGCTGAACATAGGCCTCCCCCAAAAAATGCCACAAAGCACGGTCCTGAGCCACCTGCATCCATCGACTTCCTGCATGTCTTACCAGGTCGTCACTCCATCTCGTGGGGGACGCCCTACACTTCGCCTACCGGTACGAGGCCGCCACTCGAGAACCTTTCTTCCCCATCGGTTGTCGGTTCTTCGAGCTATATGGCCGGCCCACTGCCACTTCAGCTTAGTAATCCGTTGGGCTATGTCGGTTACTCTGGTTCTACTGCGGATATCCTCATTCCTAAGTTTATCACGCAGAGAAACTCCGAGCATAGCCCTCTCCATAGCTCGCTGAGCGACCTTGAGCTTTCTCATACGGCCAGCAGTGAAGGACCACGTCTCAGTTCCGTAAGTCATCACTGGCAACACGCACTGGTTGTACAATTTGGTTTTAAGGTTTTGAGGTATGTCTGATGAGAAGATGTGTCGTAGCTTCCCGAACGCTGCCCAGCCGAGTTGAATCCGTCGATTGACCTCTCGGTCGAAGTTGGACTTACCTAGTCGGACTATTTGTCCCAGGTAAACATACTCGTCAACAACTTCGAGCTTAGTGTTCCCAACAACTACCGGCATAGGTGTGACATGGACATTAAACATGATCTTTGTTTTGTCCATGTTCATCTTAAGACCTATCCGTTGGGAAACACTATTGAGGTCATTGAGCATAGTGCTTAGGTCCTCCAGCGATTCTGCCATAAGGACTATATCGTCGGCAAATCGAAGGTGAGTGATGTACTCGCCATTGATGTTGCTACCGTATCCTTTCCAGTCCAGAAGCTTGAAAACGTCTTCCAATGCAGCGGTGAAGAGTTTCGGGGATATGACGTCACCATGTCTTACACCTCTCTGCAATTGGATAGGTTTCGTACTCTGGTTCTGTACTCGGATAGCCATCGTAGCCCTACTGTACAAACACTTCAACACTTCGATATACCGATAGTCAACTTGGCACCGCTGAAGGGACTGCAGCACCGCCCAAATTTCGACGGAATCAAAGGCTTTCTCATAGTCCACATACGCCAGACATAGTGGCAAATTGTACTCTTTGGACTTCTGTACAATTTTCCGAAGGGTATGTATGTGGTCTATGGTGCTAAAGCCCTTTCGGAAACCGGCTTTTTCAGGAGGCTGGAAGTCGTCAAGTCTACGCGCGAGACGATTCGTAATGACTCTCGAAAACAGCACGTAGACGCGGCTCAGAAGGGAAATCGGTCTGTAGTTCTTCAAGAGAGCGTTGTCACCTCTCTTGAAGAACAAAACCACCGCACTTCTGCTCCACGCCTCCGGTGTAATGCCACCATGGAGGACGGAATTAAAGAGCTTCTGAAGGACTTCAAGTACCGGTTTTCCACCCGCTTTCAGAAGCTCCGCTGTAATTCCATCCTCGCCTGGGGCCTTACCGTTTTTAAGGTGCTGGAGAGCCATTCTAATCTCGCTCAGACTGACGTCCGGGATATCTTCGGAATAGTGTCGTATGAGACTCGCTCTTGGATCGTTACTCACACTTGCGTGTGGCTCCAACGATGACGTGTACAACTGCCCATAGAACCTCTCAATCTCACTCAAAGTCTCAGGTGTCCCGGTAACTACGCTGCCACACTAGGTCTTCAGCTTCGAGAGTTGGCTCTTTCTGGCAGACAGATCTCTGGCAAAGACTTTGGAGCCTTGGTTCCGCTCGATCGCTTCTTTAATACGAAGTTGCGTAAGTCCCACCGCATGCATTTGGAGATCTGTCTGTTCAGATGCCTGTATGCTGTCAAGTCTGTTGAAGAATGTAGCTTCATCTCCCGTCTAACAGCCATGAGATTAAGAGTCTGATCGGAGAGTTTTTGTGTTCTTCTGCAGCGAGTCTTGCAGAACTTAGCTCCGACCGCATGGACAGTTTCCACGAGCTTGTCATTCATACCGTCCACTTCATTGCAGTCTTCTAGGCACTGAAAACGGTTTTGAAGAAGAAGAAACCTAGCCAAAGCCAAATTTAAGAAGAACCCTTGTGATATAAATCGAGAGAATTACAGAATACTTGGAATTGCTGCAACACGATGTGTAGAGATGCGCAACGACGTCACATTCACATGACAATTGAGGAATCTGATCCCAATAGGGTTTGGAAATTTCTTAAAAGCTTGGGAATTGGCAAAAAGCGAAATGATTTCCTTCCTCCTGATTTAAACTTTTAAATGCTTAATCAATACTTTTCCTCTAGTTCTAGTTACGTTAACAGTTGTAAATCTAGGACACTAAATCACCTTCATTCGTTGCAAACTCCCGATTTCCCCGAATTTGTTTTTTATCAGCTTGCTGATTGTGACGTTAAAAAGAATTCACAGCTATAACTTCTAAAGCAATTGGTAGTGATAATGTCAGCCGAAACATGATTCTCCCGCTATTAGATCTCTTAACTTCTATCGTAACTAAATTTTTCAACAATTCTATAATTACAGGAACTTTTCCTACACTATGGAAAGATGCTCAAATTAATCCACTACACAAGAAATCAAATCCCAAGTCCTTCTGTGATTATCGTCCTATTTCCATATTACCATTTCTTTCTAAAATTCTTGAGCGTCTTGTCCAACAGCAACTTAATCTATTTCTTAATCAAAATAACCTCTTAAATACATTCCAATCAGGCTTTCGTCCTGGCCATAGCACGGTCACTGCTTTGGTTAAAATCACAGACGACATTCGGGCAGGAATGGAGAATCGGCAAGTTACTATTCTTACTCTTCTTGATTTCAGCAACACCTTCAACACAGTCGATCTAGATATACTTCTAGCTGTGCTCCGTTATAATAACGTATCTCCAGCGGCAACCGACTGGTTTCGTAGTTACTTATTTGGACGCCATCAATGCATCTGTATTGAAGACACTTATTCCTCGTGGTGTTTTCTGGATGCAGGCATTCCACAAGGTGGCGTGTGGTCTCCTCTCCTCTTTTCAATTTTCATACGCTCTATCACTTCAGGAATAACTTCTCTTTACCATCTTTTTGCAGACGATTCCCAAATATATTCTCAAACAAGTGTCAATAATCTTCCATCTGCCGTACTATCCACAAATCGTGATCTAGCTATTATTTCAGAATTTGCACATCTTATGGAATTAAGGCATTACTATTACCTGTATTTTACTACGGTTAACTCTAGTAAAATGCAGGTAATAGTGATAGGTAGCAACATACAACTACAAGAAATTATTTGGCATACGCTGCCTTTCGTTTGTTTTGAGAATTCTCCTATTCCTTACAGTAAGGTTGTAAAAAATCTAGGGGTTTTAATTGACAGTACAATGTCCTGGGCACCACAAAAACAGATAAGTAAGAAAATGTTTGCAGCTTGTGGGAGTCTCAAAATACTTCGAAATTTCTTGCCCATTTCTACCAAAATTGCGTTAGCACATTCCATTATGTTGCCTATTTTAGACTATGCTGATGTATGCTACACTGATATTACCATGGAGCAATTACACAAGCTTGAGAGTCTTCAAAATCTTTCCATTCGGTTCATATTTGGTTTACGCAAATATGAACATGTATCCCAATTTCGAAATCAACTCAAGTCAATTCACCTTCGCTGGAATGTTCATTTTCTTTACTTTTTTGTGTTCTGTTTGATCCGAAATCTCCAAGGTAGCTTAAGGAACAATTTCACTATCGACATGAATTTCATGAACGCAGTTTGCGTTCAGTGTATAGCTTGGCTTTGAATACTCCTTGCAGTATAACTTCTTTTTATAATAAATCATTTACGTCACATGCAACCCGACTCTGGAACTCATTACCACTTAACATCCAGCAAGCGCAATATTTACAGGCTTTTAAAAAACAACTAAAGGAGTATTATTTGAATTTCCCGTCATAATAATAAATTATATATATTTCCTCTTTTTATTAATACTTGGCTTTTTTTTCTTTTTGTTTAATTTTATTTGCACATATATGTATATGTATGTGTATGTATGTATATATATATATATATATTTATATAAGTTTATTAAATATTATATTTTTGTATATTATATAATTCATATATTTATATAAATCTTATTTAATTATAAGTTTTTGTCCTCAGTTTTATTTTATATTGCACGTTGCAGCTATCCGTCAAAATTTATTACATTTTTCGTTTTACGTTCGGTTTGTCTAGTAGAAATCCCTTAAAGCGATATGACCACCGTTTGTAGTTCTTAAGTTTTCCTTAATTGTAACCACTTTGTATAAATGCAATAAAGAGTTATCTATCTATCTATCTAATATAATTTAATTAAATTTTTAAAAATACTAACACTTACTTTTTAGGCGATTATGTAATACTTACCCATGGATCTTTGTTGTCTGAAAATAAATGAATTTGAATTTGAACAAATCAATAAAAAACAGTTTTTACGTAAACTTACTTCAAATCAAGGTCATGATGCCGCACACTGGAAGTAATTATGGCGCACGTGGGGGAAGTTATTTGTCGCACAATTGTCGTGTCATTGCTAGTATGCTATTGCTGTTCAGTGTGAAAGGTCACGCTTTTATCTAGTTCACAATATTTCATGGTTGTTTGAAGCATGGAGAGAACTCATAGTGCATTCAATTGTCCCCTTTTAGGTGATATCCAAGATATTAAAGAGAATAGTTTACCTATGTATGAAGATGTGATGAAGTACTACGAGTGGACCAGATATCAACTAAAATTGCAAGTGGAAACTGCGAAAGTGCCAATATTTTCACAAATAGCGGATATTATGGCACCTACAGTTAAAAATATCTAATAAACTACATCTATTCCGACCATGACTAGAACACGAGTTATACAAATTATGAAAGTCTACCACTTAAAATGTACCAAAGTACTCAAGTCTATTCAGAAACTCTCTTCAGAAAAATTTAATAAATTTTGGAGAACATAAAATGTGGCTGTTTGATATTTCAGCATGCAAATGCAAGGAACTCATGAATTGCACTGCCCGTCTGATAGAAAAGTTCCCAAACGAGAATATTCATTTTTAATTGATCAGCAAACTTCTCGCAAAATGATAATAGGTGGAGTCAACGTTACTACTACGATGAAGCTACAAAAGACCTTACAGATGAAACTTGATCAGGAAAATCGGTCGGGTACATCCTCAAAAATTAGTTTTACTTCAATTGATTCAGAAACAGATGTTTCTATGTTATCGTCGCCATCCGATCAGAGCTATAGTACAGATGATTTCGCAACTACCACAAATGAAGGACTTTCTGACAGGAAGAAGAAAAAGTTGTCTTTATCTCTCTTAGCGAATACGTGTGACAGATATGGAGTCTCAGACAAGAAGCAGCGGCGATCGCTTCATCTATTTTCTATGATATTAGATCAGGTGTTGAGGTTATTGACAGACATAAATTACAACGCGAGAGATCGAAAAATCATCAGAAATCAATAAAGGACGACACTAATACGGATCTTTCGGCTTTGTATTTTGATGGCAAGAAAGACAAAAATATTAAGATTATACAAAGGGAAATAAATATTACAGAACAATGACTGTTGAAGAGCACATTTCTCTAATTTAGGAGCCAGTTTCTATCTACATGGGTGATGAAGTAACCTAGTACTGTTTCTACGAAAGCAGTAGAATTAGCAATGGCAGCAAAAGGCTACAAAGGCCCCTCCAAAAGATTATTTGTTTACTGAATATGAACGAGCTGCCATTAAGGCATTTGTTTTTACATATTGACGGAGGCACTTCAGGACCCAAGCCTTACACTGGTTAGTTAGGAAAGATACTAAGATACTGGAAACTTGTCAACAAATGCGATTAAAAAATTCCAACCCATCGAAGCATAAATGGCCCCAGACTTGAGCACAGATCAAAAGTACTTGCACGAGATTGTCTCTGCGATACAATCAGGTCCTTTTCCAGAAGATCTAGCAAACAGCTCTCTAGGTAAATAATATCATGCTCGTTGGCTTATGATTTGATTTGATTTGTTAAGAAAACTTATGATTTGTAGGTTATGTAGTAAAATCACTCGTTCTTGTGATAAGTTGTTTCAATAAATTGAAAAGAACACAAAATAATGCAGTTTTATAGTTTTTTCTCGTGTAATTAATTTTTGGACTAAAACTTATTTCTTACGAAAATAAAGCTTTTTTTATAGGAGAGGGGCAAACAAGCATGCGGCTCACCTGATGGTAAGTAACTACCGCCGCCCATGAACAACCGCAACATCAGGGGAATTTCAGAAGCGTTGCCGGCCTTTTAAAAAGGAGTAGGCTCTTTTATTGAAGGTCCCTAAGTCGTATCGGTCCGGAAAAATCGCTGGTGGTAAACTATTCCACAAGGAAGTTGTGTGAGGAAGAAAACATCTTCTAAATCGCACAGTGGTGCACCGCCAATCATCCAAATGGTGTGGATGGTATCAGGAATTCTGCCGCGATGTGCGTTCATGAAATTTGGCAGGAAGAATTAATCCGAACAATTCCTCAGAGCACTCCCCGTGGTAAATGCGAAAGAAAATGCAAAGAGATGCAACATCTCTTCGCAGCGCCAATGAGTCGAGCCGATCGGAAAGGACTCGGTCGTCGACGATTCGAGCCACTCTGCGCTGGATGCGGTCAAGTGGAAGGAGCTGGCAATGGGGAGCCCCAGCCCAGAGATGGGAACAGTATTCCATGTGAGGCCAAACCTTCGCCTTGTAAAGTTGCAGGCGTTGAGCCGGCATGAAATACTGTTCCGCTCTACTGAGCACGCCAAGCTTTTTAGAGGCCAATTTGGTCTTCTCTTCCAAGTGACCACGAAACTGCACGTCACTCGATATGTCGACGCCGAGGATTCCGATACTGGCTGAGGCAACAAGGGGAGTACCTTGAAACTGAGGAGATACGACAAAGCGCTTCTTTTTAGCGGTCAACGCGCAAACTTTTGTCTTCTGAGGATTAAACTGGACTAGATTTAGTCGCCCCCAATCCGAGACTTTGTCCAGCAAAGACTCGACTTCAGACACAAGTTTGTTCCGGTACTCGGTGACGTTTTCACGAGAAATATTGGCACGGCCGGTGTATAGAGCATCACCAGTGCTTTTTAAATAAAACTAATTTTACGGATTTTATCGCGTATATAAACTTATTTTTATATTCCCGACGTTTCGGGTGGTTTCCAGCACCCGTGGTCACGGGGGACTGAGTTGTTTGACGTCCTGCTGTCATAGTTAGCCCGGCTACCCTCAGTTTTTTAATATTTATTTTTGGTTCGATTTACGCAGAATGAGCTTACAGTATCTTGAAGTCTAGCAGTGGTATACTTGGGTTTGGATTTGATTTTATTAATTATGGGATCCCAAGCAGATGGCAGCACCCATCCATCTTCTCTATTGAAATTAGGCTGTTTTTTAATTTCAATAGCCTCGCGAATCATCCTTGGGAGGAATCGGTGTTCTTTTGCGAGGATTTGTGGTCTATCAAATCTAATGTAATGACGGGGACGATCCTGAACATGTTCACAAACTGCAGACTTCCCGATACGTCGGTGCTTCACGTCAGCTATATGTTCTTTAACGCGGGTTTTAATAGATCTTTTTGTTTGTCCTATGTACGAGAGACCACATTCACAATCCAGCTTGTACACTCCTGCATCTTGTAGAGGGATATGACACTTGACGGATGGTAAAAATTGACCAATCTTCTTCAGCGGCTTGAAGTACGTTTTAATGGAAGCTCGCTTCAAGATGTAGCCAACCTTGTCTGTGACTCCTCTGACATAAGGTAGTACAGCAGGCACACGCTCGACTGTGGCTGGCTTCACTCGGTCACTGTGACGTAGGCGCGGGACCCGAAGCTTGTTGTCTTGCAGTACTTGCTCGACGTGCTGAAGCTCGGCGGCCAGATGTTTTCTGTCACAAATCCCTCGTGCTCTCTGAAACAAAGATTTTCCCACGGTAGCTAACTGTGAAGGATGATGGTGAGATTCACCATTTAAATATCGGTTGGTATGGGTATTTTTCCTGTACACAGTATGACCAATAGTGTTATCAGGATTTCGGATGACTAAAACATCTAGAAAAGCTAAAGTATTGTTTGCCTCTAACTCCATTGTGAATTGTATTTTAGGGTTTATGGAATTAAGGTCCCTAAAATACAGGAAATGTGAAGCCACTAACTCTCGTTTGTTATAAAACTTAACACATAAAACGAACACGGAGTGTCCGCATCAAAGGTCACTACCGCTTCGCGTGGCAACAGTTATTTCTAGAATCTCAAAGGCCGCACTAGCTAATATTGTCAAATACACTTATACAGATTCTGAGTCGGACCCAATAAGTCCCGGGAAAGGCTGTCCAACAAGGAATGCGCGTTGCAAATCCTAGACAGTATATTTACTAGAAGCCTAAACTATTCCGCGGTTCCTGCACAAAAATTGACAGCGTGCTGACGTTAGCACAGCTAGCAGACGACTCGAACGCTCGCGCGCCTTCCACACATCCAAGCTAGCCCGAATGTCAAACCGGTATGGCACCGAGCCGCGCGCCCTCTGACGTCGATTCCGAAACCAGCGTTCGGGTGTAAACACTTGGTAAGAGACCAGAATGCACGGGTTCCCGAAGGAAGGCGAACTAGTTTCTCGCCAATTCTGCCTATGTGCTCTGACTTTGCCTTAGCTATAACTCTTTTGAAGGACCTGGAGGCGAAGTTATAATTCTTTTTAAGTGTGCTGGTGTTTACATCCCGAGTCGCCGAAGCCACAGCCCAGGCTTGATAACACACCTGCTTACTGCGTAATGCAGTCTTACAGGAGCGACCAAACCAAGGCTGAGATCTGCCACCGATGGGTACCACAGATGATGAAATAAATAGTTCCGTTCTCTGTAGCACCACATCAGTGACAGAGTCAGCAACAGCGCTGGGATCATCCGGCGAGAAGCAAACCCGCCCCCATGGGTAGGAGCAAAGAAAGACCGCATTCCATCCCAATCCGCCGACCTGTAATGCCAACCACGGCGGCAACCTGCAGAACGCAACCGCGAGGGGAGCGTGAGTGGTACCACACTCCGGATCAGACAATGGTCCGAAGAGCCGTGAGGGGCATCGACGGAAACCTGATATCCGTCCGGATGAGAGGTCAGCAGGCGAAGTAACCAGTTGTGTCAGACCATATGCCAAGGCGAAGTCACAAACAGATCTCCCCGCATGATCGGTTAAACGTGAACCGAGCCATTCGGCATGGTGGGCGTTAAAATCGCCAAGGATCACGATCTCTGCGGATGGGACCTGTTGTAGCAAGGAATCTGCAGCCATTTGGACGTGGTACATGAGTCGGTCTGTTTCGGCATTACCGCTTTGGGACCTATAGATGCACCCGTAGACGCGCGGATGGTCGTCGCTGTCTACGCGTAGCCAAAGGATGGACAGGTCCGAACCTTTAGACTGCCGAGGCGTCGAGAACAGATGTCCTCTCTGACATACACGCAAACTCCAGCCCGAGGCACAAAGGAGTGCTCCAATTTGTTCCCCGGGTAGGAGAGATACGAAATATTAGCCGGAGAGGAAACCTGCGTCTCGGTCAGAAAGAGCAAGGCTGGCTTCGCCGTCTCGAGATGGTAGTGGACGGCGTTTAGGTTCGAGTGAAGCCCCCTGATGTTGCAGAAATTCACGGATAGCGTGGCAGGGGTCGTCTTGGTCTTGTTGCTCAGTTTGCCCCGAGCAGTTATTGTGTTGAGCGAAATTTTACCCCCCTCAGAATACGCGGGGCAGCCTGAGCACCCACACTCAGGATCGGAATAACATGGTCGTGGATGCTCAGCGAGGGATTCTCCAGGGTTACTGGTACCCTCCTGGGGTAGTCTATCGTGTAATTCCGCTACGATGTTGATGGAGGGGGGGGGGGGAATTGGGCCTCTGGCCACCTGCACTCACCAGACGATACGCAGAAGCAGAGCTTCTACTTCACGCCGGTATTCTGTGAGGTCGTGGTACCAACCCGGCTCGAGCCAGCCCATACGTGCAACAGCAAAAACTGCTGCGTGGCTCTACCACCGTTAATTTATTACAGTAAAGTTATTATTATATAAAGTAAAATAAAACTCAATCTTTTTCAATTGTTTATATAACTATTTTCTGCAATTATTAATAAAATGTGATCTAGAAAAGCAGCCGGAGGCTGTACATTGTCTGTTCTATTCCTCTCAAAACTGAAATACCACATTATTGTAATTATGTCGGCGCAACAACCTACTGTTCTGTGATCCGAGAGAAAAGCCAAGAGTTAAGTTAAATAAATTACCGAAAGTTACACGAAAGGTATCTAAAAAAACAGCCACAATGCCATATGCACAGACTAACTAGTAGATGCCAAATGCGCATGCCACATGACAAGTTGAAACTCGAAGTTACCAAGTATTCGGTATTCCGAAGGAGACTTAACTTGCGTATAGCCTTGCCTGTAGCAGTCGCGTAAAATTATCCACTACCTCCTACCAAATAATATACGAGTATATTATAAGTTACTACTACTATTACTACCTTACTCTAAGGCCCCATACCGTGAGTATCGCAAAAGACGACAGAGCAAAATTAAACAGGAGATTGGCAACAGTATCTTACTGATAACAACCCAAAATAATATTAAATTGCGGTCGCCAACTCACTTGCTAAGAGAGGTAAATATGACAAATATTCCCTCTATGTTCAGCAATGGATTTTTTATAGGCTGTAATTAATGAATGAATGATGGATATTTTTTTGCAGGAGTAGAGAGGAAAACGGGTAATACGATCGTAATTGTAATGATTTCTTATATTTACGCAAACACTGCACATTTAAATAAAACTAGTTTTTACTTAACAAGTGTGTTGCACGCAAGCACGCATGTACGTACAAATGCACGCATGCACGTACACACGCACTCATCCACGCAAGCACACATGCACGCTCGCACGTACACACGCACGCACGCTCACACAAATACACGCACGCACTCAAGCACGCACGTACGTACAAACGCATGCATGCACGCACACACGCACGCACGCCTACACGTACGCACGCACGTACGCACGCACGCACGACGCGTGCACGTTAGGACGCAAACACGCTCGCACGCATACACGCACGCACTCACGCACGCTCGCACACACGCCCTCAAGCACTCATACATACACGCACGCACGCCCGCAGGCACGCACGCATGTACGCACGCACGCACTCACGTACGCATGCAGCACGCACGCACACACGAATTCAAAAACGCACGAAAGTACGCACGCACGCAAGCACGCACTCACTCTCGCTCGCTCTCATGCACGCACGCACACACTCACGTACGCAATCACGCACGCACGAACTTCCCCTTTTTTAAAAAATATTGATTTTCATAGCGGGAAGTTAAAATTAAGATTTCACAGTGACCTTTTCACGATATATTTGAAATTTTTCAACGATAGTACGAAATTCCGCATTATTCGACTCCTTTATTGTTGTAAGATGAAACTTCCACTAACTTTCATTGATATAAATAAGTATTACGAACCGGACTACAAAAATTCCTAAATTTCCTAAGTCATAGACTAAATGAATTTATCGACAACGTTTTTTGTGAATAATGTCACACCAATATGGGTCTCTATCGAATGGAAAAACGGCAACAAGTTTTTAAAAGTAACAAGGTGTGAATAATATAGCTCTATCTTATTTTGTATCATGATAAACGTCATAATTATGTATAAAAGAGTACAGCTATTAGAATTTTGTTCTTATTTTAGGACTCTCTCAATGCTCGTAATTAATATGGGGTCTCGGCGTTTTACGTATGACATAAACAAGATGGTTATATACTATCAAAAACCTATTATGTAGAAGGCTATTTGACTCTATTAAATTCGAAAAGTAATATCCATAAATAGGTAAAATTATATTTTTAATAAAACAAGTATTTACGTAGTACTCAATTAGTAGCTAAATTTTCAAAAGATTTTAATTTCAATTTGTAAATTGATATTTTTATACTGGATGACTTTTTACCGTGATGATAAAATTCATTCATTTATTACAGCCCTTCACAAGTCCACTGCTTAACAGAACCCTTCTCCAAGTACCACCCACCAGTACAAGGCTGTCACACGAGAAACTTTCTTCCCCATCGGTTGTCGTTTCTTCGAGCTATATGGCCGTCCCATTGCCACGTAAATTTATTAATTCGTTAGGCTATGTGGGTTACTTTAGTTCTACTGCAAATATCCTATTATATGCAGAGAAATCTCGAACATAGTGTGCACATTTTCATTTTTCAGTAAGTAAGTCAGTCGGTATGACTAGAAAATAATTGCGTTGTTATTTTTTAAATAAATATTGGATGGAAATTAAGGAACATAATTCCTTTAACCAACATGTGAATGAAGGTGTGGGTTACGCCATTAGCTAGTTAAGGACATAATTGTTATTGGCCTTTTTCTCAGAATAATAGAATTGCTAGTATTCTTAGAAAAAGTATTTAATATTTAACAATCTACAATAATTTTTTCAACCATCGTAACAAATTCAAAGACATCAACTTTAATATTCAGTGTTATAAAATAAGATTACTATACCATGGTGTTTGTTATATGTGAGATTAAATCAAGAGCGTACTAGGAAGCGTTAATTTTCTTGTTATTTACTGCAGGAACGGTATCTGTGAACTTGACAGGCTTCCGGAAACTAAGAGCATTCGTGGTCGTAAACGTCTCCAACGGCTGGCTTTGGTGATTTAAATCATGTTTCTGTGAGTAATTCCTTAAAAAATCACCACGTTACTAAATTTTCAAAAATACTGGCCAAGTGTATACTTACTCTGTATAGTACAGTGTTTAACACTGATCTAAATATACTAAACTTAGCTACAAAAAATAGATTTGTCAAACTTAACATAATATGAAGATCTAGATTTATCATCATCGAGTGTTAGAGTGATTTTTTTTTTTTGTAGAATAGATTGACCAACGATCACGCAGTCCACCTGATGGTAAGTGGTTGCTGTGACCCATAGACATCTGCCATCAAAATAAATTAAAAATACATGATACAGTATAAAATCTATATAACGATACTCAGGCGACTGTTCATATTTTGATGTTATAGAAGGTTGTCTTTAAATGGAACGAAGAAAAATCTGTATTAGAAAAAGAAAAATTTTATTTCAAACCCCTTTTCGTCAATACACAGTGATTTGCCATGTTAAGTTTGAAAGTCTGTGAGCAACTAAGAATATGATAGCGTATAGATAATTTATGACTCCTACTAACAACAGTCTTCACGTGGAAGCAATCCCGATTTGTAAACAAAACAACGGATTTCCCAGAGAGTTTGTTTTGTGTGATGCCGACAGTCGAGTTTATTACGGGCTAGAACAATAAAGCGACAAAAGAACAAAAGAACGTACACAGCTGTGCAGTTTTTACTAATTTTTCCTTTTCATTATTTAACTGTTGTCGTTATTGAGAGTGGATGTAATGATAAAAAGAGCGCATGATTGTATGGAAGACAAGCTAAACCAACCAAAGTTCAGATTTCGACGCTTTAATGAGTTTGTCGTTAAATCGAGTGACGTTACGTGGAATTTACACTGTATTTACAAAATAAAGCTTGTTTCTACATAAACTTAGGTTAAATATTCTGATTGCTTGTTTTCTGTTTATTTATGTTACGAACCTTAAATTGATAAAACCTTGAAATACCTGCTGTTTATTCGTACCCTACTCTCAAATAGATATTAATTATATAGATAGATAATCATACCATCCACTAGTGGCAGAGCCGATTAAGTACTCCCCATTTGTGGGATGTCGTTACTCCAGAAACGTTAGGACCTTCATTCTAGATACCGATAAGTCCTGCGGTTTCACGGGGTATTCCACACCAGAACATGTTCATATGCAGAGTCACTAACAGAACACAAGTCCACACAAAGTTTGCTAGTGAACGAAAATTTACAGATTCATGCCCCACACGAGGATTAACACTCGTGAATTAGGGTGTTTTTAAATTTGACTCCTCCCCTCACGTCTATTTTAGCAACGATGTAAAGATGTTTAGAAAAATCTATGGTAACTTAGAAGATTAGTACTCATCTTATAATTCATAGAAATCAGTCATTCCTTGTGTACGAACCCCACCGGTATCAATATAAATTGCAATTACTTATTAATAAAATTAAATAAATATACCCATGTATTTTAATATATTAAAATTAATTAATTAATTGAAAATGTATAATATTTAATGGACCAATATTAAAACTATAATAATAAGTCGTAAATGAATCTACGAACTTAATACTTTTTAAAAATGTAATAAAATAAATTTGAAATATGGGTTGGCAGCGTAAGGAAATCAACCATTTCCTCCCATGGGTAACGCAAGAGACGACTTTGGAAAAACCCAACACTTTTCCACACAGATAGACGACGGGCAGTAGGGATAAATCTGTGAAACGTCTTTTTTGGTCAATATAGCAAATCCTCCCTGTAACAAGTGAGGTATGTGCCCGAAAGTTGACTTTTAATAAAAAATAAATAAAGAAGATATCCCTGAGTGTCTATATAATTAAGTTCTATGACTAGTATAACTAAATAGGTAAATAAAAATAATTCTAAGTACTTTAACTTAACTGTTACTTACCATAATCTTACTATTTGATTTTGTATTTATCTAAACCAACATAAAAATCTAAATGTTATACAAACAATAATTTATTGCCTTAAAGCAGCCAATATGATGGATCACGGATTGTTGAACGCATTTTGCCCAATGCGTGTTGGCGAATTTTAACTGTCTTCGAAATATTTTTTTATTATTTTTCAGACATGCAGGTTTCTTCACGATGATTTCCTTCACCACCGAGCACGTGGTAAATCAGCACTTAATAAAAAAATTCATTGGTGCTGGCGGGGATTGAACTCGTGTTGCTCGCGTACTGTGAAATTTACAGCGAGCGCTTAGCTACCACCTGAGCTAGCGCGGCTCTATTTAAGTATTAGTTCAATGGAATTGGCGCACAACATAGCACAAAATTTCAAAGAAACTTACACATTGAAACTCCGTCACTGAATACCAGCATGAAATAGCAACCTAATCTTATCGTATACTGACGTACTTTGTGAAGTGACGAAAGTTGGAGACCCTTTGAGATGAAGCATTCCATTTTAGCCGTTAGATCTGATAAAGCATCTGCTTAATTAGTGAATGTAGATGTCCATGGGCCACAGTATCCACTTGAACTATTTGCTTGTTTGTCATCTTTAATTCTATAAACATATTAATCCTTGACTTAATCCTATTGTGACTGCCTTAAATATTAAACTTTTTAAAGGTAATTACAGCACACACAAGAATAAATATTGTTGGCAAATTAAAAAAAGGGAAAAGTTTGAATATTATCAAAATTACGAGAAATAACGACAAACGGGAAAATAAAACTGTAATCGTAAAATATGATTTATTAAATAATTGAGCTACATTAAAAAAAAACACGATAATATTTTTAGTTTTACAGTACTGCCATTTAGCCACGACATGGTTCTACAACGTAAAAAGAACAAAAATATTATTCCTTTGCTAAAGAGCTCCTTTTGTTCGTCGCGATCGAACACTACGATAAGGTTTCGCAACTCTTTCATGTTTTAATAAAAAAATATACTATGAGCAAACTTACTACAATTTACTACAATTTACAAATATTCCTAGTTAACATACTCGTAAAAATAATTATTTTTGAAGGTGAATATAAAATATAACCACATGATTTACATAACTTTGTTATAACGTTGACCTGTTTTCATCATCCATGTAATAGTCTTATTATATTTTACGACACTTTTACTTGTCCCATGTGTCACAAATTCACTATTAAAAAAAACGCTTCTGCAATTTATTTGGCCTACATTTTCTTTTATGGGAAATTTTTATATTACCATACTTGTTAACGTATTTACACATGAAATATTAAATGCACAAAAGTAATATAGTTTTTAAATTTTAAATACATTGATTTGCTTTCTTAAAGTTTAAATGGGAACGAAAATTAAATATCTTACCTTAAAGGATAATTATCATTGCTAATTATAACACCTTTCTATCAAAAGCTTGACCTATAAACAAGAAAATTGACGAATAATTTATTAACAGGTGTTTTTTATAATTTGCCTACTTTAAAATACCTGGAGATTCGAATATAAAAATTCGTAAAAAAAATTGCAAAGCTTTTCATTTCCAATATACTGTTTTCAAGAATATATTAGTTTTTAAACGTTTTGCAGCCACTACCTAGCCGGAAGCGTGTATATTGGACGTATTTTTTATTCTTTTTATTTTTTATGAAAATACTATTAATGTGATTAAATTAACATTACTAATATACCCTATAAACCAGTCCTGGTAAGCTTAAAATGCTTGTGTAAGCAGTGGTTGGCGACAGTAGTCAGATGGAGGATTCGAACTCGAACTTTTTGAGTTTGCGGTCCCTGACCCTGTCACAGACCACTGTCGCTTCATACGACAAACATCATCATCATCATCATCATTACAGCCCTTCACAAGTCCACTGCTGAACATAGGCCTCCCCCAAAGAATGCCACAAAGCACGGTCCTGAGCCACCTGCATCCATCGACTTCCTGCATATCTTACCAGGTCGTCACTCCATCTAGTGGGGGGACGCCCTACACTTCGCCTGCCGGTACGAGGCTGCCACTCGAGAACCTTTCTTCCCCATCGGTTGTCGGTTCTTCGAGCTATATCGCCGGCCCATTGCCACTTCAGCTTACTAATCCGTTGGGATATATCGGTCACTCTGGTTCTACTGCGGATATCCTCATTTCTGAGTTTATCACGCAGAGAAACTCCGAGCATAGCCCTCTCCATAGCTCGCTGAGCGACCTTGAGCTTCCTCATCCGGCCAGCAGTGAAGGACCACGTCTAAGTTTCGTATGTCATCACTGGCAACACGCACTGGGTGTACAGTCTCGTTTTCAAGTTTTGAGGTATACCTGACGAGAAGATGTGCCGTAACAAACATACGTATACTAAATACGTTTAAGTAATGTTGTGTTGCTGTGTTGCTATTTTTCACTTCGAATGACATGAATAGCCTTAATATCACCAGCTGTAAGATATTTTACCTTTATTCTCATTGGTAAAAAAGTATTCGTAGCCTCGTTTGCTTAAAATTGTTTGCAGGTGTTCACGAGTCCTACACAAAATCTATTTGTTTGAGAGTTTTTGTGCAAATTATAATACTGAAACGTGCTTGCATTAGTGATTACAATAATGAAATATGTGTGATGTTGCAGTTAAGGGTATAATGGATAAAAATATATTTTTGGAGAAAATATTCTTCTCGACTGGGGAAGGACTACGGTCTCGCAGAATACCAACATAATGCTGCTGTGTTTTGTGGAGTTGGAGACGAAAACCGTAGACCGATATTTTTGTAACAAGATATTCCATCTTGATCTCAGGTCAGGTTAAAATCACCATAGGCGTGGTTTTAATGGGTATTTACATCAAAATCTTAATTTTCCTTCTCTTCCCCTTCATTTCCATTTCTTTATTCCTTTTATTACCAACCTTAGGGATTTTCTTCTGTAAATTTGTATAGGATCACTCCTGAAATATTGATATTTCAGTCGATTTGATAAAAAAAGTATAATTTTAATCAGTTCAGCCATTCCCGGGAACTTCATAGATTAAAAACAAACATATTATGCAGCATATATAAACTTCTCGTTTTTAAACTTGGTTAATAATAATAAAATAATAATCTATTTATTTCGGAAAATAGGTATCCATAGTAGTTAGTAAAATTTTAAACATAAATCCAGTGTTAGTAACAATTAGAATTAATCTTTTGCTAATATAATAAAGAGTAAAGGGAAGAGTTTTTGATTTTTTTTTGTTTGTTTAAACAAGTTAATCTCTGGAACTACCAGACCAGATTTTCAAGACATGTGAAGTACGCCAACACGCATTGGGGCGCTGCGGCCGGCACTTCCTTTCCCTAATACCCTCTCAGAAGTGAGAAGACGCCTTTTCCCAGCAGTGGGTCGTATTTGGTAAGGTAAAACAATTTCTGGCCTACCCACATTAGATTATTAAAATTTTCGTTACCCACTCAAAAAATTAATTATTTCATTTTGTTACAATGATATAGCCTAGTAAAGTCAGACTATCGATTAAAAATTTTGAAATGCATCAAATCGAGTATCAAGCTGTGATAAAATTTTTGACAAAAGAGGGGAAGATACCGGCGGAAATCAAACAACGTTTGAACTATATGTACGGCCATTATTTTCCTTTGTACTCTACCACAAAATAATGGGCAAAACAATTTTGTTTAGGAAGAGAATCATTTTTTTTTATAGGATAAGAGTGACAAACGAGCACACAGTCCACCTGATGGTAAGTGGTTGCTGCGGCCCATAGACATCTACATCTATCCTCGATAACGAATCAAAATGCAGAGGCGTTTTCACCCGTGAGGACTAAGATGGAATGCCTCATTTCCAGTAAAAAGAGTCTCCGGTTCTCTACATTCACCATACGAAATTATAAGCTATTTTACGTTGGTATTCTGTGAGAGCGTGGTCCTTCCCCGGTCGAGCCGACCCATTCGTGCTACAGCTATACCAGAAATATAGCTGCACCATGGCTCTACCACGTGTAAAAAGTTCACGATCGTACATCCTGGGCGTAGTTCACCATCAATTGATGGTGAACTACACCCAGGACGACAATCCAAGGCTGTTGCGGATGAAAACACTAAATTTGTGGAGAATACAGTACTGTAAGACAGACGGATAAAAACTAAAGAATTAGTAGTTATGACTGGAATTTCGAAAACAACAGTGCTTAGAATCCTACATGAACATTTGGGTATGAATAAGGTCAGTGCTAGGTGGGTCCCAAAACTTCTTTCTGCTATTCAAAACCAAGAACGAGTGAAATTCTGTACTCAGTTTTATCCATTTTTAAAGGCCGATGGAAAGAAATGTTTGATCCAATTGTTACGGATGATAAAGCCATCGTTCTTTATCATGATCCTCTGTCAAAAAAGTAATCGATGGAGTATCGTCATCCAATCTGAACGCGACCATAAAAAGCAAAGGTGACTCACTCTCAGAAAAAGATTATGACTATAATCTTTTTGGATTCCAAAGAAATTTTGTGGTGAATTTTAAAGAATGCACAAAAACAATAACAGGAATTTGATATGCTTGCTTACTTCATCAATAGCGAGATGCTATTAAAGAAAAACATCGAGAGAACTAATAAATTGCGGAGAGGGTTGTTGCTTCACGAAAATGCTCCGGGTGTTTCCAAGGCTGCCATTAAGTAATGCAGTTTTACTAAACTCTACCATCCACCATATAGCCCCGACTTATCTTCTATTATATTCTTTAAATTGAAATCCGAATTACGGAGAAAAAAATGTAACACTGATGATGTGGTGAAGTCAACAGTTTTTTCGAATTTTGAGGGCGAAATTCAGACTATTTTCAAAGGGTATAAAAAAGTTAGTAAAACGATGTGAAAAGTGTATTGAAATAGAGGGAGATTATATCTAATAATAATTAGCCGTGGTAGCTCAGATGGTTAGCGCTCGCGGTAAATTTCACAATACGCGAGCAACCCGGTTTGTTCCCCGCCGGCACCATTGAAATTGTTAAATGCAATTTTAAGTGCTGATTTAGCACGTGCTGGGCAGTGAAGGCAAACATCGTGAGGAAACCTGCATGTCTGAGAAAAAACAAATATTTTCGAAGACATGTGAAGTTCGCCAACATGATTTGGGGCAGCGGGGCGGACACTTCCTTGCCCTAAAACGTTCTCAGAAATGAGAGGAGGCCTGTGCCCAGCAGTGGGAGGTATATGGGCTGTAACTTTACTTTACTTTATTAATTATAATGGTTTGAGAATTATCCTTCATTTTATAGTTGAGGCAAGAAACTTTTGGACCTTACAAGGCTGTAACATTAACTTTAACTTTAAGCGAGGTGTCATGTCGCGCGGCTCAAACTTGATTTACGCGGGTAAAACCGCTGGGCACAGCTAGTAATAAAATAGAATTTTAATCCCTGCGGTTACCAATGAAATTATTAATTACGATATTAAGTGCTGATTTACCCTATTTAAAAAAACCGGGATAGAATGCCGTGGTAGCTCAGGGGGCGTTCGAAGTAAAAAACAAAGTACGCCAGTCATGCGTGTTGGATCACAACAATCTTATTTGGATTGATTTTGATTTTATTATAAAACAAAGCTCCTTTATATGATTACTTTTTAAATTAATTAACGTTATTTTTATTGCTTATGAGATATTAACGAAAGTCAATGAAGTTTTGAGAATTATTTGTAAATCTTTTATCTATGTCATACCAATTTTAAAAATGCATTGGAGATCATAGAGATAACATTTATTATTCTTAACATGAAGGATCTACGTGTATACCTTTGGATTTTCCAAATATTTAACTTTACCATAAACAGAGATAATTAAAAACATGTAAATAAGCTAAGACGAATTTATCCTTTCACAAACTGCTTTAGTTTGAGTGAGGATAAATAAATCTAATTTATTATGACTGACAACGATATTTTAAGTATTTAAAAAGTTCTTTTAAATTTGTAAGCAGACACTGTCAGAATGTCGCGTACCTAAAGTGTCCTCCAGTCCACCTACACAACTGTGCTTCATAACCGGCAACAGAACTTAATTTATTCTTATTTTAAAAATTTTAATGACATCAAAATATGCCGTCGTATATTTTGTTTTAAGATATTTATTAGAAAATATTCTCAAAATTACATGAATAAAAGAAATATAACTCTTAAAGGAAATTTCTTTTGCCTTTGTATCCCTATCATCACTAGAAGATCATACAGCCGAGCTGAGATTAGTCCGCTGCTGTTCGCCAAAGTCATATTAGTAGATCTCAAGAACATGTCTTTTTTATTCCTTCCACTTAGCTTACCTCAGGATGTTTAATTTCGTCGAAAAGCACGTGGCCTATTTAGAACTTTAAACTGCAATAAACATTTTCATAGTTACTGGAGGCAATCAATTTCGGATCCACGCTTATCTTCTGAGTTACCACTACCTTAAAAAGGAAAGTACATAATTATTGATTGCAAAACTTCTTATAGCCTGGAGTGCAATTTTATTATTAACTGACCCAATAATTCGCCTATAGTATGCATAGTTTGAACGACTTCAGTTCGGGAAAATGAAGTGAAAATAATTACGCCGACGATAATAAAAGGTCAAAATAACCAAGATATCATCTCTAGTATACACTCACCTGTATGTAGTACACTCTGCTAGTTGCATGAGTAAATGAGGACCTGTAGTCACACCCACACATGTGCCCGCAAGTGACTAAAATAGACTATCTTAGCGAAAAAAGTTCGAGCACACTTTGGTCAGGTAAAAACACAGTTGCAGTAATTATACTGTATAGCCCCAGGTGGTCGCGCTTTAAGTTCCTAGTGCTTAGCATCTAGATCTTTTGCGCATTTGGAATCGAAAGTGTTGATGTTTTGTTTTAAAAATCGCTGCCCTTTTTGCCAGTATTTAGCAACATACTCCAAAGAAGAGGGCTCGATACAACATTTTTTTATGTGCTTCCTTATTACATCTTTTTATCCTAGAAATAGCTCGCCATGCGCTCGCTTTCTTGAAGCTGACAGTACATGACGCCTTTTGACACTCTGTTGTCAGTCATCCAAAACACATGACCATACTAACGCTATTGCCTTTGCATCAAGAGTGCCTTCATGCCGCAAATGTTAGCTCGTCGTAGGACTTGCGTATTCCTGACACGGTCGGATCAGTGTATATCGATGATATTATGGAGACATTTATTATGGAATCTATCTAGAATTCGTATGTCCTTGTGATACAAATATTATACCTGTGATCATGTGAATGAAAACTTTAGATCTCAATTTTCCGAAAGCAGCTGATGCTGTACCGATTCTTCCATTAATTTTAACTTCTAGATCACATTTAGATGTTTTTACGCTTCCCAAGTACTTGAACTTCTTTACAGATTTCAGAACGCTTAATTGAGCCGAATCTGTAAGGAGTCAAAATGGGAGCCTGTAGCCGTCACTTCAATCATTGTCACGCTAACTTCGAGACCAAGCTTTCGTAAAGACTCATCAAGACTAGTCCTAAATCTTTGTGGAAAATTTTAGGAGTCCGTCACAAAACACAAGTCATCTGCATACATGATTTTTGTCATTACGTCGCATGTCACCTTAGACTTTGACCGCAGTCTATTTAAGTTAAAAACTGCTTATCGGCGAGGGAAATAGTATTTATGCCTTCCTGCAGAGTATGTAGAACATCTCTGACAGCCAGAACGAAATAGATAACAAACGACGTTCGCGCGAGAGTACAACCTTGCTTGATACCGCAGGTAACAGGAAAGAATTCTGTTTGTTCACCATTTACGGTAACGGGGAAGGAAGAAGCCTCAATACTTGTACATACTTTTCCAGGCAACTTAGTTTTAAAATAATCCATAATGCTTCACGAGGTATGTTATTTTACGTTTTTTCTAGATCGACAAATAAGAGAAGCATTGGCCAATCAGCAAATTTTTATTGCAGCTGACGAACGCAAAAGATTTGGAACCAATTTGGATTTCTGGTATAAAAGCTTCCACAATAAGAAATTAATCGTTAAAAAAGCACCCCAGCAAATATTTTTCAGGTGTAAAACGGACGTAAATACCACCACAGGAATTAAAGTCTTTATAGGAATTTCTGTCGATAAATAACAGTGAATAGCCATCTAGTATGGAATTCAAAAATACTCAACCTAACTTTCACAGGTGGCTTGATGTATTTTTATTTCGCTATAAGCAGATGTACGTTAAGCATAAGAAAGCTGTATACCCATATACAAATACAAAAAAAATTACGACCTGCACATGAATATATATATATTAATAATTAATATTTTCAACTTTGATATCAAAGGCTGTAAGACAAGAGAATTGCCCTCGATATTGCGAGTGTAAATCATCCTTAGATTCTATATATATATATATATATATATATATATATATATATATATATATATATATATATATATATATATATATATATACCTAATCAGGTCATAAGTTTGAGTTTTGCACCCATCACTAGATTCTCTGCACAAACCAAAGGTAGACTGGTAGAGAATGCCTTTAGGCATTAAGTCCGCCGATTTGTACATTTCTTGTATGTGTGCAAATAAAGCTTAAATAAATAAATAAATAAATAAATAAGTATTGTCACACAGTAAAAACTTTTCTTTTAGAATGCTGGCCACAAAAAAGTTTATTGAATTCTAATTTCGAATTGTTCATGAAAATAAAACTGTATACTTTTTAGAATTTTACTCATTTTTAAATATGGAGTGGACGCTTAAAGAAGACAGTGTTGCAGTTATTTCATTGCATCGTTGGGGTTACGCGCCAATTCAAATTTTTGACATACTGAAAAATTTGATTATAACCAAAAGATTCGTTTATCGTACCATCAAACGATACAATGAAGACTTTAGTGTAGATGACAGTTCAAGAAGTGGTCGCCTTCGGTCTGTTAGGATTCCAGCAGTGATAGAAAGCTGTGAAGGCGCGAATTGAAAGAAATCCCAAACGTAAGCAGAAACTGTTGGCCCTTCAGATGGGGTTAAGCAGAACCACGGTGAAAAGGGTGTTAAATGAAGACTTAGGGCTTCAGGCATATCGAAGAAAAACAGGACATCGTTTGAATGCTCGTCTAATGGACCTGAGACTGAAGAGATGCCGCGCTTTGTTGAAGCGGTAAGCGGGAAAAAAATATCGGGAAATTCAATTTTTCGGATAAAAAAAAATTTACCGTAGAAGAGAGCTACAACAAACAAAATGATAAGGTGTACGCAGACAGTAGTGAAGAAGCGAGCAACCGTATTTCGCGTGTCCAACGAGGTAATTTTCCATCCTCGCTCATGGTATGGTTGGGAGTTTCTTATTGGGGCTTAACAGAGGTACATTTTTGTGAGAAAGGTGTAAAAACGAATGCAGTTGTGTATCAAAATACAGTCCTGACGAACCTTGTGGAACCTGTTTCTCATCCCATGTTCAATAACAGGCACTGGGTATTACAACAAGATTCGGCGCCAGCTTATAGAGCGAAGAGCACACAAGACTGGCTGGCGGCGCGTGAAATCGACTTCATCCGGCACGAAGACTGGCCCTCCTCCAGTCCAGATTTGAATCCGTTAGATTACAAGATATGACAACACTTGGATGAAAAGGCGTGCTCAAAGCCTCATCCCAATTTGGAGTCACTCAAGACATCCTTGATTAAGGCAGCCGCCGATATTGACATGGACCTCGTTCGTGCTGCGATAGACGACTGGCCGCGCAGATTGAAGGCCTGTATTCAAAATCACGGAGGTCATTTTGAATAAACTTTAGTGTCATAAGAATCTATGATTTGTTAAGTTTATTTTGGTATATAAATGGCTACATAATGAATAAACTTGTTTCAATTATTTTATATTAAACACGTGACAGAATTTATGACCTGACTATGTATATATATATATATATATATCCCAGATATATATATATATATATATATATATATCCGGGCTCAGATTCATGTCTATGGGGGGTTCCATGCGACACTAACTTCAACTAGGCTTTGACTCAAGTAATTGAGCACTAATACATTCGATTCTCAGGAAAGGCTTCCAATCCTAAGGATAACTTTTGGAAGTCATGGCTTTTATATGACCGCGCCACGATTAAAAGAAAGGCCTTAGAGCACAGAAGAGTTCACCAGCCATGCCAATTCGTTTTGATGTAAATACCATCATTATTATGTATTTATAATAAGAATATAACAGACACTTAAGGTTTCTCACTTCGTTTTCCTTGTACAGCCGTGTACGTGATACACTTAAGTTGTGATTAACTGTTTCAGTAGTGGCGTATGGATCGAATTTGGGTAACTTGGTTACTACAAAATTTAGGCATGTCTTAATATTTAAATGTATTTTCTGCATACTACATATTGACTTAAACATAATTCCAACACTGATATATTCGTATTTTAATTTAGTTAAAAAAGAGAAATTATGAAATTAACTAGTTTAGCCTTGAAAAAACAAATGGTATACGTTTAACGCTTAAATTAGTTCTAAAGCTTTGTGTAACGTGCCCACTTAATACAAAATAAATTGTCTGCGAAATTGCTTTCTAAATTGGTTCACTCCGATGGCAGACAATTTGGCAAGTGATTTGTATTGTAAAGATAAATAGCATGCTTCGGAACATCTGATAACGAGCAATGAGATATCTGTCAGCACTCATCCCTACATTGTTTTGGCCTAGGGCCAATATTTTTATCACTATGGAATATAATAATATACCGAAACATAATATAAAATGCGTTTTCTAGGTATAAGATTGAAATATTTTTATTTTTATTAAAATTAGAGAAAATATTTTAAACTCTATTTTTGAAATCATTGTGTTTCTAGGAAGGGAGTAGCTTGTTCTAAAAATGTTCAGGAAATACCAAATTTAGTAGGTTACTTATTAATGACTTACAATTCATAGAAATAAAAATAAAATGTGCATACATACAGATAGATAATTTGATTATTACAATTTAAAATAATTTACAACCTGTATAGTACTAATAACTGATATAAATACTACTAATATATTTTATACAAATAAAATATTCAGTGGGTTTAAGTTCGATAAACTATACGACCACGTTAAATATGTCATAATAGATAAACAATAATTATTGTATACATAATTAAAGAAAAAAAAACATAGGTTACGATATTCCTTCACTACCTTGCAAACAATTTAAGAATGCAAGGTCGTGTGGTGGCGGCGTAAGAATATTCATCACCCAACTTCCATCAGTTTCCTATTAATTTTACCTAATGTTTTCTAAACTTTTAATGGCGTTTTCTTAAACATAAACTTATAGTAAGAATTAAATTTAAAAATAATGTTATTTACCGTTCTACTTACTACACATAATAATACTCAGTGGTGGTAAACGGGCTGGATGTTCCTTGAATAGACTTTTCCTTTTAGCACATCATGTCCTTCGTCAAGACGAAGAAGGTGACCCTTCTTAAGATAATAGAGTGAATATGGCTGCCCTGAAATAACGTGACTAGTACGACGTAATGACGAGATATGTAATCTAAAAACCGATCTATCTTATATGTGTTAGACGTAAACGTAACCGTAGTTTTAGTAGTAAGTCCTCTCAACTAAAAAAATATCTAATAACCCAACAGTGGACAAACTTACAAGCAATATGCAATGGTGAATAATTTTTGTATGTTAATAATTAATATTTCCAACTTTGATATCAAAAGCTTAAAGACAAGAGAATTGCCCTCGATATTGCGAGTGTAAATCATCCTTAAATTCAATTTCAACGGTGCGTAAAACTATTATAGCAATTTATGATTTGCGACTGTATTTACTGTTGTTACCTCTCATTTCTGAGAGGGTTAACGTATAATATCATGAATATTACGAACATTTGCTTGATAATAAAATACAATTTAGTTTTAAATTTTTACTTATGAATATTTTATTAATTGGTTTAGGTTTTATTTTACTTTAATTTTAGTATTTTGGTACATATATAGCAGTTGTTATATTAAGGTTATAATTGGGGTAATAAAGATACTCGTACTTAAACCATCATAATCATCATTACAACCCTTCACAAGTCAACTGCTGAACGTAGATCTCCACCAAGGAATGGTAAAAACACGATCCTGAGCTATGGGTTACCTGCGTCCATCCATTTCCTGCATGTTTTACTTAATACTCATTTCATCTATTGAGGAAGAGGGGCGCCATGCACTTCAATTACCAGTACGAGGACGATCTTGAGAGTTAGACCCCAGCAGTTACCAATCATGTGCTTACACTACCAAAATATACTCGCCTTGTCAATTTTGTGTTCTTTATGGTTATTCCAGTACTAACAAATCCTAAGTAATTTACCTTTGGTGACAACTGCATTTGTATGCTAAATAACTAAGGCAAATGATAACTGCCCAGCACACATTCATGAGTAAACATAACTAGTTCAGTTTTATTAAGGTTCCACATTAGTTCATAATCCCTACACCATTTCTTGCTATACGAAGAGCCGCTTGAGTATGATTACAAGCTATGCTGGCAGATTTGCTTGAAATGAGTATAACCAAGTCATTAGCATACCTTTTGGTATAAAATGGTTGTTGTTTAAATCAGCTATTAGGTTATTAATGACCATATTCCACAGAAGAGGCAAGAGCACTCCACTTTGTTGGTAGCCCTCAATAATTGAAACTTTGATTGCTCAATTATTAAGGGCTGCCAATATGGGCTATGGAATAATTGGCTTTACTGTCCCTTGTCAATTGCGCTGCCCTTTTGCTTAGCATGTTAATAATCCAACCGCGTAGGGCCGGTTCATTTTCATCCTTAGTAAGAGTCATTCCCATGCTGTCAGAGCTATATTCAAGAACCTTTCTTCCCCATCGGTTGACGGTTACGGTTCGTACAGTCAGCGGTAAGCAACCACGTTTCAGATCCATATATCTTCACTGGACACACACACTGTTTGTTCATATTGCTTTTAAATATTGTGATATAAGTGACGAAAAGATAAGTGATATTCCGAACGCTGCCAATAAGCAGACTTGGATCGGTTGTCTGACCTCTTGGTTTAAGTTTGACTTACTTAGTCGGACAATTTGTCCTAATTATCCTATGACGAGTATCGTCAATAACTTCGAGCGAGTTATTTCCAACAACTACTGGCATAGTTGTAACATGGACGATTCTTCAAAACTGAGCTTGACGTTATGGATGTTATATACTGTTATAACAAGGAATTTGCAAATATATCAAAAACTCATTAATTTTTTTTTATTAGAACTTGGCATTTACAAAGCTCTTTTTGAAAGTCAAAAAACTATAAGAACAATCGCTATAAGAAATCCATTCTAAAAATAATAGTTATACATCTTTTAAAACTAAGCCGCTTACTATATGGAATCTATTCTTTGTAATAGTACATAATAATACATAATACACGCATTAAAGTTATGGACATCACTCATTTCATCAAATGTATTAAAATATTATTAAATATAAATTATTTTATTGAGCATGAAGTTTGAATTAATTTAATTAATTTAAAAAGCTCCCTCGGTCTCATTCTTTGATATTTTATACGTGACGAATTTCTGTTTTCTGTAGTAAATACATATATTGTCTTAGGTATGTACATATATAATTCATAGCTCCAGACGTCACACTATGAAAGCAGCTAAAATAAAACAAAACTCGCTGTGCATTTTTTATAAAACTGAATTGACAAACGGACTCAAAGACTACCGGATAGTAAGAGGCTACTGCAGCCCATGGATACCTGCAACTGCAACCAACTTCAAGTAAAGAAGTTTTACACTTGCGTTGTCACCTCTGACTACTAAGATGGAATGTCTCAGAGTCTACAATTATACTGGCTCTCTATACCTTTCAGATATGTACACAGCAGTGTTAGTACTGCCATTTAGCGGCAGAAATAGGTAAGAGAGTGATACCTATTAAAACGGACTCTTAGGCAGAATAGGTTTCCTTCCATCTTTTGCCTCTTATACTTGTTACAAGTTTGCTTCTTATACCAGCTTTTACTAACATTATTCTGTGATTTTTTTACCTATTATAAGCCAGTGTTAGACTTTTTCAAGTGTAGCGGTAAGAAATACTGACGTAGCATTACAAAAGCCTATTAAATCTTGCCTCGAAGAGACCTCACGTTGCAATAAGTTTGAAAAATTTTGCTGTACCCATTACAAACGGCGAAGCTAAACTAATAACTCGTAAGTTTGGTATATTAAAAACGAAGGGAGACACTGTCTGAGCGTCTGGATATCCGATTTTGGAAGAGAGAGTGAAGAATTAATTTCTACGCACACTCATCCATTTTGATGCTGATGTATTCTGTAGAGTACCTAAGGGCTAGCAAATTTATTTCAGTGCGCAGGACTGGCAAGGTTATCTTTTCAAAATCGAGGTCATAGATAAGGCTTGTAGCAAGCCTTTCTCCTGAATCCAACGCTACAATATTCCATGAACGACCGGACTTGCGCTTTTCTATAAGCTGAGAAGCTGTATCTTCTTAAGGACACCTATCTTTTCAACGAAAAGTTTAGATTGATGGAAATCTTAGCACTAAATAACTTAACCCACCTGGTGTATTCGACACATTTATCCTGGAATTGGGTAATCCGAAGCTAAGGTAAATTATCAGATTAACAAGATTGACATTAGTTTTCTTTCTAATTTACTTATAAATTAAATAATAAATAAAAAAAAACCCGAAACAAAAATAGCTGATGATATTCAAACGGCTAAAAAGATTCTCGGTTAAAGGTCTCGTTTAGGTCACCTTTGAAACAAAAAAGCTTAATCTAAATCGGTTCATCCGTTTAGGAGCTACGATGCCACAGACAGACGCACAGATACACATTTACACACGTTAAACATATAACACCCTTCTTTTTCGTCGGGACTTAAAAATATCTATCGTCTACCACTAAGGAAATCATTTGCTATCACCGTATCTTAAGCTAGTTAAGTGTTCCACTGATTGCTGGATTAAGTTCAATATTATATGTAGCATGCGATTTGTAAATTATACCAGAAAAGCATAAAATCACTAGTTACTAATGCCTTTCTACGTCATAGTTTGATACTGATTAAAATATGTTAATTTAAGCGTCGTCATCATCATCATCGTGTAAGCATAAACATAATAAAAGCATACGTCAAATATAGATATACTAAATACAAAATAATCGTTCAAAATTAAAAACTAGATACGACTTTCTTCTGTTAGTTTTATATCCACATAAATATTATAAAAACAATCCGTGGGTGTCGTAAGCGGCAACACAGGGAAATGTAACAGGATAGACTGCTGCCCAATGAGTAGCTAAGGTTTAAAGAAATTTATTGTCAAAAGAAATTACAAAATTTCACGTATGTCTAATAAGTTAAAAATATTTAGCCTTTCTGATCAAATCCCAAAATACGCCAATCCAGTTTCCAGGCCGCCTGCCAAGCGGGGCAACAATGGAAGATATGCCTTCAACAACTAAAACTGTGAGGATGCCTATGACCAGCAGTATAATTTTTGGTAGGCTGTAATGAATCAACAAATGGTACAATGACAACAAATGTAACTAGATGGAGTGACGTGTAATCTTGGCGTAAGAAAATCCGCTATCCCATGTTATCCCGTTGGCGTAGTAATATGCCACTGAGGGAAACTGAAACAGGAGATGGTTTAGGCGTTTTCAGTCCGGGAATTTTGAAGTCAAAGATGTAGCTCGCTCTGATTGCCCTCACACAAATAAAGTTGATGCCATTTTTGGAAAAGTGGAGCAAGACCGGCATATAAGTAATTAAAACATTGCCGAAGAATTGAAAATTGATTTGACCCATTTGAAAAAGCTCGATATTTGGTTACCACACGAGCTCACTGAAAAAAACCTAATTAATCGTGTACTCATTTGTGCTTCTTTATTGAAACGTAGCGAAAGGGAACCATTTTTGAAAAATTTTATTATTAGTGATAAAAAGTGGACACCTACAATAAGAACATGCGAAAAAGATCATAGTCAAAGGGTAGTCAACCTCCAGAGACTGTAGCAAAAGCTGGATTAACACGCAATAAAGTGATTCTGTGTGTACGGTAGGATTGGGAGAGCATCGTTTATTATGACCTTTCACCGCTGGGCAAAACCATCGACTCAAGTCTCTACTGTCAACAACTAATGAAACTCAATCAAGAAGTTTAGAAAAAACGGCCGGAATTGATCAACAGAAAAGGAGTGGTCTTTCATCATGATAACGCCGGATCACACACATATTGGGCTACTCAGCAAAAATTGAAAGAGCTTTGTTGAGAAGTGCTATTGCATCCACCATATAGTCCTGACATTGCACCGCAAGATTATTACGTCTATCGGTCTGTTCAGAATTCTTTAGGTAGTGTTAGGTTAACATCAAGAGAGGACTGTTAAAACAACTTGTCACATTTTTTGATCAATAATTCCAAGATTTCTACAGCAACGGGATTATGTCACTACCAACAAGATGGCACCAAGTTATCGAACAAAATGGTTTATATATTAAATGTAATGAAATTCATATTCAATATTGCAAATCACGTCATCAAGCTACATAAACCATACGAATAAGAAATCGCTTGGAATCTGGCTTCACAATTTTCCATTTTGGTTGGACTTTTTTTTCTTTCTTTAACTATTCGTATTTTGGTTTATAAGATTAAAAACCCTTTTAGACATACTTCGCTCTTAATGTATGAAGAAGATATTAAGATCTATAATATTAATTACCTGGCTAATTAATGGCTAATGTCATCAAAATATATAAAAAGGCAATTCCCTTTAGTCACTCACTTACTGTAATCGCTCATCAACGCCCAGCTCAAACTGTTGGATTTAATAAGATGAAATTTTGCAGGATCCCTTTATAATGTGGACAAAGAATAAGGAACGATTTTCAGAAACTCCCACGGGAGAGGAAATAAAGATGATTTATCTTTTCACTATAATATTGTATTATTTCCGTTAATTTAATTAAAAGACTTCAAATTTGGCATGGATTTTAATAACTGTAATCATTAATAATGACATTGTGTGTTGGCTTGTAGCAACAAAAATATATTTCCAACTACTTTGAGGACAAAGTCACGGGCAGAACCTAAAAGATTTATCATTTTCCGACCTCTACGCAGGCGAAGCTGCAAACAAAAGCTAGTTTATTATAAGATCAAAAAATATAACGTAATTCTAGCTTCTTTCATTATATTCATGCTATAAAATCATATTATAACTACATGACTGTCACTCAATAATATTTCTTTCCTCTCCCACCAGCTGGTCCATTGCTACTTCAGTTTTTTGATCCATTTATGTCGGAGTCCGGGTTAGGTCGATTACTTTAGTTCTACTGCGGATATCATTTCTAAGTTTAACATACAGAGAAACTCCGAGCATAGCCCTCTCTATAAGTTTATTAGATACATTGAGCTTCCTAATACAGCGAGCAGTGAAAGACAACGTCTCAGATTCATGTCATCACTTGCAACACGAACTGGTTGTTAACTTTTATTTACAAATTTTTAGGTGTAAGTGAAGAGAAGATATGTCATTATTTCGCGAACACTGCCAAGTCGGGTTGGATCCGTTAATTGACCTCTAAATCGAAATATGACATAGTCGTCCAGTATGGGTATAACATGGGTGACACATGACTTCTGTATTCTCTACATTCATCCGTTGAGAGTCTATTGAGGTCACTGATCATAGTGCTGAGTTCCTCCAGTGGATTTGCTATGGTGACTTTATCCTGGATAAGTTTAAGGTGAGTGCTGTACTCTATATTGGTGTTAATATCGTATTACTTCCAGCCAAGTAGCTCGAAAATATATTTAAATGTAACAAGTGAAGTTTTTCGGGGATGTGATGTCAGCATGTCTAATTAAGTGTTCTAATTCTGTACTGAGACCATCGTAGCCCAACTGTACAAACACTTCAGTACTTCGATACACAGTCAGCTCGGCACCAATAAAGGGGCTGTAGCACCGCTCAAATTTCGACGGAATCAAAAGGCTTCTTCATATTATGCAAACGCAAGACATAGATACAGAATTGATGGCTCCGTGGCGCAGTGGCTTAGCAATAAGTTGCAGCGCTGGGGGCTGCGGGTTCGAATCCAACACGGAACAAGTATTTGTATGTACTACAAATAATTGTTCCCCTTCTTCCAACATTAATCCATAATTTAATGCCTTTAGGGCATTTGTCCTGGCAGCACTTGAGAATCTGCAACTTCAGCTTCAGCTTCTCTCTAGGCAACAAGACGAAATGGAGGTAAGGACCAGGAGGAAGATGTTGCTTGTACATGGAATGCCAGAAGCCCGAGATGGAACCCAGTATTTTGCTAAGTTATTATCGGAGCGGCTGAACATCCCTGAAATAAGTGTGGGCTCTATCACCAGATGCCATCGCTTAGGGTACCCCCGTAGTGACAAGCCTCGAGCGCTGCTTGTGAAATTTCGAGATTAGGATCTCCGTAACAAAGTTTGGTTTTCCAAAAACAAGCTAAAGGGTAGCGGAGTTACTCTATCTGAGTTAATGACTAAGGGCCATCATGAGGCGTTCGTTGCTGCTCGGAAGCTGTTTGGTGTATCCCAGTGTTGGTCAAGAGATGGATATGTTGTGGTGTTTGGGTCTGACGGTACGAAGCAACGGGTGTACACCGTGGCTGAGGTGCTTGCCATTCCTGATGCAGCCGGAGGTGACCCCACTACCTCCTGGCTCCTAAGCCCAGTGTTACTACTGCTAGGGCTAGGAAGACGACGAAAAAATGTTGGTAGTGGCGTGTTTTCTTGTGGTTTCGCTTTTATTCATTTAGTCCAGCAGCTCAATTAATTTTTTTTGTAACTTTTGGTTAATCAGTTTAATTACAACTCTTTGCCATTCACTTCTATGACAAAAATTTCATAAGAGGTTTGCACTGGTTTGATGACTGTTACTCTAATTATTTTAATTATTGCCCATTACAGGTAGATTAATTGATCATTCTTTATTGTTATAATATTTATTATTTGTGTATAAATAACTTTATACTGACAGTTGCTACCTGTAACCCTGTAACCATAGATTACTGTGTATAACCACAGGTATTCTTAGATTTTATTTTTATTTTTTATTTTATTAGTTTGGCAAAGACATGTTAACCCATTCTGCCTAGTCTGAAGTTTCTAGATTCATAATTTTTTTTTGGCGTCAGACTACAAGTTTTTGGTAATTTTAATACTAAACTGATTGTTTTATTTTTTTAAGTTGTTGTTTTGTTATATGCTTTCTCTTTCATGCTGCTGGTGGTTGTAATAGTGTAGGTACTATTTGATTTTGCATTTATATTTATATATATTATTTTTATTTATTTGTTAATTTTAGTATAGCATTTATGACATCCTCAAACATTTGTAATGATAGTGATTTGTTTCTGTCGTTGTCTTCAGATGATGAGACACTTAGTGATGTTAGTGCACACTTATCACAGTACAACTGCTTCTCCTTCACTCAACATCACCTTAAATTTTTGTTTCTCAGACTGTATGAATAACATCAATGCTATTCATATTAACGCCCAAAGCATTCCGGCTCATTATCCTGACATGCTTGCGTCATTTGAATCCCAAAATATTCACGCCATTATAGTTTCAGAATCTTGGCTAAAACCCTGTCTCCATTCCACTTCTTATTCTTTGCCTGGGTTTCATCTAATTAGAAATGAACGCACTAATAGGGGTGGTGGGGGCGTGGCGATCTATCTTAGATCCTACTTTCCATTTAAAATTGTTAGTTCGTCAAGTCAACCGCCTCCTGTTGATTCTGCTGAGCATTTGCTGGTTGAAGTCTCCCTGTCTCAGAATAAAATCCTACTTGGAGTTTTCTACAGTCCCTCTCTTTCTGTAAACTATTTTACTTCTTTCAAATCTCTCCTAGAATCACTAGTCTAGTCTAGTAGTAGTCTAGTCTAGTCTAGTGTAGTAGTAATCTACGTATAGTCACACTATTTTGATGGGTGACTTTAATACCTGTTTGCTTAAAGGCGATAATCGGGCTATAAAACTTGAGTCTATAACTGAAGCGTGTAATATGCAAATCCTACCCCTTTCTGCTACTCATAACTTTCCTAACAGTACTCCTTCCTTTGTTGACTTAATAATGGTGTCATCTTCAAATCTAGTTTTCAAGCATGGACAGTGTCCTGCTGATGCATTCTCTTATAACGATTTAATTTTTCTTTCGTATAAACTACGCCCTCCTAAAATCAAACCTAAATTAGTTCTACGACGTAATGTTGGAGGAATGGATATTGACCAACTTTATCAAGATACTCTTAATATTGACTGGTCAGTGATTGAGAATGCTACGTGCATTGACGATAAAGAGGAACTTTTTTGTTCCCTACTCACGCAGCTTTACGACGTTCACGCACCAATGCATTATGTGAGACTCAAACACTTGCCTGCTCCATGGCTCTCAGATAATCTGAAAAGGATTATTTTATTTATATACTGTTGAGTCTGTTGTGTTCCCTTAACATATCTTCATCAGTAATTAACTGGTTTCAAAGTTATCTTTGTGGCCGTCGGCAGTGTATTCGTTTCGATGAAACTCACTCATCTTGGTGTGATATTACTGCAGGCGTGCCGCAGGCTGGCGTGTTGTCACCTTTACTCTTTTCCATTTTCATTAATTCAATTACTCATAAAATATCTTCTCTCTACCACATGTATGCGGATGATGTCCAGATTTACACACAGTCAACCCTTGAGAATTTGCCGAATGCAATCGCTACATTGAATAACGATCTAAATATTATTCATGATTGGAGTAAATCATATGGCCTAAATGTGAATCCTAAAAAGTCTAAGGCTATCATTATTGGTAGCCAAAGTTTTATCTCAAGAGTTGATTGGTTCACCGTACCACCTATAGTATTCGATGGAGTTGTAATCCCTTACTTTAACAATGTCAAAAACTTTGGTATTTATATTGATAATTCCTTAAATTGGATACGCCAACTGAATAAGGTAAGTAAGAAAACATTTGTCGCTCTTTGTTCACTGCGTCGCCTTCGATCATTTCTTCCCATTCCTACAAAAATTATGCTCGCACAGTCTCTTCTCCTTCCGATCCTCGACTATGCTGACGCAAGCTATGTAGACATAACTGAGAACCAGCTAAATAAGCATAAGAGACTTCAAAATACTAGTATTCGGTTCATATTTGGATTGCGCAAATATGACCATATTTCCCAATTTCGCTCACGTCTCAAGTGGTTACCTATCCGACTTCGCCGGAACATGCATATTCTTTCCATTCTCTACTGTGTATTATTTCATCCTTCTGCTCCTTCCTATCTAAAAGAGAAGTTTAATTTTGTGGGGCTTCGGGGGGAACCTCTACGCTCTTCTAGAAAATTAGTTTTAAGGGTACCAACTCACAAAACATCGTTTTTTAATAAATCTTTCACTGTCAAGTCTATTAAGATCTGGAATGCCCTACCTTTGCACATACGTGAAGTACAATCTATTTTAATCTTTAAGCGACTACTTAAAGAACATTACTTGTCTCAATCGTCCGGAGACCGTTAGGATAATTATGTGATTATGTATTTATTGTACTCGTATTTATCAGCTTTGTATTATTGTTTGAGGAAATTGGTAATTTATTTATGTATGTAAGTTTGTTTATATACTCTTATATATGTATGTTTATGTATATATTATATACTTTACTTTATCTTTTATTATGTATTAGTAATTTATATCTTTTCATGTTTTAGTTATTTATATGTTATTTTATTGCATTTATTGTCTATATATCGTATGTATTGATATTATATTTTATATAATTATATTGCACCACCTACCCAGTATTCATTGTTTATTCCTTTACACCCTTGGTTGCCTGGAAGAGATCGCTATGTAGAGATAAGGCCGCCAAATTGTACATTTAACCTGTCTATTGTTATGTAATTTGTTTATTAGTTTGTGGTGTACAATAAAGTATATCCATTCATTCATTCCTAGTATCCGAACGCAACTTGTCCAATTCTTCTTCCAGCCATAAGGTTCTTTTTTTTTTGTTAGGGCTCAGGGTGCGTGCGTAATGTTGCCAGGTCGAGTCGTCGAAGGTGGAGATTCTTAGCAATCTCTCCACCGATATTACCATGGTCGCTATCGTAGCTCATGAAAGATGTTTGTTAAAACAATTATACTAAAACGAATAGAAATGCTTTATAATTGTATGCCCACTAGAAAATTATTTTAATTTATCACGTAATTCATAGAGCTGATGAACCAAAAAAGTGAAATAAACAAATGTAAAGCATGATAAACAACGAGTCAGCACGTTGAAAAAGAAAAAAATTGCCTTTTGTTGCTGACTCACGCGCCAACCCGTATTATATGTAATTTTGATTTAATATGCCTACGTGCTGCTTACATAATGTATACATAAACATGTATCTTAATTCACGATATTTCGAGAATAATTATGTCTAAATCTCTTAAAGAGTAATATTTGCATATTTTAATGCCTACTTAGATTTTATTTTATAGTTTATGATTAAGGGCCGCTTTTAAGTAGTGAGGCTTTCAGGTGTTGACACGATCATTTTGGAAAATAGTCAATTTATAAAGACTTTATTCCCCTTTATAGTATGAATTTGTTAATTCTTATTCAGAAAACACATGTTAACCCTTAAAGTCACTCCCTATTTCCAGCCTACACAAGTACACTCCCGGGGGAACTAGGGCCACCGTAAATTTATCCTACTCTTAATTATGTAATTGTATAACATTTTATTATTTCTTAAAATAAAATATACATATTCGTATTATAAATATGCGAAAATAGTTTAATTATAATTTGTAATAAAAATAGATATTTCTAGCGTCAAATAGCGAAATGCGTCAATTTTTATTTTTGTATTTTAGGCATGTTAAGTTGAAAGACCTAAAAGAAAATATAAACTTAGAAACATGTAAAGTATACTAAGACTTCTTAAATACTAATTCTTAAATTCTTAATAACTTCAACAACAAGCAAAGTCACAATGGTAACACATCTTTGTTTACATAGCATAACTATCACTTTGAAAGAACACTCGATTCGAATACCGGTGGAACTTTGAGAGGCTCAACATCAACCACACGGAAAAACTTAATATATCTTTCAGATTCTTTGAGATCTTTTGACGACTCCTTGGCGCAGTGGTTTAGAAATGAGTAACTGCGCTTAGGGCAGCGGGTTCGAATCCCGCACGGAACAAGTATTTGTATGACCTGCAAGTAATTGTTCCGGGTCTGAATGTTTGTCCTTGTGCAATTTATGTTTATAAACTGCTTCCACGAAACAGGAGAAAATCCTAGTGTGGGGGTAACGTTGTTTTTAAAAAAAGAAAATAAGATCCCTTGAAAATTTGATTCTTCTGTCCAGAACGTAGGTAGTCGACAAAGCATATCTAGTTCTTCCAAAGATTATATATTGTTTCATAAAAGGCATCACATCTGTTCTGTTGGTTGCCTTTATTTCAGGGTGTGACTTTTATTTAAAGAGTTAATTCATATTTTTCTCTATTAGTTGTTATTCCTAATTGTCGTTGCTAAAATTTAGCTTCAAACTCCACCCATTCAAGTCCAATCTAATGATTTGAAAGTGCCTCCTCATTTTTACTTTTTTTTAAATGTGAGAGATAGAAAATCTGTTATTTAAACAAATTTCCTATCTGCTGGCGAGTTAAATTTTTATCTATGATGATGTGTCACTGGCCAAAAAACCAAACATAGGAAAATTAATTAAAGAAATTTGCTTACACAATTTCACTCGTGGGGGATTTAGGTACCGTATCGGTCCATACCTCGTGAATCATTTCTCGGGCGGTACAGAGACCACTTCACGCTTAAAACAATAAAAATATTCCAACAAATGTGCGTGATGGGGAGCATACTCCCCCTCGAGTGGCGTTAAGCGTTAACGATGTCAGTAGACATTTCCGTGGATCATAACTTACAATTAACTGAAATGATGTTGAGAGGCCTAGAGAAAGCCTGATCTATTCTTACAACTTCCCACACTGTATACCAGCTTCCAAAGTATAAAACCGGGTCTGTAGTTTGGCAGATACTGACGGAAGTATACTGATTTGGATATCGAATTAATTACAATATTATTGCTGATTTTCGAACTAATTTATTTATTTATCTATATACGTTCTTGTGATTTCGTATGCAAGGGAATATTTATGACGATCTAAATATCTGTCAATTCTAAGTAGAACATTTTGTAGATAGTCGGATAGCACGATTGCGATGCCATTTGATAGCTTATAACCCTGTTACATAATATTACGGGCTTGTCACCTTCTCATCGAATTTATTTGAAAATAGCGATATTTACCTGATGATGCTCTCACTTACTTCCTGTTAAAGAGCTGACGTACCAGATAGTTTCATAGTTTCTTAGGCAGCATACATCTATAACAGTGTCCTTACATGAAACAACAGGCCTCACTCTCTTTTTGCAAGTCTAACCCTCTAAAGGTACCCTTAATGTTTTCAAACGTAATCAAGTTGATAGTTTTAATAATTACGCGAGACGCTTTACCATCAAACCTTAACCCAGTGTGGAAACCAACTGATTATTCAAAAGAAATTTCTGAAATTTATAAAGTAAGTAACAAACAACTCCCATTGTGAGAACTGAATTATTCCATAGCAGCTCGTACACTAATACTGCGATTTTTGATAGTTACATTGTAATAATTACTGTGTTATAATTTTAGACAGCTTGCACATTTAGTAATAACTCATTTTATACAGTCTTTGATTAGTAAAAAACACTTAAAATTGGTAATATACTTCATGTAACTTCGTTGTAAAAGCATATAAAACTCTACATTAATTAATTACTCTGTGGAATCGTGTTTGTTTGAATTGTTTACGCAATTGCATAAACAATAAAGAAATAGCAGTTGTACGAATAAAATAGTTCTATTTTTTCATTTTAATTTGTATATTCAGTCAAGTTGTAATTTATTTAACGGTTTTATCTGACGATTGAAAATCAACCTTAAAACTACTTTTATTATTGTGAACATACATAACATTTTCGTAAATATACTGGAGGGGCCAAAATTAAATTTATTTAAATTTTTCTCTGAGAAACTATTTTGGTTTTTGATTATGAATAGCTCTTATGACGAAGATCTTCCAAAATAAACATAATCGTTTCGAAATTATTCGTATTTCTTCATAGTAAAATCTCATTAGACATTGTGTTATGGAATTAAACTGAAGTAAACTAATCTAGCTGTCTCGACACTAGTGAGTATTCTTATCTTTTTTACTTCTTTAGTCTGCTTGTTGGTTTAGGTATAATGTATGGATCCCACGGAAGTTTTGCGTTGAGAGTAATTCCAAGAAAACAGTGGAAGAGCAAGTGGCAGTTCTTAATCCTCCGTACACATGTCGCACTTTATCTCTTACTCAGTAAATGGATACCCATAATTTTAAAAGGTGTTGCTGTAGTCAAAATATTAAGGCCGAGAACATCATAATTATTGTGATTGAAAATAATTTCAGTTTCTTAACTGGTGTAAACTTCTTAAATTAGACATGTATGTATGCCTAAAGATTTAGATAGATGTATATAGATTAGTACATTTTAATTCTAAAAGGAGTCTGTAATTACTACTGAAAATATAAATTCACATTTTTAATTGGTGAGTTATATAGACTTCCGTTTCCCTTCTCATTACTTTTAGTCCTCGATGAACAATTGTGTGCAAATTAGCAGTGACAATCCGCAGCGGGGACCGCCCCCTGAAATATGAGACATACAGACACTGGAAAATAGCGGAAAATATTATTTTAAAATTGAAACAGTTACGTAAGTGTTCCAACTCTGTAGGAGATTCGAGAAATTTGCACAAAATCATAATTTTGTCTGTGTGGGTTGGGCGTATAAAAATAAAGCGAGAAAAAGATATCGCTGCATGTTTAATTCGATACATAAATTCATATTATGTCGGAAGAAACTGAAAATTTTAATTCTGTCTCAACCTTTTTTTATTATTCCTTAAAGTATACATATTACTTTGAGATTTGCACAATTAATTTACCTATTAATTGATTAAAATTAAATTATTAAATATTAGCAGAACTCTATCAAAAGAAGCATTGAATTAAAAAAAGAAAAAAAAAGACATTTGTTTGTCAACGTCTTTTATATGTATACAATATAAATCCACGCGAATAAATAAAATTGAAGTGTCTGTTTGTAAAGTTAAAGTAACAGGTTTTTTCTGAATGCATATAAAATTCGAATATACGGTACTAATAACATAAGACCAATTTTAAAAAAATGTCAGTCTGTTTGTTCCGGCTAATCTCCGAAACGGCTGGACCGATTTTGGCAGGACTTTCACTGGCAGATAGCTATTATAAGGAGTAACTTAAGATACTTTTATTTTAGGAAAAATAATTAGGGTTCCGCGCGAAAAAATTGAAACCCATGAAATCGTAGTAAATTTCACTCAAGCACGCGACACCCAGACTGAAAGTCGTAGAGTCTTCGCGTGAGTCGAATTGTGATGACACTCGAACACAAGTTATAGTCGTGGCTCAGAAGTTAAATGGGCGGATAATTTTTCAGCATAATCTTATCACTTTTCTTGTGAAACAAAACTGTAATGCTTCTGCTCCGCGCCTTCCGAGTTCTCCCATTTCGTAAGATGCTGTTAAAAACTCGGCTGAGCTCTTTTAGTAAGGGTTGACTCCCAGTCTTTAAGAGCTCGTTGAAACTACATCTTCTCCAGGGGCTTTTCCATTTTTAAGTTGGCCGAGGGCCTGCTCAATCTCCTTAAGGCAGAAGTCTGGCAGCATATGTAGCTTGCCACAAAACTTGTTGGCCTCATCCCTTAAGATCTTGATCACGCTGATAATGTCCTCGTCAATATCCAACGTGGGTCTCAAGGCATCGAATCGGTTTTAAAGTTCCAGCTTGCAGAAAGCAGATTTGGTCAAAGGGTGGACATCATCAATCGTAAAATCGATATTTTACCTTTCAAGCGTAAAATCGATATTCAAAGTGCCTCGGACAAGGCGTTGAATGCTTCCGGTATTGAATTTGCTGATCACTGAAACATCTCTGAATATGTGCCTTTTGTCCGTCATTATAAAGTCAATCTCGTTTTTTGTTTTGTTGTCGGGACTGCGCCAGGTCCACTTCCTTTGGGGCTTCTTCTCGAAAAACGGTTTCATCAGAAATGGCCCCTCTTTCTCGAGGAAGTTGACCAGCATTTGTCCCTTGTGATTTCCGCTTCCAAAACAGGTTCTATAATCAACTCGACGCCCATGTGCTTACCCACCTTAGCATTAAAATCCCCCATAAAAACATTATATTGCGCCTTAGTGGTGCTATGTAAGGCCGTGGAAATGTCTTCATAAACTGTTTCAACTTCATCATCCGAATGTGACAAGTCGAAGCATAAAATTCTACGATCTTCAAAGATTATCTCTTTGATAACTTCAGCACAAGGTATGCTACCCGTGTCAACACACTGGAGATTTCAACAATGTTATTAGTGAGGATCTTCTGAACGAGGAAACCTACTCCGCCTTGGGAAAGGCCATCTCCTTCCCGAAAGTAGAGCAGATGGCCGGATTGCAGGGTAAGTGTGTCCTCCCCCTCTCTTCGAACTTCACTTAACCGTACAATATGCCATCTTATATTTTCCAGCTCAGATTCCAGTTCGTAAATGTTTCCATCTTGCCGCAGAGTCCGTCCACTATACGTCGCTAAGTCCAGTTTTGGTGGTAACCTGTCCTCTCCCGGGGATTCTTTGCACCCCCTGCTCCACCGTTGCCATGACCGCCACCACGGTCAGGAATAATGGGGCGACCGGGAACTGAGGGCCTTGTTTTAGTGATGCAGTTCATTGGAAGAATTGTCCGTAATCGCCACGCTGGGTAAGCGGGTTGGCGATCGCAGTGCCAGACACATCGCACCTGTCATGCTGATGCCCATCACAGGCCTCGGCATTTTTGCTCTGACGATGACTGGGATGGTAAAATAAAATAAAACAATATAATTACCGATAATTAGCAACAACCGATTCCGATTATTGTTCTCCTATAATTAAAATATATAGAAATAATTCACCAATATTTTATAATAACCTGGATTATACAAAGCAAGTAATCAATAGTCTCTTGTTATTGTCTGTACCCATATATAAATATTCAAATAGTAAATAGCATTTATGGTTAGACTTGATCTTGCATTTACAAAAAATAGAAAGGAGATGGCAAAATAAAATTATTTTTCCTAATATCGGTAATATCCGTGTGTATTATGTAATATTAATCGCGCTGCAAATAGTTCAGACCATCATAATGAACTTCCATTTTAGTCCAACTTCGTTTCAATTAATATTTCCACAGTTATGTTTTTTATTGATTAAAATGAGGTCTTATATTTCATTCGCGTACTTCTTGTAACAATTCAACAATATGTGCACTTGTCAATCCAGCTCACACAAGAGTAAACTTTTACGAACTGAAGTTCGGTGTAATTAAGCTAAGTAATTCAATTTTTGAGATCGTAATATTTCACGTAATCGATTTATATACCGACAGCACATGGGATGAGAATGAGGGACGGATGCCTTTATCGCCATCACTGATGAGCTTACATAAGTTCAATTTTACAAGTCAAAACAATTATATAGAATTGTATATAATAAACTTATTTCACCGAACGTGGATGATCTGGCGGTTGATGGTAGCGGGAAACCCATCTATAATGTTCTACTTTGTCATCGTTCTTAAAAGCCCGTAAACCAAAACCACAATTTAAGACTGAGAATTTGCTTTATTCGCCACACTTGGCAGGCGGATCGCAATAAAAAATGCCTCGCAGCCTTGTCGCCAGTATGGGTATTTTACGTCTGACGTAATGAATATGTATATACTGCTATACTGAATTCTACCACACCGTCACCATTTGACATCTAAAACCTTTAAGCTCAACAAACATAAGGCTGGTGGGCTTTCCCAGCGTGGGAAAATCTCCAGTGAAATTCGTTAGTCATATCCATCTGGGTCTCGTATAGGTCCAGAATTGGACTTAATAAACCTGATAATAAAAGGTTTTACAATAGAATTGCACAACACAATAAGGGTAAATATTAATTTCTTGATGTCACCATTCAACATTACAGCCCTTTACAAGTCCAATACTGAACATAGGCCTCCCCCAAGGAGGTCCTCCCACAAAGCACGGTCCTGAGCCACCTGCATCCATTGACTTCCTGCATATCTTACCAGGTCGTCTCTCCATCTCGTGGGGGACGCCCTACACTTCGTCCGCCGGTACGAGGCCGCCACTCGAGAACCTTTTTTCCCCATCGCCTGTCGGTTCTTCGAGCTATATGGCCGGCCCATTGCCATTTCAGCTTACTAATCTGTTGGCCTATGTCGGTCACACTGGTTCTACTGCCGATATCCTCATTCCTAAGTTTATCACTCAGAGAAACTCTGAGCATAGCCCTCTCCATAGCTCGCTCAACGACCTTGAGCTTCCTCATCTGGCCATTAGTGAAGGACCACGTCTGAGTATCATAGGTCATAATTGGCAACACGCATTGGTTGTACAGCGTACACATAATGGCACTGAAAACGGTTTCGTAGCTCGAGCTGAAAGGTTTCGGGACTTTGGATTAAAGTCCCGAAAGCTAAGTCCTGAAACCTTTCAGCTCGAGCTACGAAACCGTTTTCAGTGCCTAGAAGATTGCAATGCAGTGAACGATATGAATAACAAGCTCGTGGAAACTGTCCATGCGGTCGGAGCTAAGTTTTGCAAGACCCTCCGCAGAAGAACACAAAAACTCTCCGATCACACTCTTAATCTCATGGCTGTTAGACGCGATATGAAGTTGCAGTCTTCAGTAGATTTGCCTGCATACAGGCAACTGAACAAACATATCTCCAAATGTATCCGGCGGGACTTATGCAACTTTAATACTGCTCGCATTAAAGAAGCGATCGAGTGGAACCAGGGCTCCAAAAGTCTTTGCTAGAGATCTGTCTGCCAGAAAGAGCCAACTGTCGAAGCTGAAGACCTAGTGTGGCAGTGTCGTTTTCGGGACACCTGAGATTTTGAGTGAGATTGAGAGGTTCTATGGGCAGCTGTACACAACATCATTGGAGCCACGTAAGTGTGAGTAACGATCCAAGAGCGAGTCTTATCCGACACTTTTCCGATGACATCCCGGACGTCAGTCAGAGCGAGAATAGAATGGCTCTCCAGCATCTTAAAAACGGCAAGGCCCCAGGCGAGGATGGAATTACAGCGGAGCTTCTGAAAGCGGGTGGAAAACGGGTACTTGAAGTCCTTCAGAAGCTCTTTAATTCCGTCCTCCATGGTGGCACTACACCGGAGGCGTGGAGCAGAAGTGCTGTGGTCTTATTCTTCAAGAAAGGTGATTACGCACAGAACAGCACGTAGACACGTGCTGTTTTCGAGAGTCATTACGAATCGTCTTGCGCGCAGACTTGACGACTTCCAGCCTCTCAAACAAGCCGGTTTCCGAACAAGCTGTATGTACCAGACCACATACATACCCTTCGGCAAAGTGTATTGGGACCATTCTTATTCCACATGTATATTAACGATTTCCCTAACATCACTTGTCATAACACAATCTTGTTTGCTGATGACACAACCCTTATCGCAAAATGTGAAAATGCAGTTACGTATGAACTAGAGGTAAATAAGGCAATTAAAATCATAATAGACTGGCTTTATTGTAATAATTTACAAATTAATTTTGAAAAAACTAAAATGATCCAATTTTAGACATATAAAAGGAATCCATTGAATATTAATGTTAAATATAATATATAATCATCGAACAAGTCGCAAGTACTAAATTTATGGGTATAATGTAAGATCAAAATTGCAACTGGAAAACTCATGTCGATTACGTTTGTGACAAACTCGACAGATTTGTCTATGCAGTAAAAAGATTACGAATCACTGCATGAACTGAAGCTGCTCTATGTGCATATCACGGATATGTTTCGTCCGTACTCTCATATTATGGTCTTTTATTGTGGGGCAATTCGGTGGATATAATAAAAGTGTTTAGAGTACAAAAGAAATGTGTTCGTGCAATCTATGGAACCTGTTGTACGAATAGCTATAAGCCCTTGTTTATTAAGTACAATATCTTGACATTACCATGCTTGTATATCAAAAAAGTATGCCTATTTGTGAAACAGCATCCGGAACACTTTGTAAAGCATATAGATGTAAGTAAACGAAATGTTATAGCTCCTAGAAATAAACATATGCTCAGTTTACCTCGAATTTGCCTAGAATTGTATAAAAGGAATTCCTATGCTAATGCTATAAATGTGTATAACAAGTTGCCCAACTCCTACTCGTATAAAGAATTACCTTTAACCATGTTTAAAAAAGTTCACACAATGGTTGAAGGAAAAATGTTTTTACGACTTCAAGGAATTTATATCTTATTGCGAAAAATAAATCTGACATCAATTAATATTGATATATAGGTGACTAACAATTATTTTATGCTGAATAACCATGGAAGTATGTACATAAAGAATTAAGTATGTTTATTACATAATGTAACATTTTAAAACTTCTCTCTTGAATTGACATTATAATATTGATATTATTTTTTAATAATCGTAAATGTACGCAATTGACTTCCTATTTGTTACTTACTTACTTACTTATCTTCACGCACAATCCCTGACGGGGTAGCCAGAGAGAACAGATCGCCAAGTGTCACGATCCTTACATACATTCCTATTTGTTGTTTAAAAAATTTACATGTATAGCTATAAATAATTTGAATTTGAATATAATAAAAATCTTCCAAATATATAACATAAGGTTGCAACAATTTTTTTACGATTATTTACCAGACCTGTTACCGTAGGTCTTGAATTTACGGAGGTAAACTATAAAAATGTAATTTTAGTATTTGTTACGGCCCACAGCTGCCCCTGCAAAGATCGCCTTGGCTAGGGCCCATTGTAGCGTCTTTGACGGGCAGCCGTGGGTACGGGCCCAAATGGCCTTATGGAAAATGACCTATCATACTACAAAATAAGGAGAAGGCTAGGAAGATAAATGGTACATACCTGCATCCGAACCTAAGACCGCCCCAAGGGTCGGTCAGGTCGTAGGTAGAGTATATGCATGTAAAGTGGTGTTTAGTGGTGTGTATATGAGGGTGACCTGGCCCAGCTGAGGTTACCTGGCAGCGCGACGGTTTCCATGCTGCCCCTCAATGCTGCATCACTCCAGCAGGCATCCACTATGGACAGTTTCTTTTGTTATTGTCACTATTTCAGTCTGTTAACTTTATTGTACATTTAACTAACTTAAACTCGCCTAATTCCACATTCATCGTAGAATTGAACACGTGATACCCGACACAGTAACGGACAGTAGTTCAAAGTTCAACATTTAATGTCCCGGATTCATTTATCACAAGTTCAGCGTTACAAACACAACTAAGTTACTTCGTTCATACTAAACACTGCGCCGCAATAAGAATTCAAAATCAACCTAGCTGACACGCAAGTAACCAAAGAGGTAACACACAAAAGGCCCTTAACGCGACGGTATAATTAAACAATGATTTCCAAACAATCAACCGGGAGACGCCCTCAAACAAGGAATGCGCGGTTCGAACTCTAGACCGTATATCTACTCGGCGCGCGCGTGCGAAATTCCACGTCACCCGAGCAAGTTAAATATTACAAAATGCACTTATACACGCAATCCCTATATAATTTGCACAATTACTTTCAAAGAAGTTACTTTAATCAGTCAAACACAATACAAGCCTCTTGTCAAGAACTTAAACCCTGGACAACCTAAGCCGAGGCGCTTTTCCCAAAACCCCAATTACGTAGCGAAGTAACACGCACTAAATCTAACAATCTAGACCACACACCGGTCGCGCGAAACTTCTGCAGCGATAACCGAGATACGCGTATTATCCGTACCGCTGCCAGCGAGCTACTGTCTGACTCGACCCAGCGGCCGGTAGCAACCAACTCCCTCCAACCGCCCACTCGTCTAACCGGTTATGAACGCGCCGTATCGAGCTAAGCGCCCTCTGGCGTCAAATCTTGAAACCGGCGTTTGGGCGCAAACAGTACTAACACTCTGTGGAAGGGATCTAACAATACCAAAGAGTCACTATATTTGTATACAGCTACACCACAGTGAGGCAATACAAAATCGTGTTTTGGTCTTCTATTGTCTAACTGTGTGGTGTAGTAAGTCATCCACTATAAGATGTTTATCCGTGGAATATTATAAAGATGTGTCATTTAATTTAGCAAGAAAATACGATAACTATTTAAAGTTTTTTTAAATACAGATAACACAAAATATATGACTTAAATTTGCAAACCAATAGCTATTTTATTGTCACTTCTAGTGACTCTGAGCGCAAATCAAAAGTATTTCAGCACTGGAGTTGTGGTTCAACAGATAATTCTCTGCGAGTCGCGATGAGGACACCACCCCCAAACACATGGCTTGTCGCATCGTTGTCACGATTGCGGTTTCACACAACATAACGACTATCAATTAACTCTGAATTCGAAATATCATTGAAAAGCCACGTTTCAGTTTAAATAATATCATCATCTTAAATAAAATGTAAACATTAGTGTATAATCATATGTTTTAGTAAAACATTTGATTTTACGCAGACCTCGTGCATTCTACAGTGTATATTTAATAATTGTTGTTTTTGTTTATGCCATAGGTAGCCATTATCAATTTAGGAATTAGAAAAGTTTTTCATTTTATCTATGTTTTTAAAATATTTTACTAAATGCCGGCAAGACATAAATAGGAAGATATTCTGTTTACATCTTTGTCTGAAATCAGATATCTGAAAAAAAAAACAGCGTAATCATTCATCATTGTATGAATGGTTTCTACTAATATTAAAGCACAAGCTACTATAATTGCCTCAATCAACTATATGCATTACCCCAATTCTGTGTTTCTCCACGTATGATTTTATTATTCAGCACTGAGAGAGAAAACTTTTAATGCGTATTCTTAAGAACAATGCTGTAGAACTACAATATTCTAGACGCTGTAACTCAAAAACATATATATCTTCGATTTACAATTAGTACTGATACGTTTCACTTCAGAGGACTTTGAATGTTTTATTACTATCCGTGCAGTTAAAGAATGGGATTGAAAATGGCTTCGCCACCTTTCGTTCGCACACTGTCGCTATCTATATAATATAGTCACACACGTCGGTAAAAACTCCAAAAAAATACGTTGTGATACGCGTTTTTCTTACGTTCTGTAACTTCAGTCTAACTTGTCATTGAAATCAATCATAACAAAATGCTATAAATTACCAAAAAAAAAAAATATCAATCCGGTTTTGCTAATTTGTGAGCTACGACTACTAGCTACGCGTTCTGAGAGATTTCTTTGTAATTATTGTTGATTTTTATATAAAACTACCTGTTCCCCGCATACTTCGCCCGCGTGTTATTTGGGGTTTTAATTTTTTTGCGTGGTACCCTAATTAGTTTTCTAAAATAAAAGTAAGTAAGTTTACCTAAGTTACTTCTTGTGACACCAGCTATCTGCCAGTGAAAATCCCGTCAAATTCGGAGATTAGCCGGAACAAACAGACAGACAGACGGACAGACAAACAGACAAAAACTTTAAAAATTGTATTTTTATCATTAGTACTGTATATACTTTCATATGCATTTAGTAAAAAGCTGTAATTTCGACATTAAAAACAAACACTTCAATTTTATTTATTTGTATAGATATTTCATGAAATTGAGACATGAGTAACCATTTTTTTAAATTTTCGTCGTCTTTTCTAATCCCATTCTTTATTCGATTGAACTATACCAGAAAAAGGAAACACAGTATCATTATAATTCTTCCCATGTCGTGCCGACCCATTTTTGCTACAGTCATAATATGCTACAATTCGAATTTACCACGTAAAAAGGTTATATTTTGCTGCTGCACCTCATCTCCTGTTTTAGTTTCCTTTCGTTTTTTAGTACGAGGCTGCTACTCAGGAATCTTTCTTCCTTATCGTTTGCCAGTTCTTCGAGCTATACAGGGTTATTTTTCAAAGAGTAGCCAAATGTGAACCTTTCAAATATATAAACCGTCACTGCTAATGTGCTAAACTGGATATACCGTCACTTGTCGTTGTTTATTTTTAGAAATGGCACGTGTCGGTAATAATTAAAACGAGTTTTGAGCATCAGGAGTTACAAACAAGTGCCACCTTATGTTTATTTTCTATCAGCATTTTAATACAATATTTTATTTGTAGGTACATCGCAAGTATTTCTAAATAATAATGCATTGTGCACTATGCAATATGGATTTCAATTCAAAGTGTGGATCGTGTAGAAAAGCAACTTTATTTTGGCTACATAACCGAAGCATGGTATAGAAAGCAGGATGTCGACCAAAGGACTACGTGGAGGTGCTCTTATTGCCGAAACCTTTTATCCGCAACTTCAACGCCAACGCTAAAAACGTCACCGCATATCCCTAGCAATGATGGGGGTGCTTCGATTGATTTGTTTCTGCAGGAAATATGTGACCTAAAACTACAGTCTTACTGTCTACCAGTACTCATTAATGACATGAAAAGCATAAGGCGTGAAAAAGAAGAGCTAAAATCATCTTGTGAATTTAATAGTGAGAAATAATTAACTGTGAGTCTAGAATTACTGATCTCAAATTATATCTAAATTGGAGCAAATAAAAGTAGCAATTGACTCAACCCTCTCTAAAATATTGGTCCTGAAAATGGAAGCAGCTACCGCTATGGAACAATGGAATCGACTTAACAATGCCGAGATCAAGGTTGTGCCTTTAAAGAGAAATGAAAATTTTTTTTTCAATAGTAGATAACATAACCACGCAGGCTGATTACACGCTCTCAAACCATCACGTAAACTACATAGCGAGGATGGCGACATATTTTAGTAAAGATAAATCTATTATTGTAATCTTATTCAACAGCCACATGAAAAAAGAATTTCTCGTTGTGGCGCGAGCCAAGAAAGTCATTGGGTTTGTGAGTAATGAAAACCGGCTGTTTGTTAATGACCACTGACACCATATTCTTCCTAAAATTCCGCTCAACACAATAACTGCTCGGTCAAACTGAGCAACAAGACCAAGGCGACCGCTGCCACGCTATCCGTGAATTTCTGCAACATCAGGGGACTTCACTCGAACCTAAACGCCGTCCACTACCATTTCGATACGGCGAAGCCGGCCTTGCTCTTTCTGACCGAGACGCAGGTGTCCTCTCGGGCTGATACTTCGTATATCTCCTACACGGGGTACAAATTGGAGCACTCCTTTGTGCCTCGGGCTGGAGTTTGCGTATACGTCAGAGTGGACATCTGTTCTCGACGCATCGGCAGTCTTGAAGGTTCGGACCTATCTATCCTTTGGCTACGCGTAGACAGCGACGACCATCCGTGCGTCTACGGGTGCCTCTATAGGTCCCATAGCGGTAATGCCGAAACAGACCGACTCATCGACCACGTCCAAATGGCTACAGACTCCTTGCTACAACATGTCCCATCCGCTGAGATCGTGATCCTTGGCGATTTTAACGCCCACCATGCCAAATAGCTCGGTTCGCGTTTAACCGGTCATGCGGTCTGTTTATGACTTTGCCTTGGCACATGGTCTGACACAACTGGTTACATCGCCTACGCGGATTCCAGATGTTGAGGATGATACATCTTCCCTGTTGGACCTTCTGCTGACCTCTTATCTGGACAGATATCAGGTTTCTGTCGATGCCCTCTTGGCTCTTCGGACCATAGTCTGATCCGGAGAGCGGTGCCACTCACGCTCCCCTCGCGGTTGCGTACTGCATGTTGCCGCCGTGTTTGGCATTACAGGTCGGCGAATTGGGACGGAATGCGTTCTTTCTTTGCTTCAAACCCATGGTGGCGGGTTTTCTTCTCGCCGGATGATCCCAGCGCTGTTGCTCACTCGGTCACTGATGTGGGGCTACAGTGAATCGAACTACTTATTTCATCATCTGTGGAACCCATTAGAGGCAGATCTCAGCCTTGGTTTGGTCGCACGCAAAAAGCTGGAGTGTTATCAAGCCTGGGCTGCGGCTTCGGCTTCTCGGGATGTAAACACCAGCATACTTAAAAAGATGTATAACTTCGCCTCCAGGTCCTTCAAAAGAGTTATTGCCAAGGCAAAGTCAGAGCACATAGGCAGAATTGGCGAGAAACTAGTTCACTTTCCTTCGGGAACCTGTGCATTCTGGTCTCTCGCCAAGGCTGTCCAAGGGAATTTCTGTAAGCCATCACTACCATCTCTGCACAGGGAGGACGACTCACTGGCCCACGACGTAAAAGAGAAAGCCGACCTTTTAGGATCCCTTTTTGCGTCCAACTCGACTGTTCATGATGGGGGGAACACACCGAAAACCATCTCGCGGTGTGAACGCTCCATGCCGGAAGTGCAGTTCGCAGAGCACTCCTCTCCCTGGACATCCACAAGTCGAGTGGGCCTGACGGAATCCCCCCAATTGTGCTGAGGACGTGTGCTCCGAACTTGGTACCGGTCCTAACGCGTCTTTTCCGGTGCTCCTACACCCTAGGCGTAGTCCTGAAATCATGGAAGACAGCTTTTGTCCACCCAATCCCTAAAAAAGGCGACCGCTCAGACCCATCCAACTACAGGCCTATCGCCATCACCTCCTTGTTCTCCAAAATAATGGAATCCGTTATAAACTGCCACCTCATGCGGTACCTTGAGGATCACCAGCTGATTAGTGACCGCCAATACGGTTTTCATCGCGGTCGATCAGCTGGTGATCTTCTGGTCTACTTAACTCATAGATGGGCGGAGGCAGTAGAGTCTAAGGGGGAGGCATTGCCCGTTAGTTTGGACATTGCGAAGGCCTTCGATCGGGTTTGGCACAAAGCGCGTCTTTCGAAGCTCCCTTCCTATGGGCTTCCCGAGAAATTATGCAATTGGATCACTAGCTTTCTTGCAGATCGGAGCATCAAGGTCGTTGTAGACGGTGCATGCTCCGACTACAAGCCTATTAACGCTGGTGTTCCAAAAGACTGTGTGCTATCATACCAACACTGTTTCTTCTGCATATCAATGATATGTTGCAAACCGGTAGCATTCATTGTAATGCGGATGACAGCACTGGTGATGCTCTATACACCGGCCGTGCCAATATTTCTCGGTAAAACGTCGCCGAGTACCGGAACAAACTTGTGTCAGAAGTCGATTCTTTGCTGAACAAAGTTTCGGATTGGGGGCGACTAAATCTAGTCCACTTTAATCCTCAGAAGACACAAGTTTGAGCGTTTACCGCTAAAAAGAACCCCTTTGTAGTATCTCCTCAGTTTCAAGGTACTACCCTTGTTGCCTCAGCCAGTATCGGAATCCTCGGCGTCGACATATCGAGTGACGTGCAGTTTCGTGGTCACTTGGAAGAGAAGGGCAAATTGGCCTCTAAAAACCTTGGCGTGCTCAGCAGAGTGGGACAGTATTTCATGCCGGCACAGCGTCTGCAACTTTACAAGGCGCAGGTTGAGCCTCACATGGAATACTGTTCCCATCTCTGGGCAGGAGCCAGCTCCTTCCACTTGAGCGCATCCAACACAGAGTGGCTCGAATCGTCGACGACCGAGTCCTTGCCGATCGCCTCGACTCGTTGGCGCTACGAAGAGATGTTGCATCTCTTTGCATTTTCTTTCGCATTTCTGAGGAATTGTTCGGATTAGTCCCAGCCGCCAAAGTTCATGAACTAGAGATTAAATGAATAAGTCACCTTTTTGAACTCGTTAATATGTCTCTGTACAAACCAATATGGTCAGATTCCGGGTGGTGCATGATCAATGACCTTTGCGCGTGCTAGATTTTAAAAATGTAGTGCGCGCGCGAGCGCGCGCGTGCGTGCGTGCGTGTGTATGTGTGTGTGTGTGTGTGTGTGTGTGTGTGTGTGTGTGTGTGTGTGTGTGTGTGTGTGTGTGTGTGTGTGTGTGTGTGTGTGTGTGTGTGGTTGTTCAGTTTATAATACACGGGGATGATCTATAAGGGTTATATCATAATGTTAAAAAAATATAAATCAGCATTGCTGAAACGGCAAATTGCTGCAGAAAACTTGAAACATACCTACTGGAAATACATAAACTTAATTATAAACTGGAAATATATAAACTTAAATATAACACACACACACACACACACACACACACACACACACAAACACACGCGCGCGCGCGCTACATTTTTAAAATCTACCACGCGCAAAGATCATTGATCATGCATCACCCGGAATCTGACCATATTTGTTTGTACAGAGACTTATTAACGATTTCAAAAAGGTGACTTATTTATTTAATGTCTATTTTATAACTACACTTCTGCTGGCTGTTGTTGAGAGAACCATGATCGAAGTCGTCATTAGGTATACCTCAAAACTTGAAAACAAGATTATACAAATAGTGCGTATTGCCAGTGACGACTTATGGATCTGAGACGTGGTTCTTCACTACTGGCTTCACTGCAGAGAACTATGAAGATCTATGATTAGGATTTTTTTGCGTGGTAGACTTAGAAATGAGGAAATCCGCAGTAGGACCAGGGTAACGACATAGCCCAATAGATTAGTAACCTGAAATGTCAATGAGGCTGGTCATATAGCTCTAAGAACTGACAACTAATGGGAATAAAGGGTTTTCGAGTGGCAACCTCGTACCGGTAAGCGAAGTAAAGGACAGACTTTCACACCAGATGGAGTGACGAACTCAAGAGAGGTGCATGAATATGATTTAGTTGTCTCGTTTCATTTAAATTTGCTTCTTTGAGCCAGTGCATAGATGCAGGTGGCTCAGGACCGTGTTTTGGGGCATACCTTGAAGGAGGGTGTGGAATTACTATTTTCAGCAGTGGAATTATAAAGGGCTGTAACAATGATAATAATGATAATATTTAAGGACTTTTAAACTCTTCTGCAAAATTAAAATACTTTAAATACGTCTCGTTTCTCCTTAGCAAATTATTACTTAGCCTAATAATATAAATATATATTATTTAAAATAAAAACTACTAAGATATCAACTTATATTAAACAGTGAATAATTGAAAGTAATCGCACGAATAATTTTGACGACGCTGAATAATGAACTGAAATAAATAACATGTAGTTTTTAGATTTTTTTTTCTTTGTACCCGCCTTATATCTACCTTGATGCCAAATTTCAATTTACAAGTCCCCTAAAAGTGGTCTAGGTTTTAGAGTTGTTGTGAATTAAAAATGGATTTTTGAACCTTAATATCTCATGAACTATAACAGGTTTTATCGAGAAATTTGATATTCTAGATATTCTGGGGGCTTTTATACATCATGCAAAATTGCAAGTATGTAGGTCTATTTGCTCTAAGTTATAGAAGAGTTTAAAATAGACATACATCCCTAGTTCTATAAAATTTAGTCATGTTTTTGTTAGTATTCAGTGAGTGGCACTTTTTTCTAACCGTATACTAAGCACAGTTATTGACTGACACCCATTAATTAATTTAGTTCGATCGATCAATATACATGGCATTGATATTTAAGTTATGACCACAAAATTAATAGTGGTGATTACGAAATATGATAAGTGAGGCAATAGCGTATCTAGTTATTTTTACAGATTACTCTTTTTCTAGAAATGAATTCCAATCCAAGTATATAATTATTAAATTAAAATATTTTACTGCTGTATTTTAATAGCCTTAGCTATATTTTCATTAACTAGACAAAATTACTTTTATACTGCCGTAATAAGGGTTAAAAATTTACCCGTAAATCTGACACTATAATTAATATTACCCTCGGATCCTAACGTAGATTAGGGTTCTGAGCTTATTAGATATTTATTGTTAATCATAATCGATTCCCATAAGTCAAGGGAATATTATATTATATTATTATATTATACATTGTTACGGCCTACGGTTGCTCCCTTAAAGGATCCAATCCTCTGGGGCCCATGAGCAGAAGACTCCCGAGCAAACGTAGGTCGGGCCTCAATGTGGCCACGTGGAAATTCCTAATTACATTAAAATATATGGGGGAGCGTTATACTACGGCCAGTCGACCGGAAGGAATTTGGATGAAGCTTACTTACCTATCCAAGGCGACTGGTCCCTCCGGAGTCGTTCAGGTCTCATGTGGTTGTGTAGTGCAAGGGAAAGAATGGTGATGTGGTGTGTATCTGGGTGTGACTGATAGTGATTGAACCTAGACCTTGGCCGTCGGCAGCAGCCCGAGCGTCGACGCCGCTCCAACTTGAGGGGGCCTTTCGAGGTTGTCCACAGTCACTTTCTTCTTTCGTCACGTTGACAGTCAATTAACTCTATCGTACGATTTACTAACTTACAGAAGCCACTAACTATCGCTGGGTATAATGGTTACCGCACAAACGCACACGGAGTTTAAAGGGTCAAAGGTTACTACCGTTTCGCGTAGCAACAGTTAATTCTAGAATATCAGAGGCCGCACTATCTAATAGTGCCTAACGCACTTATGCCGATTCTAAATCAAAAACAATGAGTCCCTGGGAAGCTCTCCAGCAGGAATGCGCGTCACAATGATAGACCGTATATTTACTGGCCGCGCCGAATTATTCCGAGTTCCCTAACAGAATACAGCGTGCCAATCGTTAGCACCGCTTATGGACGACTGCCTGCCCTTGGGCGTTTTTCGCACGACCGAAAGTCAAACCGGTATGAATGCAACGCGCCGAGCGCCCTCTCGCGTCAATCCTTGAAAGTGTTTTACGCGAACAAACCCCCGTCCCGGACATAAGGATTTAGGTCCGCGAGCAAACCGGTCAGCGGGACAAGGTCACGAAGGCAAGTTGCAAGACCAAATCTACACCCAAACTAGGCCACCTTAGGCACCCCATCAGATCTTGCAACCCTAACCAGCGCCTCAAAAAATAGCCCTAATGTGGCAAGCCGGAGGGTCAGCCTCCACTGGATGCCCCTCCTGGGCATCGCAGCACTTTAACAAGTCCTGTACTGGACAGAAGTCCGACGACCTCTTTCAAACACCTATCTGTGCCCCTATGATTAGTTCCGCAATCCGACCGGATCAGCTCTGCAAACAGCTACGCGACACGAAGCGGCCCCGAGCGGCCTCCTAAGCTTCAGTGCAGAGAGCACCCACAAATTCCACATGAACGTCGTCTGTGGAGAGCCGAACCAAACGCACAGATAGTCCCTAGTATGAATTTTCAACAAGTAGGACTAGCCAGGCCACCCACCATATTATCATTTACTAAAATAGTGCGGCAGCTGATTTCAATCTGATAATCTCCAAAACTAGCTAGCCTGTTAGGCAAGTAGTCCTATGCTCATATTTCAACTAATTTTTCAAAAGCATCAATGTTCAACTACAAAATTAATTCAACCAAATTAATCACCGATGCGCATAGGTCAACTTGAAAATTAAACAAAACAATAACGTAAGGGACAGCCCTACTTCTTCGCAAAGCAAAATGATTAAACACTATCTATGTATATGTTACATAATTTTTCAAACAGCGCGCCATTCAATTTCCTTTCAGCAAACAGACGCAACAATCAAATACAGTGATTAAATATATGTACAAAACACATGCAGTAGCATTTAAAGGAGTAGATTAAATTCAATTCTTTTAATTTAAACCGCTACAAATAGGAAAATTTCGCGGAAAGCCCAAAGCAATTTTTAACCCCAATTCAAGCACTTTTTGACCAAGTGCTCGACCAAACCAAATCTAATACCCCTTGACAGCGTGATTCAACGCTCCAGAGGGGCCCTAATCTTCCCACCACCAAGGGGAGGCCACATAGCGTGAACCCGAGATCGCTAACAGTCGCCACTCGGGTTGTACGCCTTCACTGAGGCCGTCGGCAACAGAACATTTTGACAAGTGGACTGTTGACGGCTTAAGGCTCAGTGGAGGTGGCCGTGGTGGGAGCTAAGGCGGCAGCTAGACAGGGCCGCCTCCATCAAATGGGGAACAGTGGTACACCAGTCGCGGCCACTCAGCTAACGGAAGTGAGAAGGGTCCAGCGGACCGGTGAGTGGCCGTGAAGTTCCTCTCCACACGCTGAGGGGGGGTGATGACACCCCCGCCCCTGGGGGAATTACCCCCCAACTGCTCGGGGGAGGGGCCCCTTTCAAACTTTGGGGCCTGGTGGCTGGCCGGCGAGCGCCGATTGTCGCCCAGCAGAGGGCGTGGCTGAGCGCCCCCGCCCGTGGAGGTCGAGGGCCTGGTAGAGCCCCGAGAGGGGACGCCGTTCGCACCCAGGCACAAAACTGCATGGTGATTGCCCTGGCAATGCAGACAGGGCCGCCGATGCGGACAGTCTCGCTGGAGGTGTCCTCCCAAACATGAGCAGCACCAGCGGCGCTCCTTGGCGATAGTTCGCCTCGCTGGAACCGGCTTACCTAATAATTTCGGGCACGACGTTACCCGGTGATCAGATGCTCGACAATAGGAGCAGGGGGGGTTGACGACGACTTGCCTGGAGGATTCAGCCTCTCACTGGGCACGGTTCGTAAGTCGTCAACGGTGCCCGCCGCGTTCTCTATCTGCCGGCACTGCTCCTCCAAAAACCTCAGCAGGTCATAGAAGGGCGGAAGATAGGAGGCCTCGTCCCCGCCGTACCTCTCCTTAAAATGGATTCGAAGGTCGAGAGGTAGACGAGACAGCACGATGCGGAGTAACAAAAAAGCCCATTCGCCCACTGGTAAACCCAGCCGCCTCAACGTATAACAGGCCACCAGGACTGGATCCAACAGGTCCGGACGCAGTCTGGCCCGGTCACTAAGCAGCGGGAGGCTTAGAAGCTGCTTAACATGTTCATCCGCAATTCGCCGGACGTTGGCGTATCTTCTGGCTAGAAGGTCTGGTAGGCGTCGTCCGACAATCTCAAGTGGCCGACGACGCCCAGGGCCTCCCCCTCCAGTGAGGCCAGGAGGTACGCCATCTTTTGGTTCGGGTTCAGGTCAACTTTGGCAGGTCCAGAGTTGGGAGTCGTCCCAACAGCTCCGGCTGAAGCTGCTTCAGAGAGGACTTGGACAGGTCACTCATCCGAGCTTCACGCGCCTCCTCGGCATACCTGCCTTCAGCCTCGATCAACTCGTCCGTGAGCCACAAGAACTGCTCATAGTCCGCGAAGCAGGAGTCCAGGACTCTCTGATATATATATATGTATATATATATATATATATATATATATATATATATATATATATATATATATATATATATATATATATATATATATATATATATATAATTGCGGCAAATTGCTGCAGAAAACTTGAAACATACCTACTGGAAATACATAAACTTAAGAGACTTTTTTTTAAGATTATAATATAACCCTTATAAAACATCCCCGTGTATTATAAACTGAACAAACACGCACACACACACAAACGCGCGTTCCATGTGAGCAAAAGCTGAGTCACCTCCGTTTGCCTAAATTAAATTAAGATTAAATAATTAGTTTATATGTCAACATGTGTTTAAAAGTGTAAATAAAATTTATCTGGTCATAAACAATAAAACACAAACATGTAAAAAGTAGATCATTCTAGCAACACAATATTATTAATAACACAGATTCTAATATTGCAGTAACATTTAAAAGAAATAGTATAAAGCAAAATAATAAAGCTACTTAGCTTATGACTCTTTCAGTGCTTAAGGTGCTGCAAATCACGACATAATGATCCTAGATTGTTATACATACGTATATATTATATTAGAGAGGCATCAAGCCCAGAGAGGATGTATTTATGCCAATACAAACGTAAAATCTTTTCAAAGTATTAAGAGTTTTTGTTTTGTCGGTAGGTAGTGAAATAAAATATTTCAACCGCTTACAACGCTTTTAAAAACTAGTGTTTTAAATTACTTACCCGCAATAACAATATGTATTGTTCGTGATTATCTTTAACTCGCATCAACGGCGCTTCGCACAGTAAGTTAGTTCTCGCGAGCGGCATTAACTAGCAAAATTGGAATAAAAATAGGAGATATAAACTGTGATGCTCAGGAATCGGTTTTTCCATAAACCTTAAAAATATATACTAGCAAATATTTTTTTAATAACTTGTAACTAAAAAAATTAAGGACGTTACTAATATTAAAAATCTTATTTATTTAACAGCATATCATAGAACTTACATTACAAAGTTTACTTATATTAAGAATTTTACTTTATATTAGAGCTTTATTGAGCTGTGGTAGCTCAAAGGCTTAGCGCTTTCTGTAAATTTCATAGTATGCGAATTATATGGGTTCCAAATCCACCGGCACCAATAAAACTGTTTATTGTTATTTTATATGCTGATTTACCACGTGTTCAGTGTGGAATGAAAACAGCGTGAAGAAACCTACATCTGCAGCGCAGTGGGCACTTCCTTGCCCTAAAACCCTCCCCGGAATGAGTCCTACTCTTAGGCACTGACCTCCTGTCCGTGCCTAAGAGTAGGACGTATATTAGCTGCAAATTATATATATATATATATATATATATATATATATATATATATATATATATATATATTACAGTATTATATAAATATATGATAGGTAATAATTTGAATTAATAAATCCAACGGATAATTGAGAGAAATGGCTTTGGGCATGTCACATGCGATGTAGATGCAAAAAATATAGGTAATAGATTTAAATTGTGGAGCCAAAGATGAGCTAAGCATCTTAGGAGACAGGAATATTCAGCAGCTGACTGCTGCAAGCTGCCCATAACAATAATATTAAACATTAAAAGCCCTAGTTTCATAACATGAAGCATGAAACTAATCAGCTAATCAAACCGCTTTGATGACGAAGACTATGCTCGAAACGTAATCTATAATATAAAAATGAATCGCTGAATGTATTGCTAAGCGCAAATCTCGCGAGCAGCTGAGCCTATTTCGATAATTATTTTTTTATAATATTCCTTGAAATACGAAGATGGTTCTTACGCAGAGAAAATTAAAAAAAAAAATTGCCTGAAAAAGTCATAAAACAACACTTTTCTATATTCCCATACAAATATTCGTAATAATACTTAAAAGTCAATTTGAAAGTTAATACCACACCATAAGGTTTAAGTGTTACTGGCGGGATTCCGGGAAGGCAATGCAATTGAGTGACGTTAGTATCGTATATATATTAATGTCAATATTTGTCAATATTTATACACACTGGTAGATAGCTGATGTTATGAGGAGTAACTTGGGCCGCTTTTATTTTAGGGTTCCGCGAAAAATAACTCCACGCGGGCGAAGTCGCGGGGAATAGCTAGTATAAAATAAAAACTAATTAACTTGACTATATCCAACAATCTTAATTATCAATGTAAGATAATAACTATGTGTTAATGCCGCAAAATTATATATGATTTGTTATTCATCCTTCGATCTACTGCCAATTAGAAGTAATATAATAACGTTAAAGACAAACAAGGATTAACAAGCTTCTTAGTAGATAATTATTGCAAGATTTGTTTATCGCGTTCCAATTACTTACTGTACAATTACGAGTACCTACGGCTGTAATGTTCGATATTTGTATTCAATATTGATATAGATTTTTTTATATTATACAAATCTATATCACATTTCTTAATTCACATATAAGATATTACAATATATTATATTACACCAACAGCCATTCTTAAACCAAAATAAAAATAAAAAATAGTTTGGGTAATCCAAAAGTGCACGCGTCCTGGGCGTTTCATTAAATATGGATTCAAAGTAGCAATATAAAATTACTTTTTAGAAAATATTATCTTATAAGTGCAATATGGTTATAGTAGAGGCACTTTAAGAACACACAGTAATACACCAACTAATAAAGCTTTGCGTTATGTGGCTTGCAATACTTATATAACTGCTACAACATAATTTTTATTCCGCATTACTGTTTAGTATCAGCTAGGATATCACAACACATCACATTTACAGACATTTTAAATGATACTGCTCGCAATCATATTTGTTCCATATTTATTATACTAGGCAAGTTATTTTGCTGCGTGCAGAAAGGACTCCCTCGCATTAGTAATGCTGCTGCCCGCTACCAATAATTTTTTTTCTAAAAAAAATCCGAGCATATCCTGTTTAGGCTATTTAGGCTAAAAAATTTAAACGTAAAATTAAAGGCAAATTGTTAAGTCCGCCAATAAAAGCTGAAGCAGTGCGGTCAATCCTGCGACAATGCTTCTATATTCTTTAATAATTAGAATCTTAAGACGAGAAGTGCAACGTTTTTCTGTCACCATAAATGTAATTCCTTTAAATACTTAAATATGTTCAGTCAGATCCTTTAATTGATGGAGAAACGACTACAGCTAAGGTAAGTATAATAGTAAAATTTAATATTATACCTAAAATACACAACTCGTACCTAAAATACTAGGTATTTTAAATTCAACGTCGTTATTATGCGTGATACGATTTTAATAAATAAACACACTTAACCGTAATTTACGAACTTCATTTTGCGTCAACGAAATTATTCATTTATCAACCAAATTTACAAGATTACGCAATAAATTTAAAAGTTATTAAACAACAGCAGGCTATTTCCCTGCTTTTCAGAAGTACCAGATTTTAATTAACAAATCAGGTACTTATATCACGTAGGTTTAACATTGTTTGGTAAAGGTAGACGAAATTTTCCTTGCATAAATTAATCCTACACAAAAATGAATTACTTTTTTATTTAAATGCAGCTTTTAGCATTTTCAAAATGTACATAAGATTGTTTTATTATATTGTAGCATAGATCCGTTTTTGACCATTCTGTTTTCTGTGATATATATGTGGTGGAATCACGCAGCAGTATATCGTGGCTACGGTTAGGATCACGCTTGCAGTGGATACGTAAAATACGAGTAGCAGCATAATACTATGCAATATATACCATATTAGCTAGCTTATACATCTTTACATTCCATATTTTGGTTTGGTATATTACGATAATATGAGACTTTTTTACTAATACCACAAGATACCATCCTACTTATCAGGAATTTTAATGAAATATTTTTCCTTAAAAAACTCCTATAGATTTAGACACTTTTTCTTCTTTTTTTTTGTTAAAAAGGCTCTCTTCTTCATAACACAGGTAATGTCAATTGCATAACTATTTATCAAAATTTAAGACCCGTATACACACCCGAATACAGTGATAATGGGAGACATCAACGCAATATTAAGCACAAGAGAGAACGGTGAGCTGAAAGTAGGGAAATTTGGAATAGGGCAACGGAACCCAAGGGGCCAGCAGCTAGCCGACATTATGTAGAAAGAGGGACTCTTTATGATGAACTCTTTCTTCCAAAAGCAGCCCCACAAGAAGTGGACCTGGTCGAGCCCCAACGGTTCAACAAAATATGATTGACTTCATTTTGACGACCAGACGACGAGGGTGAAAACCGGCAGAATTCACCTGTTTGAGCGAGATTAAAATGGCTCTCCAGTACCTTAAAATCGGCAAGGCCCCAGGCGAGGATGAAATTACAGCGGAGCTTCTGAAAGCGGGTGGAATACCGGTACTTAAAGTCCTTCAGAAGCTCTTTAATTCCGTCCTCCATGGTGGCATTACTCCGGAGGCGTGGAGCAGAAGTGTGGTGGTCTTGTTCTTCAAGGAAGGCGACAATGCTCTCTTGAAGAACTACAGACTGATTACCTTTCTGAGTCGCGTGTACGTGCTGTTTTCGAGAGTCATTACAAATCGTCTCGCACGCAGACTTGACGACTTTCAGCCTCCCAAACAAGCCGGTTTCCGAAAAGGCTTTAGTACCATAGACCAGATACATACCCTGCGGCAGATTGTACAGAAGACAGAGAAGTATAATCTGCCAGACAGAGAAGTATAGTCCACATACGCAAGGCAAAGAGCCTTGCGTATGTGGACTACGAGAAAGCCTTTGATTCCGTCGAAATTTGGGCGGTGCTGCAGGCCCTTCAGCGGTGCCAAGTTGACTGTCGATATATCGAAGTGCTGAGTGTTTGCACAGTAGAGCTACGATGGCTATCCGAGTACAGAATCAGAGTACGAAACCTATCCATCTGCAGAGAGGTGTAAGACAGGGTGACGTTATATCCCCGAAACTACTCAAGCTACTGGACTAGAAAGGATACGGTATTAACTTCAATGGCGAGTACATCACTCATCTTCGATTTGCCGAAGATATAGTACTTACGGTAGAATTGCTGGAGGACTTAAGCACTATGCTCAATGACCTTAATAGTATATCCCAACGGATAGGTCTTAAGATGAAATGGACAAAACAAAAATCATGTTTAACGTCCATGTCACACCTATGCCGGTAGTTGTTGGGAGCACTAAGTTGTTGACGAGTACGTTTACCTGGGACAAATAGTCTGACTAGGTAAGTCCAACTTCGACCGAGAGGTCAATCAACGGATTTAACTCGGCTGGGCAGTGTTCGGGAAACTACGACACATCTTCTCGTCAGGTATATCTCAAAACCTGAAAACGAAATTGTACAACCAGTGCGTGTTGCCAGTGATGACTTACGGATCTGAGACGTGGTACTTCACTGCTGGCCGTATGAGAAAGCTCAAGGTCGCTCAGCGAGCTATGGAGATGGCTATGCTCGGGGTTTCTCTGCATGATAAACTTAGAAATGAGGATATCCGCAGAACCAGAGTAACCGACATAGCCCAACGGATTAGTAAGCTGAAGTCGCAGTGGGCCGGCCATATAGCTCGAAGAACCGGCAACCAATGGGGAAGAAAGGTTCTCGATTGGCAGCCTCATACCGGTAGGCGAAGTGTAGGGCAACCCCCCACTAGATGGAGTGACGGCCTGGTAAGACATGCAGAAAGTCAATGGATGCAGGTGGCTAAGGAACGTGTTTTGTGGCATTCCTTGAGGGAGGCCTATGTTCAGCAGTGGATTTATGAAAGGCTGTATGATGATGATGATTTCAGACTTCATTATGTTATAGGCTTCTAAACTATTTAACTGCACGCGCTTCCAAATTAAGTCTGCTTATTAGTTTAGTTAATGGCTCGATAATGTTTTGCCATTAGGTGACCCCTCGCTTCCCCCTTTAAAATTACATTAGTACTTGGATGCTTAATATGTAGTGTTATTTTTATACATTTTCTTTTAGTGTAATTTGAAATAAAATTGTTAACGTTAAATAAATATACTAATTTACATAAAAAATTCTGCTATTTACTCCTTCATCTTGTAGATTTAAAAGTCAATGAATTACCATCAGAAAATAATAGAATATTAGAGAGAGAAAGAGTACATATCGTTGTACCCTTTAATGTTGGAGATCTTTGGTAAAGTCTCGATAGTGAATGAGTGAATCAGTCCTAGTCATTTTATATGAATTGGTAACAGTCGTCTAAATTCATCAACTAGAGCCTTTCCTCGCCTAAAAAAATTGCTATGACCTATCATCATGATCATCATTATCATTCCAGCCCTTTACATGTCTACAGCTTAACAAAGACCTTTGAGGACAAAGGGATGCCACTAAACATGGTCCTGGGCCGTCTACGTCCATAGACTGGCATTTTACTAGGTCGTTAGCTAGTGGCTAGTAGCCGGTAGCTATAAACAGTATTTTATTAACGATCTGGTTACACCAGAAGCCTAAATCTAAATTCAACATACACTCCCCTTAACATTGTAATAAAATTGCCGTGTAGTGGCGGTTAAGAATATCCACTACCCCTTGGCTTCCCATGGGTGTCATAAAACGTAACAATGGGAAACAGGCATGAGATGGGCAATAGCATCTTCCTGATAACAGCAATATCACAATAAAAAAACTGCAGTTGCCAACCCGTTCGCCAAACGTGGCAACTATGGCAATGTACCCCCCAATGACAAAAATCACAAAAAGACGGCCCCCAGTCCCCGGCGGTCTCGCTATTCCTGGCTACGGTGGCGACCATGGTAACGGCGGGGCGGGGGCTAAGAATCTCCGGAGGAGATTTGATTGCTACCTACGATGACTCGACCTGGCAACTTATAACGCACGCACCTTGAGGACTGATGAGGAGATCCTGGAGCTGGAAGAAGAAATAGATAAGTTGCGCTGGAATATTATAGGATTATCCGAGGTCCGATGAGAGGGGGAGGACACGGTAATCCTCGAATCCGGAAACTTGTTCAATCACCGGGAGAGCGACCATCTGTCCCAAGGAGGTGTCAGATTTATCGTCCACAAGATTGGGAGTGTGTCGACGAGGGTTGCTCACCTTATACTCAGAATTACCAAACGGTATTCATTGAAGGTCATACAGGTTTACGCACCAACCTCGGCACACCCCGCTGAAGAGGTGAAAGAAATGTATGAAGATATCTCTAGAGCCATGCATTCCTCCAAAACCCACTATACGGTGTTAATGGGAGACTTCAATTCAAAACTAGGCACAAGAGAAAACGGTGAGCTGAAAGTAAGGAAATTCGGAATAGGGCAACGGAACCTAAGGCCCCAGTAGCTGGCTGACTTCATGGAAAAAGAGGGACTCTTTATGATGAACTCTTTCGTCCAGAAGCGGCCCCACAGGAAGTGGGTCTGGTCGAGCCCCGACGGTTCGACAAAAAATGAGATTGACTTCATTATGACGACAAGACAACAACTGTTCAATGATGTCTCCGTGATCGCGAGGGTGAAAACTGGTAGCGATTACCGAATAGTTAAAGGCACACTGAACCTAAACGTTAAATTGGAGGTCTAATGAAGTCAACGCTCCGTCGCCCTCGTGCTCTAGTCCAAAAACCCGAAACCTTTCAGCTCGAGTTACAATACCGCTTTCAGTGCCTCGAAGACTGCAATGAAGTGGACGATATGAATGATAAGCTTGTGGAAACTGTCCATGCGGTCGGAACTAAGTATTGCAAGACCCGCCGCAGAAGAACACAAAAACTCTCCGATTATACTCTTAATCTTTATGGCTGTTAGACGGGAAATGAAGCTGCATTTTTTTTACAGATTTGACAGCATACAGGCAACTGAACAAACAGATCTCCAAATGCATGCGGCGGGACTTACGCAACTTCAATATAGCTTGTATTGAAAAATACATCGAGCGAATCAAGTCTTCAAAGTCTTTTCCAGAGATCTGTCTGCTAGAAAGAGCCAACTGTGAAAGCTGAAAACCGAGTGTGACAATATCGTTTCTGGGACACCTCAGATTTTGAGTGAGAATTAAAGGTTCTTTGAGCAGCTGTACACGTCATCGTTGGAGCCACACGCAAGTGTGAGTAACGATCCAAGAGCGAGTCTTATCTGATACTATTCCGAAGATATTCCGGACGTCAGTTTGAGCGAGATTAGAATGGCTCTCCAGCACCGTAAAAACGACAAGTCCCCGGGCGAGGATGGAATTAGAGCGGAGCTTCTGAAGCGGGTGGAAAACCGGTACTTCTTTAGTCTTTCAGAAGCTCTTTAGTGCCGCCCACCATGGTTGCACTACTCCGGAGGCGTGGAGCAGAAGTGCGGTGGTGTTGGTCATCAAAGAAAGGCGATGACGCTCTCTTGAAGTTGTACACACCCATTTCCCTTCTGAGCCTCTGGAAATAGCTTATAATCTATAAAATATTTAGTTCTGAGAAATTTTAATGTGCAATATTTAAAGGATTTCTAAAAAAAATTGCATTCATACATCGCAATACGGTCACATGTTACATTTAGCTATTTATTTATTAAATTTAGTTAAAATATGTTCTCGTGCCATGTGATGGGAAGTCATGTAATTTTTTTTTATGGACAAGGGGACAAACGAGTATGCGGCTCATCTGATGGTAAGGACTACCACCGCCCATGAACAACCGCAACACCAAGGGCATTGCAGATGCGATGCGATGATGGAGAAAAATTCTTCTAAATCGCTAAGTGGTAGACCGCCAATCATCCAGAAGGTATGCATGGTAACGCGAGTTTTGTCGCGATGTGCGATGGTGAAATTGAGCGGCTGGAATTAGTCCGAACAATTCCTCAGAGCACTCCCCGTGATAGATGCGATAAAATACGCAAAGAGATGCAACATCTCTACGCAATGCCAGTGTATCGAGCCGATCAGAAAGAACTCGGTCGTCGACGATTCAAACCGCTCTGCGCTGGATGCGGTCAAGTGAAAGGAGCTGGCACAAGGGTGTTCCGGCCCAGAGATGAGAACAGTATTCCATGTGAGGCTGAACTTGCGCTTTGTAAAGTTGCAAGCGATGTGCCGCTCTGCCGAGCACGCCAAGCTTTTTAAAGGCCAGTTTGGCCTTCTATTCCAAGTGACCACGAAACTGTACGTCACTCGATATGTCCACTCCAAGGATTCCAATACTGGCTGAGGCAAGAATGGAAGGAAGAAGGGAACTGCCTTGAAACTGAGGAGATATAACAAAGGGGTTCTTTCTAGCGGTAAACGCGCAAAATTGTGTCTTCTGGGGATTGAACTGGACTAGATTTAGTCGCCCCCAATCCGAGACTTTGTTAAGCAAAGACTCGACTTCAGACACAAGTTTGGACCGGTACTCAGCGACGTTTTCCCGAGAAATATTGGCACGGCCGGTATATAAGGCATCACCAGTACTGTCGTCCGCATAGCAATGAATGCTACCAGTAAGCAACATATCATTGATATGCAGGAGAAACTGCGTTGATAGGCTTGAAATCAGAGCATGCACAGTATACTACGACCTTGATGCTCCGATTAGCAAGGAAACTGGTGATCCATTTGCACAATTTCTCGGGAAGCACAAAGGAAGGAAGCTTCGAAAGAAGCGCTTTCTTTGTGCCAGACCCGATCGAAGGCCTTCGCTATGTCCAAACTAACAGCCAATGCCTCCCCCTTGGACTCTACTGCCTCCGCCCATCTATGAGTCAGATAGACTAGAAGATCACCACCTGATCGACCCCGATTAAAACCGTACTGGCGGTCACTAATAAGCTGGTAATCCTCAAGGTACCTCATGAGCTGGCAGTTTAAAATGGATTCCATTATTTTGGCGTACAAGGAGGTGATGGCGATAGGCTTGTAGCTGGTCGGGTCTGAGCGGTCGACTTTTTTAGGGATCGGGTGGATCAAAACTGTCTTCCATGAATTCGGGACTACGCCTTGGGAGTAGCAGTACCGGAAAAGACGCGTTAAAACCAGTGCAAACTTCGTAGCACACGTCTTCAGCACAATAGGAGGGACTCCATCAGGCCCACTCAGCTTGCTGATGTCCTGGGAGAAGAGTGCTTTGCGAACCAAGCGCTGTGTAAACCGCACATCCGGCATGGAGCACTTACATCGCGGGATGGTCGGCGTAGTGTTCCCCTCGTCATCTAGAGTCAAATTGGACGCAAAGAGAGAGCTCAACAGATCGGCTTTCTCCTTAGCGGCATTAGCCAGTGAGTTGGCTTCTCTGTGCAGAGATGGCTGACAGAAGTTCCCTTGAACAGCCTTGGCGAGAGACCAGAATGCACGGCTTCTCGAAGGAAGGCGAACTAGCTTCTCGCCAATTCTGCCGATGTGCTCAGACCTTGCCTTGGCAATGATGCTTTTGAAGGACCTGGAGGCGGAATTATACTTCTTTTTATGTGCGCTGGTGTTGACATCCCGAGACGTTAATGCGTCAACCCAGGCCCGGTAGTACTCCTGCTTATAGCGTGATGCTATTTTACAGGAGCGACCAAACCATGGCTGGGATCTCCCTCCGATGGGCACCACAGAGGATGGAATAAAAAAGTTCCATACCCTGAAGTACCACATCAGCAACAGAATCGGCAACAACACTGGGATCTGTCGGCGAGAAGCAAACCCGCCCCCAAGGGTAGGATGCTAAAAAAGACCGCATCCCGTCCCAATTAGCTGACCTATAGTGCCAAACATGACGGCAAGCTGCAGATCGCAACTGCGATTGGAGCTTGAGTTGCACCGTACTCTGGATCAGACAATGGTCCGAAGAGCCCAGAGGGGTATCGACGGAGACCTGATATCCGTCCGGATGAGAGGTCAGCAGAAGGTCCAACAGGGAAGGTACATGGTCTTCCACATCTGGAATCCGCGTAGGTGAAGTAACCAGTTGTGTTAGACCATATGCCAAAGCAAAGTCATAGACAGATCTACCCACATGATCGGTTAAACGAGAACCAAGGTATTCAGCGTGGTGGGCGTTAAAATCACCGAGTATCACGATCTCTGCGGATGGGACCTGGTGTAACACGGAGTCTGAAGCCATTTGGACGTGGTCGATGAGTCGGTCTGTGTCGGCATTACCTCTATGGGACCTATAGAGGCATCCGTAGACGCGGGGATGGTCGTCGCTGTCTACGCGCAGCCATAGGATGGATAGGTCCGTACCTTCAAGACTGCCGAGGCGTCAAAAACAGATGTTCTGTCTGACGTATACGCAAACTCCAGCCCGGGGCACAAAGGAGTGTTCCAATTTGTACCTCGGGTAGGAGAGATAAGAAATATCAGCCGGAGAGGATACCTTCATCTCGGTTAAAATGAGCAAGGCTGGCTTCGCCGTCTCTAGATGGCAATGGACAGCGATAAGGTTGGAATGAAGTCCCTTGATGGTACAAAAATGCATGGATAGGGTGACAGGGGCTGCCTTGGTTGTATTGCTCCGCTCGCCCCGAGCAGCATTAGTCGCAAGCGGAATTTTGCCCCCCCCCCCCCCCCCCCAATACGCGGGGCAGCTTGAGCACTCACGCTCAGGCGTGAAGTAGTTTGGTCATGCATGCTCAGCGAGGGATTGTCCAGGGGTGCTGGTACCCTCCTAGGGTAATCTTTTATTTAATTCCACTACCATGTTGATGGGGGGGAGGAATTGGGCCTCCCGACACCTGCACTCACCAAGCGCAACGCAGAGGTAAACCTCTACTTCACGCTGGTATTCTGTGAGGTCGTGGTACCACCCCGGTTCAAGCTGGCCCATCCGTGTGACAGCAAAAGCTACCGCTTCGCTCTACTACAGTTAAATTCAATTTACACCTTTAAAATGTACACTCGTAGCATTTAACCATTAAATTACCTTAAAGGTCAGCTGTGAAAGCATTATGACATTTTCAATTCTACTTGTACGTTGAGACAGATTTCCTAATATACACTAAACAAACTTTTCGGTTGCCATCTTATACACTAAAAATGATTCTATTCTAAATATTTGTATTAGTAAATAGGCACCGTTTAAAATGTATGCCAAAAATATTTTAAAATAACACCGCACTAACTGGATCCGTAGATCAAGCCGTGATAGCTCAGATCGTTAGCGCTCGCTGTAAGTGTCACAATACGCGAGCAACCCGGGTTCCGATGCCACCAATGAAATGTTAATTGCAATTTTAAGTGCTGATTTACCACGTGCTCGGCGGTGAAGTAAAACATTGTGATGAAACCTGCATGTCTGAGAAATAAGAAAAAAAATATTTCGAAGACATGTGAAGTTCGCTAACATGCATTGGGGCAGCGCGGCGGACATTTCATTGCCCTAAAACCCTTTCTGAAATGAGAGGAGGCCTGTGCCCAGCATGGGACGTATATAAGCTGTAACTTTTTAACTTTTAACTGGATGCGTATTTAAGTTCTAATTTAGTTATATCGTGCTATTTGATCTTTAAATGTTTTTTTTCACGTTAGATTTTTATTTAAACACAAGCTTTAATGAGCTTAAAAGAGAAGCCTGCTGTGTTTTTTTTTCATTAGTGTCAGTATAAGAAAAATCAAGGTTTGTCAGGGCTTGATTATTTCCCTTTCAGCACGGTTAGCATGGGCTGGGGACAAAAATTTTATCCCCCGATTATATCCACTGACAAGAGATAAAATAATATTGTCCTTATGCCAAAGCACGGCAACGGGGAGAATTTTATCCCCAGCCAAATAAAAGTTAAAAAATTATACTTCTTTGACATTTGAATAGGACAATTTTATCCTACTTCATTGGTCGTTGCTTTAAGTTTATATTATAACAAAAAATCCATCTAAGTCTAAGTCTATCTCCCATTTCATCTACTGTGGATATTATATCCACCGGTGTGCCCATGCTCGAAGGGTGGATAAAACTAAGCGAAGGGATAAACATTTTGTCCTTTCCCCATGTATAAAATTGTCTCTTGCCCATGCTAGCCCTGCAGCTTATAGTAGTGTGCCTTGTAATTTTTTTAAAATTTCTTTACTTACGCAGCTTTTCACTTTTGTCCTGTTATTGTTCCTCAACAAGGACAGATTTGGACCTGTACCAAACATTAACACATTAATCTCGCTATAGAATTTTTTCATCCGCTCTACTATAAATATAGAATTCATCCATTATTTACTCACCTACCTTTGCTGAACACTTTTCCTGGTAGGAAATTTCGCTTTTTTTATTTATGGCTAAAGTAATGACTACACGACATAATGTAAAGGCGCAACCTGCAATCTTCAGAAACATAAACAATGTAGCTTGTCTTCGTCGTATGAACCTTAAATAATTCCCGAGCAAAGATTGTTTGCAGTCTTCAGCTCCTGCAAACCAGACTAGGAAAATGCCTATGCATACTTGCCTTATGGGGGCAAGGACGGGTTATTTCTGGCTCGCACCGACTAAAATTGCGTGGTGTTCCACCTTCATGGGAACGTTTTCGTACAGATTCGTAGCCCCACCGGTAGGACGGCGGCCACCCAATGGCAGCCCCTCCTCAGGAGAGGACTTCTCCTCCTCCTTTTCCTTCTAAGGTAAGAGAGAGATCAAAAAGTTCACGGAATGAAAGGGTGAGAGGGTGAAATTATACATGTAAATATTTTTCCTTTTCGATATATTTTCCATTAACCCATAAAAAATGTTTTGTCAACGCTCTTAAAAGAGAAGAAATTCCCGACTTCACTTCTTCGTCATCTGTAAATTTCTTTTTCCGAAGCTCTTTTTTCAATTTGGGAACAAGTAATAATCATAAGGGGCCCGATGTGGACTATACGTGATGATATATATGTAAGTTTGCGTGTGTGTGTGTGATTCAACGTCACAATCCAAATTTATTTAATAAATATTAAAAGATTGTATTAGTTCTTTTAAAAATAATTATGTTACTTCATTCCCACATTTTAATGATTTTTATAACAGTAAAAATGATTTTACTGAATTTCTACCCATTAGATAATTTATTGCTTCGATCGCGACACTTTTGCAATATTACAAAATTTAAAGGGCTCAAAGGGCTTACACCATACGCGCAAATATATTACGCTATGTGCATTATTTTAAAATATTAAACGAAGGTACTTAATAGCTATTGACTGCTTTAAAATTAAGTATCCGATATAAGAAGCCATTATGTTGAAATTAAAATGTTATTTTATTTATTGCAGTCGCTTAATACGTTTTTAAAAGTTTTTTTAGACTTTCGAGTTTCGAGTAGACTAAGGAATATCACAAGTTTAAGGTAAAAATTGGAATGTCATCTAAATAGTTACATTAAGCAATTCATCCACTATTTTTTCTCTACCCCTAAAGTACAAGCCGGTAAAAAGTTGAGTTCTGTGTAATTTGGCAAATATTAGTAGTAAAGTTACATTTAACGTTATAATATTTAATACACGATTAAGTTTTAAATATTTCTTTGTTGTTCAATTTTATACTAAGACCAAAGAAAGATATGTAGAGAAAACTTTACGTATATTTCAAGTGACGCCAAAAGCCACGCTCAACTTCTAGACAGAATATTCGCACACATTGTTCTTTTTTCTTTCTTCATCAACCCGCATACATTCACTGCTGGAAGCGCAGTTATGTACGTGGAATTTTGTTGTTGGTTGTCAGTATTTTTAGATGCATATGTGTGGGAGTACGTGTTCTTAAAATAAGTTGAGAATAATTTCGATTTGGTATCGATAACACTTAAAAGTTGTGTTCTGCCTGTGTCTCTATGATGCTCTGAGACTTTATAATTTAAATAATTTAGTTGGGTATTAAGCTTGCCACGATACAATTTTAATATCAAGTAACGGTGCAAATATTCTTTGTATTCAAATTTCTTAAACTATGATATACCTGTCTAAAAAATATAGTACCCAAGTGTTTTTAATCATTACAGCCTATAAGTTCCAATGCTGAGCATAGGCTTTCCCATAGAACACGTATATGGAGAATTATGCTATAGTTGCCACGATCGACAGGCGGGTTGGCAATAGCAATTTTTTTTTATTATTTTGTGTTTTTTTTCAGGAGAACGCTGCTGCTAATTTTCTGTATTAATTTTCCTTTGTCGTTATATATATGTCGGGTAATGAATATTCGGACCACCTACTCAAAATTTTTTTTATAGAATATGGGGTAAACGAGAATGCGGCTTACCTGATGGTAAGTGACTACCGCCACCCATGAACAACCGCAACACCAGGGGAATTGCAGATGCGTTGCCGGCCTTTTAGAAAGGTGTAAGCTCTTTTCTTGAAGGTCCCTAAGTCGTATGGGTCTGGAAAATTCGCTGGTGGTAATCGATTCCACAAGGAAGTTGTGCGAGGGAGAAACCTTCTTCTAAATCGCACAGTAGTGAACCACCAATCATCCAGATTGTATGGATGATAACGCGAGTTTTGTCGCGATTTGCGATGGTGAAATTGAGCGACTGGAATTAGTCCGAACAATTCATGCAACATCTCTACGCAATGCCAGTGTATCGATCCGATCAGAAAGAACTCGGTCGTCGACGATGCAAACCACTCTGCACTGGATGCGGTCAAGTGGAAGGAGCTGGCACAAGGGTGCTTCGGCCCAGAGATGAGAACAGTATTCCATGTGAGGCTGAACTTGCGCCTTGTAAAGTTGCAAGCGATGTGCCGGCATGAAATACTGTCTCGCTCTGCTGAGCACGCCAAGCTTTTTAGAGGGCAATTTGGCCTTCTCTTCCAAGTGAAGATGAAACTGTACGTCACTCGATATGTCGACTCCAAGGATTCCGATACTGGCTGAGGCAAGAAGGGGAGTGCCTTGAAACTGAGGAGATACGACAAAGGGGTTCCTTTTAGCGGTAAACTCGCAAACTTGTGTCTTCTGGGGATTGAACTGGACTAGATTTAGTCGCCCCCAATCCAGAGACACACCGTTTGTACCGGTAATCGGTGACGTTTTCCCGAGAAATATTGGCACGGCCGGTATATAAGGCATCACCAGTACTGTCTTCCGCATAGCAATGAATGCTACCAGTAAGCAACATATCATTGATATGCAGGAGAAACTGCATTGATAGGTTTAAAATCAGAGAACGCACCGTCTACTACGACTCCTTGGACTCTACTGCCTCCCCCGTCTATGAGTCAGATAGACCAGAAGATCACAAGCTGATCGACCTCGATGAAAACCGTACTGGCGGTAACTAATCACCTGGTGATCCTCAAGGTACCTCATGTGCTGGCAGTTTATATTGGATACCATTATTTTGGAGAACAAGGAGGTGATGGCGATAGGCCTGTGGTTGGACGGGTCTGAGCGGTCGCCTGTTTTAGGGATCGGGTGGACCAAAGCTGTCTTCCGTGAATTCTAGACTACGCCTTGGGAGTAATAGTACCGGAAAAGACGCGTTAAAACCGGTGCCAACTCCGGAGCACACGTCTTCAGCACAATGGGAGGGACTACATCGGGCCCAGTCGACTTTCTGACCTCCAGGGAGAAGAGTGTTTTGCGAACCGAGCGCTGCGTAAACCGCTTATCCAGCATGGAGCATTAAGAGATGAAAGAGATGGCTGACATAAGTTCCCTTGGACAGGCTTGGCGAGAGACCAGAATGCACGGGTTCCCGAAGGAAGACGAACTAGCTTCTCGCCAATTCTGCCGATGTGCTCAGACCTTGCCTTGGCAATGATGCTATTGGAGGACCTAAAGACGCAATTGTACTTCTTTTTAAGTGCGCTGGTGTTTACATCCCGAGACGTTAATGCGTCAGCCCAGGTCCGGTAGCACTCCTGCTTATAGCGTGATGCTATTTTACAGGAGCGACTAACCCATGGCTGAGATCTGCCTCCGAAGGGAACCACAGAGAAAGAATAAAAAGTTCCATACCTTGAAGTACCACATCTGCAACAGAATCGGCAACAACACTGGGATCTTCCGGCGAGAAGCAAACCCGCCTCCAAGGGTAGGATGCAAAAAAGACCGCATCCCGTCCCAATCGGCTAACCTATAGTGCCAAACACGGCGGCAAGCTGCAGACCGCAACTGCGATTAGAGCGTGAGTGGCACCGTACTCCGGATCAGACAATGGTCCGAAGAGCCCAGAGGGCCATCAACGGAGACCTGATATCCGTCCGGATGAGGGGTCAGCAGAAGGTCCAACAGGGAAGGTACATGGTCTTCCACATCTGGGATCCGCGTAGGCGAAGTAACCAGTTATGTTAGACCATATGCCAAAGCAAAGTCATAGACAGTTCTACCCACATGATCAGTGAAACGAGAACCAAGCCATTCATCGTGGTGGGCATTGAAATCACCGAGTATCAAGATCTCTGCGGATGCGACCTGTTGTAGCACGGAGTCTGCAGCCATTTGGACGTGGTCGATGAGTCGGCCTGTGTCGGCATTACCGCTATGGGACCTATAGAGGCACACGTACGGGATGGTCGTCGCTGTCTGCGCGCAGCCATAGGATGGAAAGATCGAAATGAAAAGTCCGTACCTTCAAGACAAAAAACAGACGTTTTTCTGACGTATACGCAAACTCCAGCCCGAGGCACAAAGGAGTGTTCTAATTTGTACCTCGGGTAGGAGAGATATGAAGTATCACTCGGAAAGGACACCTGAGTCTCAGTTAATAAGAGCAAGGCCGGTTTCGCTGTCTCTAGATGGTAATGGACAGCGTTACCGTTGGAATGAAGTCCCCTGATGTTGAAAAAATTCACGGATAGCGTGACAGAGGTCGCCTTGGTTTTATTGCTCTGCTTGCCCCGAGCAGAATTAGTCGCGAGCACAATTTTACCCCCCCCTCCCTCCTCCAGAATACGCAGGGCAGCCTGAGCACCCACGCTCAGGATTGGAGTATTTCGGTCGTGGATGCTCAGCGAGGGATTCTCCAGGGGTGCTGGTAATCTTTTATTTAATTCCACTACCATGTTGATGGGGAGGGGGGGGGGAATTGGGCCTCCGGCCACCTGCACTCATCAAGCGCAACGCAGAGGTAAACCTCTACTTCACGCCGGTATTCTGTGAAGTCGTGGTACAACCTCGGCTTGAGTCGGCCCATCCGTGCGACAGCAAAAGCTGCCGCGTGGCTCTACCACTGTTGATACCAATAGCTATACGATCAAACAAAGTACGGGAAAATATAATAAATTACACGTACAGTTTTAGAATGTATTATTACTAATAATACCTTCTTATGACACAATACGTGCGCATACATACTAAATGTATTGATACTTAATGAGTCTCTTTTTTATGGGAGAACGTCTACGCCTGCGTCTTGCGTAAACTAGATAGATAAACCTTCCATAGCATACCTCCATCGCAAAGTCCTTATTAAATATGACCTGTTATTAATAATCTGTCGTTCTTATTCAGGTTTATTAGAATATAAGATAAAATCTCTGTGTTAATAAAAACTGAAGAGACAAGCGAACAGTCCACCCGATAGTAAGTGGCTACTGCAGCCCCTGGATACCTTTTTTACATACGGACGCGAGTGGGTTATATCGGAATCGCACATGGTATGTTATCGACTAAAACTACATGGTATGTCACCTTCGCCACATATAAGTAGGGCCACGGGTACGCTTTCGCATATATTCGTGGCTCCACTGGTGCCAGACAACCTATGGCGGCCCGTACTCGGGTATGACAACTCCTGCTCCTTTTTCTTCTCACGATTTGAAGTCTACTACACACATCTGCAGGGGGCTCGCTAAGCGCACTAATAAGAGAGGCTGCCTCGGGCCAGCCATGTGGGTTCCTCTTAAGTCACCGTGGCCAGCCAAGCTAGATCAAGGGGAGTGTCCTGAACTTGAATACATACATAAATCATTTTATTTGATTGCTAAATCTTCATATATAAAAATTACGTGTCACATTGTTTGTCACGAATGAACTCTTAAATTACTGAACTGATTACAATGAAATATTGCACACTGTGTGCAGTTTGGTCCAACTTGAGAGATAGGATACTTCTTATCCCGTTAAGTGACGCTAAGTATTTTTTATTGCGAATTTAATTATTTTTATAGTACAGAGGTTTGCAAATAAGGACAGTACAACGTCTGTCTGGCCAGTTAGTAGTATTATATAATTGCATGACTTTCGTAAAATAGCGCAAAATTGGAAAGTCTGCTTGGATATCGCGTTACACATTTACACACATATTAGATATTTTACTGGTAAAACGTTTGCATCTATTTTGCTATTCGTTGTTTTATGTGTTTTTAATAAATTCATTGATAAAATTTTGTGAAATTATTTTTTAAAGATTCTTTTATTTGTTCTTTTATTGATTCTTTTTTTTTAAAGATGCTTTTAGTTGAAATGGTGTCGTTCATCAAAAAATCATCACCGTATTCCTTCCCTTCCTTGTCATAAGAGGTTACTAAGGGAAATGTAAAATGTGTAAAATAAATAGCTTTCGGCTAAATAACCATTTTAAAAATGTTTGTCTATCTGTCTTCTGTCTAGGCTAATCTTTGGAATGGCTGAACCGTTTGTGATGAAATTATACGAATATTTTAGTTAAGTTCTAGGTTATATTTCATTCCAAACTTACAGCTACAGTCACAAACTTAATGTTTAAAAAAAGGAAAAGATAAATTGATAAATTTAATAAGAAGGCGGAGCGGCTGACTAGCTTATTATTATAACGAATGTAAATCAAACGATTTAAGGGTTGATGCCGGATCTTATCATAACTTAAGCCTTTATTGTTGTTCTAACTTATGTAGAAAGTGGTTTGTTCTTCGTGTACTAGATAGTTCAATGGTTCATATGAAATCTTTGCTCGTTGCAGTACATCTATAATGATGATGAAACAGAGATTACCTGGTAAAGAGTTTTAATGCTATGGGTTGCTTTTGACTGGAATAAAAAAAAATGCTCTTACGCAGCTTCGAATCATAGAAAACAAGAACCCGCCAGCTACATCCAGCTACGGAATTGAAATTACCGTCTGTACTTTTTTCAATAACTATAAGTTTTGTTGGACATATCATAGCTTCCGATTGATGGTGGTATAACCATCGGAGACGGGAAACAACGTCACAAGTGCCACAAATCAGGCACTGATCTTTAGTCCGTCGCTAAATGTGGTTGTACACGCCTTTAGATGCCCCGACAAAGGTCGACTGGACCAGGGCCCATGAGTAAGCCCCTCGACGAGCAACAGAGGGCGGGGCCCAGTGGCCTCTGGATAATTCTAAATTAATGGCTAATAAGCAAGCACAACTTACCGAGTTCCGGAGGTAGGGTTGACCACAGGGTACCAGTCAGGTGGTAAGTGATGTGCATGTAAGTAGTGTGTAGTAGTGTGTACATGTAACCTGACTTAACCGATGTAGTCGGACCGCAGATCCACAGGCGCTGCTTCTCTCCAAATGTGAGATCCATCCAGAGGGGCGTTCACCAATTGAAAACTTCTGCTTTTATTTCACGGTATTAGCTTATCAACTTTATTGTACATTTAATTAACTTCAAAGTCAAATAAATCAACGTTCATCGAAATTAAAACAAGGGACACACGACACAAGTAAAGAACAGTCGGTCAAAGTTCAACGTTCCATGTTCACTTAGCAACAAATTATAATCACGAGAACGAACGCGGTCTCTTCTCGAGTCACAAAGTTCAGCGTTCTCCCGACATGGCAAAATTCCTTCTGGTACGATATTAAAGCCACACAAACAAAAATTCGTCGGCGCAAATTTATGGCAATCAGTTAATTTAATCACTCAAAACTCAAATTAGGCCTCTTGTTACTTAACGTACAAATTAGACAAATCAATTTGAGGCGGTCTGCACGAGACCCAAATCTTCGATAGTCAATTAGGCGCGCACAATTTACCCAAATTTTTGTCAGTCCAAATCTAAACACCGGTCGCGCGCAACTAACCCAGCGGTCGCAAACAATACTAGTAGACAATGCCGCGGCGTTCAAGAGTTGCCAGCCCACGCAGCCGAATAAAAAACGGGAAACGGCACACGCCGCCCCCCCGCCCCCCCCCCCCCCGCCCCCCCGGCTGCGTTTACCTCACCTCAATCCCATAGGATGACGCGCCGAGCGCAAGCGTTATTGGATGCAAATTTCAAATGCCCATATTTGGCCTAAACAGTGGTGATTACGGAAAATTATCTCTACAACTTGAGAGCATAATATGGAGTAATAAAAAGCAAGAGCTCAATATTATTTTACTGGTATGGATATCTCTTCGGTTTATAAGTGATATTTGTTATATGTATTATGTATGTGTATTTTAACATGTATCATGTTATTTTATTTTCGTATTATACTTTATAAGGATTATGTATATAAGAACTCGTTTATCTTTATATATAAAAATTACGGGTCACATTGTTTGTCCGCGATGAACTCTTAAACTACTGAACTGATTACAATGAAATATTGCACACTGTGTGCAGTTTGGTCCAACTTGAGAGACAGGATAGTTTTTATCCCGATAAGTGACCAGTTTTTTTTAGGAAAGCAAATCGTCGTAGTAAAGGGCAGAACAACGTCTGCTTGGTCAGCTAGTATATTTATAATTTATTATATAGTAGCTATTAAGTATATATAGAGTCATTACGAATCGTCTCGCGCGCAGACTTGACGACTTCCAGCCTCCCGAACAAGCCGGTTTCCGAAGGGGCTTTAGCACCATAGACCACATACATACCCTTCGGCAAATTGTACAGAAGTCCGAAGAGTACAATTTGCCACTATGTCTGGCGTATGTGGACTATGAGAAAGCTTTTGATTCCGTCGAAATTTGGGCGGTGCTGCAGTCCCTTCAGCGGTGCCAAGTTGACTGTCGGTATATCGAAGTGTTGAAGTGCTTGTACAGTAGGGCTACGATGGCTATCCGAGTACAGAACCAGAGTACGAAACCTATCCAATTGCAGAGAGGTGTAAGACAGGGTGACGTCATATCCCTGAAACTATTCACCGCTGCATTGGAAGACGTTTTCAAGCTTCTGGACTGGAAAGGATACGGTACCAACATCAATGGCGAGTACATCACTCACCTTCGATTTGCCGACGATATAGTCCTTATGGCAGAATCGCTGGAGGACCTAAGCACTATGCTCAATGACCTCGATAGTGTTTCCCAACGGATAGGTCTTAAGATGAACATGGACAAAACAAAGATCATGTTCAACGTCCATGTCACACCTATGCCGGTAGTTGTTGGGAGCACTAAGCTCGAAGTTGTTGACGAGTATGTTTACCTGGGACAAATAGTCCGACTAGGTAAGTCCAACTTCGACCGAGAGGTCAATCGACGGATTCAACTCGGCTGGGCAGCGTTCGGGAAGCTACGACACATCTTCTCGTCAGACATACCTCAAAACCTGAAAACGAAATTGTACAACCAGTGCGTGTTGCCAGTGATGACTTATGGAACTGAGACGTGGTCCTTCACTGCTGGCCGTATGAGGAAGCTCAAGGTCGCTCAGCGAGCTATGGAGAGGACTATGCTCGGAGTTTCTCTGTGTGATACACTTAGGAATGAGGATATCCGCAGTAGAACCAGAGTAACCGACATAGCCCAACGGATTAGTAAGCTGAAGTGGCAGTGGGCCGGCCATATAGCTCGAAGAACCGACAACCGATGGGGAAGAAAGGTTCTCGAGTGGCAGCCTCGTACCGGTAGGCGAAGTGTAGGGCGTCCCCCCACGAGATGGAGTGACGACCTGGTAAGACATGCAGGAAGTCGATGGATGCAGGTGGCTCAGGACCGTGCTTTGTGGCATTCTTTGGGGGAGGCCTATGTTCAGCAGTGGACTTGTGAAGGGCTGTAATGATGATGAATGATGAAGTATATATATTCTATTAATTTGCATTTTATTGTACCTTATATATATATTACTTATTTATTTATTTATGAAGTGATTTTTTTACACCTGCGACAGTTTCTCAAATCATCCAGGATTGACTGGTAGAAATGGTTATAAGGCATTAAGTACGCCCTTTATATCCTCTGTTATAAGATGTGTAATAAAGATCTAATTAATAATTATATAAATTTATAAACTAGCGACTCCTTGACTTCGCCTGGATGGAATCTATTTATGTGACGTCATTTACATTTTTTTAAATAATAATAATCAGAGACCATTTATTTCATCAAACTTTGGTTTTTATAAAAAATGCTTCATGTTTTTCGGATAAAATATAGCATTTTTTATAGAAGAGGAAGCAAACGAGCATGCGGTTTACCTGATGGTAAGTGACTACCGCCGTCCATGAACAACTGCAACACCTGGGGAATTGCAGATGCGTTGCTGGCCTTTTTAAAGGAGTAGACTCTTTCCTTAAAGGTCCCTAAGTCGTGTAAAAAATCGCTGGTGGTAACAACCTAGATCAATTCTGACGTTCTCTGACCTATCTATTCTTGAAGTTTCATCACAATCGGTTCAGTCATTCCGAATATTAGCCCGGACAGACAGACAGACAAACAGACAAAAATTTACAAATGACTATTCATGTCTTAATAGCATGTTCATAACTACATGAACTCGATAAAAGACAATAATATTGATATTACAGTCAGAGGTTTCAATTTTATTTAAATATGTAGATTAATTGATGTATAATAACTAAATGAATTATTAAAATTAATTATTTATCAATTTTTACAAATTTCGATAATAATTCCTCCGAAAAATTTACATTTAAAGCAGTGTAATAAATCTATAACCATTACCTTATTGACCCTAATCCTCATTGAGGAATCAGGCTAGTAAATGTTTATGGTAAATGTTAATCGATTTCAATCTCTTGGAAACTTACTTTGAAGCTTAGGTTTCTACCGAAGTTACTGAAACAATAGATATTGAATTACTTATGATTTAAGTAATTGTTAAGAATTCCTGTTATTCTTAAAATTATGACTACTTAATTGTCACTTATTAACCTGTCTTTTACTATTGCTATTATATTACTATATTTAATTTTGAAAAAAAAAATTAATAAATCGTTTTCATTTTGAAATTAACTAAATAGTTTTCATTTGTAAGTTGTTGCAATAGATATGATATTTGAAATATCAGATATGTGCGTCCGCGTTTGCGAGTGCGAGCGTGCATGCCTGTGTGCAGCCCTGTGATTGCTTGCATGCATTTTTAAAAGAATAAGGGTGACAAGCGAGCACACAGCCCACATTATGGTAAGTGGATGCTGTGGCCCATAAACATCTGCTACATCTATCCTCTATTAAGAATCAAAGTGCCGAAGCGTTGTCACTTAGACGGAATGTCTCGTATACAGTAAAAAGGGTCTCCGGTTCACTACACTCGCCATATGTAATCTAACAGTATACCAGCGTGAAATAGCAATGAGCTGCTATTTTGTGCTGGTATTTTATGAGGGCGTGGTTCTTCCCCGGTCAAGCCAACCCATTAATGCTACAACCATAACATAGCTATAGCGTGGCTTTACCACGTTTGTGAGTGCGTGCATGCATACATTCTCGGTAAATGAGCGTTCGACTCATTCGATGATAAGTGACTACTGTCACACATGAACATTCGCAATAAAAAAGACATTGCAGGAGCATTACCGACTTGTTAAAAAAGTGTGGGCGATAGTATTATCGGTAAAAAAACTGCAAGTGATTGTAATTTCTACGGTGGTTGATTGCCAATGATTGTCTTAGTTGTGCCGTAATTTATGACGGTCAAATTAGGCGGTTGGAAAAATATTATGACGCATCTAAACTAATTCATTCATAATAGACAAAAATGAAACAGGTTATTCGAGAACCGCGAATTATACGTGTGTAAAAGTAATATACATTAACACTTATTATATAACAATGGGACTGGATGAAATTTATACGGGGTAGATCCACAGTGACGCTGTATTAGGGCTTCAGCATAAAAAATAATAATGTGTAAAATCTCATAGAAAATCTTCTATACTTATAATGAAAATGTATTTCGAGGGCTTACTGCAAAAACCTGCTAATTTCAGCGAAGTCAGTTTTGAGTTAAAGAGTTCTAAAAGCTAACACCTAATTTAATCACAAAAAATTTGGTAGGTTCCCCATACATTAGTAGTTATATGTTAGAATATATGTTTAAGATTATTTTTTGGTGAAGTCTGAATAAATACGTGTGACAGAAATCTTGAAATAAGGGATTTTTTTAGGTAAAGTCGTGCTGTTATTCGGTTTAACATGTCAATTGCTAAAATGAAGTTTTACCGAGATTATTGGTTTTGTATGGTTTATGATTAATGGTAAGTATCTGCAAATAAGTAACTGCGATTTATGTTATCATACATATCATAAAGGAATTACTTTAAACAGTAAGTCATATAAGACAAATGTTACTTGGTTTTACCTGTAAAAGTTTTATAACTTTTAGGATAAAGGTGTAATAACATAAAAAGTTAAATTCACAATATTATTCTTCAAGACTAACAAAGCTTATAATACTCCCAATGGAAAGGTCTTAAGATGAACATGGACAAAACAAAGATTATGTTTAATGTCCATGTCACACCCATGTCGGTAGTTGTTGGGAGCACTAAGCTCGAAGTTGTTGACGAGTATTTTTACCTGGGACAAAAAGTCCAACTAGGTAAGTCCAACTTCGACCGAGAGGTCAATCTACGGATTCAACTCGGCTGGGCAGCGTTCGGGAGATTACGACACATCTTCGCGTCAGGTATACCTCAAAACGTAAAAACGAGACTGTATAATCAGTGTGTATTGCCAGTGATGAATCATGGAACTGAGCGTGGTCCTTCACTGCTGGCCGGACGAGGAAGCTCAAAGTCGCTCAGTGAGCTATTGACAGGGCTATGCTCGGAGTTTCTCTGCATGATAAACGTATAAATGAGGATATCCACAGTAAAACCAGAGTGACCGACACAGCCCAACGGATTAGTAAGCTGAAGTGGGAATGGGCCGGATATAGCTCGAATAACAGACAACCGATGGGGAAAAAAGCCGGCGTACGAAGTGTAGGGCGACCCCCACTAGATGGAGTGATGACCTGGTAGAACATGCAGGAAGTCGATGGATGCAGGTGACTCCGGACCGTGCTTTGTGGCATTCCTTGGGGGAGGCCTATGTTCAGCAGTGAACTTGTGAAGGGATCTAATGATGATGATTGTTATTTTGTCTTTCGCCAACATGGTATATGCTTAAGGAATGATAATAATAATAAAAACGGTTAAAAGTATCAAACTAAAACCTGTAGATCTTCTTAATGTCATAAAAACGAATAAGATAGTTAAAACACCTATTTTTCATCCACACAGGTAAATCTGTAAAAACAACAATCTGTACAAATAACACCTAGTTACATTGCGCTCATACACTTGAAAATAAATAATTCTGAGAAGGCCAAATAAATAAGATGTTATCTACATCGTGCAATCCTATTCCTTTGCAAGGTCCTCTTATCTGAGACAGCATAACGTGTTTATTGTCCAACTACTATATATGACTTCGTTATTTCTCTGTTCCGACGACATTAAACTGTCATTTATAGAAATTACCCGGAGCTCTTATTTTCTTACGAACTATTTATTTGGGCGAATGAGAATAAGACTTTTACGGATAAGAAGTAATTAACTTGTTGATGTCCTAGCGAAGTTAATTAGTTCGGCTTGTGATAGGCTATAGGAAATTGTACACTTTTACATAACTATATACACTATTTTTATATAATAATTCTGTACTAAATTTTTCAATATCACACACATACACACATGTGCAACGTTTAGAAAATATATATCATAATATGATTTTACAGGGAATATGTTTATGTTATATGTCTATATTGAAGTGCTGTGCTAACAGTAGTTTAGTTTAGTTTAGTTTACGACGGGCTGTTTTCCGCAACTCCACGTCTATGCGCGTATTTTGCGTGTGGGCAGGAATAATGTGATTATTCGAGCCATGAGATCTCTCCGAAGAAGCTCAACAGGCCCTTGATGTTGCATGCAACTTCGGGGAGTGATCCCGGCGTGCCGAGATGTTTAGCCCTGTATGTAGCGACCTCCGGACATTTCAGTAGCACGTGGGCCGCCGTTTCTTCCTCCCCCATACATGCCCTGCACAGGGGACTATCTGTAACACCTATAGTAAATAAATGTTTGTTAAAGGTGCCGTGTCCTGTGATAGCACTTGTTACTATCCTAATCTGCGGCTTGTTCAGTCTCATTAAAACTTTTGTTAAGCGACTGTTAATTTCAGGCAGGGCATCCCTAGCTTGTCTACAGTCTACTAGATTTTTCCAAAGCTGAGCGTGTTGATTAGTAAAGTGTCTACGTACCAGTGAACAAACGTTACCAAAGGGGATTGGTATGATCGGTTCCGGCCCTATAGTGGCCAAAGCCGATCCTCTTCTGGCAAGTTCGTCTGCTGCATCGTTGCCTCTGGATCCACTGTGTCCCTTTATCCATTGCAGGGTCACATTGTTGTTTTTACATACCTCATTTAATCGTTGATGGCATTCATATATTAGTCCCGAGTTCACCACATTGCATCTCAGGGCTTGGAGTACCGCCCTACTGTCGGTCAGTATTCTGATGGGGAAGTCATTAACCTTCCTAGCATCTATTGCTATGGCCGCTTGAATGATACCCATACATTCCGCCTGAAAGACCGTGTTATAGGTACCCAGCGGTGTGCATATGTGAATATTGAGGTCTTCAGAGAAAGCTCCACAACCTACACCTTCATTTGTTTTAGAACCATCGGTGAAAATTCTAAGCTCTTTTGGGCTTAATCCTTCCGGCTGGCTGTTTTCATTTAACTGTATCTTGTATTTCTTATCGAAAACAAATTGTTTAGGAATCCTATCGTATTTGGCTTGTAGGATAGGAATTTTTGAGTGAATTCTATCAATTATGCCTGTATGAGGGACACTATTCTTACTCCAAAGATTTAGGGTCTTGAGTCTGATGGCAGCTAAAGTCGCTTCTTGTTGTATATGTAGATGAAGCGGAGTTAGCTCCAGCATCGCTTCTAAGGCTGCTGTTGGCGTAGTTCTCATGCAGCCTGTAGCAGCCATACATGCCAGTCTCTGGTAGCGCTGAAGCTTTTTAATTATGGTGGCTTCATTTGTCTTGGTCCACCATACCAGAGCGCCGTATGTGATCATGGGCCGAATTACAGTTTTGTAAAGCCACAGTATGATTTTTGGCGTCAATCCCCATCTTTTGCCAATCATGTTTCTGCATTGCCAGAAAGTTATACTAGCTTTGTTGATTTTGTTTTCTATGTGTTTATTCCAGTTAAGTTTGCTGTCCAAGGTAAGACCTAAATATTTTACCTCAGAGGATAGCTGGAGTTTTGTGCTAAAAAGACTTGGAGGATGATAGTTATTCAGCTTTCGTTTTTGTGTGAACATAACTAAAACCGTTTTATTTGGATTGACAGTTAAGTCGTGTTCCCTGCACCATCTCTCCACTATACGGAGAGCCGCTTGGGTCAGGTCGCACACTATGCTTGCTGTCTTTCCAGAGACCAGTATTGTCAGGTCATCAGCATAACCTACTGTATAGAAGTGATTGTCATTTAATTTGCTGATGAGTTCATTAATGACCATATTCCACAGGAGAGGTGAGAGAACCCCACCCTGCGGGCAGCCTTTCTTAATTTGGATTGGTTGAGATTCACCAGCAATCTTTATTATTCGTGTACTGAGCATGTAAACTATCCAGTCGATCAGTGCCGGTTCAACTTTGTGTCTACCGAGTGCACCTTTTATGCTGGAGAAGTTCGTTCGGTCAAAAGCACCTTCTATATCTATGAAGGAACCTAGACATATTTCTTTGTTTTGGATGGCCTCTTCAATCTTTGTAATTACCTTATGAAGGGCCGATTCTGTTGATTTGCCTAGACTGTAGGCGTGTTGCTTGTCGTGTAGTGGTAAGTTCATTAGCGCCGACCCCCTTAATTCCCTTTCACACATCCTCTCCATCGTCTTTAGGAGAAAGGATGTGAGGCTAATGGGCCTGTAGGATTTAGGGTCAGTGTAGTCGCTCTTACCTGGTTTGGGTATGAATGTAACTTTCACTTCCCTCCATCCCCTAGGAACATATTTAAGAGCAAGACAGGCTCGCATTATGGCAGCAAGTCTGACTATTAGGGCTTTACCCCCCCACTGTAGGAGTGCCGGGAATATGCCGTCGGGTCCTGCCGCCTTATAGGGGAGGAAACTGTGAATGGCCCAATGGATTTTGTCCATCGTTACCACTCTCTGTGCTAAATTCCAGTCTTCTGCTGTTGATGTCAGTATGTCGTCATGCCGGTTTGCCTCCTGGGTTACGCAGCAACCTGGGAAGTGCGTTTCAATTAGGATGCGTTGGGCTTCATCCGGCGATGTTGAGTAGCTACCGTCGGGTTTCTTTAGAGACATGGATCCCGACGTGTTCTGTTTAGCTAGAATATTCCTAATCCTATTTGCTTGTTTGCAGGTTTCTATGTTGCCACAGAATTTACGCCACCCAATCGAGCGTCGATACCTGATACATTTTTTGTATTCAGACTTAGCTTTCTTATATAATAGCCAGTCTTCATCCATTGAGGTATTCATGGCCCTATTTAGAGCTTTTCTTACCTTCTTACGTTTTCTATCGAGTTCTTTACCCCACCACGGTTGTTTTACCTCGGCATGTCTTGGTGGAGTGATTTCTGGACATGATTCATGGTAGCTGTCTATCATGGCCTTAGTAACAGCTGCTACCTGTTCTTCTAGGAGCGACTGATCTGCTATAGTATTTATCCCCTCAAAATCCGCTAGCAAAGACGTCAGCCTATTTAGGTATTTAGTTTTATCTGTCTTGCGGGGATTTCTCCATGGTGGTGTAGAGGGGATATCGACCTGTAGTGCGAAGCAGATCCATCTATGGTCTGAGCATGAGGCCTCTCTCGACACATGCCATCCCGTAATTAGTTTGGCTGCTCCTTCTGTTGCAAGTGTGAGGTCGATTATAGTGCGACAGCGTTTGTTTATGAAAGTAGGTTCAGAACCTATGTTTAAAATGGTTAGGTTAGTACTAAATAAATATTCAACTAAAACTTTACCTCGTTCATTTGGTTTTTCCATTCCCCAAAGGGGATGATGTGCGTTGGAGTCCGTCCCGATCACAACCTCTAGTCCGGTCCTCTCGCAGAAGTTCACCAGCCTGCTGAGGTCATGAGGTGGAGGAGTGTCTTCCTCCGGCATGTAGACCGAGGCGACGACTAATCTACTCTCCTGTGTGTACTGTATTGCTACGGCATACATGTCTCTAGAACAGAAATCTGTTAAAGGTTGTGCACAGATATCTTTAGTAGTGTAAATACACGCTCTAGGCTTGTCGTGTTCAGAGCTGTAGAATAACTTACCTTTTAGGTTGTTTAGGCCTTTAATTTTACCAGCCCCAACCCATGGCTCCTGGATTAAGGCTATGGCAGTCCTTTGAACCTCCAACCACTTGCGTAATTGAGCCGACGCAGTTTCGCTGTGGTGGAGGTTGGCCTGCACTAGGCTAGTTTTGGACGAAGGGCACGCCATCATTGATCGCGTCCTCCCCGTCCCCGCCCAAAAATAGGCCTGCCAGCAGATCTCGGGTCTCATCGTCAGCCACCGAGTCGGAGGTGGTCGGCAAAATGCAGTCCTCCTCGTCACTCAGTGAGCTGCCGCTGAGCCCAATCTCCACTGGGGGCTTCGGCTCAATTGTGCAGGCCGTTTCTTCACTGGACTTGGCCTCCAGTGATTCCGCTGTACCGGTAACTATGGCTTCGGTATCCATAACTTCCGGGTTGTTTTCTACCTCTTTGCTCGGTGGAGTATCAAAGAATTTGCCTCCACGACCCTGGAATTTTACGTATACCGCCCCGCATACACATGCGAGACGGCGTCCGGCCTTCATCAGGGTCGGGATATGATCCTCCGGCACCGAAACAACGAGGAACCACCCGTCCGTCTGCTTATCTGCCTTGAGTAACAGCCAGTCCCTGATGTTAACCCAGCGGTTCTGGTACGCCAACACGCGACCAATGTCGCGTGAGTCTTTCCAGGCCCCCTGGGCATCAGGGATAAGGATACCACATTTGACTCTTTGTGGTATCTCTGACTGTTTCTTTATTGTCAGCAAGGTGCTGGATTTAAGGTCGAGGGTAGCAATGTTCCCCTTCAACCAGTCCAGAGCCTTCTGATCGTCGCACCACAGTTTCAGGACACCTTCCGTATAAACGGGTTTGCCCCTAAAAACTGGGCCCGACGCATCAGGGTCCTGGCTACTCCAGGCCTCGCTGATCATCTTCCTCTGTATTGCTACGAGGATGTCGTCTGCTACTTCCTTCGTAATGTGACCTGAACGCGCACACGTTAAGGCCACACCCAAATCTGCTTTAGCAGCGGAAGCGTAGCTCGTTCTTGCAGTCTTTGGTTGCTGTTCGAGTCTCACTTTTTTGTGTTCACCTCTAGGCGAGGTGGACTCTTCCAGCATCCTTTTGGCTGCTCTTTCCTTCTTCCCAGGACGCTTGGCCGCTCGCTGCTTCCTGGCGGATATCCTAGAGCTGGTTCCCGCGTCCGCGACTTCCACTTGGGCTGGATTTTTATCCTTCCCAGCTTCAGCGCGGCTACTGGTTCCAGCGCCAAGCACCTCAGTCGCAGTAGCTTGCCCAGCCTCCTTGGTTTTGGTATCTGAAGCAGCCAAAGCGGCTCGTTCTCTACGGCCTTTTTCCCGCTGCTTCTTGTTCTTCTTTTTGGCCTTTCCACTACTGCCTGCAGGGATAGACCCTCCTGATGGTCCGTCAGGTCGGCAAGTCACCTTTTTGGGTGCCTTGCCTTTCCCCTTACGGCTCACCACTTGCCAGGCAGCAGAGAAAAGGTCGTCAGTCCGTAGTGGCTCCGCAGTTTTATCACTTGCGGGCTCTTGTTTCTTTTTCTCTTTCTCTTCCAGCTCCTTGGAACTGGTTTTGGAAACGTTCAGCGAGGTTATCCCTTTGGTGGGGGCACCTACGCTGGACGGTACTGTCCGTGGAACCGTCGGTTTAGTGACGGTTCCCTTTTGTTCTTTGGTGTCTCTGGTAAGCACCTCTGACACCTCTCCCTCCTTCTTATTGGGCCTTAAATTGTCCATAATTTGTGTTTTTTAAAATTCATCCCCCCGGCTTCCCACCCTCCATGGAGCCCGCACCTTTGGGAACGCCCTACTTTAGGAATTTCAGGCGTTAGGATTACCGGGAGAATATAGGGACGCGAAGTTGGCTCACAGCGCGACATCGGGAGCTCGATCCAGCTGGTAGATGGGGCTGACAAGGCCCATCCCCACCACCCGAATAAACTGTCACTTGCTCCGTCAGCATGGCCTTTACCACCACCCAGCCCCCTTTTCAGGAAGACTGGGCAGCCCCCACATCCCTCGCCTGCGACCCTCTGACGGGGCGCTTGGCCATTTCCCTATCTGTGGCTAGCAGATAGGGCCACCGTTTAGCTTGAAATCCGGACCAAAGAGGGCGTGTTGCCTCTCGCCACTATATACCCCAGCGACGATCGGCTCAACCCTCCAGGACTCCTTCATCCCCGCGTACGGCGCTCGACTGCGCAGGTCCTAGCGCAGGTGGGTGTGTTAGTCCACCGGATACACCCACTCTCTCCGGCGGATTCGTCCCCTCCTCCTTTCTCATCCGGGCTTGGGACCGGCAACGGCGGAGTTGTGTGCTAACAGTAAATTGACCTGGCAACTTATAACGCACGCACCCTGAGGACTGACTAGAAGATCCTGGAGCTGGAAGAAGAGATAGACAAGTTGCGCTGGAATGTCATAGGATTATCCGAAATCCGAAGAGAGGGGGAGGACACGGTAATCCTCGAATCCGGCAATTTGTTCTATCACCGGGAAGGCGACCATCTGTCCCAAGGACGTGTCGGATTTATCATCCACAAGTCTCTCGTTACCAACATTGTAAGGATTGGGAGTGTGTCGACGAGGTTTGTGTACCTTATACTCAGAATCACCTAACGGTATTCGCTGAAGGTCATACAGGTTTACGCACCAACCTCGGCACACCCCGATAAGGAGGCTGAGGAAATGTATGAGGATATATCTAGAGCCATGCATTCCTCCAAAACCCACTATACGGTGTTAATGGGAGACTTCAACGCAAAACTAGGCACAAGAGAGAACGGTGAACTGAAAGTAGGGAATTTTGGAATAGGGCAACGAAACCCAAGAGGCCAGCAGCTGGCCGACTTCATGGAGATAGAGGGACTCTTTATGATGAACTCTTTCTTCCAGAAGCGGCCCCACAGGAAGTGGACCTGGTCGAGCCCCGACGGTTCGACAAAGAATTAAATTTACTTCATTATGACGACCAGACGACAACTGTTCAGTGATGTCTCAGTGATCGCTAGGGTGAAAACCGGCAGCGATCACCGAATGGTGAGAGGCACACTGAACCTAAACGTTAAGTTGGAGAGGTCTCGTCTAATGAAGTCAACGCTCCGTCCCCCTCGTGCTCTAATCAAAAGTACCGAAACCTTTCAGCTCGAGCTGCAAAACCGTTTTCAGTGCCTAGAAGATTGCAATGCAGTGGACGATATGAATGACAAGCTCGTGGAAACTGTCCATGCGGTCGGGGCTAAGTTTTGCAAGACCCGCCGCAGAAGAACACAAAAACTCTTCGATCACACTCTTAATCTCATGGCTGTTAGACGAGATATGAAGCTGCAGTCTTCATTAGATTTGACAGCATACAGGCAACTGAACAGACAGATCTCCAAATGCATGCGGCGGGACTTACGCAACTATAATACTGCTCGTATTAAAGAAGCAATCGAGGAAAACCAGGGCTCCAAAGTCTTTGCTAGATATCTGTCTGCCAGAAAGAGCCAACTGTCGAAGCTGAAGACCGAGTGTGGCAGCGTCGTTTCCTGAACACCGGAGATTTTGAGTGATATTGAGAGGTTCTATGGGCAGCTGTACACATCATCGTTGGAGCCACACGTAAGTGTGAGTAACGATCCAAGAGCGAGTCTTATCCGACACTATTCCGATGATATCCTGGACGTCAGTCTGAGCGAGATTAGAATGGCTCTCCAGCACCTTAAAAACGGATAGGCCCCAGGCGAGGATGGAATTACAGCGGAGCTTCTGAAAGCGGGTGGAAAACCGGTACAGTACCGGTCAGAGGCTCTTTAATTCCGTCCTCCATGGTGGCACTACACCGGAGGCGTGGAGCAGAAGTGCGGTGGTCTTATTCTTCAAGAAAGGTGACAACGCTCTCTTGAAGAACTACAGAACCTTCTGAGCCTCGTCTACGTGCTGTTTTCGTGAGTCATTACGAATCGTCTCGCGCGCAGACTTGACGACTTCCATCCCCCCGAACAAGCCGGTTTCCGAAAAGGCTTTAGCACCATAGACCACATACATACCCTTCGGCAAATTGTACAGAAGTCCGAGGAGTACAATTTGCCACTATGTCTGGCGTATGTGGACTATGAGAAAGCCTTTGATTCTGTCGAAATTTGGGCGGTGCTGCAGTCCCTTCAGCTATGCCCAGTTGACTGTCGGTATATCGAATTGCAGAAGTGCTTGTACAGTACGGCTACGATGGCTATTCGAGTACAGAACCAGAGTACGAAACCTATTCAATTGCAGAGAGTTGTAAGACAGGGTGACGTGATATCCCCGAAACTCTTCACCGCTGCATTGGAAGACATTTTCAAGCTTCTGGACTGGAAAGGATACGGTATCAACATCAATGGCGAGTACATAACTCACCTTCGATTTGCCGACGATATAGTCCTTATGGCAGAATCGCTGGAGGACCTAAGCACTATGCTCAATGACCTCAATTGTGTTTTCCAACGGATAGGTCTTAAGATGAACATGGACAAAACAAAGATAATGTTTAATGTCCATGTCACACCTATGCCGGTAGATGTTGGGGACACTAAGCTCGAAGTTGTTGACGAGTTTGTTTACCTGGGACAAATAGTCCGACTAGGTAAATCCAACTTCGACCGAGAGGTCAATCGACGGATTCAACTCGGTTGGGCAGCGTTCAGGAAATTACGACACAGCTTCTCGTCAGGTATACCTCAAAACTTGAAAACAAGACTGTACAACCAGTGCGTGTTGCCAGTGATGACAGCAATGGGTCGGCCATATAACTCGAAGAACCGACAACTGTTTGGGAAAAAAGGTTCTCGAGTGGCGGCCTCGTACCGGCGGACGAAGTGTAGGGCGTCCCCCCACTAGATGGAGTGACGACCTAGTAAGACATGTAGGGAGTTGATGGATGCAGGTGGCTCAGGACCGTGCTTTGTGGCATTCTTTGAGGGAGGCCTATGTTCAGCAGTGGACTTGTGAAGGGCTGTAATGATGATGGTGATGAACAAAATACATATTATAAGAGTGTTCCCGAGGAGAAAGGTACATTTTATTGTATAAGTTCTATTCGAAAATTGCTTCAATCTGCTTGACAGTAATTCTATTCAACCACATTGTGTAGTTTCTTGCCTTTGTTTCGCCTACAAAAAAAGATTATATTTATATGTGAATTACCACACACAAAAACAAATATTATAAAAGAAAAATACACATAATCATGCAAAAAATTATTAAAGAAAAAGTCCACATGTATATGTTCAACATAAGCACAGTACTTGGAAGTCGAGCTTCGTTCGGCATTAAAAGATTTTTCAGATATAACATATATTTAAAAAAAATTGGTAAAAAGAACATTATATAAATACAAAATTTCATACAAATCGTTATAGCCGTTACCGAAAATTATTTTTATTATATTTATTTAATTATATTATATTCTATACTAATAAACGAGCAATATTTATATATTCGTTTGTTTGTTTCTAACCGCGTTCTTGAAAACAACTTTAACAATTTCAATGAAATTCACAATATTGGGGTGTGAGTTGTAAGAATGTAGAAGGTATAAGGTATGACGTTAACAGCGGCAAAATCTATCTAGCTAGTCTCATTTCAGAGAAAATTTGTTTTCTCAGTATTTTCACTCACAAAGAGACAAGCTTGACTTACCCGCACAAATCATATCAAATTATTCATTTGCAATCCAACTGTGCATAATTGATTTTAAATTAAAAACGTGATTACTGTTTAAATGCCCTGTTCAGATACTGCAAATTTAAAGAGGACTTTTTTCATTTTTTCTACCATGTTGCGCAACACAGAGGTTGCATTGCAACCTCTGTGTTCCGCAACATTCTTTGATTGATGATTTCTTTTATAATAGTACTGAGTGTCACAACTTTGACACGAGTAACAAGCTAATTACTCATCGGTAAGTACCCTAGGCCGCAAACATTTCAGCCGGCCTAGTACGTACATTACATTAATAATGATGATAATAATGAATCATGGGCATTTTAATATTATGCAGGACCTTGTTGGGGTACGCAATGGAGTAATTTGTTGTTGTATTCTTATTTCATACAAATGTGCAGGTACTCACAACAAATATTGTAATTGATAGATTATCTTAACTCCATAAAAAATTTCTGATGTCTAAAGAAAATAAATTATTTTATTCTTGATTTAAATCCTTAAATTGCACTTATACAGATGGTCCTAAGATTCAATGGGGAGTACTCCTCATGTAGTTTGATGCCACCAAAATGTCCAGAGCTCTCTTGGTCACTTTTGAGGGCCGACGATTTTCGGTTGTTATAAAACATTCATATGCACGTAAAATGGCTCTTAGCTCTGCATTGAAAGCTATTCAGAATTAATTTTAATATACATTCCAAAAGCAATAGTAAGAAGATTATAAATAAGATTCCCAAGAGTGATTGAGGGAACTATTTAAAAAATTAAAGATACGACTTCAATTGATTTTTTTTTCATTTTGATACATCTGATAAAATCAATACTCTACCTCGTTGGACTAGTAGTTGTAGTAGTGCGACTCCTGATATTGAGGTCCTGAGTTTGAATCCCGGGTCAGGCCAATAAAAATCAATTATTGGGTTTTTCCGTCAAGAAATTTTCACTAGATGCCCGAAATCAGGAAGTTGGCGGTGTCTAACCCCCGTGCCTCGGAATTCACGTCAAGCCATTGGTCTTGTGCTTGATCTCTCTCCGGTTGTGTTGGTCTTTCGTCCCATCAGATTATGAGAGTGAGGGATAGACAGTGCACTTGTACTTGCACATACACTTGGGCACTATAATCCTGTCCATGCCGATGGCTAGTCTCCGTCTCCGTCAAAATTTGGTCTGGAGGACATTATCATAACCAATATAAGGATATTCACGATGTTAGGTTAGCAAAAACAAAACTTCTGATGAAATATACAAAAATATTAAATAGAATTTTTAAGATTGCTCAGATGCATGCTTAAACACGAGTGATCTGGTGAATAATTAATACAACTAGTAATATAAATATATAACATTGTAACGTATAATTCTTTATTCAATTTTTACTTAAAGATGATCTCAAACCTCAATTTTTTGTAGATTCGACTTTTCTTGATATAATCGTATATTGAATAAAATAATTTTCAGTTTGTAATATTTTAAACATAGCACCTATGACACAGTATGAAACAAAAATGTGCCATTTTAGTTATTTAATCCAATGCTGTTGGTTGTAGTGAAATCAGAAAGGTATCCGTGGTATATGTCCTTTTTATACAACATTGAAAATTGATCGACTGAAATATTTGAACTACTTTGAAAACTTGTGTATTAGAAAATTAATTAAAATTAGCTACATTTGCAGCTCTAACTTGTAAAAAATTAATAAGAAATTTTATAACATAAAATGTTTGGAATGGAATTTTGGAAGTTTTAATATTTCATTTATGACTTGTAAATTTTTAAGTTAATTTTATTTCTGCAATTGAGTTTGAGTCTTGATGATACTTGAGTGAATGACTCCATTTTGTTAAGTGAGTGCCGTAAGAGGTTACTACTACTGAATTCCTATAGATAGGTATAAGCATTTTGTTTACGTCAGATTTAAAGTACCCAGACCGGCGACAGGAAACAGCGTCAAAGGTGCGAAAAGTCCAGCAGAGGACTTTTACGGGTCGATAAAAAAAAAGATAAAGAAGGTTTTGAGAAATCAAAGAAATTCATATACCATACTTATAATATTTGACGTTTGAATTAGTAGAGAATTTACGTAAACATTTATAGAATACTAGCTGGTACCCGGCGCGTTGCTTCGACAGAAAAAATAATTGTCGGAATATCGTTTTAAATTTGGAAGAGTTATGTTGTTTAACTAGCTTTTTACCCGCGGCTTCGCCCGCATGCGCTTGAATTAAGGAACATCATTAAATGCTGTTCCGTGCCAAATTTAGAAAAATTCGATCACTTTTAGAGTCACCTCGGTGTCTATGTCTCTATGTCTGTCAAAGATTTTTTTTTCATTCCAAAATACTATTAGGCGTAGATGATTGATAACATGCTACTGATACACGTGAATATATATGTCTAGAAACTCCTACTATTTTTTTTTATATCGGGCTTGTCTTCCGATTCCAATGTATCCATAAGAAAGGTAAATGGTCTTGAAATCAAAATGTATTATTATTATTTACATTTTACTCTTTACATTTATTCATAGTTAAAGTTAATTTAGTTTTAACAAAGTATTATAATGTTTATTTCAGACATTTTATTCATATCATTGGTCCTATTTTAATATTGATTGGCACCATAAAATCATCATCATTACAGCCTTTCATAAGTCCACTGCTGAACATAGGCCTCCCCCAAGGAATGCCACAAAGCACGGTCCTGAGCCACCTGCATCTATCGACTTCCTGTATGTCTTACCAGGTCGTCTCTCCATCTAGTGGGGGGTCGCCCAACACTTCGGCTACTGGTACGAGGCTGCCACTGGAGAACCTTTCTTCCCCATCGGTTGTCCGTTTTTTGAGCTATATGGCCGGCCTACTGCCACTTCAGCTTACTAATCCGTTGGGCTATGTCGGTTACTCTGGTTCTACTGCGGATATCCTCATTTCTAAGTTTATCACACAGAGAAACTTCGAGCATAGCCCTCTCCATAGTTTGCTGAGCGACCTTGAGCTTCCTCATACGGCTAGCAGTGAAGGACCACGTCTCAGATCCGTAAGTCATCACTGGCAACACGCACTGGTTATACAATTTTGTTTTCAGGTTTTGAGGTATGTCTAACGAGTGATAGCGAAAGTAATTGCACTCTCACGGAGCGGTTTTAAAGACAATTCCTGTTTTATTCCCGAGGGATCCTTCACCTTTAAATATAAATTTACAGTCAACACTAAGAAGACGTCGGGACCGGGGCGACCACATGAAGACTCGTAATCCCTGTCTGAACTTTTCTTTTGAGAAAGGGTTTTCAGACGCTCTCTTGTGATACTCCTGTGGGGTTCACATACGCCTCGTTGACCACCCGAACCCAACGTAGGTGTCATTAGAGTTTCAAGATCAAGACCAGCCGAAGGAAGGCCTCTCAGTTGGCCCTTGACTGAATTATTGGAGGGAGCGCTCTGGATACCTTTTAATGGTGGACACATCTTGTCGTAATTTCCCGAACGCTGCCCAGCCGAATTGAATCCGTCCATCGGTCGAAGTTGGACTTACCTAGTCGGACTATTTGTCCCAGGTAAACATACTCGTCAACAACTTCGAGCTTAGTGCTCCCAACAACTACCGGCATAGGTGTGACATGGACGTTAAACATGATTTTTTTTGTCCATGTTCATCTTAAAACCTATCCGTTGGGAGACACAAATGAGGTCATTGAGTATAGTGCTTAAGTCCTCCAGCGATTCTGCCATAAGGACTATATCGTCGGCAAATCGAAGGTGAGTGATGTACTCGCCATTAATGTTGATACCGTATCCTTTCCAGTCTAGTGGCTCGAAAACGTCTTCCAATGCAGCGGCGAAGAGTTTCGGGGATATAACGTCACTCTGTCTTACACCTCTCTGCAGTTGGATAGGTTTCGTACTCTGATTCTGTACTCGGATATCCATCGTAGCTCTACTGTATAAACACTTCAGCACTTTGTTATACCGACATTCAAATTGGCACCGCTGATGGGACTGCAGCACCACCCAAATTTCGGCGGAATCAAAGGCTTTTGGCACCATAAAATAGATGTAGATATTTTTTTTACTTCGAGTAGACTTGGAAATTTCATAAATACAGTTCTATAATAATGAATACTACACATGGATTAAAACTAATGTTACGGGTTTTTTTACGCATATTGGATGAAAGTTCCGAGTAAAAGAACAAATCGTTGATGTGAAGCACTGAAGTTCCGGGAAGTCTAAAGTATGTCAACATGTTTAGTATCGTCTCAACCATAATATCGCATCTAATAGACAACAAATCCTTGCAATAGAACACCAAATCCTACCAATGATGATTCGCGAGGCTATTGAATTTAAAAATATCCTAATTTTAATAGGGAAGATTGCCAAGTGCTACCATCTGCTAAGGACCCCATAATTAATAAAATTAAATTAAAACTACTACTGCATTTATTCTATTCTATTTTAACTGTGACATCAGGTCGTCAAACACCTCAGTTCTCTGTCCCTCCCGTGATCATGGGTGCTGTAAAGAGTCCAAAACATCGGGAATATAAAAAGTTAAAATTAAACGCAATAAAATCCTTAAAATTAGTTTTATTCCTTATAAATATTATTCACAGTGAACGTGAGGATCACTACAGTCATGAACGGGAGTAGAAAAATGTTCGCCCTGTTGTGGCGGTGAAAGAAAATCCACCACCTCATATCGTCCCGTCGTAAGAGGCAGCATAGGAAAACAAAGTGGAGATGGGATGGGCCGCATCATCTTCTTGACAACAGATCAAAATAATAATAGCTGCGGTTACCAACCCGCATTTTTACTTTTACCCTCATCTTTGCAAGCCTTAATATTTACTGTAGAGTGAAAACTAAAAGTAAAATACTCGAAAACACGAATAAAATAAAAACTGCATATATCGCTCCATGAAAATAATGGGCACAGGCCACAGAGTTTTTGGCTAAAAAAATGTTCGCTGCGCTGATTCCAACGCGGGATGAATGTAATGTTAATGATTCAATTATTTACATCGTATATTCAGTAGCATTGTATTATTTCATTTAATGAATGATTTGCCGTTTTAGTTTATTTAGAAGTAAGTAGGTGGGCTAATATTAGATGAAATAATGAAAGCTAAATCCATACCATCTAGTAATATAAGCAATAGAAGCGAACATTTATTTATTATATCAATATCAATAAGGGATGAAGTGATGCCTGTTCTCTAAGTTCTGTTTTTGTTAAAGAATCCGCTATCAACGCCGCGAGTGGTGAAAAACGATTTAATTATATCGTCGTATAACCATATTATGAAATAGCAGCGTTGTATTTAATTATTAATATCTTCAAACGATTTCTATTCATTGATTTTTTCAAGGTATATCATGACGTGGTCAACAAATAGTGTTAAATATCACGAAATGACCACACCATTTCACGAAACGATAGAATACTTTATGATATATGATCAATTCAACGATCTGGCCACGACATTCATAAAAATCTATTGAATAAAACTATATGATAATGCAAATTTTGCAACAATTGCAGACAGACCAGTTTTAATCACTTTACATATATATTAGTAATGAAATAAATGAAATAAATACCTTATCAAGTTTCATATTTATGATAGACGCCACTATTACCTATTAAAATTATTTCACTTTTAAAATAAAATAACAAAAATACTAAAAAACTATACGTTAGAGTTTTTTAATAATTTTAAAAATCTAATCATTTAATCATATAAATATAAGTTTTATATTATTTCATTTTTATTAGTAACTGAAGGCAAAATATACTCCTTTTTCCATTTGACGATAGATGGCGCTGTTTTGAATACCAAATCGGTGTAGTTTCAAATTATTTTACCTAGATTATAACTATATTTTAAACTTTATTTACAAATATGGTATTTATCATATAACACCCGTCATCCCGCCTATAACTAAGATATAATAGAAAATTAACATCTTAAGAAATAAGATACTTAACCTTCCTTTTTTGAAGTTCCGTAATCGGATAAAAGGTAGCCTATAAGTTGCCCCGGGTTACTCACTACCTACACACAAAATTTCATGTAAATCGTTTCAGTACTTTTTGCGTGAATCCGGAATACACAGACAGACAGACAGACAAAAATTATAAAAACCACTAATTTGGCTTCAGACCCCTTTATTTAGTCCCCTAGACTTGTTTTTTCAAGAATATATTAGAATTACAGACACGACTTTTCTACAGATTTATTATATGTATAGATTAGGAATGTTAATACATTCAATGAAGTTGTGTAACAATTTCAAATAAATTTGTCGGTACGATACGCGCACCACCTATTGTAAGTTAGTAATATGCCTATAACCATCTCACAAGTGCGAGCAACAAGTTGACAAAGTTTTAGCGCAATCTGATGAACGATATGGCAGCGCATAAAATACGACAAAAATTTATTTTTATATATTAGATTGTTTAGTTGACGTGAATGATAATTTCCATTATACTTTTAACCATTAAATTTCTTAATTTATCTAGAAATATATAGTTATATTAATATTTTAATCCTGTGCTAAAATACTACATTCATTTTCTTTATCATCGTTGGAAGGTCACTTAATTATAAATACGTATTAAAAATAAAATTTCTAAAAGTAGTATCGAGAGTCATTATTTTTGGTGCGATACTTCGAAATTCCTCACTCTTCTCTTTGGAAACTTTACATTTTAACTAGTTTTTGCACACCTTTCCTCCATGAGTTATAATTATAATTTTGTTATTCTTTTCACTGTAAAGCTACGCATGTAAATAAAACCTTTTTTTAATATATTTTTATGTATTTTTTGTACTTTAAGTCTGAAATAGCTTCGGGTATAGCGTTATTCTGAGGTCCTAGAATAGAGGAAGAGAATATAGCATATCTATGAATTTTTCGGATCTGAGGTCTTAGAATAATGACATTAATTTTGACGTTCTGAATAACGCTAAAATTAAAACTATGAATGGTTTCGATGAGCGAGCACGGAATAATACAAAAAGTTTTACTAGTTGAAGCAAATCTAAAATAGAAGCTGTTTCTGACTAAAAGGGAAGGTAATTTTTAGAATTCCGTAGTTAAACAACAAATACCTTAGGTTTTACAAAGCTGTAACTTGGATAGTTGTCGATATTAATTACACATAAAAAGTTGTGAAATAAAGCCTTGAAAACATTTTCATTTTATAGAATAGATATTTTTACCCATCTATTCTATCGTGTGGAGTGTCATTGGATAGATCTCTTAAAAATATTCCGGGTGTGGAAAATATGTTTAATATCTAGGCGTGTGGTTGCGTAATATTAAAAACATTAAAGTGGTATTTTTTATTAGAGTCATGTGTCCAACCTACCTATCAACTAAACCGCTGTTTTTGAAAGAGTTAAAAGTACACACAGTAGTAGTATATAATATATTGAAGTTGAAAGTGAAACTATCACAGCTAAATATTTTAAGCTAAAAACATTTTGAATTTAAAAGATAAAAAGGACAAAATGTTTGAGAATTTTTTAATTAATATTTCTTCACCATATGCCTATATTACTTATTCTGAATCTTCTCTGAAAATTTGGCCAGTTATTGCAAAATAAACCTGTATGTTTGAAAAATGTGACCACGAGGCAGGAAAATACCTACAGTACTCACATGAATAAGTTTAAGTTAAGTTTATTATTGGTTTCAGATTAATTAGTTGTTATTTATATTAATCTAACATCAATGTTTAAAATTATTACAGTTCTAACGCTATAATTTACATGCCACTATGGTTGCAGCACGAATGGGTTTACTCGACGATAGTTGGACCACGCTCTCACAGAATACTGGCGTAAAATAGCAGCATGATACTGTTGTGTTTTATGTGGACAACTAGAGACTGACAACATTCATTCCATGTTAGTCTCAGGGATGACACGCATTTGCATTTTAATTTTCAATGGGTAGGTATCCCTGGGTTAGAGCATCTACTGACCCATCGAGTAGACTGTGTGATTGTTTGTCACCCTAATTAGTAATCAGAATTGTATTATAGCATAATATAATAAGAAATAATAAAATAATAATTTATTTACAATCACAATATATTATAAAAAAAAAAAATAAAAAAGTTATATTTTGAAGACACAGTAGCCAAATAGTTTAAATACGCTACAAACACCGTATTTTATGGCATGAACTGCGAAATTTAAACAGTCGTAAGTTCGAACACCTCCTTTATATTATTGTCACGATTTCCGAATTATTCTTAACACGAGCATTTTATGGTTGACAGAAATATGTGTAGCCTTAAAAGCAAACGTTTTCATTCCTTTATGAAGTAAAAACTCAGGAGATCTAATGTTTTTATGACACTACTAGAGAATCACTCGGAGTGATAGCTAATTCTTGAGAATGTGGTGGGTGTTCTAAAAATAGAACTGCTCAATTTAAAATTTTTGGCTTGAGTTGGGATAAATCTCACGATTGTTTTGAATTTAAAGTAACCACGCCTGACGAAAGGTGTTCAAAACGAATCATTTTAGCTAATGTAGCTAGAATTTGAGATATAATGGGCTTCGTAGCGCCTGTTGTTCTCTTCGCTAATCTTCTCGTAAAGGATTTGTGGCAGTTGAAACTTGATTGGGACGATTGTCCGTCCCAGCATATAGTAGAAACCTGGAAATGGTATTGTATAGAGTTACCGCTACTCAACGGCTGAAGGCTCCGTGGCGCAGTGGCTTAGCAATGAGTTGTTGCGCTGGGCGCCGCGGGTTCGAATCCCGCAGGGAACTAGTATTTGTATGGCCTACAAATAATTGTTCCGGGTTTGGATGTTTGTCCTCGTGCAATTTATGTTTGTAAACTGCCTCCACAATACAGGAAAAAATCCTATTGTGGAGGTAACGTTTATTAGAAAACAAATTTAAAAAAAACAAATGAAGTCACGATACCGCGACATTTGGGAGTCTTCAAACATTGCGTTGTACGACTGGTTGGCTTTTCCGATGGTAGTGAAAGTGCTTATGGAGCAGTGGTATACGTATATATATCTCACACAAGTCAAGTTACGACGCAACTCGTTTGCGCTAAGTCCAAGGTCTCACGAATGAAGCCTTTGTCTATCGCACGCCTCGAGCTCTGCGCTGCCGAATTACTGGCAAGACTAATTAGTCGCGTGCACCGACACCTACGATATCCGCAATCGTATTAGTGAGATGTACGCGTTCACAGACTCAATGATCACACTTTTTTGGGTAAACTCTTCGCACCGCTGGCAAACTTTTGTCGCCAACAGCGTTGTCAAGATTATTGACAATTTACCAATCGCTAATTTTCATCACGTCGCGGGAGCAGAAAACTTAGCTGATTGTTTATCGAGAGGTCTTACACCCGAAAAGCTAATATCTCATCCATTATAGTCACAAAGTCCGCCCTGGCTCTCGCAAGACCTCTCGATGTGGCCTATCATCAATACAGACCATAATAGTATAACGTTAGACAACGTACCGGAAGGGAGAATAACCGCACACCCCATTACTACGTCAGATCCAGAAATGTCTTTAGTTCAAGATCTTAATAAACGCATCTCCTCATGGAATAGGCTCACGCGTATCCTTGTTTATGTCTGCAGATTTATAAATAAACTACCTCGTTCCGGTTCGAGTTAGCAGTTACCGCGATCGATATATGCGCCGCAGAGCATATGATAATACGCGATATTCAAAAAATACATTTTGCATTCGACATTCGACAGCTAGGAGCCGGTAATGTTTGCGGTCCCGAGCTAATGAAGCTTAAACTATTTTTATTTGATGGCCTTATCCACGTTGGTGGCCGCCTTACCAACTCCGCAGAAAGTTCAGAATACAAATATCCGATTATTTTACCGCGTCACGACGCTCTTGTAGAGTCATTAAACGACTACTATCGTAAAAAATATTTACATTCCGGCCCAGAGCTGCTCATGTATTTGTTAAGACAACTATTTTGGATCTTTTACGCTAGACGAATTATTCGATCTAGAATTAATAAGTGTAACACTTGCTTTAAATTAAAACCTCGCCCGAAATTGGCTTTAATGACTGCTCTGCCGGGACATAGACTCACTCAAGCAGAGTAGGCTTTGGCTCATACTGGCTGTGATTATTGCGGCCCTATATTGTATACTCTCACACGAGCGCGAAGTATTAAAACTCGCAAGGCTTACCTATGTATATTTACTTGTCTTATAACGAGCCACGAATCTTTCCACTCTGCGTTTTATCGCAGCTTTAAAGCGCTTCCTATAGCGACGAGGTCCCGTGAAATATCTATACTCTGATCGTGGAACAAGTTTTGTAGGCACACGATTTTATCTACAAGACATATACTTTGTCACAAAGGAATACCGCCCGCGTTTAGAAGAAGAATTGGCCGAAAGTCGCATTGAATTCAAGTTCATAGCTCGTGCCGCCCCACTTTTCGGTGGTTATTGGGAGAGTATAGTAAAATGTGTAAAGAACCATTTTTAAGGTTATTGGACAGCAGATACTTGCGTATGAGGAGTTAATTATAGTCCTTGCTCAAATATAATGTTTACTAAACTCTCGTCCTCTCACTGTGCTTAGCTCCGAGCCAGCTGAACCGATGGCTTTAACACCCACACATTTTTTGAATAAGTTACCATTAGGCTCTCTACCTCTACCTGCACCCGATACGGAGTCTTCGTCAATTAATTTACTTCAACGACACGCACTCTTGGATAAATTAGTTCTGTCCTTTTGGCGTCGTTGGAGAACTGAATATCTGCATCAACTGCAGGTTTGGCAGAAATGGACTCAATCCTCGGTCCCCGTAAAGGTGGGCACAGTTGTCATAATTATAAATGATAACTCACCGACCCTCTCTTGGTCTTTGGGATTGATCGTAAAGGTTCACCTGTCTAAGGACGATATAGTTCGTGTCGCTACAGTAAAACGGCAATGAATACACTCGTGTAACCAGTGGTGCGCTTGTGTCCGTTGACTACAGAATAATAAACTCTACATCGCTTACATCTTCTTTACATCTTTGTATTATAATATATACATATTTAGTTTCGCTTAGTTTTAGTTAGTTTTAATTGTATTTATCGTATCATATTATTATTATCCTTTTAAAGGCTACCCATTAAAGGCGAGGGGAAATATTACCGCCACTTCTCAAATTAAAACATTCCGCATTTTGGTCAATCTTATTGACGAATTAGATTTCCTCTATAATACCTTTCATTCATTCCAATCATTCCTTCTTGCGACCGATAACCGGGTAGAAAAAGTCTAAGTAAAAAACATGCCCGCAAGCGAAAGCATATTGTGTCACGCTCGCTATATCTATTTAATTATCATAAGCTTAAAATCAGGGCCGTGAATTGTATAAAATAAGTGTAAATTGCGCAAAACAGAGAAATAGGCGTGTACCACGCGAGTGTCAACCTCAAGTACGACAAGAAGCTGACGTTCTCCAGACCTTCAGTTTTATGTGTCGGTTGCAAATTTCAACGAAATCTAATTCCAACTACTTATTACAGTCCATTTTGTACCAATTTTAAACGCGTCACCACTTATAGCGCGTAGATTCGTTAACCATGCGACCCAGCGAGATCGGAGCTCTTCTAGAATAGGTTCATCACAACCAGTTCCATATCGCCATGTTTTCTGCATCAGATTTAGCCTTTGCATTGATCTGGTCTTACCGCTCACAACAGCTGTAAAAAGTACAGGTGTTGTGAGCGGTAAGACCAGACCAAGCGGATCAAATAGTGACATAAACACGCTCAAAGCTTCTATCTTCATGGGCGGTCCTTCATTTCGTAAAACTTCCGGTGGTGTCTTCTTTTCATGTGATTTCGTTCTATAGGTAACAATGTAGTGGTCTCCGTATCCGTGTTGAATTCACGTGACAAACATTGTCTGTTTGACACCCACCCACGTGGAATAAAGTCAACTTGACGATGAATGTATTCCACATTTTTCCAGATTCTTCTTCATTCGGGAAGCTTGTGATGTAGTCATATATAAAATAGTTCTTCTTTATTTCTTTGACCGCTCTGGAAGATGTTTCTTTAAAATCTTCTGCGTTTCTGTCTTTGATGTATAACGCTGTGCATGTTAAATAAGTTGCGCCAAATATTACTAATGTCATCTGATATTCTTTGGGTCTTGTTTCTCCTCTGTCATTTGCTCTCCATAAAAATCTCAAAGAATCCCGATCTTCTGCCATTATCTTGATTTGCATAAACGTTTCTTAAATATCGGCTGATATCGCAAAGGGATACTGCCGGAACCTCATGATGACCCCAGGTAATGCATGCAGAAGGTAAGGGCCAGACAACAACATGTCGTTTAGGCTGCATCCGTGTGATCGCACTACTGCACCATGAACTACGCGTATCTTCGGCTTCGAAGAGTTTATCATCATCATCATCATCATCATCATCATTACAGGCCTTCACAAGTCCACTGCTGAACATAGTTTTCTCCCAAGGAACGCCACAATGCACGATCCTGAGCCACCTGCATCCATCAACTTTCTGCATGTCTTACCAACAACCATTTTTTCCCATCGGCTGTCGGTTCTTCGAGCTATATGGCCGGCTCATTGCCAGCTTCAGCTAACTAATCCGTTGGGCTATGTCAATCAATCTGGTTCTGCTGCTGACATCCTCATTTCTAAGATTATCACGCAGAGAAACTCCGAGCATAGCTCTCTCCATAGCTCGCTGAGCGACCTTGTGCTTCCTCATTCGGCCAGCAGTGAAGTACCACGTCTCAGTTTCGTAGGTCATCACTGGCAACACGCACTGGTTGTACAGCCTCGTTTTCAAGTTTTGCGGCATACCTGACGCGAAGATGTGGCGTAAACTCCCAAATGCTGCCCAGCTGATTTGAATCCGTCGATTGAGCTCTCTCTCGGTCGAAGTTAAACTTACCTAGTCGGACTATTTGTCACAGGGAAACATATTCGTCAACAATTTCGAGCTTAGTTCTCCCAACAACTACCCGAATAGGTGTAATATGAACGTTATACATGATCTTTGATTTCTCCATGTTCATCTTATGACATATCCGTTGGGGTGCACTATTGAGGTCATTGACCAAAGTTCTTAGGTCCTTCAGCGATACTGCCTTAAGGACTATATCGTCGGCAAATCGAAGGTGAGTGACGTACTCGCCATTGATGTTAATACGGTTTCCTTTCCAATCCAGTAGCTTGGAAACGCTTTCCAGTGCAGCGGTGAAGAGTTTTGGGGATATAACGTCACCCTGTCTTATACCTCTCTGCAGTTGGATAGGTATCGTACTCTGGTTCCATACTAAGATAGGCAACGTAGCCCTACTTTACAAACACTTCAATACTTCAATATACCGAAAGACAACTTGGCACCGCCGAAGGGACAAGTGCGTTAGCTTCGCACTTGTCGGCTTCTTCATTCAAGAAGGCGGTGAGTCTCTCCAAATCGGGTATATCTTCTTTATTCCTCGAGGCGTAATCCTACCACTTTTATCTTATTATCGGCGTGAGCTTTTCAATGGTGATCTTCACTAACTCTGGATTATAAAGGTAGTGAACTTTCTTTAGGGCTTCTATGGTAGCTACAATATTAGCAATCTTGTTCGCAAATACGCATAAATCTCGCGAATTGTCGTTGAGTTTTTCCAGCGCTTTAATTTTCTGCATTTCGTATATTGACAGTGCGTCCGGACGTCCAAATCTTCTCTCCTGGGTTTCTACGATGACTCTTGGATCCGGTTGGCTATTAAGAAGGCTGCTTACTGACTCGCTGGCTGACTCTGTTTTCAGTCTACAAGAATAAAGCTTCAGTTACAAGGCAAAGCTTCAGAATGCGAGCCAACTGTTGTTACTAGCCATTGAATATCGGTAGTTTCTGCAGATACTTCGGGGTGTCTCCCGTCGTTCGTATTGCTTGTGTAAGAGCCGCTGCCAGTGAGGTAATGTCCACGTTCTGTGGCAGACGCACAGGCCGGAATTCTTCACCGTTTTCACGGTGCTCACTATCTTTTTCTTTGTGAGCTCCCTGTCTTCGTTCTTTCTGTTCACTCCCTTCGGCTTCTTCTCTTATGTTGAAGGGTTTTGGGGTTTTGGTGTTCTTCTAAACATTCTTGAACTCAGCTTGCTGTTCCCAGAAGGTGCTTCCTCATCTTCGGCGGCGCGCTTTCTGTCTAGTTTGACTTGAGCGAGTGCGAGTGATGCGCTTATTTCCTCTAGCTTCAATTCGGCTATTTTTTTTTGCGCTTGCAACACTAATAACCTTCTCGGAGCGAGTCAGAATGCAGTGACTTGGCGTGCTTCGATGAATTGAGTGTGTTGTCAGAATCTTCTACTTGTTATGTAGTAGCAGTGTTGACGCCAATCTTAGTACTTGCAGTGGCAGAGTGAAAATACTTATTTTTATAATGATATATCGCTGCCATTTGTTTTCCCTTTACATATATCCGCAAGTTGATAAAATTTACACTTGCCATGACCATTGTAATACCAGCATTTACATAGAATTCATTTAAGTTCTAATAAGACTTCGACTATGTAGTTTAACCGCAATCTGGTTCAACATCATCAAGTCATCATCTATCTACTGGTAAAAGTAGTCATGTTTATCTATATCGATGGCTATCAGATATGATGGTTCTAACTATGGGAGCTCTTTCTGTGAGCTCTTTTATTTATTGATCGACTATTTGGTGTTCTGTCCAATACAATCTCTTGTGTAGCCCGGCTGTAACAACGGTTACCACGGCTCCCATGATTTGCTGATCATAAGTTCGCTTGTTCATCTTCATCTGAATCGGTTTCGCTTACGCTTGATGAAGAAAGGTAGGTCACACGTGGCTTCGTCCGAAGCTGAAAAATCTTCCAAATTCGAGTCATTTAGCAATTCTTAAATTTCTTCACTCCACCATCCTCAGAAATTTGTAGTCATTAACGCTAACTGTTCTTTTATGAACACAAATTATAAGAGGCAACTTTTGGAACATCGACCAGATGTTCTCACACATGAACATTATAAATTATCGTGAAGAAAAAATCCTATTATTATACATATTATTAAGAAATAAAAATTTATATAACATATTTTAAAGCAATGAAATCACGTGATTATACAAACAATCAGCAATAGACTTACCTCCACTGCGTGTGCGCTTCATGTTTCATATTTCATCAAACGTATCACATATCTATCCTCCAATCAGTTAAAGTGGCATGATAGCGTAAATTTTCGAAATATCTTAGAACAATTGTTATGAAATCGTATGAGAACATTGTGTCACCAGGACTTCATTAGGCCAATTAAAGTATTTGTACGTGGTAGAGCCATGCTGCAGCTATATTATAGTTGTAGCACGAAAGGCTCGGCTCGACCGGGGTAGGACCACGCTCTCCCAGAATACCAGCGTATATTATGAGAATAAATGTGAGAATAATGTCTAATATATATAATGCCACAGCATCAGCTATCGTTTGTCACCCATATATATATATATATATATATATATATATATATATATATATATATATATATATATGTAGGAAGTATAATGGAGTAGTACAGACACTGATTTTGTAGTTAGGAATAAAGGAATAATAATTAATTCGGTTACACGAATTAATTATCCAACGAGTCGAGGATAAACTAGTAACGGAATACGACAAGCGCACCGTTCCACGTCAGAGCCAAGACTGTCCTAACGGCGGCCGCTCCGTCAGTTTTATACAAGCAGGACGGGTGGCAACGCAGGTGCAATGCCGCAGGTGTGCGGTACACGTGTCGTTTACAAGAATTCTGTCTAGCTAGACCGACGCCACCGCACCTACAACGGTGCAGGTGCCGTCACGGCCATACTGACATGCGTGCGTCCTCGCACGCGCTCCCTCACAATTTTAGTTATCTGTAGACAAAAAAAACATCGTTCGACTATCCTGACATAACAGCGTCTGGTCCAGTCTATATTGACCCTTCAGACTTGGGTGACAGTCAGTTTTGTTCCGGCAGTAAGCCCTACAAAACTTTAATCATCTTTATGTTAGATCGGAATGATTAGTCTGTAGCTTTTTCTATTTTTTCTTTTTTTTTTTCAATTACTGTTTTCGCTAGTCCGGAATAACAACTATTCCCTATAGCCATATCATTGGACCGGCACAAAGCCCTGCAATGATAGTAAGAACTATTTTTTTTTCTTACGCTTTTTTTTTTCAAGTACTATTTATGCTAGTCCGGAATCACTATTCCCTTTAGCTATATCATTGGACCGGCAAACGCCCTGCAATGATAGTAAGAACCACATTTTTTTTTCTTACTCTCTTTTTTTTTTCAATTCAGTATAGAACAGTTACAGACCAACCATACCGCAAACATGTCCCCGTCACAATCACACAAAAGTGTATTGTGAGGGACGTAGTGACACACGATAACACAAGTATGTAAACCAACAGCAACTCGACACATATCCCAGTGCAGCACAGACCAGCCTCCCTGCAACTTCATGTTCCTTTCCTGCACTGGAATAATTACTTCGCTAGAGTGTTGCAACGTCTCTAGTATTTTCTAGATGCACAGACACGGCTACCTCTGACTGTCGCACGTCCTCGTGCGGTTGACAGTGAACAGCATACGGTCTATCAGTTATCACCACTTGCTAACAGATATTAACCCTTGTTAAATATTACAACGGTCGACCATCCCAGACTTCATTTCAGTCTGGAACGCGCTGATATGGCTACCTCCAGGCAAACGCACTACAGCTTTTCGTTCTGCTGCGTTCGTACCACATTCGCGCCAGCAAGCCGTCGCGCCGTACTAGCGCTAGCGAATCATCGCACTGCTTTGCAAAATTAAAAGAAATCGAGATAAATGTATTGCGAACCATGGAATTCTGAGCTTCCGAAATTCATCACATATTCTCTTAAGAAACGGCAACTGTATGACATTTGAAAACATTTCAAAAAACGGAAACTATGTGTAGGGACGGATATCATCACATATTTCAAAGGGAAGGAGGCAACTGCGCAAAATCTACGAAAGCCGACCAAGCCTCAGACGTTCATTTACAGCACCAAAGGACCATGTGTTCGGCGGCCGCTTGAATTGCCCTGCCGTAAGATCGGCCGATAAGTAACCGATTGTAGCGGTGTAGGCTTAATCTAACCAGCGCTCGGCCGTACCTGACCATGTTCGATTAGCCATCACAACGTTTTCCTCATTGATCATTGTTGTAGAGACTTCTACGAATCCCTCGAAATCAAACCCCAATCTTGTCAACGACACAATATTCGGAGCAAACTGCAACACTGGTCAACACATTAGAACACAAAAATGTCACTTATTATTTTTAATTCATAGCGTGTTAAAGTTTATCCTTTATTGTAGTACAACCCTTAAAAGTTTTGAACTTCAAAATATAGCAAATGATAATCATGTTTCGCGTGAACTATCAAATTACAACAAAACGAGAGCAGCAAGAGCACCTGAGGGTTTACAAGCATTGTTGGGGTTGTAGTCATCATGATCTGCGTGAAAAACAAATTGTTAACTATAAGGACAACATACACAGTTGCCTGTTCTCTCATCTCTCACACATACGAGGCCCTAAAACAGAAATACGTTCTCATACCTTGGACTATAATAAAGCACTTCGCTTTCACAAGTAAACATAGGTCTTCATACGAAGTATCTGACACATACTCTTACTTGAACTTGCGAGTTCCCACGTTAACTACGTGAACCACATTAAAAACGTGAACCAGGACAGCGCCTGCCAGGACAGAGCCTAATACATGTTCAGAAAACATTACCGTGCACACAGCATACGACTTCCGCGCACACAGTGCGACTCCCACGCATACAGAGTACACGACTTCCGAGGCATCGCCATGTACAGCATACGCGCGCTCCGGGATGGCGCATGCGTATACGCGCATACGCATCTGCCGAAACCAGGCCATGTTACAGCTGGACCTGGCAGTCCGTTACGACCAGCAAGGCACACACTCACGCACTTGTAATCACATCACACGCGCTACTGTAACATATAAAAGAAAACATTAAAAATACTCAGTCGGAACTTGATTTCAAGAAATGCAGCACTACTCTTGGTACACCATTCGCCTTTCTAGGGCACCAAATACTGAGCTGCGGCTATACGACAACCTCTGGTATGGTCTGGTCCTCATTTAAACTTAAATACTCTCTTCAATGTCAGAACTAATTGGCTCTACTTCACTTTGATCAGTTATACTTCGGTTTTCCGGCATTTTTCGCAACCAATTAAAAATGTAAACACTCATTCTTACAAAATAGTTTCTGAGCCAATGTTTAGGATAAATTTACTTTTCTCATGTATCTAATGGTGATCAGTAGCAGCGACAAATAATAAGTCCGCGGCGTCATAAGCCGACAGCATACACAAAAGAGAGCGCTACAGCTCCACGCTTTACACTAAACCATTCCAAGTTTGTCGACTACGTAATGCTCGGAGTAAACTGTAACACTTATCATCACATTAGATCACAAAAATACTACTTAGTGTTTTTAAGTCATAGCACGTTAAAGTAATCATGTTCTTTTTTTTTCGGTACATCGTTTAAACATTTTGAACTTTAAAACTAGGCCATGTAAATCACACCTCGTGTATCAAATTATAACATTACTTGAGCAAGTTAAACTTCCACTGAATGTAAACTATAACTCATTCAGAATATCTCCAACATTTCTTTCGACATTTGTTATCATATTTGGGTACGTTAAGAAATAATGAAATTACTTGCGGGTACTTTCTATTATAAATTGAATAAAAAGATTTAACTTTTGACTTAAATAATTTCACTTTATCTTTTCTCTACACTTTAATGATACTACAATATCGTAAGTAGGACAGCAAATTTCATTACGGTATTTAACATAAAAATAGAATCATCCATGCAGAATGCATTATAGTCTTTCACAAATGTAATAATCCTCATACTATTCGAAGATTGTATGTGGGCAAAAATGGGGACTTTATCCCACTTCTGATGTAGGAAGTATAATGGAGTAGTACAGAGACTGATTTTGTAGTTAGGAATAATAATTAATTCGGTTACACGAATTAATTATCCAACGAGTCGAGGATAAACTAGTAACGGAATACGACAAGCGCACCGTTCCACGTCAGAGCCAAGACTGTCCTAACGGCGGCCGCTCCGTCAGTTTTATACAAGCAGGACGGGTGGCAACGCAGGTGCAATGCCGCAGGTGTGCGGTACACGTGTCGTTTACAAGAATTCTGTCTAGCTAGACCGACGCCACCGCACCTACAACGGTGCAGGTGCCGTCATATATATATTACGAAACTAGTTCTTTGTAAAGTACTTGTATGAGAACATTAGGGTGCAATAGGTCATCACTGTCACGACGACATCCACCACCACAACAATCACCATCATCATAATCATCATCCATATTTTTACAGCCCCTCACAAGTAAAATGATGAACATAGGCCTTTCCTGAGGTATATTCTTATCAAAAATTCCGCCTTTATTAATCAGATAATAAATATTTCCATTTGATATTAAAAAATAACATATCTCTGTAAACTGTAATAATTCTATGCTGTAACTCGATTTTAATATATATAAAACTTTTCTGCGCTTGAAATTGAAATTTGGAATTTATTTTTATACTATGTAAGAATTATAAGAATCTGCTCATATAAGAGAAAAGCTATGAACTATTTTTCGAACTGTGAATATTTCCCATATTAGCTAGTATAAAGTTATGTCTTAATAATTTTCCGTTATTCTCAGTTGTAAAAAGATATAGGGATGCTAGTTATAGTGATAAGATTATGCTTGTGCCGAATTCTACTAACTTAAAAACTTTGACAACTTCAAAATATTTTCCAGATCCCAGCAATGGCGTAGTATATATTTACTGTGCTACATATCAAGTATACGCACTAGAGCAATAACTCTTATTCCAACGGCTCTCTTAATCAGCACCGTATTCGTCATACGCGTTGCACGCATACTGCCCTCCCATAGATTGTCTCATGGAATTGGCGACCGCAGCTTTTATGTTTTGTTTAAGTTTAAGGTAAGCGTTTATTCCCAGAGCTACCACATCTCATATAACCTAAAATAGTATATACCTTAAATGTTCTTTAATTGACATATTCTCCTGCAGTGTAACAGTTTGCTTTAACTTATCTGCTCATTATTCTCGTAAATAGCTTTCTTAGTAAATTCATGATAATATAAGCAGCACAGCTATTCCTTCTAGTCTCTGAATAGGAAATATTTATCAGTCATGGCTTATAATGTTTAAAACAACTTTCATGATTATACGTAACACACATAGTGCTTCATTAACTCTCTTATCTCAATGTACAGTTTGTTTGCACAAGGGCATTAACTCGGTTTGGTATGCATTTTATGAAGCATATTTTAGCTTCGTTCTTTCATTTTTTTGCCTAAATGTCTGTTTTCACGGTACAAAGTCGAATTTAGGTTTAAATTTTTTGTATATTGAATTTTATTCAATACTACCTGCCGGGCATGCTTTGCAATGCTTGTATTCGTAGCAATGGTATAGAAATTCATAGAAAACGAACAAACGCATAAACAATTTTTTGTCAGAAACTATTGTGGGCGCGCACACAATATCGCATCGAAATTACATTGTAATCTGATGAACGGTATAGGAACGCATACGTGACAAGCAAAGAAACATAAACTTTTATAGATACATTTTATAGATAAAGTTGAATATTGTTTGAGGATTGGTAAAATGATATACAACAAAGAGTGCTAATAAATAGTTTTGAGTGGAGAAAATAGGTTCTGAGACGTGTTTCACTGCTGGTCGTATGGAAAAGCTCTAGGTCGCTCAGCGAGCTATTGAGAGAGAAGAGAAGAGTAAGAGGGATCCGTAGTGGAATCAAAGTAACTAACTTAGCCTAACGGATCAGTAAGTTGAAATAGCAATGGGCCGGCCATGTATCTCGATGAACCAATAACCAACGGAGAAGAAAGGTTCTTAAGTTGCAGCCTCGTACCGGCGAGCGACGACCATCAATTTTATGTTAGATTTTAAACAGCCGGACTAGCGACAAGGAGTAGTGTCTAATATGCGAGACTTCTAGCTATACTGCGACAACATATAGGTACTGCGGATCACCAATCCCTTCTTACTTTACAGAAAGTGTACCTTAATGCGTTCAAGCATTGCTTGGCGTTAGTAAAAATTATAAATTTATTAGTGATGTAACCTGTCTAGATATACTAAAAAAGTAAAATAATAGCTAAATACTAAATTTCATTTAAATCGTCTAAGCCGTTTCCGAGAAACAAATTACATATTGTATTACATATATACAAGAATGGCTCACATAAAGCAAAAAAAGAAGTCCCGCCGTAAGCATTTGTTGGTTTGTTGACCATGTTTATGGCAGTTAAAGCAAAAATTGATGTTTCCAAGGAATTTATTCAATTTCTCATTTTCTCACTTACATTCTATTTTTGTAATCGTATTATGTATTTTTGTTAGTATCTATACAGCGCAAAGTCGAAATGAAGGTAAAACAAGGCAGTTAAAGTTTATAAATTCATGTTAGCAACGCACCTCATAGTTGAACGAACATTTTGATGAACTATTTGCTCAATGTCTTGTGACGCGTAGTCAATGAACAAAATTAACAGTTGATTTTCAGCAGACAATCAATGATGTTAGACCGAGTCGAACGAAATTTGTCTCTCTTTTAAATTAGGAAAAAGTGATACTTGTTTTATTAAACTGAAGTTACAAACAAACATACCGATGCACTTTATGGAAAGTGGTACCTACAGCCCATGGAAATCTGTAATTAAATTCAAATATAGAAGGGTGCAGATGCGTCATCACTCTATTTGTACTAAGATAAAATTCCTCACAGCACAATTAGAGAAAGCCAGTGTAATATAATATCAATATAATATTACACTGCCTATCTTTACTGTAAAGCCCTAGCTATATTCATATAAGCAATATATTAATTTTTTGATAATATCGTTATTATTTATTTTACTCAAACAACAATTCAAAATCTTAAAAAAATATAAAAAATGTGAGGTAGAAAGCCTTAAATTGTTAATTATACGTGTAAGGCTTTCTGCCTTACACTTTTAATCATTTTTTTTTGCTGTATTTTTAACAAGTCGAAAGAAATATCGCATGGAGTTGGAATCAGTCCTTTCACATTTACTTAATATTTTGATTATCCAACCACAGATAAAACATAACTGCTTGATTTGTTTGTTTTTTGAAATGTAATGTTGTAACCCACACAACGTAATTATATATTAGTGTTAAGTTTTTATTGGGGTACAGCTATGCTGCACCTATATTAATAGTATAGTTTAAGCACGAATGGGTCGGCTCGACCGAAAAGGGACCACGCTCTCACAGAATACCAGCGTAAAATAGCAGCTTAACACTGCTGTGTTTCGTATGGTGAGTGTACAGAACAAGAGACCATTTTTACTCACAACTTTGTAAGCAATTATTTTTTTTACAATTTTGTATTCATCATCACCATCATCATCATCATTATTACAGCCCTTCACAAGTCCACTGCTGAACATAGGCCTCCCCCGAGGAATGTCACAAAGCACGGTCCTGAGTCACATGCATCCACCGACTTCCTGCATATCTTACCAGGTCGTCACCCTTTTTTTTTACATGGGGAAATGCCTACGCATGCCCGCGTCGCGGGGGCAAGGACGGGTTATGTCGGACTCGCATCGACTAAAACCCCATGGTGTTCCACCCTCGTCGCATATTGGCAGGGCCACGGGAACGCTTTCGCACACTTCCGCGGCCTCACCTGCGCTGGCCACTCCATGGCGGCCCCTCCTCGGAAGAGGACTACTCTTCCCCAATCTCCTTCTCAGGTAAGGCGCACCAGAACACATGGCGCGCCCTCCTCCTCGGCCTCCAATTTCTAATGCGCAACAGACGCCCCCGAGTCCGATGCGCGAAGGCCATGGGGCCAGGAAAAACTAGCACTCAGAAGCACCGGCCTTCCTGGCCCCAGCGGCGGATCTTGTCTATGGCTCCGCCGCCAACCAAGATTCGGCTGCGGAGGGTAGGGAGAGCGGCGCCTCGCAATACCGATACTCCTCTCCAGTGGGGGACGCCCTACACTTCGCCTACCGGTACGAGGCTGCCACTCGAGAAATTTTTTCCCCATTGGTTGTCAGTTCTTCGAGCTATATAGCCGGCCCATTGCCACTTCAGCTTACTAATCCGTGGGCTATGTCGTTCACTCTGGTTCTACCTCGGACATCCTCATTTATAAGTTTATCGAGCGTTATTTATATAGCGAGTCTCGTATTAAAGTTTTGAGGTATACCTGACGAGAAGATATTCTGTAATTTCCCAAACGCTGCCCAACCGAGTTAAATCCGTATCTCCGTACCTCTCGATCGAAGTTGGACTTACCTAGTCGGACTATTTGTCCCAGGTAAACATCGTCAACAACTTCGAGCTTAATGCTTTGTCCATGTTCGTCTTAAGACCTATCCGTTAGGAGACACTATTGAGGTCATTGAGCATAGTGCTTAGATTTTCCAGCGATTCAGCCATAAGGACTATATCGTAGGCAAATCGAAGGTGAGTGATGTACTCGCCATTGATGTTAATACCGCATCCTTTCCAGTCCAGCAGCTTAAAAACGTTTTCCAATGCAGCGGTGAAGAGTTTCGGGGATATAAGGTCACTCAGTCTTACAGCTCTCTGCAGTTGGATAGGTTTCGTACTCTGATTCTGTACTCGGATAGCCATCGTAGCTCTATTGTACAAACACTTCAGCACTTCGATATACCGACAGTCAACTTGGCACCGCTGAAGGGACTGCAGCACCGCCCTAATTTCGACGAAATCAAAGGCTTTCTCATAGTCCACATACACAAGGCAAAGTGGCAGATTATACTCCTCTGTCTTCTGTATAATTTGCCAAAGCGTGTGTGGTCTATGGTGCTAAAGCCTTTTCGGAAATCGGCTTGTTCGGAAGGCTGGAAGTCGTCAAGTCTGCGCGCAAGACGATTCGTAATGACACTCGAAAACAGCACGTAGACGCGTCTCAGAAGGGAAATCGGTCTGTAGTTCTTCAAGAGAACGTTTTCGCCGTGACTTCAAGTAATGGTTTTCAACCCGCTTTCAGAAGCTCCGCTGTAATTCCATCCTCGCCTGGGACCTTGCCGTTTTTAAGGTGCTGAAGAGCCATTCTAATCTCGCCCAGACTGACGTCTGGGATATCATCGGAAATATGTCGGATAAGACTCGCTCTTGGATCGTTACTCACACTTGCATGTGGCTCCAACGATGATGTGTACAGCTGCCCATAGAACCTCTCAATCTCATTCAAAATCTCAGGTGTCTCGGAAATGGCGCTGCCACACTCGGTCTTCAGCTTCGACAGTTGGCACTTTCTGGCAGACAGATCTCTAGCAAAGACTTTGGAGCCCTGGTTCCGCTCGATCGCTTCTTCAATACGAGTAGTATTATAGTTGCGTAAGTCCCGCCGCAAGCATTTGGAGATCTGTCTGTTCAGTTACCTGTTGGTTGTCAAATCTTCTGAATACTGCACCTTCATATCCCGTCTAACAGCCATGAGATTAAGAGTGTGATTGGAGAGTTTTTGTATTCTCCTGCGGCGGGTCATGCAATACTTTGCTCCGACCGCACGGGCGGTTTCCACGAGCTTGTCATTCATATTGTCCACTGCATTGCAATCTTCTAGGCACTGGAAACAGTTTCGTAGCTCGAGCTTAAAGGTTTCGGCACTTTGGATTAGAGCACAAGGGGGACGGAGCGTTGACTTCATTAGACGTGACCTCTCCAACTTAACGTTTAGGTTCAGTATGCCTCTCACCATTCGGTGATCGCTGCCGGTTTTCACCCTCGCGATCACTGAGACATCACTGAACAGTTGTCGTCTGGTCGTCATAATGAAGTCAATCTAATTTTTTGTCGAACCGTCGGGGCTCGACCAGGTCCACTTCCTGTGGGGCCGCTTCTGGAAGAAAGAGTTCATAATAAAGAGTCCAGCAGCAGCTGGCCGACTTCATGGATAAAGAGTTCTCCATGAAGTCGGCCAGCTGCTGGCCCCTTGGGTTCCGTTACCCTATTGCGAATTTCCCTACCCTCAGCTCACAGTTCTCTCTTGTGCCTAGTTTGGCATTGGATTTTGTATTGCAAGCAATTAAAAACATTTTTGCAGGCCGCGGTGGTGCGCTTGCATTGCCTCGGCGGCTCATTGTATGTCGGAAAGGTGTCAAAGACTAGGAGACGTGTTAATATGTCTAGTATAAGACCTAGACATATAAACACGTATCCTTTGGACTATTAATTTTATTACAATTTACTGAATTGACACAATACCGTATGTGAAAACAAAACCAAGAGAGAAGAGAGAAGAGATGTGAGCAGAGGCCACAATATTATTATTTCAAGAAGATAAGCATATCTATAAAGTCGATTAGAAGATGAAGAAAATAGCAAAGATCAATTATAGATAATTACGAAAATTTCAGAACAGATGAAATTGTAGCCCAGCGAGCTTTAGTCGAAAAGAATAAAGAAGATGAAAGGTCACCATACCAGTGTGATTTTTAATTTAATTTTAAACTTTTTTTCGATTATTTATGTTGTTTAGGCTTATAAGATTTTATATTCACTTGTATTCAGTTATTGTTTTAAATTATTTCTATAACTGTGTCCTCCAAAGAAAAAAAATATTAAAGAATATGATAGATTACATTTTTTTTTTAATTTACCATGAATTATCATCATATTTTGTAGTTTAAATAACACTGTGATACGTTTGTTATTTTTTTATGTAGTGAATTTTATTTAATTGTACTTTACAATTTTAAAAATGTTTCTAATCAATTTGCTATAATTATAAGTTTATCTTTTACTTTTTTTCCTGAATTCAATGAACCTGAAATTTATTCCTCTCAATTCTTAAATAAATTAATGTTTTGTTATATAAACTTGATAACTGTTTCAGTGATTGTTCAAATATGTTACGAAATATATTTATAGGATATAATATGTTATAAGATATCTTTTAATAATTAATACAAGCATATAAACCATTTGCTCGATGTCATAAATGAAGCATGCATGTCTAATATGGCCTACGCGTAAAGCAATCTTGGATTTCGTTGCGCAGGTGGAGATCGGCGCCTTATAGGAAGGCACGTCCGTTTACTGGCGTGCCTTGATTGAGAAGGAGTACGGGGAGGTATTTCTTACTACGATGAGGTGCCGCCGATGGGCGGCTGGCTTTGCTAGGCCTTCAGAAATATGCAAAGGTGTGCAAAGAGACGGGTATGCGTAGTAATTTCCATATAAAAAAAGTATTAAAACGATTCTATCCCTCAGCCTTATTTGCTTATTATTATGATTAGAATAAATATGATTTAATATAAATGTGTATTGGATAACCTTTTGTACATTCATGGGATCCTTTTGTTAAATTTTATTAAATTTTCAAATAGATATTTTGTTAGTTCTCTAACGATAATTTCATCAGAAAACTTTTTTGGAGTACTCACAGGAATATATCTGAAAACGGTCTTATAATACAAAAGAAAACCTTCAAACAACGTAGCTAATTAAATTGAATACGGAGAAAGTTTTAACAACAAGATTTCTCATCTTCATTTGTGGTATTTGAATTGGAAAGTTCACGTAAACTGTAATTAAAGGTACAGAAATTAATTTTCACTACAAAAAGAAAATAAATTTAGACTTACATGTTAGTGATAATATTAATAGGTATGCATTTATGTATAACATATTTTTTATTCCAGTTTTAAAAATCATATTTGCGCTGCATATAAATAATAATATATCTATCGTTTGTAAACTATACACCTTTATCGACCAGAATATTCAGAGAGATATCTCTGAATATTCTGGTCGATAAAGGTGTATAGTTTTCAAGCAATTGGCAATTCTTGCTGCATCAAAGTATTTTTACCGCAGAGTCGTCGATACCCTCTCACTGCACAGATTCACACTTGTAAACATAATACATTTAATCAGTATAATACTCGTATTTCTCTTATAAAATTTAGCGAAAGCAAAATAAAAGTGGTCGTATTAATGTGCAATTTTACAATGATATTTCAGTATGCCTTTGTAATATGTATCTGCTCGTGCTCTGTTCCAAAGTCCCGAAACCTTTCAGCTCGAGTTACAAAACCGTTTTCAGTGCCTGGAAGACTGCAATGAAGTGGACGATATGAATGACAAGCTCGTGGAAACTGTCCATGCGGTCGGAGCTAAGTTCTGCAAGACCCGCCGCAGAAGAACACAAAAACTCTCCGATCACACTCTTAATCTCATGGCTGTTAGACGGGAGATGAAGCTACATTCTTCAACAGACTTGACAGCATACAGGCATCTGAACAGACAGATCTCCAAATGCATGCGGCGGGACTTACGCAACTTCAATACAGCTCGTATTGAAGAAGCGATCGAGCGGAACCAAGGCTCCAAAGTCTTTGCCAGAGATCTGTCTGCCAGAAAGAGCCAACTGTCAAAGCTGAAGACTGAATGTGGCAGCATCATTTCCGGGACACCTGAGATTTTGAGTGAGATTGAGAGGTTCTATGGGCAGCTGTACACATCATCGTTGGAGCCACACGCAAGTGTGAGTAACGATCCAAGAGCGAGTCTCATCCGACACTATTCCGAAGATATCCCGGATGTCAGTCTAAGCGAGATTAGGATGGCTCTCCAGCACATTAAAAACGGTAAGGCCCCAGGCGAGGATGGAATTACAGCGGAGCTTCTGAAAGCGGGTGGAAGACCGGTACTTGAAGTCCTTCAGAAGCTCTTTAATTCCGTCCTCCATGGTGGCATTACACCGGAGGCGTGGAGCAGAAGTGCGGTGGTCTTGTTCTTCAAGAAAGGTGACAACGCTCTCTTGAAGAACTACAGACCGATTTCCCTTCTGAGCCGCGTCTACGTGCTGTTTTCGAGAGTCATTACGAATCGTCTCGCGCGCAGACTTGACGACTTCCAGCCTCCCGAACAAGCCGGTTTCCGAAAGGGCTTTAGCACCATAGACCACATACATACCCTTCGGCAAGTTGTACAGAAGTCCGAAGAGTACAATTTGCCACTATGTCTGGCGTATGTGGACTATGAGAAAGCTTTTGATTCCGTCGAAATTTGGGCGGTGCTGCAGTCCCTTCAGCGGTGCCAAGTTGACTGTCGGTATATCGAAGTGTTGAAGTGCTTGTACAGTAGGGCTACGATGGCTATCCGAGTACAGAACCAGAGTACGAAACCTATCCAATTGCAGAGAGGTGTAAGACAGGGTGACGTCATATCCCCGAAACTCTTCACCGCTGCATTGGAAGACGTTTTCAAGCTTCTGGACTGGAAAGGATACGGTATCAACATCAATGGCGAGTACATCACTCACCTTCGATTTGCCGACGATATAGTCCTTATGGCAGAATCGCGGGAGGACCTAAGCACTATGCTTAATGACCTCAATAGTGTTTCCCAACGGATAGGTCTTAAGATGAACATGGACAAAACAAAGATCATGTTTAATGTCCATGTCACACCTATGCCGGTAGTTGTTGGGAGCACTAAGCTCGAAGTTGTTGACGAGTATGTTTACCTGGGACAAATAGTCCGACTGGGTAAGTCCAACTTCGACCGAGAGGTCAATCGACGGATTCAACTCGGCTGGGCAGCGTTCGGGAAGCTACGACACATCTTCTCGTCAGACATACCTCAAAACCTTAAAACGAAATTGTAC